>CP106733.1:15808843-16429754 GCA_025506655.1 Gossypium rotundifolium
ATTGAGTTAGTGGTGTGGTAACCCTTGTACGCATGTCTAGGATTGGATCCTAAGAGCTTGGTATTTAAGCAGCCCTAGTGACTCACCTCCTCTTCACAGAATCCCACCGTGCGTAGCTTCTGCTCACCATAACTCGTAGGGCTCATGGTGTGGCAACCTCTGCAAGCATGTCTAGGAATGGTTTCTTGGAGCTTGGTATTTAAGCAATCATGTGACTCACCTCCTCTCCACACGAATCCTCGCCTGGTGCGTAGCCTTGGTTCACCCCGACCAAGAGGGCTCACATAGGCTAAACATAATGACTAAAACCCGAAAGGAACTAGCCATGTTTTAAAAAAAAAGAGAGAACAAAACAACAAACCCTAGTTTTTTCAAACCTTTAAAACTTCTCTTTTAAATCTGAGGAAATTATTTTTACAACATTTTCTAAAAACTCTTGATTTGCGAAAATTACAAAATGCCCTTAGAGTGAAATTACCAAAACGCCTCGGTTTGTAAAATGTTCAACTACTCAACAACTTTACCAAAATTTCATGACTTCACAAACATTCAAAAACCCTAATTTGTGAAATACCAAAATACCGTGATTTTGAAAAAAAATTACAAAATCGCCCTAACTTACAAAATTACCAAAATGACCCTAATGTCCAAAATTTTGCAACATTCCCATTTTTGAAGGAACCATTTTTTTTAAAAAAAAAAAAAGAACCCTCAAAGTTTTACAACTTTTGAAATACCCGAAATTTATTAAATTTTACAAATTTACCCTGATTTGTGAAAAATTACCGAAATACCCCCAAATTTTGAAATTTTTCCAAAATTACCTAGACTTCAAAATCTTCAAAATATTTTGACAAAAACACCAAGAAACATTTTTCATCTGGAAAATTTCGAAAATACCTCAGAGGACAAAATTACGAAAATACCCCGGTAGTGGAAAACAACAACAAACAACAAAAACTACAACGCTTTCTCCGAATGAACTAAGTTCATATTTGTTTGATGGATGGATGAATGAATAGAAAAGACTGTGTGTTTGTATGATACGAAAGAACCACTCTAAAATCCCTTTTCATAAAACTCCTTCGTTGATAAATAAGTGGAACAAATAACTAATCCATAAAATTTCTTAATCGATCCCGACGCTAGAAAATGAGCTCTAGAGGACGTGGTCGCCGTGGTCGAGGAAGAGGAAGGATGACCGTGTTTGAACTCGTTAGGTCGGGTCAAGGGTCCGACAATGAGATGCCACCGCCACCACCACCCCCACCGTTAATGTTGAGCAAGAGGCTCGACGGGAAGAGGTCAGGTCGCAGTCGCTCATGAAGTTTTGGAATTGGTGGCCGCAAAGTGAAATGGAGGAAATCAAAAGTCAGACCGAACGGCTCCGAGCAAATGGAGCGTAAATGTTTCGAGGAGTATCCATGTGGCACCCAAGATCGCCGAAAATCGTTGGAAGCAACGAGCATATAATGGATGAGCTTGATTTGACTCCGAGGAGAAGTCGAAGGATGGTGGCATTGTTACGTGATGAAGCGTATCAATGGTGGTTGACTGCTCGTGATGGTACCATAGCTGAAAATCGACCGGGAATTTGCTAAAGAGGCCTTTCGTAAGAAGTATGGGGAACCGTATATACAGATGAGCAGAGGAAGGCTTTTCTAGGATTAGTACAAGGGAGTAAGTCCGTCATGAATATGAGGCGAAATTTTGAGGTTGAGCCGCTATGCTCGAGGGTAGTGGCAATCGAGCATGAACGCCGTGTCCGCTTTGAGGACGGGCCGAGAGATGATCTAAGATCATAATAGCACCGCATCGAGCGGAATTCTCTGCTTTTGGTAGAAAAGGCCAAGGTGGCCGAGGGGATTAAGGATGCTACTAAGCACACCGTAGATAAGAATAAGGCCAAAAGAGGGTTTGGGTCATCGAAAGGGTTACAAGAGGCCTCGGGTTGATGGACCACAAATCAACAAGTTGGTACAAAGTGCGATTCGACCTTGTGAGTATTGTGGAAAGAGGCATCCGGGGAGTGTTGGAAAAGTTAGGAGCATGTCTTAGGTGTGGGTCCAAGGACCATATGTTTAAAGATTGCCCCAAACAATCGACGAGAGCCGACCAGTAGTTCGTAATGCTAGCTGCACCGGTAGAGAGGCGACAAAGAACCTCAACGGGTCGTGGTTCGAGTAACCGTGGTAGTGGTACAGCAGAGGCCGTGGCACATGTGGTCGAGGTACTAATGCTAATATCGATGCAAGATAACCGGTTTGGTTTATGCGGTTCGTCAAGGGAAGATGGAGACGCCACGGACGTAATAACCCAGACGTTCTTTATTTTTGACAAACCCTACTTTGCTTTGATTGATGTGGGCTCGACCCATTCCTATGTTGCAAGTAGTGTAGTAAAAACACTAGGCCTAGACTCTGAACTCTCCGATAGGCGATGACCGTAGTAAGCCCATTAGGCCAAACTATAGTGGTAGACAAGATCTTTCTAATGTACCCTAGAGATTCGTGGAGTGAACTTTCGAGCGGACTTAATGGAGTTACCTTCTGAGAGTTTGAGCTTATACTCTAATGGATTGGTTAGTAGAACACCGAGCCGTGTTGGATTGTGCGGCTAAACGTATGGAACTAAGAACCCCTAAGATGAAGTGGTAATAATGATCGAGAAAGGAGGAACTATTTATCTAATGTAGTCTCAAGACCAAGGTCGGAAGATGGTTAAGAAAGGTTGCAAAGCGTTCTTAGCTTTTGTAAGTGCGATAGGTGGGAAGGAGGAAGGTGTTAATGGAGTTAGGACGGTAAGGGACTTTGTAGATGTGTTTTCGTAAGAGTTACGGGAATACCCCTGCATGTGGAGGTCGAATTTGGGATTGATTTGTTACGGGGACAGCCTCCTCGTGTCAATCGCCCATACCGAATGGCACCAAAGGAGTTAGTGGAGCTCAAGGCTCGATACAAGAACTGTTGGACTGTGGGTTCATCCGACCCAAAGGTGTCTCCGTGGGGAGCACCGGTCTTATTTGTGAAGAAGAAGGACGGAACTATGCGATGTGCATAGACTACCGCCGCTAAATAAGTCGACCATTAAGAACAAGTATCCCTTGCCAAGGATCGAGGACTTGTTCGATCAATTGAAGGAGCCGCAGAGTTTTCAAGATCGATTTACTGTCGGGATACCATCGCTTAAAGGTGAAGGAGGCTGATATCCATAAGACTACATTTAGGACAAGATATGGTCACTTCGAGTTTGTGGTGATGCTGCTTAGTTAACGAACGCCCACCGCTCATGGACATGATGAATCGATTTTCCAACCCTACTTGGATAGATTCGTTGTTGTGTTCATCGATGATATTTTGGTGTATTCAAAGTCGAGGAGGAGCATGATGAGCATCTCCAGTCGTGTTGGAAGTGCTAAGGAGAAGAAGCTCATGCCAAATTCAAAGAAGTGCGAATTTTGGCTTAGGGAGGTGGCATTCCTAGGACATGTGGTATCCGCAGAAGGAATAAGAGGGACCCTAGGAAGATCGAAGCGTTGTTGGATTGGAAACCACCTAGGTCTGTGGCTGAAATTAAGTTTCTTAGGCTTGGCGTGCTATTACGTAGGTTCGTGGAAGGATTCTCGCCAATAGCCGCGCTTTTAACCAAGTTACTAAGGAAGGAAGTACCTTCAATGGACTAATAAGCAGAAGAGAGCTTTGAAAAGCTTAAGAAGGTGCCGACAGAGGCTCCAGTGTTAATTCAAATTGGAGGCGTGAAAGGAATTTGTAGGTAATCGTGGATGCTTCGTGATACGGGTTAGGTCAGTTTTAATGCAAGATGGCAAAGTGGTTGCTTATGCGCCTCTGGCAGCCTAAGGCCTCATGAGCTTAACTACCCAACTCATGACTTAGAACTAGCAATGTGGTTTTCGCCTTAAGGTTTGGAGGCACTACCTTTATGGAGAAAGGTCATTATCTACATGCACCACAAGAGCCTTAAGTATTTATTAACTCAAAAGGAGTTGAACTTGAGGCAACGAAGGTGGGTGGAATTGTTGAAGGACTACGATCGCTCAATAGAGTATCATCCGCAAGGCGAACGTAGTAGCCGATGCCCTAAGTCGGAAGGTTGTATCGGATCTACGGGCTTTGTTCGCTCATATAAGTCTCAGATGATGATGGAAGCTCGCTAAGGCGAGTTGCAAGTCGTGCCCACATGGCTAAAGGAAGTAAAGGAGGGACAGCTATCGATGATGACTTAAGTATTAAGTTGCAAGAAGCACAAGAAGGGGGATTAGAGGATTATGATATCAACAATGAAGGAGTATTGTGCTACAAGGGTAAAGTCTCAGATGTCAAGAATAAGGAGTTGAGACAAAGGATTCTTCGAAGCGCATGGTAGCCCTTGTGCTATGCATCCCGAGGTATCAAGTCAGATAGAGATCTAAGGGAACAATTTTGGTGGTCCGACCAAGCGAGAAGTGACTGAATTTGTGGGGAAATGTTTGACATGTCGCAAGTCAAGGTCAACACCAAGTCCCATCAGATTACTTCAACCAATCGAAATTCCCCAATGGAAGTGGGAAAGAATTACCATGGACTTCGTTAGTGGGCTTCCCTTACGCCTACTAAGAAGGACTCAGATGGGTGATTGTGGACCGTTTGACCAAGTCCGCACACTTTATCCCAAATGAATGGATTATTCTCTTGAAGTTGGCCAAGTTGTATGTGGCGGAAATTGTGAGATTACATGGAGTACCAAAGTCGATCATCTCTGATAGAGACCCAAGGTTTACGTCTCGATTTTGGAAAGCACTTCATCAAGCTTTAGGCACTAAGCTAGACTTCACTACTTTTCATCCACAATCGACGGGCAATCGAACGGGTTATACAAGTGTTGGAGGATATGTTGAGAGGCTGTGTAATGGAATTTCGAGGAAGTTGGGAAGATTACTTGCCTTTAGCTGAATTCGCCTACAACAATAGCTATCAAGCCAGCATTCGAATGGCACCATACGAAGCATTGTATGGAAGGAAGTGTAGAACACCTACTTGTTGGACCGAGTTAGGAGAACGCCGAGTTTTGGGTCCAGAGTTGGTGGCAGAAACTGAAGAGAAGGTTGAGTTAATTCGGGCACGGTTGAAGGAAGCCTCTGATAGGCAAAAGTCGTACGCAGACCTTAAGCGAAAGGAAATAGAGTTTGAAGTGGGAGATCAAGTGTTCTTGAAAGTCTCACCTTGGAAGAAGGTTATGAGGTTTGGCCGAAAAGGGAAGCTAAGCCCAAGATTTATAGGGCCTTATCAAGTACTGAAGCGAGTTGGGCCAGTGGCTTACCAACTAGAGTTGCCACCAGAATTGCAGCAGATGCATGACGTATTTCATGTGTCCATGTTACGTCGCTATCGATCGGATCCATCACATGTGGTACCGGTTGAAGAAGTGGAACTAAGGCCAGACTTATCCTATGAGGAAGAACCAATTCGGATCTTAGAACGTGATGTGAAAGTACTACGAAAGAAGATAGTTCCTCTAGTCAAAGTGCTATGGCGTAATCATGGAACGGAAGAAGCTTCATGGGAGCCAGAAGAGGCGATGAGACAAAGAATACCTCAACTATTTTAGTTAGGAAATTTCGGGACGAAATTTTGTTTAAGGGGTAGAACTCAGAATATCCCTGAATAGGGCCTATGCATTTCCAGTTTAATTGTATGAAATGATAAGTTTCAAGTACTATGAATAAATTTTTGATACTTTTGGAAACCTAGAAATGCATGGAAATGGAAATAAAAATGAAAATGGAAATGGAAATGGACATTTTTGGAAACTTAGACATTTTTGGAAACTTAGACATTTTTGGAAACTTAGACATTTTTGGAAACTTAGACATTTTGGAAACCTAAACATTTTGGAAACCTAAACATTTTGGAAACCTGAACATTTTGGAAACCTAAACATTTTGGAAACCTGAACATTTTGGAAACCTAAAACATTTTGGAAACCTAAACATGTAAGGAAAATGGCAAGTTACAGAGCCACGTGAAAATTTTAGGAAACTTAGAAATAAGGCCTGAATGACAAATTTTAAAGCCCAAAATAGGAGATAAGGGCAAGAGGGCCTTAAAAGAAAAAGTTGGTGAATTTTGTTACACAACCGAGCTTGGAAAAGTGGCCTGAAGGTGTCACTTAGGGTTTATGGGAATGGCATGAGTTCGAGTCACTTGGAAAGCAATTTTGAAGGTTTAATTTTGCTTCCCAAGGCTGGGGTGGACTGACTTGGTAGCTAAAAGGAGAGAGTTTTATTTTAATAAAACTGTTAAATTAAGTGATAAATAAAGGATTTATTCTTCTAAGATAAATGAGGAATTAAAGGATGGAGTAAATACTTTTAATTTAATTAAGTGATAATTAATAGAGATTAAATTATCACTTGGGAGAGTAGTGGCCAAGTTTTGGACTCTTGGTCTAGCAGCCCAGCTAAAAGAGGAAAATAGAGACTTTTCTTCCATTCACTCTCTTTGTCAAATTTTGCTCTCTCTCTCCCTCTCATTGTCGAAATTCCCCAAGCAAGGACTCCATCTTTTCTTTCCTCCCTTGCCATTGCCTAGTCAAAACTTTTCTCTTCCAAATCTTTGCTAGATCTCCATAGCGGATCTCAAGAATCCAAGACAAGGAAACAAGTGATTAAAGGTTTCAAGGTAAATTAAGCCATTCAAATACCTTTCTTTCTAGTTGTCGAAAGTAAAAGGCCTAATTCCTATTCTCTTTGATCATGGCCGAATATACAAGGGATCTCGGTTTCCACAATCGTTGAACATAAAGATCAAGGATCCAAGGTAAGAACAATTGATTCTTGTTCTTTAAATCGCTTAAATCAAAGCTTAAGAAAATAACCTCTTTTGTCTATGGTCAATGTCGAGGAGGAGTTTTCGGATTTGATTCAAGGAAAATTAAGGTAAGACACATTCGGCTAAAGGCCAACTACCACTTATTAAAGTTAGATCAAATCTAACCTATGATCTTTAGGGATTTCGACGATATTCAAGACAAAAGGAACTTTCGGATTTGGAATCTCTAAGGTAAGCCTCTAAAATATTCGCTAAGGGTTGTGTGAGTATCTAAATCCATTCCTTAATTGTTGAAAAGCCGAAAAACTAACCATATTGAACTACAAGGTTGGTCGAATATCAAGTAGAGGAAAAACCAAACTTTTGGGATTTATATAATCACCAAATCGGCAAAGGTAAGTTTTTCCTTACAAATCCTACTATGATTTGGTTTTGTCTAAAAAGGGTTTATTAATGTGTTTTAATTGGTGGGCCGAATATAGGGATTAGTAGATCTAAAAAAAAAAAAATTAAATCGGGATTCTCGAGATATCAAGGAACCTATTGCGAAAAAGGTGTGTACCCTTACTATCCTTCGATATTATATGGCTAAATATTTTAATATATGATATGAATAATAATGTGAATGTGGCTATGTACCACAAATGTGGCAAAAAGTACCTGTGCACGCTTCCTACTTCGATAGGATTGTGAAAATGTTATTTAATAACATGCTAATATATGAATATGAACATGAAATTAAGTTATGCAATATGTATGTTTTGGGGCATTCGGGATTTATGTGAAAGGGGAAAACAGTGTTGACTTCGGTCTCACCAACGAAGGTGTTGACTTGGTCTCACCAACTAAAAATGTTGACTACTACACATTGCGAAATTTGGTAACTTCGGTTACAACAAAGGTCAAATGACACAACGCTTAAATTTGATTATAGTGTCTAATGACACAATGTGGAGAGTAGCGGATGGAGGGTTGACTTAGTAGTCCCTACTGTGAATGGCGGTGCGGTGGAGAGTAGCGGATGGACCATTAGGATTGGGTTTGGGTTGCATCATAATTTTCATTATTATATGGACTTGATGATTTAAACATGAATGCCCGATTTATTGATTGATAGTATTGTGTGCACATTGAGTCTGTTGACTCACCCCATTGTGGGAATTATTTTTCGTGTGATGAGCAATGACGGACCGGCGCGGGACCAAGAGGAGGCCATGCTACACGAAGAAAATTTCATTTAGTTTGGACTTAAATTTTATTTTTAGTTGCTTTTATTCTATTTTGGGTTTTACTTGATGTAATAAGGCCTTAAGGCCCAGTGGATTATACTTTATGTTTGTTTATTGTTAAGTTTCATGCTAAGAACTTTATTGGTTGTATTTAATTAAATGGGCTTACAAAATCAAATAAATGGGTTTCAATCTAAGCCCAACTGAAAATAATAGTTTTTCCAAAATTTACAATTTTCTAAGTATCGAAAGTGATTTTGAAATCGGTTTACTTTAGGAACATACCAGATCCTGCTCAGGGCTCGTGGGTAGGGTGTGGGTGTTTTAAATTGTCAAGTCATCACACTATCATATATGCAATTCAAAGGCATGTATAGCTAGACTCTTACATACTACTTGTAGTCCTAGAATCGACTAAACCGTAAGCTCGTACTAATAAATGTAACACCCTAACCCATATCCGTCAAATTAGGGTTACGAGGCATTTTAAAAGAAAATACAACTTTCATACAATCACATAATCACATAGAACTTATCCATATGTTCCATATTCAATTTGGCTAGCAAATGTAATACCATAAAATTTATTTTATAACCATATTTTACTCATCTACTAGCAACTATCCAAAACAAACAAATATGTATGTATATATAAGTACTACACAACATATATATATAGTCACCAAAACATACTTACTCATTGACCAAATGCACATGCAACCTTATTATTAATACGTTATGGTGAACATATCCTATGTTCAATATGGCCTAATATATATATATATATATATACATTATGCATAACTTTACCACGTTACTAAATCATGTATCAAAATACTATTCACTCTCTGATCACTTAAACACCAAGTGAAAGTAAATGGTTATTTACACTTTGATCAAACGAAATTTTGATACATTCCATATACATGTAATGGCTGCAATTTCCTATTCAACATATATCATTTTCGCATACAAATCATACACAAATATGTCATGTAATGCCTTATTACTTACCATTATACAATCAATCCATATAATTAAATATGTTAGTAATTCACCATTGTAAAAACATGCATATATATATAAATGCATATACATCAAACTATTGTACATATAAAAAAATGAAATATTATACAACTTGAATATATATATAATTTAATCGAATATGCACCATCAAAGCATTATTTAGACTCAAAATGCCATGAACTACAAACCAAACCATACCTATTATATACATATACAATGGCGAATACATATACTAGCTAAAACCTTCACAACCATGCAAAATAATAGCATTAACATACCCAAGATCATTACCGAACATAACTATTAGACTTAAACATTAACAATTGGATATGCCATTATACCTAACTCATAAGTAAAGTTTAACAAAAGAAATAGCCATATTCGCATGGCCATTATATACATGAACAAAAAGTTTTCATCAAAATAAAGTCAAAGTCTTTCCTATACATGCCTCTATCCGAAGACCAAAATGAAAGAGTACCAAATTAGATTGATAGTGTGGTCGACTTTCTTGACGATCACGTTGAGCTTGTAGCCTGAACCTAATCTATAAAATAGGGGAGAACATTTCACACGAATAAGTTTACTAACTTAGTAAGTCCTAAGCTCTTGATAATATAACATATAAACACTTAAACATTTAAATCATTCAACTTATGACATTGCCCATATACATTTAAATATATTGATTTTTACAAGGTCAATACTAATAGTTCATAAACCGAAGTAATTGTACTTCATTTCCATAAACTTGTATCTCTTCGAAGCACAAAGTAAGTATATTACAAGAATCACATGCTCCAAATCGTATAATTACAACATTCATATCAACCATGTTATCGTACTAAAATTTCTTTCACTCTTAGCATTTCTATTTGAAAACCGAATCTCCATAATAGTACAATCAAGCTCAAATTCAATCATTTAATACTCATGCACATCAATCGTAATCTCAAATGTACATAACATTGTTCTCATAGTATTAACTCGACTCAAGTAACATTAAACATAACATACCTTACTTGCTTACCTGAGCCTTTAACTAGATCATTTCATTCATAAGCATAAGCTCGTATTAACAATCACTGGTATAGAACCTGCTAGACCAAAGGTCGTAGATTTAAACATCGGCATGAAGCCTACTAGGCATTAAAGCCCGAAATAAATCACTGGCATAAAGCCTGCTAGGCATTAAAGCCCGAAATAAATCAAAAGACGAGGCACGCTAGGCATTTAGCCCAACATATCAAACAAGACGAGGCCGCTAGGCATTTAGCCCAAACATATAAATATGGTCAATCAATCCACACATATTTCATAATTACATTACATATACTATTCAACTAAACTTATTCATATCACATTATCAAAGTATGCCATCAATCTAATTCACTTATATACATTCGGTTAAGACATAAGTAGGTACTCAAATTTATCAAACTTTATCATTTAATATCTTCATAAATAATTCTTTGATATGTTTCAGCTTAAGGACTTACCTCGGTTGTCGATAGACCGTGCAAATCGGCTATTCGAGAACCTTCGTCTTTCCCCGATCTAAATTCGTTTTTCTTTGTTCTTGATCTAAAACACATTAAAATTTAGCTCATTCAAGTACATTTCATCTCAATTTAGTCCCTAAGCACATAAATAGGCAATTTACCATTTTACCCCTACTATTTCAAATTTTTACAATCTAGTCCTAATTGCACAAACCCCTACTTATCTTTTATCTAACATCATCAAACATCAAAAACTATATAAACCTATCAATAGCTGAACATCAAGCATGCTTAGATTCAAAAATTACAACATGGGTCGGCTACGGTTCGAAGCAACGATCTCAAAAACGTAAAAATTTACAAAAATTGACTAAGAATTTACCTTGAATTTGGCTTGAATGTTGCCGAAAATTCAAAGAACCTAGCTCCCCTTTTCTTTCTCAATATTCGGCCAAGAAAGATGAATGAAAATATCCATTTTTTTATGTTTTAATTAACATATAATATGGTTTTAACCTATTTACTATTTTAACCTTATATCATAAAATTATATAATATAAAACTTAAGGTCAATCATGTCATATACCACCCACTAACTTAAAAATAGGTTATTTACCCATTTAACACTTCATATTAAAAAGCCATGCTTAAATTAGCACATTATACTTTAGTATGCCACTTTTACCTTTTACGCGATTAAGTCTTTTTTATCAAATTCAATACTTAAACGATAAAATTTTTCTACGAAACTTTCACACACATAAATTCATATATAATAAACACTAAATATAATATTTAAATATTTCTCGAGCTCAAATTGTGGTCCCAAACCACCGCTCCGATTAGGGTCCAATTCGGTTCATTACACCACAAGTGGGTTGGCCCCACGTATTCTCTTTTGTGACATTTGTCACCAGTGGTTTGGAACCACCAATGGTTTGGTACCACGTATTGATGATTTCATGACTCATCCCGGTGGTTTGGTACCACAGTGGGTTATCCCTACATATATGATTATCTGGGATTGTCACCAGTGGTTTGGTACCACAAGTGGGTTGGCCCTATGTATTCTCTTTTAGTGACATTTGTCACCAATGGTTTGGAACCACCAGTGGTTAGGTACCACCAGTGGCTAGGTGCCACATATGGAGTGTAGCGGATGGAGGGTTGATTGTAGAAATCCCCACGGTGTGATTGGCTGGTACGGATGGTGTGTAGAGGATGGAAATCTAGGTTGGGTTGGGTTTGCATCGCATTGCATACATTATCTGTTGTGACATATGATATGGGTTAAGGCTCAATCGAGGCTATTTTGGGCTAAGTCCCAATTGCCACCGTTCATCAGAATGGGCTTCGCTCAATTGTTGTGATGCATGTTCTTACCAATGAGGGTTGTACACACTGAGTTTTCGTAAACTCACCCCCTCTTTTTATTAAATGTTTCAGGTAATTTCCAGCGATAGAGGATTGGGAGCCGTGGAGGACTCAGGGTGGCTATACATCGGAGATACTACTTGTGAACTTTAGTAATTTCAATTTTTACCTTTTCTTTTAGATTATTTATTTTGGGTTAATATTTTGTAACAAGGCCATTGGTTTATTTTTCTAAGTTTTCATTTATAACTGTTAAACTTCTAAATACAGGATTTTCTTAAAACATGAGCAATCGTTTTCTAAAATATCATGTTTATGCAATGATGCAAGTTCAACTTTCATAAAAAAATAGTTTTTCAAAATAATAACAACTTTTAAATAGTCATTTAGCAAATCGCGTTTTTCTCAAACAAACAACGAACTCGGAGTTCAAAAATTCGATAAAACTTTTCTAAACAATTGCTTAGCTTTTCAACTTCCTTTAATGTGACACGCCAGATTCGGGCCTAACTTCTAGGCCGGGTTTGGGGTGTTACAGCAATCCTTATAAATTTTGAACTTCAGGGTGATACTCAAATTCGGTTCAACAACCTATCAATTTTAATTTTTAGAAAGTAGACTTATCATGCTCAATTCTCTAGTATCCTTCAAATTTAATCATCAATGAACAATTAAATACGACTTATTCAAAGACATATCGATAATAATCATAAATCATTAGAAATTTCACCCTAATTAGTAATATGAGAAAATTACTTTTGAACAAGTTTAAAATTCGTGATTTTGAGAACTATGAAAATTAGGCATTAATTTGAGAATTATGCAAAAGTTAGGCATTTTACCCCCACACTTAAGATGTACATTGCCCTCAATGTACAAAGATAGATAAATAACAATTAGTATAAGATCAAAAGAGAGGGATAGAGTGCCACTTCCTGAATTTTGGATGATTCCTGGCGTCTTTGGTGGCGGTGATGGTGTTTTCTATGGACCGGTGGTGTGGCTACCGAAAAGCAATTTGCTAGATGAAGAAATTGGGTAGCTCACAAGATATAGCCAAGAGATCTAGAGAAATAATAATAATATACTAATAATATAATTAAAGATTAAGGAAATAAAGAGAAGGAGACTAAGAAGAAAACTAAGATTTAAAGAAAAGATTAATGGACTAAGGAGTCCTTATTAGCAGATGGTTCGTGAGGTGGGTATGATTTCTAAGTCTGCAGAGTGTAGGTGATGGTGGAAGTGGCGTGATTCCCTAGCAGCCTTTAGAACCTAAAACCAAGAAACTAGTATGAAATAAATTAAATTAAGTAGAAAAGAAGTATGGATAAGGAAAATAAAGGAGAGGAGAAAAGAAAAATAGAACTGAAAAGGTTTCGGAGACCCTTGGCGTGGCAAATAGCTGAAGCTGCCGGCATGAACTCATGTTGAGGTCTCCTCTGAGGAGACGATGCTTTCCTTCTTATGTTTCTTCGGCATGCTTTTTGTGTTGCTCAAGAGTCTTGGACCTTTTTCTATGAGCAGAGAAAAATTTGAAAGGAAGAGAAGGAATAGAGAAGATGGGAAAAAAGGAAAAGGCTGTGGGGATTTAAATAAGATTTCAACTGCACGCTCCCACGCCTGTCTTGAGGGTGTAATGATTCACACTACCGCCTTACTGCACACCGTGTTGTGGAGCGTGTTGTTCTTCCACGCCCATTTGTCGATTGGCACGCCCATTCCTAAAAAGCCAGTATGTGAGCACGGTTGGAATGCACAGGCGTGGTCTTCCCGTGCTCAATAAGTCAATATCTTAGCACGATCGTGAGGCACAACCGTGCTATTTTTGTCGGTGCCCATGCTGTGGGTGGTTGGCTTCGTGATGTTGGGGGTGGTTGGACTGACTTGCACGGCTCTGTTCTATCAGTGTGGTGGTTCTGGTGGTCTACATGGCCATGGGCATGGCCGTGTGTAAGGCCATGTGTCCTGGAAATCTGCATTCCTGTGTTTTAAATGTTGAGAGAAGAGAGAAGGAAAGGAAATAAAATAAATTTGAAAGTAAATAGTGTTAGTGCTTGGGTTGCCTCCAGAGAAGCATTCGTTTATAGTCTTAAGCTAGACTGTCATTGACTTTGAAAATTTTAGGGAGGTTTAAAAGTTTGAATATTTTCCCTCTTGCTGACAGTTTTATTTTCGCAACAAAGTTTAGGCAGAGAAGCGTTTACCTTGAAATTACCGAATATTGGATTGCTTACCTCGACTATTTCGTGTGGGAAAATATCGTGAGCCTGAAGGAGTATTTCTTCCTTTTTCTTCAGGTCTGTTGAAGTGATGTGAGGTTCGACTTTGTCTAACAGCTTCTGGTCTCCTATTTTAAAGTGATTTGATGTCCCTATGAGCTCTTCTGGTAGTTCTTTTGGTTTTACTTCGTATGGATCCGGCTTTTCTTTGGTGCGTATCCTCTACTCTTCTAAATTGTCGATCTTACGGTTTTGTTTCTGGTGTGATTCTTTTTTGACGACTTGGGGACTATGAGTTGGCTCGGCTTTGATGTATTGTGATGTTTCCTACGATGAAGGTTGAACAATTTGGTCATCTATTTAAATGACTTTCTTACCTTCATCTTCTGTTGTTTTGGTTGAGTCGAGAGCTTGAAGATTGACTGATTCATCTCCTCACGAAGTATGAGTTCTCCTCTGGCAACGTCAAATTTAGTTTTGGCAGTTGCAAGAAAAGGTCTTCCTAAAATTAAAGGGATTGAATTTTCCTCATCCATGTCTAAAACAACAAAATCTCTGGGAAAACAAATTTATCGATTTTTACTAAAACGCCTTCAATAATGCCCCGTGAATTCTAACGCTTTATCACCTAGTTGAATACTCATCCTAGTTTGTTTGGGCTTCCTAGACCTAGTCATTTAAACAAAGGCAAAAACATTTATACTTGCCCCTAAATCAGCTAACGCATTATCAATAGTTAGACTACCAATTAAACATGGAATCGTAAAACTCCCTGGACCTTTTAGTTTCTATGATAGTCTGTTCTGTAGCATTGCTGAGCATGTTGTGTTGAGTTCCACATGGTGCTTTTCATCTATTTTGCGTTTGTTCGTCAAGAGCTGTCTTAAAAATCTCCTTGAGTCGGGCATCTGAAAAAGAGCTTCAAGAAGAGGTAAGTTAATATGTAATTTCTTTAAAAGTTTTAAAAACTTACCGAATTGTTCCTTAGAATCATCTTTTTTTAATGCTTTGGGATAAGGTATGCGAGGTTGGTACTCTTTGATTACCGATTTTGGCCTCTCTTGTGCTACCTCTATTTTACCTTTTTCTTCCTTAGTTTCTTGTACTGAGGTGGGCTCGTCTACCTTTGTACCCTCTTGAGTTGTGATGGCTTGGATATGCTCTTTAGGGTTTATTTCTGTGTTGCTTGGTAGACGTCCTTGTTGACGCTCGTAAATCGCTTTTGTAAGATGTCCCACTAACCTAGTAAGTTCTTCAACTTGATTCTCGATCCCTTTGATCGATTTTTGTTGTTCATCAAGTGTTGCTTCAGTCTTTTGGAGACGAGAATCTGTAGCTGCCATAAATTTTGTCAGCATCTCTTCAAGGTTTGATTTCTTTTCCTGTAGCTAGGGCTGATTTGGTTAATTTGGAGGAGGTTGCTGCCTTTGATTTCCTATATTTCCTTGTCCTCCCCACGAAAAATTTGGGTGGTTCCTCCAACCTGCATTATATGTGTTACTATAAGGATTATTATTAGATCTGAAATTGTTACCTATATAGTTTGTCTGCTCGTTGTCTGCGCCCAGTTGGTAGGGTGGGTACTCAAAATTTGCCACATTTCCACTCGCTTCACATTGCATGATGGGGTGTACCTGCGAAGAACATAAGTTATCAAGCTTTTTGTTCATTAACTCCACCTACGTTGACAGCATTGTCACTGCGTCTATGTTAAAAACTACGGCTGATTTTGTCGGTTTAGCTCTTGTAATTTGCCATTGATAGGTGTTCAACGACATCTCCTCAATAAAATCGTAAGCCGCTTCAAGAGTTTTGTTATTCAGAGTTCCACTGGCTGATGAATCAATCATTTGCCTAGTTGGAGAATTCACACCATTGTAAAAAGTTTGGACTTGAAGCCACAAAGGTAATCCTTGGTGTGGGCATCTTCTTAGGAGATCCTTGTATCTTTCCCATGCATCATATAATGTTTCTGCGTCATTTTGCACAAAAGAAGATATGTCATTCCTAAATTTAGCTATTTTCGCTAGTGAAAAATATTTTAAAGGAAATTTTTCGGTCATTTGATCCCATGTGGTGATTGACCCTCGTGGTAATGAGTTCAACCAATGCTTTGCTTTATTCCTTAATGAAAAAAAAGGAAATAACCGAAGACGTATGGCATCGTCAGAAACGCCATTTATTTTGAAAGTATCACAGAAATCTAAAAAATTAGATATATGAGTGTTTGGATCTTCATCCTGCAAACCATCAAATTGAACAAACTGTTGAATCATTAGTATTATGTTAGGCTTTAAGTCAAAATTATTAGCAGCTATGGGCCTAACAACACTAGATTATGCTCTGTCAAATTAGGTTTAGCATAATCATACATAGTACACGGAGCGTTCGTTCTTGCACATTTGGCGGTGGATTGTTTTTGTCCATCCCTTCATTAGGATTGGATCTGTCCCGTTGTTCTTCTCTTTGGTAGTCTAGAGCTCGTCTAATTTCTCTGCGATTTCTGCGAGTGGTAGCTTCAATGTCACTTTCTTACGCCTAATGTCCTCTCGAGTTCCTTCTAGTCATAAACTAGAGGTACCGCTATGAAAAGAAAGAAAGAAATTTAGAAAACAAAATATATGTATACAAGAAAAACTTAAAATAAAAATAATGGCTAAATTAATAGAAAGCAGCTTTCTTAATATTTTAGATGTTCCCAAGAACGGCGAAAAACTTGATCGTGTCAAGCAAATGAAGTTTTAAAATTTATGAAAAGAATGATTGAACCTGTAGATTAACTATGATAACGATAGAGGCAAGTGCACCTATCGAACAAAGAGTATAGTTTAGGCAAGAATATCTTATCGAACCCAAAGGAACCTAAAAGTACTACTACTCACTTTCTTTCTATTATTTAGCTTTGAAATATGGAGTGATTGGTTTATTAATCTAAAAACTAAACTAGATGCAAAGACAAAAGAATGAATTGGAGAAAGACTTTAGGAAAACTCAGTTGACGAGGACGATACCCTCAGGAAGAATCCACCTATGACTTCACTTATTATTTATTCCCCAAACCATATGATTTCTTTACTTAGCTTGATCTGTGAGACTCCCTAACCTATATTAAACCCTCTCGAGGTGGATAACGCCTAACCTTAGGTTAATTAGTGGAACTCTCATTCTCTTATAATAACCCCTAAGGAAGCAAAGAATCAATCAATGGATTCCCATATTAGGTTTCACCCTAATCCAAAAAATCTCGTAACCTATCTCTAGGCGCCGATCAACTCCGCTCAATTATGCTAGATCTACTCTTGACAGGGTCTATTCCTCCTCCACCTAAGCACATCAAATTAAATTAAGCAACATAATTAAGAACAAACTAAGTACTTATCATATAAGTTAGAAATCAAATAACAAAATCCATCATAGGTTTCATCCCCTTCAGGTATCTGAGGGGTTTAGTTCATAACTAAATAAGAAAACATCTCAAGAGAAAAGATAAGACAAAACATAAGAAATCCCTAAAACCCCTTAAAGGAATTGAAGAGGAGATCCTCCCTCTTGAATAGAACTCTAGCTTCTTGAGATGGATCAACTGGCTATCTTCAAGTGACTCCCTAAAAGATGAAAGCTTTGAGAAAAGCCTCTACAAAAGCCCCCTTTTTCAATGTCTGCCTTGGGTTGTTTATATAGGCTTTGGGATGCTATACTTGTCTCCTAAGTACCTCCTTCAAGTAGAATTAGTATTATGGTGTCTAAGTAGACTTAGGAGTATGTTTCTTTGGCTTCAAGCATCCAATTTCAAGTGAAATTACTTATTCCCGCGGCAGAGGCACGCCCATCGCACACGCCCGTGAAATTCGAGGTTGGCCCGTGCCTTGATTCTGTCATTTTGGGCACGACTGTGTAAGTTGGGATTCAGGCCGTGCTTCAGGTCTGTCGATTGGGACACGGCCATGTAGATCACCAGGCACGTCTGTGTGACAAATGGATGATGTACGGTCGTGCAACTCGTGAGTTAGGCTGTGTTCTAGGTAGTCGACGAGGCACGGTCGTGTGAGCTTTGGGCCAGGCCGTGTTGATTTCTTGCTAAGGCCCAATTACTCTGTTTTAAGCCCGTTTTGTGTTCTTTTTATCCTTGGGTGCTTTCCTGAGTATATAACATGGAAAGAAAGGATTAAGAGCACTTTTTTACCTAAATCAAGGATAATTCATCCAAAAGCATACTAAATGTGGGATTAAAATATGTTACTTTTATGGTTTATCAGCGTGTCGAGTAGCTGAAGCGGTCGGCATGAACTTATGTAGATCGATCTCCCACAGGGAGATTGGGTTTGAATCCTTTCGCTTCTTTGACATCGTTTTGGTGTAGCTCAAGAGTATAGAGAATTGTTGTGGAGAAGAGAGAAATTTGAGAAAAAGAAGGAAGGATGAAGATGGGGAGTTGGTGAGGAGAAAGAGAAGAGAGAGGTTGGGTTTATATAGAGTTTTGGGGTTTAACGCTACCCACGCTTGTGTACCGTGGGCGTGTTCTTTCACACGGCCGCCTCGCACGGCCGTGTGTCTAGGCGTGTTGGTTCACCCACGCCCATTTTATAGATTGCCACGCCCGTTTCTGAGAAGTCAGTGCCAACCACGGTTGCGTTGCACGGCCATGGTGTTCTGTCAGTACTCGTGGGGTAGTGGTTGGAGTCCGTGACTCGAAGATTTGATTCTCTCTGACTTGTACTCTTCTCGCCATTGTCAAGATGGAGATTCGGATTTCTACATTACCACACGTACCACTAGTGTGCAAGGCCGTGTGACACAGGAATCAAGCGCTTTTGGTTAGTTTACAACTAGACATTCAGAAAGAAGAAAAAAGAATAAAAAAAGAACATAAAAAATGTAAAGTACTTAAGGTTAGTACTCGGGTTGCCTCCCGAGAAGCACTCGTTTAAAGTCTTAAGCTGGACTTTTGCTTTGTTTGTATAATCATGGTGGTTTAAAGGTTTGAACATCTTCCCTCATGCTGTCTGTTTTTTTTCATGATAAAGTTTAAGTCGAGAAGCGTTTACCTTAAAAGTGCCAAATATTGGATTACTTACCTCGACTATTCCGTATGGGGTGATATTGCATACCTTAAGAGGGGTTCCTTCGATTGTATTTGGGTCTGATGGGATGATTCGAGGATCTGCTTTGTTCATCCATACCTTATCTCCTATTTTGAAGTGATTTGATGTTCCTACGAGCTCTTCTGGGGGCTCTTTCGGTTTTGCTTCGTGTGGTTTCGGTTCTTCTTTAAAGTGTGTTTTCCACTCGTCTGGTTCGTTGATCGTGTCAAATAGTCGAGTTTTAATATTTATAAAAGAGTGATCGAACCTATAGACTAACTGTGACAACAATAGAGGCAAGTGCACCTCTCGAACAGTAGTATATCTCAGGCAAGAATATCTTATCGAACCCAAAGGAACCTAAAAGTACTACTACTCACTTTCTTTCTATTATTTAGCCTAAAATTTGAGTGATTGAATTATGAAACTAACGAAATACTTAGACAAAATGCAAAGACAAAAGATTGAATTGGAGAAAGACTTTAGGAAACCTCAGTTGATAAAGAAGATACCCTCAAGAAGAATCCCCCTATTACTTCACTTATTATTTATTCCCCAAACCATATGATTTCTTTACTTAGCTTGATCCGTGAGACTCCTAACCTATATTAAACCCTCTCTCAAGGTGAATAACGCCTAACCTTAGGTTAATTAGTGGAACTCTCGTTCTCTTATAATAACCCCTAAGAAAGCAAAGAATCGATCAATGGATTCCCATATTAGGTTTCACCCTAATCCGACAAAATCTCATAACCCTATCTCTAGGAGCTAGATCAACTCCGCTTAATTATGCTAGATCTACTCTTAGGTAGGGTCTATTCCTCCTCCACTTAAGCATATCAGATTAAATTAAGCAACATAATTAAGAATGAACCAAGTACTTATCATATAATTTAGAAATCAAAGAACAAAATCCATCATAGGTTTCATCCCCTTCAGGTATCTGAGGGGTTTAGTGCATAACTAAATACGAAAACATCTCAAGAGTAAAGAATAAACAAAACATAAGAAATCCCTAAAACCTCCTGAAGGAATTAAAGGAGTGATCCTCCATCTTGAATGGAGTTCTGGCTTCTTGAGATGAATCAACTGGCTATCTTCAAGTGATTCCCCAAAGATGAACGCTTTGGCAAAAGCCTCTGCCAAAAAGCCGTCCTGTTTTGGCTTCTGCCGAACTCCCTTTTTAGTTGCTACCTTGGGTGTTTATATAGGCTTTGAGATGCTTTACTTGGCTCAAAAGTATCCTAATTCAAGTAGAATTCCTCCCAGGATGTTTAATTAGACTTAAGAATGTGTTTCTTTGCCTCCAAGCATCCAAATCTGAGTGAAATTGCTCTTTCCCGTGACAGGGGCACGCCAATGGCACACGCCCATGGCACACGCCCGTGTAAGTCGTCTTCAGGTCGTGTCTCAATTTTATCGATTGGGGCACGGCTGTGTACATCGTGGCATGGCCGTGTGAAGTAAATTGCAAGGCACAGCCGTGTGGCTTGAAGTCGAGGCCATGTCGATTTCTTGGGTTGGCCCAATTTGGTCCGTTTTAAGCCCGTTTTATGTTCTTTTTATCCTTAGGTGCTTTCCTGAGCATAAGACATAAAAAGAAAGGATTAAGAGCACCTTTTTACATAAATCAGGGATAAATTATCCAAAAGCATACTAAATGTGGGATTAAAATATGTTACTTTTACGGTTTATCATTCGTCGACCTTAAGGTTTTATTCCTTATATAGTTTTTCTTTATTTGCATGAGGTCTATGATCCAGCTTAGGTCTGCGGCTTTGTGGTGGGTCCTATGGTGAAAGGTGAACAAATTGGTCATCGATGGATTTTACTTTCTCACCTTCATCAATTGATGTCTTGGTCAAGTCAAGAGCTTGTAAACTGATCGATTCGTCACCTACACGAAGAATGAGTTCTCCTGTGCCAACATCAATTTTCGTCCTGGCAGTTGCTAAAAAGGGTCTTCCTAAAATTAAAGGAATCGAATTATCCTCATCCATATCTAAGACAACAAAATCTACTGGGAAAACGAATTTATCAATTTTTATAAGAACTTCGATAATACACCTAGAAATTCTAACAGTTTTATCAGCTAATTGTATACTCATCCTAGTTTGTTTGGATTTCCCTAGACCTAGTTGTTTAAACATTTTATAAGGCATGACATTTATACTTGCCCCTAAATCAGCTAAAGCATTATCAACAGTTAGTCTACCAATTAAACATGGAATTGTAAAACTCCATGGATCTTTTAGCTTCCGTGGTAGTCTATTTTGTAAAATTTCTGAGCGCATTGTGTTTAGCTCCATATGCGACTCCTCGTCTAACTTATGCTTGTCCGTCAAGAGTTATTTTAAAAATTTTCTCGAATCTGGCATCTATGACAGAGCTTCAAGAAGCGATAAGTTAATATGTAATTTCTTTAAAAGTTTAAGAAACTTACCGACCTGTTCCTCTGTATCGTCTCTCTTTAACGCTTCGGGATAAGATATGCAGGTTGGTACTCTTTGATTACCGGTTTTGGCTTTTCTTGTGCTACCTCAACTTTACCTTCTTCTACCTCACCTTCTTGAATTGAATTGGGTTCATCTAACGCTACATTTTCCTGAGCTATTATGGGTTGGATTTACTCCTTTGGGTTAATCTTGGTGCTGCTTGGTAGACGCCCTTGCGGTCGTTCAGACATTAACTTTGCAAGTTGTCCAACTGGCTTTGTAACTTCCCCGACTGATTTGGTAAGTTCCCCGACTTGGTTCTTGATCCCTTCCATCAATGTTTGTTGGTTTTTAAGTGTTGCCTCAGTGTCTTGGAGACAGTTTTCTGTGGCTGCCATGATTTTTGTCAACATCTCTTCGAGGTTCATCTTCTTTTCTTGTGGATATGGCTGATTTTGGAAATTTTGAAGAGGTTATTGTCTTTGATTTCCTTGACCTCCCCACAAAAATTTGGGTGGTTCCTCCAACCTGGATTATAAGTATTACTATAAGGGTTATTATTAGATCTAAAATTATTACCTGTATTGTTCATCTGTTCGCTTTCTATCCCCGATTGGTAGGGTGGACACTCAAGATTCGCCACAGTTCCACTTATGCTGTAATCATTCATCGGATGTACATATGAAGAACACAAACTACAAGCTTTTTATTCATCATCTCTACCTGTTTTGATAGCATGGTTACTGCGTCGAGGCTGAAAACTCTTGCTGATTTTGTTGGTTTTGTTCTTGTAACCTACCACTAATAGTTATTCAGCGACATCTCTTCAATAAACTTGTAGGCTACTTTAGGAGTTCTATTGTTCAAGGTTCCACTGATGGCTGAATCAATTAGTTTCCTCATTGAGGGGTTTACACCGTTATAGAAAGTTTAGACTTGGAGCCATAAGGGTAAACCATGGTGCAGGCACCTTCTCAAGAGATCCTTGTATTTTTCCCATGCGTCGTACAATGTCTCTAAATCCATCTACACGAAAGAAGAGATATCATTCCGTAATTTGGCCGTTTTGGTCGGTGGGAAATATTTTAATAAAAATTTTTCTGTCATTTGATCCCATGTGGTGATTGACCCTCATGGTAACGAGTTCAACCACTGCTTGTGATAAGCCGTAAAAGTAACATATTTTAACCCCATATTTAGCATGCTTTTGGATGATTTAGCCCTTGATTTATGCAAAAAGGTACTCTTAATCCTTTCTTTTCATGTTTTATACTCAGGAAAGCAACCAAGGACGAAAAGAACAAGAAATAGGCTTAAAACGGGCCAATTTGGGCCAAAGTGGAAATTGACACGGCCTGGACTTTAAGCCACACGGTCGTACCTCGTCAATTTACTTCACATGGTCTGAGCACAATTTACACAGCCATGCCTCAATCAACAGAATTGAAACATGGCCTGAAGTTGATTTACACGGGCGTGTGCCATGGCCGTGCCCCTTTCGTGGAAAAGAGGAATTTCACCCGAAAAAGGATACTTAGGGAGAAAAAAACGCATTCCAAAAGCCTATATAAAGACCCTAAGTGTAACCTAAAAGAGTGCGGTCAGTTAGGCAGTCAACTAAGCCAAGAAGCCGAGCCAGAAGGCCAGATTTGTGGGAATCACTTGAAGATAGCCAGTTGATCCATCTCAAAAAGCCAGAATTCTACTCAAGACGGCTAATCTCTCCTTCAATTATTTCAGGCGGTTTTAGGATTTCTTATGTTTTGTTTTATCTTTTCTCTTGAGATGTTTTATTTTATCATTATGAACTAAACCCTTCAAATACCTGAAAGGGGTGAAGCCTAGATGAATCTTGTTATTATTTTAAACTATATGATAAATACTTAGTTTGTTGATAAACCGTAAAAGTAATATATTTTAGGCCCACATTTAGTATGTTTTTGGATGATTTAGCCATTAATTTATGTAAAAAAGTGCTCTTAATCCTTTCTTTTCATGTTTTATACTCAGGAAAGCACCCGAGGACGAAAAGAACGAGAAATGGGCTTAAAACGAGAAAATTTGGGCCAAAGTAGAAATCGACACGGCCTGGACTTCAAGCCACACGACTGTGCCTCGACAATTAACTAAGACACGACCATGCCACGATTTACATGGTCGTGTCCCAATCGACAGAAACAAGACACGGCCTGAAAATGATTTACACGGGCGTGTACGATGGCCGTGCCCCTGTCGTGGAAAAGAGCAATATCACTCGGATTTGGATACTTTGAGGCAAAGAAACACATTCCAAAGCCTATTCAAACACCGAGTAGGAAGTATACTTGAATTGGGACACTTAGGGGCCAAGTAAAGCACTGTAAAAGTCTATATAAACACCCTAAGTGTAACCTGAAAGGATGACGGTTAGCTAGGCCCAGGAGCCGAGCCAGAAGGTCAGATTTGTGGGAACTACTCGAAGATAGCCAGTTGATCCATCTCAAAGAGCCGGAATTCTACTCAAGACGACAGATTTCTCTTTCAATTCCTTCAGGGGGTTTTAGGAATTTCTTATGTTTTGTTTCACCTTTTCTCTTGAGATGTTTTCTTTATTCATTATGAACTAAACCCTTCAGATACCTGAAGGGGATGAAACCTAGATGAATCTTGTTATTGTTTTCTGACTTATATGAATAATACTTAGTTTGTTCTTAATTATGCATGCTTAATCCAAATCTGATGTACTTAGGTGGAGGAGGAATAGACCCTACTTAAGAGTAGATCTAGCATAATTAAGCGGAGTTGATCGCACGCCTAGAGATAGAGGTACGATATTTTTCTAGATTAGGGTGAAACCAAATATGGGAGTCCATAGATCGATTTACTGCTATTCTAGGGGGTTATTATTCAAGAAAGAGATTTCTGTTAATTAACCTAGGGTTAGACGTTATTCTGCTCGAGATAGGGTTTAATATACGTTAGGGAGTCTTACGGATCAAACTAAGTGAATAAATCATATGGTTCAGTGTTAAATAACAAGTGAAGTCTAGGTGGATTCTTCCTAAGGGTATCATCGTGATCAACTGAGTTTCTCTTCAAGTTATTTCCCAATTTATTCTTTTTGTCTTTGCGTCTTTAGTTTAGTAGTCGTCAATCTAGATTAAAGCAACTTCAGTTATTTTAGGCTAAATAATAAAAAAATAGTATTAGTACTTTTAGTTCCTTTGGGTTCGACAATCCGGTCTTGCCTAAGCTATACTACTGTTCGATAGGTACACTTACCTTTAATTGTTGTCAGAGTTAGTTTCCAAGTTCGATTATTCTCTTTATAAATTTTAAAACTTGACAAAACAACGATCAAGTTTTTGGCGCCGCTGTCTTAGGAACTAAAATATTAAGAAAGCTTTATTTTTATTACTTTAGCCATTATTTTATTTTCGCAAATTATTTTATTAATTTTATTTCTTTCTTTTCCTAGCAGGTACCTCTAGTTTATGACTAGAAGGAACCCGACAGGACCTCTAGTATACGATAGTGATATTGAAACTACCACTAGCAAGAATCGCAGAGAAATTAGGCGAGCCCTAAATTACATAGAAGAAGAGCGAGAAGGCAGATCCAATCCTACTGAAGGGATGGACGAGAATAATCCACCACGAGATGTGGAAGAATACAATGCTCCACGTACTATGTATGATTATGCTAAACCTCATTTAACTGGAGCAGAATCGAGTATTGTTAGGCTTGCTATAGCTGCTAATAATTTTGAATTAAAGCCTAACACAATACAAATGATTCAACAATTTGTTCAATTTGATGGTTTGTAGGACGAAGACCCAAATACTCGTATAGCCAATTTTTTAGAGTTCTGTGATACTTTCAAAAAAAATGGCATTTTTGATGATGCCATTCGTATTCGGTTATTTCCCTTTTCATTAAGGAATAAAGCCAAACAGTGGTTATACTCGTTACTACGAGGGTCAATCACTACATGGGACCAAATGACCGAAAAGTTTTTATTAAAATATTTCCCACCGGCCAAAATGGCCAAATTACAGAATGATATCTCTTCTTTTGTGTAGATAGATTTAGAAACATTATACGACGCATGGGAGAGATACAAGGATCTCTTGAGAAGGTTTCCACACCATTGTCTACCCTTGTGGCTACAAGTCCAAAATTTCTATAATGGTGTAAACCCCTCAACGAGGCAGCTAATTGATTCAATTATTGGTGGGACCTCGAACAATGTAACTCCCAAGCGACCTACGAGTTCATTGAAGAGATGTCACTGAATAAATATTAGTGGCAAGTTACAAGGACAAAACTGACAAAATCAGTCAGAGTTTACAACCTCGACGCAGTAACCATGCTATCAACACAGGTAGAGTTGATGAATAAAAAGCTTGATAGTTTGTGTTCTTCGCAGGTACATCCAGTCATGCAGTACAACGTAAGTGGAACTGTGGCGAATCCTAAGTACCCACCCTACCAATCGAACGCAGAGAGCGAATAGATGAACTATGTAGGTAATAATTTCAGATCCAATAATGATCCTTATAGTAATATCTATAATCTAGGTTGGAGGAACCACCCAAAATTTTCATGAGGAGGCCAAGAAAATCAAAGACAACAACCTCCTCAAAATTTCCAAAATCAGTCATATCTGCAAGAGAAGAAGCCAAACCTCGAAGAGATGCTGACAAAATTCATGGAAAACACAGAAAGTCATTTCCAAGAAACTGAGAAAACAATTAGAAGCAATGAGAACCGAGTCGGGGAACTTACTAAGTCAAGGAAGCCACTAATGTCAGAACGACCGCAAGGACGTCTACCAAGAAACACCGAGATTAACCCAAAGGAGCAAATTCAAGCCATTTCAACTCATGACAGTAAGGGGTTAGATGAGCCAAATCCAATACAATAAAACAAGGTAGACGAAGGTAAGTTAGAGGTAACACAAGAAAAGCCAAAATCAGTAATCAAGGAGTACCAACCTCGCATACCTTATCCCGAAGCGATGAAAAGAGACGATTCAGAGGAACAGTTCAGAAAGTTTCTTAAACTTTTAAAGAAATTACATATTAACTTACCTCTTCTTGAAGCTCTTTTTCAGATGCCAGACTCGAGGAAATTTTTAAGATAGCTGTTGACAAACAAACGCAAATTAGAAGAAGAGCACCACGTGAAATTGAACGCAGCATGCTCAGCAATGTTACAGAATAGACTACCACGAAAGCTAAAAGATCCAGGGAGTTTAACAATTCCATGTTTAATTGGTATTTTAGCTATTGATAATGCATTAGCTGATATAGGGGCAAGCATAAATGTCATGCCTTATACATTATTTAAACAACTAGGTCTAGGGAAGCCCAAATAAACTAGGATGAGTATACAATCAGCCGCGAAAACTGTTAGAATTCTTAGGGGCATTATCGAAGATGTTCTTGTCAAAATCGATAAATTTGTTTTCCCAGTAGATTTTGTTGTCTTAGATATGGATGAGGATAATATAATCCCCTTAATTTTAGGAAGACCCTTCCTAGCAATTGCCAAGACTAAAATTGATGTTCCCACAGGAGAACTCATACTTTGTGTAGGTGACGAATCAATCAATCTTCAAGCTCTTAACTAGGCTAGGACAACAATCAATGAAGGCAAGAAAGTCAATACAGATGATAATCAAATTGTTCAACCTTTATCGCAGGAAACACCGCGAAGACACAACCTTGAGCTGACTCATAGATCCCAAATCAACAAAAAAGAGCTCATAGGAACATCAAACCACTACCAAATAGGAGACAAGGTACTGTTACACAAAGTAGATCCACACATCATCACAACAGACCTGAAGGCAAAGGGAGAAAACCTTCTTAAGGTACACAATATCTTCCCACATGAAATAGTCGAGGTAAGCAACCCAACATTAAACACTTTTGAGGTAAATGCTTCTCGACTTCAACTTTGTCAAGAAAATAGAACTTTAAGCAAGAGGGAAGATATTCAAACCTTTAAACCTCCCTGATTCAAGTACAAGGAAAAGTCTAGCTTAAGACTATAAACGAGCGCTTTTCAGGAGGCAACCCGAGCACTAACTACTACTTCTTTTTTTACATTTGTTTTCATTTCATTTTCTTTTCTTTCTCTTTCTCTTTGTAAACTAACCAAAAGTATATATTTCTAGGACACACGACCTTACACACGGTCGTGTCTATGGCCTTATGGACCACCGGAATCTCCGTACTGACATAGCAGAGGCCGTGCGAATAAAAAATCCCAACCACTTTTTGACGTCACGAATCCAACCACTCCCCTACGGGCACCGGTAAATTGACACGGCCGTGCTCCACGACCGTGGGACACTATTGACATACCAAACACGGGAAAAAACACGCCCATGCTACCCAACTGTGCCAACACACTGCCTTTTTAGGAAAAGGCGTGGCACCTAGAAAACGGGCTGGGTGAACAAACACGCCTAGACACACGGCCGTGCAATGTGGCCGTGTAATTCAGCACACCTTCGGTGCATGGGTATGGGAAATGTCAGAAGCCAAAATTCTATTTAAACCCCATCCCCTCCCCTCTTCTTCTTCAGCCTCTTTCCTCCTTTCTTTCTTCCTTCTTCTTGCCATATTTCCTCTCTCTCATTTTCTTCTAACATTCCTATAACTCTTGAGACACCAAAGCCATGCCGAAGAAGCGTAAAAGGCCAACCACAGTCTCCTCAAAGGAGACCGATTCACATGAGTTCATGCCGACAGCTTCAGCTATTCGACAAGCCAAGGGTCTTTGAGACAATTTAGTTTTTATTTTTCTTTTCTCTTTTGCTTCAATTTCCTTATCTTTACATCTCTTCTACTCAATTTAGTTTATCTTGTTTTAGTTTCTTGGTTTTAGGTTCTAAAGGCTGTTTGGGAATCACGCACCACAGCCTTAGATGTCACACCCACCTCGCGAACCATCCAACAATAAGGACTCCTTAGTCCATTAGTTTTTTCTTTTAATTTTAGTTTTCTTCTTAGTCTCCTTCTCTTTATTTTCTTTGTCTTTAATTATAGTGTATTATTAATGTTTCTTTAGATTTCTTAGCTATATCTTTGCAGGCTACCCAATTTCTTTATATAGCACAAAGCTCATCGGTAGCCACCCCACCAGGCCCATAGAAAGTCCCACCACCGCCTCCTCCAACCACCTTCAACCACGACCTCTGTCAACTCCCGGAATCATCCAAAATTCAAGAAGTGTCACTTCTCCCATTCCCTTTTAATTACATAATTGTTTATCTATCTTTGTACATTGAGGACAATGTACATCTTAAGTGTGTGTGGGGGGTAAAAGTACCCAACTTTTTGCATTATTCCAAAATCTTGAATTTTAGTCTTGTTCCTAAGTAATTTTCTCATATTATTAATTAGGGTGAAATTTCTAGTGATTTATGATTTTTATCGATATGTTTTTGAGTAAGTCATTGATATTTGTGCATTGATGGTTAAACTTGAAGAATACTAGAGAATCAAGCATGATAAGTCTATTTTTCAAGAATAAAAAAAATTTAGGTTGTTGAACTGAATTTGAATATTACCTTGAAGTTTGAAATTTACATAATTGATGTCAAATACCCATAATTTTTGTGAGATTTGAGCCTTAGAGAGCATATATTCTTTTTCATGCTCACTTTACTGATTATGAGTGTGACAACACTGAATTGTTATTTTAAAACTTGCATTGATTATGCATATCGAGACCACATTAATGATTTGATATACTGAGATGATAAAGGCACCTAGGTTTTAACCCATTCACTCCACTAAAAAGCCTACCTTTACAAATTAACCCTTAGTGAACCCATTTGATCCTAACAACCCTTTTTATTGATTTACCCGCTAATATTAACTCAAAACCCTTTGTATTTTTTATCACCATTCTTTTGACTACCTTTCTATTGAGAATTAATTTGATGCCATCAAGTAGTTTATTTCAGTTGATAAAGTTTTCTTTATTATCTTTTATTTTGTTCTTAAAAAATAATAAATCGAAAAAATTGAAGTATATTCAGCATTAGTAGTATAAAAAGTGAGCTTGTACATTTAAATTTCAACTATCAAAGAAAAAGCTCGTAGTATTATTAGTTTCAAAATTTTAATTTATATAATCATTTATTTTCAAGTTCATTATTTTTTAGTTAGGTAATTGGTCAGGTCAATCTCGATTCTAAACCGTCTAATTTAGCCTTTATCCACACCTTTAACCTAAGCCCCGTTTCAACCCTGTCAAAGACCTTTTAATTTGTGTATCATCTCATATTACATGGTGGAGACTTGATTTTCGAGCAAGCCTATGGGATTAACTTTTCAGGTTCGACTTATGAGTACTTTTTCTTGAACCTTAAACACTTCGAGTACTTTGAGTGAATCTTTAGTGAGGATGTCAATCCTTGTCAGTTTTGAATTAAAGGTAATTATTTAGATAAGGGGAGACGCCTATGTTTTTATGCTACAAATTTATGGCTTAGAATTGTTTGAGTCTTTAGGAGTCTTTGAGTTAGATTATCCATGTATAAATTATCTATGAATTATGATGAGGCATTATTGATAGAAATTGTGAATTATGGAAAGTTCATTTTATTATAAGTTGAGAATTTTGCTTGAGGACAAGCAAAAGCTTAAGTGTGGGGTATTTGATAAATCGTAAAAGTAACATATTTTAGGCCCACATTTAGTAAGCTTTTGGATGATTTAGCCCTTGATTTATGTAAAAATGTGCTCTTAATCCTTTCTTTTAATGTTTTATACTCAAGAAAGCACCCGAGGATGAAAAGAACGAGAAACATGCTTAAAACAGGAAAATTTGGGCCAAAGTGGAAATCGACACAGCCTGGACTTCAAGCTACACAACCGTGTCTAGACAATTAACTAAAACACGGCCATGCCACAATTTACACGGCCGTGTCCCAATCGACAGAATCAAGACCTGAAAATGATTTACATGGGCGTGTACCATGGCCATGCCCCTATCGTGGAAAAGAGCAATTTCACTCGGATTTGAATACTTTGAGGCAAAGAAAGACATTCCAAAGCCTATTAAAACATCGAGTAGGAAGTATACTTGAATTGGGACACTCAGGGGCCAAGTAAAGCATAAAGCATTCTAAAAGTCTATATAAACACCCTAAGTGTAACCTGAAAGGAGGGCGGTTAGCTAGGCTGAAGAGCTGAGCCAGAGGTTAGATTTGTGGGAATTACTCGAAGATAGCTAGTTGATCCATCTCAAAAAGCCAAAAGTCTACTCAAGACGGCAGATTTCTCCTTCAATTCCTTCAGGGGGTTTTAGGAATTTCTTATGTTTTGTTTTATCTTTTCTCTTGAGATATTTTCTTTATTCATTATGAACTAAACCCTTCAGATACCTGAAGGGGATGAAACCTAGATGAATCTTGTTATTGTTTTCTGAATTATATGAATAATACTTAGTTTGTTCTTAGTTATGCATGCTTAGTCCAAATTTGAAGTGCTTAGGCGGAGAAGGAATAGACCACGCTAAGAGTAGATCTAGCATAATTAAGCGGAGTTGATCGCATGCGCCTAAAGATGGAGTGACGAGATTTTGCGAATTAGGGTGAAACCTAATATGGGAGACCATAGATCGATTCTATCGCTATTATAGGGGGTTATTATTCGAGAAAGAGATTTTCATTAATTAACCTAGGGTTAGACGTTGTTCGCCTCGAGAGAGGGTTTAATATACGTTAGGAAGTCTTACGAATCAAACTAAGTGAATAAATTGTATGGTTCAGTGTTAAATAACAAGTGAAGTCTAGGTGGATTCTTCCTGAAGGTATCGTCGTGATCAACTGAGTTTCTCTTCAAGTTATTTCCCAATTCATTCTTTTTGTCTTTGCATCTTTAGTTTAGTAGTCGTTGATAAACCGTAAAAGTAACATTTTAGGCCCACATTTAGTATGTTTTTAGATGATTTAGTCCTTTATTTATGTAAAAAGGTTCTCTTAATCCTTTCTTTTCATGTTTTTACTCAGGAAAGCACCCAAGGACAAAAAGAACAAGAAACGGGCTTAAAACGGGCCAATTTGGGCCAAAGAGGAAATCGACACGGCTTAGACTTCAAGCCACACGACTGTGCCCCAATCAACAGAATCGAGACACGGCCTGAAAATGATTTACACGGGCGGTACCATGGCTGTGTCCCTGCCACAGAAAAGAGCAATTTCACTCAGATTTGGATACGTTGAGGCAAAGAAACACATTCCAAAGCCTATTCAAACACCTGAGTAGGAATTATACTTGAATTAGGATACTTAGAGGCCAAGTAAGGCATCTCAAAGTCTATTTAAACACCCAAGGGTGCAACTTAAGGGGGAGTTCGGCAGAAGCCTTCTGCCAGGGCTTTTGTTGAGGGCGATTAGCTAGGCCAAGGAGCCGAGCCAGAAGGTCAGATTTGTGGGAATTACTCGAAGATAGCCAGTGGATCCATCTCAAGGAGCTGGAATTCTACTCAAGACGGCGAGTTTCTCCTTCAATTCCTTTAGGGGGTTTTAGGGATTTCTTATGATTTGTTTTATCTTTTCTCTTGAGATGTTTTCTTTATTTGTTATGAACTAAACCCTTCAGATACCTGAAGGGGATGAAACCTAGATGAATCTTGTTATTGATTTCTAAATTATATGATAAATACTTAGTTTGTTCTTAATTATGCATGCTTAATCCAAATTTGATGTGCTTAGGTGGAGGAGGAATAGACCCTACTTAAGAGTAGATCTAGCATAATTAAGTGGAGTTGATCACACACCTAGAGATAGGGTGACGAGATTTTACCGGATTAGGGTGAAACCTAATATGGGAGTCCATAGATCGATTTACTGCTATTCTAAGGGGTTATTATTCGAGAAAGAGATTTCTGTTAATTAACCTAGGGTTAGACGTTATTCACCTCGAGAGAGGGTTTAATATATGCTAGGAGTCTTACGGATCAAACTAAGTGAATAAATCGTATGGTTCAAAGGTTAAATAGCAAGTGAAGTCTAGGTGGATTCTTTCTGAGGGTATCGTCGTGATCAACTGAGTTTCTCTTCAAGTTATTTTCCAATTCATTCTTTCTGTCTTTGTGTCTTTAGTTTAGTAGTCGTTAATTTAGATTAAAGTAACTTCACTTATTTTAGGCTAAATAATAAAAAGAAAGTTAGTATTAGTACTTTTAGTTCCTTTGGGTTCAACAATTCGGTCTTGCCTAAGCTATACTACTATTCGATAGGTACACTTGCCTTAAGTCGTTGCCAGAGTTAGTTTCTAGGTTCGATCATTCTCTTTATAAATTTTAAAACTTAACAAAACAACGATCAAGTTTTTGGCGCCGTTGCCGGGGAACTAAAATATTAAGAATTCTCAATTTTATTACTTTAGCCATTATTTTATTTTATTTCGCAAATTATTTTTTAATTTTATTTCTTTCTTTTCCTAGCAGTAACTCTAGCTTATGACTAGAAGGAACCCAACAGGACCTCTAGTATACGATAGTGATATTGAAGCTACCGCTTGTAGGAATTTGTAATGTAATCGAATCGACCCTAATCTAATTCGGTGGTTTCGGGACCACGAATCCGAACCCGAGAAATATTTAGTGCTTATTATATGTGAATTTATGTGTGTGAAAGTTTTGTAGAAAAATTTTATCGTTTGAGTATCGAATTTGATTAAAAGGACTTAATCGCGTGTCGTAAAAGTTGCATGCTAAAGTGAAAAGTGCTTATATGTGGATGGCTTTTTAATATGGAGTATTAAAAGTGAAATTAACCCATTTTATGAGTTAGTGGGTGGCAAAAGTCTAGTATAACCTTAAGTATTATATGGTTATTATTTTAGTATAAAGGTTATTTTGGTAAACCAAGTTATTTTAATATATATGTTAATTAAAACATAAAAAAATAAAATGGCCATTATCATCTTTTTAGTTCTTCCTTGACCGAATGTTGGAGAAAGAAGAAAGCTTTAGGTTCTTTTGATTTTCGGCAATTCTAGGCTTAAATTCAAGGTGAGTTTTTAGTCGGTTTTTGTTAATTACTACGTTTTTGAGATCGTTGCTTCAAACCGTAACCGACCCATGTTGTGATTTTTGAATCTAAGTATGCTTGATGTTTGGCCATTGTTGTGTTCATGTGGTTTTTGTTATTTGATGATTTTAGATGATAGTTAGGTTAAAAATTAGTATGTTATGTGTTGGAAGTTTTGATGAAATTGAGTTTTAGGCTAAATTGTAAAAATAAATTTTTAGAGGGCCTATTTGCAAAATAAATGAAATGTGAGGACTTGTAAGGTCCCTAGGAACATTCGCCCTTGCATAGTTTTGGCTAATTTGGTGTATTTTGTGTGTTATGTAAATAGGACTAAATTGCAAAGTTGTGAAATTCTAGGGGTAAAATAGTAATTTGCCCATTTATGTGCTTAAGGACTAAATTGAGATGAATTGTGGTTGAATGAGCTAAACTTTAATGTGTTTTAGATCAAGAGCAAAGAAAACGAATTAGAACGGGGAAAGTCGAAGGTTCTCGAATAATTGATTCGCATTTGACTATCGACACCGAGGTAAGTCCTTTAGCTAAAGAATGTTAATGACTTAATTATGATTATAAACAATGGTATGAATTGCTGAATTTTGTACCTATTTTCATTATGGCCGAATGTATGGTGGGATAGTTGGTTGATGATTGAAGTTGGTTATGTGAAATAAATTGTTGGATTGCATAATGATATAGTAAATTTTATTGGTTTAATGTGAATGAGCTCAATTGAGTTAAACATAAGTATATATTAGTTGTGAAGAGTGTGTGTAGAATGTTTGGTTATATTGATTTAATTCAGGCTTCGTGCCTAGCGTGCTTAATGCCTAGGTGACATAATCGAAGCCGTGCTTCAGCGTGCTTAATGCCTGTGACATAATCGAAGCTTCGTGCCTAGCGTGCTTAATGCTTATGACATATTCGGGCTTCGTGCCTAGCGTGCTCAAGGTCGATGATAAATTCGGCTTCGTGCCTAGCGTGCCTTGTGCGGTGTTTGATTTCGGCTTTAGTGCCTAGCGAGCTTTATGCCTGATGTGTTATAAATGGAGAAATCATGAATCATACAAGGAGAAATGTATTTAAACTCATGAACTAAAAGTACGTGTATGTTTAAGCCTTCTATATTTACCAAAGGTAAGGTAGATGGTATAGTATTATTTAAATTAAGTGTGTTATGATATGGTTGATGATTCGATAGGAATTTTGATATAAGCTTTTGAGCTTACTATTGTTGAGTATGAACATTATAATGGAATTTGAGCTTATATGTGATATTTTGGAGAACTGATATTAAGTGAAAATGTTAAGAGTGAAAGAGTTAAGATGTGTTTGCATAAATATTCAAATAGGTATATATGATTAACGAAAATGTTGTACTCACTTGATTTGGAATACGCGAATATATGTGATATATTTTGGTGTTTTAGTGAATTATGTGATTATGGTTATAAAGTGCAAATACTTGAGTTAAGGAATTGATAGCATTCGACCATGTTCAAATTTACATGTTAAAATGTTTTTGAGCTTGGGACTTACTAAGCTAGTAAGCTTATTTGTGTGAAATGTTCTCCTCGGTTTTACTGATTTTGTTTACGCTACGGACTCGAGTAGGATCGTCAAGCAAGTCGACCACACTATCGATCGCTATTTTGGTATTTTAAAAGCTTAAACTACAAACCTATGGCATGTATAGGCTGGTTTTATATGTTTGGTTTTGGAAAATTGTATATAGACAACCATGCAGTATGGCTTAATTATAATGTCAAAGTTTGTGTGTATGTGGCCATAACCTAGATTTATTTTGAAAGCATGTTTTTGGCATATATTTTGTGATGTTTGGTTATATAGGTTCGGTTGCTAAATGATAAGAGTGAATATGTTTCATGACCATTTTGTTGTGAAACAGTTTTTAGTTACAACAGTGATGTGATTTTGAAAAATCACCAAAAATAGGAGAAATTGAATTAGAAAGTGAATAAGACATAGAATTAAATTTTATTATGTCTATTTTGATATGAAAGAAACAAGTTAGGCAAAGGAATTATATATAATGAGATATTTAAGTTTTAGTGAGACTTGTCCTGAATGAATTCGTGAGTCCCTGTTCTGTTTTGGATAAATTGTCAAAATTGTACAAAAATCATTAAGAAGCATGATTTATATGTGTAGAACCCTTAATGAGTCTATTTTCATTGGTATAAACAAGAACATTATAGGAAATTTGTGCAATGAGATAACTGTATGTTTGTAGAGACAGGTCAGAATTGTCAAGCAGTGTAATAAGGGTAATTTTGATGAATAAACTGTACTAATTGGCCACATGAAAAATTCTGGAAATATTATGGTGAAAAGTTATATGAGTCTAGTTGCAAGGAAAATTTACGGATCTAAGTTATATGAGTCTAGTTGCAAGGAAAATTTATGGATCTAAATTTTGAGTTTTGTAACTCGAGTTATGGTCGATTTGGTCAAGATGACGTAGTTGGACAACTTTAAATTTTCATGCCCGAGATAATAGTCAAGTCTAGTAATGCCATGTACTCGATTCCTGCAAGGGTTTTGGGTATGGGATGTTACATTTTATTGGTATCGAGCTACGGTTTAGTCGATTCTAGGACTACCGTAGTACGTAAGAGTCTAGCTATACATGCCATAGAATTTTATATGTGATAGTGTGGTGACTTCGACAATTTCAATTGTATTTTATATAGTAAATGGATTCCGATCCCGATAGAGCCGTGGCTGATGATGTGGAGAGTGTTGTGCCTGGTCTCGCACATGGATCAAAGACCATTAGACTCTCAACCGCTTATGGGTAACCAAGAGGAGAGGCTAAACAAGCCCTCTACCAAATGATGAATGAATGGTTTACCCAATTTGTTCAAAATAATCCCACTGTAGAACAACCTCCACCTGAATAATCCAACTCCGGTTCCTTCAAAGACTTCGATGATAGATCCGATGAGATCTAGTAGACCTCCAGTTGATAAAATCGAAAGTTTGGGGAAGAATTCAGGGCCAATGATGATGATGACGAGCAACGAAATGAAATGTGGCTTGATAATACTATTCGGTACTTGATGAGTTATCTTGTACTCGGAGGAATGCTTGAAGTGTGCCATATCTTTACTTGGACACCGCGATCACCGTGGAATACACTAGTATCGTGGTCCCGAAAGAAAAGTGACGGGATTTCTTCCAATGAATTTCGTAAGAAATATATCACCAAAGGTTCATCGACCAAAAGCGAAAAGAATTTCTTGAATCAAGCAGGCGAATGACCGTGATGTAATATGAACGGAAATTTGTCGTGCTCGCAGATATGCTAGAGAGTGTGTTTCTCCGAGGCTATTATGTGCAAAAGGTTTGAAGACGGTCCGAATGAAGATATAAAGTTGTTTGTTGGCATCCTTGAAATTCAAGAGTTTGTGACATTAGTTGAGCGAGCTTGCAAAGTCAAGAGCTCGGGAAAGAGAAGAGAAGGGTGAGATGAAGCTAGAGACACTCAAAAGAGATTGTCGGGTAAGAATTTTCATTCTACATCTAAGAAGTTTAGAGATGACTTCACGACACAAAGCTACTTCAGATTCATCTAGACGTGATCGACCTCCGTGGATTCCGTGCTACCTCGATGACCGGTGTTGGTAACGTCTCACGGAATCGAGTTGAATGTAAACATTGTGGAAAATGGCATCCCGGAGTTGTAGAGTTCGTGACCGGTCTTGTTTTAAATGTGGATCCTCGCACCATTTTATTCGAGAGTGCCCGATGTTAATCGAGTCGAATCAAACATGAACTCTAGACCAAGTAGTGCATCAAGACGGGCGCACCACCCGGACATTCGGCAATGTACGTGGGAGTCAAAGAGGGACAAAGAACACAACAGATCGATCGAGGCTAGAGCTCCAAGAAGAGCTTATGTTACTCGAGCTAGAGGATGTCGCTTCTCGTATGTCATTCGGTACTTTCACCCTTTATGATACTACCGTGATTGCATTGATTGATCCCGGTTCGACCCATTCATATGTATGTGAAACTACGGTATTCATGAAGACTCGCCAGCTTGAGTCTCATCGAGTTTGTGATTCGGGTATCCAACCCTTTGGGTAGATGTGTGTTTGTTAATAAAGTGTGTAAAAGTTGCCCATTGATGATTCGGGATTTTTGTTTCCCGATTGATTTAATCTTTGTTGCCTTTTGATGAGTTTGATATAATTCGAATGGACCGTTAACTTCGCATGATGCAAGGGTGAATTGCAAAAGAAAGCTTATCGATTTGAGACACCGAGTGGTGAGATCATTAGAATCGAATCCAATGATTCGGTGGGTTTCTATAGTTATATCATCGATGTTAGCTCAAAAGTATGTGAGAAAAGGGTGTGAAGCTTATTTGGCTTATGTCTTTGGATAATAAAGTGTCTCGAGAAATGATTGAATCTGCATCGATTGTATGTGAATACTCGGATGTGTTTCAAGAACTATCGGTTTACCCCTATATGAGAGATTGAGTTTGGCATTGAATTAGCTCCGGAATGACTCGATCTCAATAGCTCCATATCGGATGGCACCTCTTGAGCTAAAAGAGTGAAAGCACGCTTGCAAGAGTTAACAGATAGGGCTTTGTACGACCAAGTTTCTCTCCTTGGGGTGCACCGTTCTTTTGTGAGAAAGAAAGATGGAACGATGCGAATGTGTATTGATTACCAAGAACTAAATAAGGTGACTATAAAGAACAAGTACCACACCTCGGATTGATGATTTGTTTGATCGGTTGAAAGGGCTTCATATTTTCAAGATAGATTTGAGATCGGGTTATTATCGATTCTGAGTCGAGATACAGATGTGCCAAAGACGCATTTGGACGAGGTACGGACATTTTGAGTTTTTGGTAATGCCTTTTGGGCTTACTAATGCACCATTGCTTTTATAGATTTGATGAATCGGGTTTTAGACGCTTTTAGATCGATTTGTGGTGGTGTTTATTGATGACATATTGATCTACTCCAAAGACGAAATTGAACACGCTGAACATTTGAGGTTAGTGCTACAAACTTTGCGAGATCATCAGCTGTATGCGAAGTTTAGTAAGTGTGAGTTCTGGATGAAAGAGGTCAGCTTTTTAGGACATGTGGTTTCAGCATCAGGCATTCGAGTTGATCTGAACAAAATCTAGGCTATACTTGATTGGAAGCCACCGAAAAATGTTTTCGAGATTCGAAGTTTTCTGGGACTTGCGGGTTACTATCGACGATTTGTGAAAGATTTTTCTATGATAGCTACCCCGTTAACAAAGTTACTACGTAAAGATGTCCGGTTTGAATGGTCAAAAAATGTCGAAAAAGTTTTGATCGGTTGAAAGCCTTTTGATGAAGCTCCAGATTAGTTCAAATTTGAATCGGGTAAAGAATTTGTTGTGTACTCGATGCTTCTTTAAATGGTTTGGGCTGCGTTTTGATGCGGGAAGGCAAAGTTGTAGCCTACGCTCAAGACAATTGAAGCCGCATGAAAGAAATTACCCTACGCATGATTTAGAGCTTGCGACCATTGTGTTCGTGATCAAGATTTGGCGTAATTACTTATTTGGCGAGAAATGTCATGTTTACTCGGATCATAAAAGTCCAAGTATCTAATGACTCGAAAAGACCTGAATTTGAGATAACGCAGTGGCTAGAATTGTTGAAAGACTATGAATTGGTGATTGACTATCACCCGAAAAGCTAATGTTGTTGCGGATGCATTAAGTAGGAAATCATTATTTGCTCTTCGTGCATTGAATGCACAGATGGCTATGTCTAGTGATGGTTCGATCATAGGAAGTTACGAGCAAGACCGATGTTTATCCAACAAATTTGTGATGCATGAAAGTTGACAAGAATATGATTGCTAAACTAATTCGATTGTGAAAAGGTGCGTAATCGATTTTGATTGATGCAAATGATGCTTGAATTTTAAAAGCCGAATGTGTGTTCCAAAGAAATCGATTTGATACGATGATTTTGAGTGAGGCTCATAGTGGCCGACTATCGATACATCCGGTAGCACGAAAATGTATAACGACTTGAAAGCAGTTCTATTGGTGGCTGGTATGAAACGAGATATATCTCGAATTTGTTTCAAAGTGCCTAATTTGTCAACAAGTAAAAGCCGAGCATCAAGTGCCTTCGGGTTGCTTCAAAGATCATGATACCGAGTGGAAATGGGATAAAATTACAATGGATTTTGTATCCGGTCTTCCTATGACACCAAGTAAGAAAGATGTCAGTATGGGTGATAGTTGATAGATCGACTAAATCACTCATTTTGTGCCGGTTCGTCTGATTTTTCACTCGATAAACTTGCTGAATTGTATGTATCGCAAATTGTAAGATTGCATGGTGTACCGAGCTCCATTGTGTCAGACAGAGACCCGAGATTTACATCGCGATTTTGGAACAAGTTGCAAGATGCTTTAGGTACTAAACTACATTTTAGTACTGACCTTTCATCCGCAGACAGATGGTCAGTCTGAGCAAACAATTCAAATACTTGAGGACATGTTGAGATGTTGCGTTCTCGAGTTTGAAGGTACGTGGGAACGATACCTACCTTTGATTGAATTTGCTTATAATAGCTTTCAATCAAGTATCAAAATGGCACCTTATGAAGCCTTATACGGCGAAAATGTCAAACACCACTATCTTTGGATCGAGCTCGGTGAAAATAAGATACACGGGTTGATTTGATTAAAGAGATCGAATGAAAGTGGCCATAATCGAGATAATTTGAAAGTGCGTCGGATCGACAAAAGTCCTATGCTGATTTGAAACGTAAAGATATTGAATTCGGATCGAGATCGAGTCTTTTAAAGGTTTCACCATGGAAGAAAGTGCTCGCTTTTGGCCGAAAAGGCAAGTTGAGCCCGAGGTTCATTGGACCGTATGAAATCATTGAATGTGTTGGGCTGTTGCTTATAAATTGAAGCTACCCTTTGAATTAGAAAAGATACACGATGTATTTCATGTTTCTATGCTCTGTGATACAGATCAGATCCGTCACATGTGATTGCTCCGTCTGAGATTGAGGTACGGTCTAATATGACGTATGAGGAAAAGCCAATCCGTATTCTAGCTCTGAAATGAAAGAGCTAAGAAACAAAAAGATTTCCTTAGTGAAGGTGTTATGGAATCGACATGGAGTTGAAGAGGCAATGTGGGAGCCTGAGGATTCAATGAGGCAACAATATCCCACATTGTTTAATCGGTAAGATTTTCGGGACGAAAATCCTTAAGGGGAGAGTTATAATGTATCAAATCGACCCTAATCTAACGGTGGTTTCGGGACCACAAATCGAACCCAGAAATATTTAGTGCTTATTATATGTGAATTTATGTGTGTGAAAGTTTTGTAGAAAAATTTTATCGTTTGAGTATCGAATTTGATTAAAAGGACTTAATCGCGTGATGCGTAAAAGTTGCATGCTAAAGTGAAAAGTGCTTATATGTGGATGGCTTTTAATATGGAGTATTAAAAGTGAAATTAACCGATTTTATGAGTTAGTGGGTGGCAAAAGTCTAGTATAACCTTAAGTATTATATGGTTATTATTTTAGTATAAAGGTTATTTTGGTAAACCAAGTTATTTTAATATATATGTTAATTAAAACATAAAAAAATAAAATGGCCATTATCATCTTTTAGTTCTTCCTTGACCGAATGTTGGAGAAACAAGAAAGCTTTAGGTTCTTTTGATTTTCGACAATTCTAGGCTTAAATTCAAGGTGAGTTTTAGTCTGTTTTTGTTAATTACTACGCTTTTGAGATCGTTGCTTCAAACGTAACCACCCATGTTGTAATTTTGAATCTAAGTATGCTTGATGTTCGCCATTGTTGTGTTCATGTGGTTTTGTTATTTGATGATTTTAGATGATAGTTAGGTTAAAAATTAGTATGTTATGTGTTGGAAGTTTTGATGAAATTGAGTTTTAGGGCTAAATTGTAAAAATAAATTTTAGAGGGCCTATTTGCAAAATAAATGAAATGTGAGGACTTGTAAGGTCCCTAGGAACATTCAGCCCTTGCATAGTTTTGGCTAATTTGGTGTATTTTGTGTGTTATGCAAATAGGACTAAATTGCAAAGTTGTGAAATTCTAGGGTAAAATAGTAATTTGCCCATTTATGTGCTTAAGGACTAAATTGAGATGAATTGTGGTTGAATGAGCTAAACTTTAATGTGTTTTAGATCAAGAGCAAAGAAAACTAATTAGACCTGGGAAAGTCGAAGGTTCTCGAATAATGATTCGCACGGACTATCGACAACCGAGGTAAGTCCTTTAGCTAAAGAATGTTAATGACTTAATTATGATTATAAACAATGGTATGAATTGCTGAATTTTTGCACCTATTTTCATTATGGCGAATGTATGGTGGGATAGTTGGTTGATGATTGAAGTTGGTTATGTGAAATAAATTGTTGGATTGCATAATGATATAGTAAATTTTATTGGTTTAATGTGAATGAGCTCAATTGAGTTAAACATAAGTATATATTAGTTGTGAAGAGTGTGTGTAGAATGTTTGGTTATATTGATTTAATTCAAAGCTTCGTTTCTAGCGTGCTTAATGCCGGTGACATAATCCAAGCTTCGTGCCTAGCGTGCTTAATGCTGGGTGACATAATCGGGCTTCGTGCCTAGCGAGCTTAATGCCGGTGACATATTCGGGCTTCGTGCCTAGCGTGCTCGAGGTTTGATAAATTCGACTTCGTGCCTAGCAGGCCTTGTGCTTGTTTGATTTCGGGCTTTAGTGCCTAGCGTGCTTTATGCTTGATGTGTTATAAATGGAGAAATCATGAATCATACAAGGAGAAATGTATTTAAACTCATGAACTAAAAGTACAGTATGTTTAAGCCTTCTATATTTACCAAAGGTAAGGTAGATGGTATAGTATTATTTAAATTAAGTGTGTTATGATATGGTTGATGATTCGATAGGAATTTTGATATAAGCTTTTGAGCTTACTATTGTTGAGTATGAACATTATAATGGAATTTGAGCTTATATGTGATATTTTGGAGAACCGATATTAAGTGAAAATGTTAAGAGTGAAAGAGTTAGGATGTGTTTGCATAAATATTCAAATAGGTATATATGATTAACGTAAATGTTGTACTCACTTGATTTGGAATATGCGAATATATGTGATATATTTTGGTGTTTTAGTGAATTATGTGATTATGGTTATAAAGTGCAAATACTTGAGTTAAGGAATTGATAGCATTCTACCATGTTCAAATTTACATGTTAAAATGTTTTTGAGCTTGGGACTTACTAAGCTAGTAAGCTTATTTGTGTGAAATGTTCTCCTCGGTTTACAGATTTTGTTTACGCTACGGGCTCGAGTAGGATCGTCAAGCAAATCGACCACACTATCGATCGCTATTTTGGTATTTTAAAAGCTTAAACTACAAACCTATGGCATGTATAGGCTGGTTTTATATGTTTGGTTTTGGAAAATTGTATATAGACAGCCATGCAGTATGGCTTAATTATAATGTCAAAGTTTGTGTGTATGTGGCCATAACCTAGATTTATTTTGAAAGCATGTTTTGGCATATATTTTGTGATGTTTGGTTATATAGGTTCGGTTGCTAAATGATAAGAGTGAATATGTTTCATGACCATTTTGTTGTGAAACAGTTTTAGTTATAGCAGTGATGTGATTTTGAAAATCACCAAAAATAGGAGAAATTGAATTAGAAAGTGAATAAGACATAGAATTAAATTTTATTATGTCTATTTTGATATGAAAGAAACAAGTTAGGCAAAGGAATTATATATAATGAGATATTTAAGTTTTAGTGAGACTTGTCCTGAATGAATTCGTGAGTCCCTGTTCTGTTTTGGATAAATTGTCAAAAATTGTACAAAAATCATTAAGAAGCATGATTTATATGTGTAGAACCCTTAATGAGTCTATTTTTCATTGGTATAAACAAGAACATTATAGGAAATTTGTGCAATGAGATAACTGTATGTTTGTAGAGACAGGTCAGAATTGTCAAGCAGTGTAATAAGGGTAATTTTGATGAATAAACTGTACTAATTGGCCACATGAAAATTCTGGAAAAATTATGGTGAAAAGTTATATGAGTCTAGTTGCAAGGAAAATTTACGGATCTAAGTTATATGAGTCTAGTTGCAAGGAAAATTTACGGATCTAAATTTCGAGTTTTGTAACTCGAGTTATGGTCGATTTGGTCAAGATGACGAAGTTGGACGACTTTAAATTTTCATGCCCCGAGATAATAGTCAAGTCTAGTAATGCCATGTACTCGATTCCGTAAGGGTTTCGTGTATGGGGTGTTACTGAATTGAAGAAATTAGGCGAGCCCTAAATTACACAGAAGAAGAGCGAGAAGGCGATCCAATCCTCATCAAGGGATGGACGAGAATAATCCACCACGAGATGTGGAAGAAAACAATGCTCGCTTACTATGTATGATTATGCTAAACCTCATTTAACAGGAGCTGAATCTAGTATTGTTAGGCCTGCTATAACTGCTAATAATTTTGAATTAAAGCCTAAAACAATACAAATGATTCAACAATTTGTTTAATTTGATGGTTTGCAAGATGAAGACTCGAATACTCATATAGCCAATTTTTTAGAGTTCTGTGATACTTTCAAAATAAATGGCGTTTCTGATGATGCCATTCGTCTTCGGTTATTTCCCTTTTCATTAAGAAAAAAGCCAAACAGTGGTTATACTCGTTACCACGAAGGTCAATCACTACATGGGACCAAATAAAAGAAAAATTTTTATTAAAATATTTCCCACCGGCCAAAATGGCCAAATTACGGAATGATATCCCTTCTCTTGCGCAGATGGATTTAGAAACATTATACGACGCATGGGAGAGATACAAGGATCTCTTGAGAAGGTGTCTGTAACACCCCTAACCAAACCGCCGCTGTAGGGTTAAGAGGTATTATCGATCATTCAGAACATTTACATCTAAGTTTACAACTCATAGTCAATCATCTTCAATTACTCTCATATACAAACATGTTGTCCCTTATCAAGGTCTAGGAGACCTTTATCACATGCTAAAGAGGGGTCGGGACTAAATCAAAACACATAGAGAAGTTCTTGGAAACATAACAACTTAACCAAAATATAAGGGATACACGCCCGTGGGGGTAGGCCGTGCCTCACCCACGGCTACTTGACACACTCGTGCGTCCACCCCGTGGTTATATACTGCCAAAATTAAACGGCCACCAAGCACGCCCATGTGCTAAGGCCGTGTACTACTAGATCATATATTGCCATTTCTCACATGGCCACCAAGCACGCTCGTGTCGAGGACGTGTGCTGCTAAGCTATATTCTGCCAATTCACCCACGGTCTATAGGCACGCCCATGTGCCCCAACCGTGTGACATTATAGGCCATTTACAAGGCTAAAATGCCACCCATAAGGGTCAAACCTACAATCCATATTAACCAAGACATCATATGCATATATTATCATAAAAAACATACCAAACTAGTCATTCAACCCATGCATTCAATACCAATTCCTACCATGACAATTTCAAAGACTCAAACTCACATCACCACAAGCATTAACCATTCATTTTCATATCCAAAACTTAACCATTTCATATGCATCATACCATACCAAAATATGTAATCACATAACTTATTCATCCAAGTATTCATCATCTCAAAACTTGCCAAAACATATGGCTACTTTCATTTCATAAACATATACACATAACTAGCCTATACATGCCATATTTCAACTATATACATCCTTTCAAAAGTACCAAAATAGAATGCTGATATTGTGACTTAGAAGTCGACGATCCTCGATCCGAGCTAGCTTTATCGACAATCGCAAGGTAGAGAAACAATTCACAAGAAGCTTCCCAAAGCTTAGTAAGTTCAGTAACAAAATACATTAAATCAAAACATGTCATCACGTAGATTAATTCACAATCTAATATCTCATATCATCCAAAACTAGTAAATTCAATAAACCTTTCACAAAATCATTCAAAATTTCATCAACCACATAGGTTTCGAACATACCTTAGCCAACACTTAGTTGTCAACTTCCAAGCTATTCAATGCTCGATATCACATGTTGATTATCCTTTGATATTCATTTAGTTTAACCACACACTTAGTGCCACATACATAATCGAAGCATAATTATTATCGCACACTTAGTGCCTATTCTTTTAACCGACTTGTCTCGATGTCGCACACATAGTGCCAATTCAATAAGCCGAAGCTTTCATATCATCGTACACAGAGTGCTATTCATTTCTATTTCAATTTCAATTTCGTACACTTAGTGCCATCAACTAAAATCGTGCACATAGCAACTCACTTTCATACACATATACATATTCTTTTCATATTGCTAAAACACATCTCAAATACATGTATTAAATCCGAACTTACCTCAGATGTTAAAATACCGACACGGTCGATTAATCGAGTACTTTCTCTTTGCCTCGATCTCGATCCGAACCTCTCCTCTCTTGGTCTATATAAATTTAAATTCAATCCATTCAATCATCAAATCATTCATTTTATTCCAAACACACATATTTAAGGTATTTTACAAAATAACCCTCATATTTTTACATTTTGACACTTTAGTCCCTATTTCACAAAATCATCAAATGCACAAAATTTCAATACACCTGTGCTTAGCCGAATTCTTCCCATTCCAATACAAGCCCACACATTTCCTTTATTTCACAATTTAACCTTTCAATTTCTCATTTTCTCAATTTAGCCTTAATTAGCTAAATTCATCAAAAATTCAAGAACAAAGTATGTTCATCTAGCTCAAATCTTTCTTTTAACACCTAAAACCATCACAAAGCTCAACATGTCATCAATGGCATATCACACAAACATCATCACTATACAAAATTTAATCATGGTTTTGTAGAGCACAAAGCAACGATTACAAAAACATAGAAATTATCGAAATCCGACTAAAAACATACCTTGAATTTGACTTGCAAGTGCCGAAAATCAAAAGAATAAAACCCTTTCTTCTTCCTCTTGTTTTCGGTCAAAAGATGAGTAAAATGACCATTTTTCTTTCATGTTTTATCATATTATAACATTTTAACACATGAATGACATATCTACCCTTTTTTTATTATCATAAAGGACAAATTAACATTATGGTTTATGTGTCATTTAACTTAACCATCCACTAACTTGAAAATGGTTTATTAACAACATAAGGCCTCCACCTTAAAAAGCCAACAACATTTAAGTACTCACAAATCAGCACACAGCATTTCACTCTTTATGCAATTAAGTCCTTTCTCTTAATTCGATACACAAACAATCAAATTATCAAAAAAAAATTTTCACACAGACTAAATCACATATCATTCACATATAAAATATCATTAAAATATTTTTACGACCTCAAATTTGTGGTCTCGAACCAATCGCTCGACTAGGGTCTAAACCAGTCATATAACTCTCCCCTTAGGTTTTTCGTCCTTGAAAATCTTACTAGTGAATAGTTGTGGATGTTGATCTTTCATATCATTTTCAGGTTCCCACGTAGCCTATTCAATTTCGTGTTTGTACCATAATACTTCCACTAAAGAAATTTTCTTATTTCTCAACTCTTTGGTCTCTCGTGCCAAAATTCGGATTGGTTCTTCACTATACGACAAGTCTGACTGAATCTTAGCTTCAGTAGGGTCAATCACATGAGACGGGTCTGATCTGTATTGTCGAAGCATTGACACATAAAATACGTTATGAATCTTTTCTAACTCAGATGGCAATCTCAATCTATAAGCAACTGACCCAACTCGCTCGATAATCTCATAAGGTCCAATGAACCTCAGACTCAGCTTGCCCTTCTGGCCAAATCGAAGTATTTTCTTCCACGGAGATACTTTCAAAAACACTCTATCACCAATATCAAATTCAATATCTTTTCGTTTCAAATCTGCATAGGATTTCTGACGATCTGAGATTGCTTTCAAACTATCACAAATTTTTTCACTTTCTATTCAGTATCTTTTATAAGATCAACCCCGTGAATCTTGTTCTCACTCAGTTCGGTCCCATACAATGGAGTTCGACACTTTCGACTGTAAAGAGCCTCATATGGTGCCATTTTGATACTAGACTAAAAACTATTGTTATATGCAAATTCTATCAACGATAAATGCTTTTCCCACGTGCTTTCAAATTCAAGTATACAACATCTCAACATGTCTTCGAGGATCTGAATGAATCGATCGGATTGACCATTCGTTTGCGAATGAAATGCAGTACTGAAATGCAAATTCATACCTAAAGCATCTTGTAATTTCTTCCAAAATCGCGAGATAAACCTCAGATCTCGGTCAAGCACTATAGATAATGGTACTCCGTGTAATCTCACAATCTCATCAATATACAGTTCAGCCAACTTATCTAAAGAATAATTAGTTCTCACCGGAACAAAATGAGCTAATTTTGTCAATCTGTCCACTATCACCCAGATCACATCTTTCTTGTTCAGAGATAAGGGCAAACCCGGCACAAAGTCCATCATGATTCTCTCCCATTTCCACTCAGGAATCATAATTGGTTGTAATAATCCGGACGGAACTTGATGTTCAGCCTTAACTTGCTGACAAACTAAACACTTCGACACATAGTTAGAAATGTCTCTTTTCATACCATGCCACCAATAGAACTATTTCAGATCATTATACATTTTCGTACTCCTCGGATGTACAGTCAAATGACTATTGTGAGCTTCGTTCAAAATCGTTTGAATTAACTCTGAATTTCTCAGAACACAAATCTGATCTCTGAACTCAAACAATCATCACTATCAACTCGAAATTCTGATACAGCATACATATTGCACTGAACTCTTTTTGCTAATAACTCATTATCAAACTTTTGAACCTCACATATCTGTTGTAAAAATAACGGATTTACTTTCAATTCAGCTACAACCACATTATCATAACACAGATCTATCTGATTACTCAATGCTTGCAAAGCATATAATGATTTGCGACTTAAGGCATCCGCTGCCACATTAGCTTTACCCGGGTGGTAATCTATCACAAGTTCATAATCTTTCAATAATTGAAACCATCTTCTCTGATGTAAATTCAAATCTCTCTGAGTCATCAGATACTTTAAACTCTTATGATCAGTATAGATGTGAAATTTCTCTCCAAACAAATAGTGGCGCCAAATCTTCAATGCAAATACAAGCGCAGGCAATTCAAGATCATGTGTTGGGTAGTTCTTTTCATGCAGTTTTAACTATCTCGAAGTGTAAGCAATGACCCTCCCTTCTTGCATCAGAACACAGCCCAAACCATTCAACGATGCATCACTGTAAACTGTGAATTCTTTGCCTGATTCTGGTTGAATCAACACTGGTGCTTCCATTAACAACACTTTCAACTTTTCAAAACTCTATTGACACTTTTCTGACCACTCAAATCTAACATCCTTTTGTAACAACTTTGTCAATGGAGTTGCAATCATCGAGAAGCCTTTCACAAATCGTCTATATATCCCGCTAGTCCCAGAAAACTACGGACTTCAGACACATTTCTTGGAGGTTTCCACTCCAAAATAGTAGAGATTTTATGCGGATCAACTTGTATCCCAGCAGCTGATACGATATGCCCCAGAAATTTGACCTTATGCAACCAAAATTCATACTTACTAAACTTTGCATACAACTGTTTCTCACGCAGAGTTTGTAGCATGATTCTCAAATGCTCGGCATGTTGCATCTCATCAAACGAATAGATCAAAATATCATCAATGAACACTACCACGAAGCGATCCAAATACGGTCTAAAAATTTGATTCATCAGGTCCATAAACACTGCAGGACCATTGGTTAATCCAAAAGGCATCACTAAGAATTCGTAGTGTCCGTACCTCGTTCTGAAAGTAGTTTTCGGTACATTAGATTCTTTAACTCTCAACTGATAGTAGCCCAATCTCAAATCTATCTTAGAAAATACTGTAGCTCCTCTCAACTGATCAAACAAATCATCGCTCTGAGGTAACGGATATTTGTTCTTTATCGTCACTTTGTTCAATTGTCGATAATCAATACACATTCTCATAGTTCCATCTTTCTTTTCACAGATAATATAGAGCTCCCCAGGGTGAAAAACTCGGTCGTGCAAATCCTCTGTCGGTCAATTCTTGCAACTGGGACTTCAACTCTTTCAATTCTGTTGGTGTCATTCTGTACGGAGCTATCGAAATAGGAGCAGTTCCTGGCACTAACTCAATACCAAATTCAACTTCCCTAATAGGAGGTAATCCCGGTAACTCTTTTGGAAACACTTCGAAAACTCACATACCACGTGCACTCGATTCAACTTTCTTTTTCGACATTTTTGTATCAATCACATACGCCAAATAAGCTTCACAACCCTTTCTCACATAGTTCATAACTTTCATCGCAGATACAATAGCTGGTAATCCTTTCATATCACTAGACTCAATTAGAACTATCTCACCATTCTGACTCTTCAATTCAATACTTTTTTCTTACAATTCACGATGGATTATGCAAAGTAAGCCAATCCATACCCGTAGTTATGTCAAACTCATCGAATAACAACATCAAATTAACCAAAAAATAAATCACGAAACATCAATGGGCAATTCTTGCACACTTTATCCACCAAAACACACTTGCTAAGGGTTTGACACTCTAACCACAATTTCAATAGTCCAACAGTAGAGTTTTACTCAATACTAGATTCACACACATATAGGAATAAGTTGATCCCGGATCTATCAATGCAATAACATCAAGATCAAACAAAGTGAAAATATCGGTGATGACGTCTCGAGATGATGCTTCCTCTCGTATGCCAGATAGCATAGGCTCCTGACAGTGCTCTTGCTTCGATCTCCCATTTGTATCGCTTGTCCCTCACCGACTTTCGCCATATTTTTGATGTTCGAGGTGGTCTACCCTAATGCCGACACTCGGTCTTTCATTCGAACATTTTCTTCTTCAACCATCTTTGGGCAATCTCGAACAAAATGATCTCGGGATCCATATTTATAACAAACTCTATTGTTGTACTTGCCCCAGCACTCTCCCATATGTCGTCTCCCACATTGTCTACACTCGGGCTTCTTACTCTTAACACTGCCAACACTTGATTCATTCAGAGCTTGAATTTGTAAACAGGCACTTTGTCTCGAACGACCTCTAGTTGAATGTCCAAATGAAGAATTTGAACGATTGCTTGCATCTTTGTATCTCTACCTTGAAGGTTGAGAGAATTTATTCATCGATCTCTTTCTTTCATCATGAGCCTCAAAATCAGTTTTCTTCTTTTCTTTACTGAGCTCCTCAGCTTTGCATGCTCTTTCAACTAACACAAAAAATTCATTTATATCCAATATCCCAACCAACAACTTAATGTCTTCATTCAATCCCTCTATGAAACATTTGTACATAGTAGCTTTAGTAGAAACACATTCTCTAGCATATTGACTCAATCGTGCAATTCTCGTCAGATTCAAAGAATCGACAAACGACCTGCTTCAGCTTCTAAAAACTCTTTACGTTTCTAATCAATGAAGCATTGACTGATATACTTCTTTTTGAACTCAGCTTGAAAGAAATCCCAGGTGTTTCTCTCTCTCGAAACTATAGATGTCAACGCCTTCCACCAATTATAAGCCGAATCCCTCAGCAATAAAATAGCGCACTTAATACATTTATCCAGAGTTAACGACATCTCATCGAATATTCTAATTGTATTCTCAAGCCAAAACTCGGCTTTCTCAGCATCGTCATTGATCGCTATAAAATAATCTAGTTTTAATATTTATAAAAGAGTGATCGAACTCAGATCGATCGCAACAACGATAGAGGCAAGTGCACCTATCGAATAAAGAGTATAGCTCAGCAAGAATATCTTATCGAACCCAAGGAACCTAAAAGTACTACTACTCACTTTCTTTCTATTATTTAGCCTAAAATATGGAGTGATTGGTTTATTAAACTAAAATAAATAAAATATTTAAACTAAATGCAAAGACAAAAGAAACGAAACTTTGGGAAAAGACATTGAAGAAAACTCAATTGATAAAGATGATACCTTCAGGAAGAATCCACCTATGACTTCACTTATTATCTACCTTTTTAATTCATATGATTTCTTTACTTAGCTTGATCCTTGAGACTCCCTAACCTATATTAAACCTTCTCTCGAAGTGAATAACGTCTAACTTTAGGTTAATTAGTGGAACTCTCATTCTCTTATAATAACCCCCTAAGGAAGTAGTAAATCGATCAATGGAATCCCACATTAGGTTTTACCCTAATCCGATAAAATCTCATAACCCTATCTCTAGGCGCCCGATCAACTCCGCTTAATTATGCTAGATCTACTCTTAGGCAGGGTCTATTCCTCTTCCACCTAAGCACATCAGATAAAGTTAAGCAACATAATTAAGAACAAACTAAGTATTTACCATATAAACTGAAATAATTAAATAACAAAATCCATCATAGGTTTCATCCCCTTCAGGTATCTGAGGGGTTTAGTTCATAATTAAACAAGAAAACATCTCAAGAGAAAAGATAAAACAAAACATAGGAAATCCTTAAAACCCCCTGAAGGAATTGAAGAGGAGATCCTCCATCTTGAATAGAATTCTGACTCTTCAAGATGGATCAATTGGCTATCTTTGAGACAATCCCTAAACGAGTAAAGCTCTGGCAGAAAATTCTGTTAAAACCTCATGCCCTTGAATTGCTGCTGTGGATTGTTTATATAGACCTTTAGGATGCTTTTCTTAGCTCCTAATTACTGGTAATTCAGGTATAATTCGTCCTAGGTATTTGAGTAGACATAGGATTACATTTCTTAGGCTCCAAGCATCCTATTCTGAGTGAAATTATTTTTTCTCACGGTAGGGGCACGGCTAAGGCACGCTTGTATAAGTCGTGGTCCAACCCGTATGTAATATCTGGGATTTGAGGGTTGTGCATTTTAATTTGTATTTGTGTGTTAGTGTGCATTGTATGTTAATTGAAAGTATTTGGGGCTTGGAAACCTTGGGTTTGAGTAGGAGTCATAGGAAAATTTTTTAGTCTAAGCTGAGCCAAGGAGAGCTAGGGGAGCTAGGTCTTAAGAGAAATTGGGGGTCGATTATGACTCAAAAAGGGAAGCAAGAAAGTGGCACTATAGCGCCTATGTGCAAGGGGGAGAGGGTGGCGCTACATGGAGTGTCAAGGGGAGGAGGTTCGAGCCATGAGGCTGGCATTTTAAGTTGCTTTTTAGGCCGTGGAGGAAAGAGAGTTGGGCGATGCAAATTCGTGGGGATGAGGTATGGATTGGGTCAACAGCTTAAAATTGGTGGCTGAGATAAGAGATAAGAGGGAGACTCATTCAAACTCATATGAATAAGTGTAGGAGAGGAAAAGTAGGAGGAAAAGAAGGGATTTGGGTGAGAGAAGAAGAGTTGGCCGAATATGGGGCTCTAGAGGGTTGCTTTTTTGATTTTTGGGTTGTAGTGGGGTGTGTGTGCCGAAATTGTGTAGTGAAAAGGGGAGTGATCATTTTTTTGGCATTTCTTTTCTTCTTTAGTTCTCTTTTTGCCAAAAATTTGTTCTCTCATCTCATTCTCTCATTTGTACCAAAAACTCTTAGGTGTTCAACTCTTTTCCTTTCCTTTTTACCACTAGCCAAATTTAGGGAGACTATCAAGGGTGTTTCTCTCATTGCCGAAACATCATAAATAACAATTCTTTCTTACTTTATTTTTTTCTGCAATTTTACTTGACTTTATAAAGCCGAATACACTCTTCTGCTCTGTGGCCAAATCTTTCATTCGTAATTTCTTTCCTCGTTGCTCCTGTGCTTCTCTCTTCTCTTCTAGAAAGTCGAACAAATCTCTCTTGGTTGGGAAACCTTGGCCTAATCTACTAGAGCCAGATAGAGGGGAGGTGTCGACATTCATCTTCCATCAATCTTCCAATCGATTTTAGTATTGTGGTAAGAGGTTTCTTTCTAGATGAGTCTCAATTATTTTCCATTAAGATATCAAATCGGGAAGACTAACTTCATTTTCTCTGTTATGGCCGAATCCATGAAAAGTGATATCGAGATTTTTGTAGGCTAACGTTAAAGGAGTAGAGATCTTTCGGATTTGAGTGATCAAGGTGTTGTGGAATATCATTGGGCGAAGGCCATTTCATGTGTTCTTTTGGGTTGAGCCGAATCTAACATAAGGTTGTGTAGGAGGATTTTGGCAAGTTCAGGTGCAAATCTTTAGGCTTTGGGTTTCGGGATTTAGTCGATTGTGCCAAAAAGGTGTGTAGTTATCGCACTGTTCTCCTGTTATTTGTGTTTGCTGTTATATCTATATGTGTATAAGATGTTATGGCAGCCGGAAACAATGACTAAGATGGTGGCTACCCATGGTGGGTAATCGGTTAACCAGGTTAGTGTTTCATGATATTGATCTACCTGTGGTATATGTGTGAAATTGTGGTAAGCATGTGATGTATACTCATTTTAATGTTGTCATAAATTATATATATTCATGGGGATTGGGATATGATTAATGAAGGACAGGGTGTACATATTTATGTACGTGGATGATGTTAGCCTTGAGCTACGTTGTCTCTTGATGTTGGCTGTGTACTTCATAAAGGTGGGGTGTTGGCTATGTGCCACATCGTGGACGGTTGGTAGCTGTGTGCATCACCGTGGATTGAGGATGACTTGGAGTCACCTTGTGGATACGGATAAGTGGGGTCACTTAGGTGATCGGTGGCTGTGCCACGACCTTGGGCAGCAGGTCTGCCAAGGAGGTGTGTAGCGGTTGGAGGGTGATTTAGTAATCCCCTGGTGTGTGCGGCAGGTACGGGGGTGTGTAGCGGATGGACACTAGGTTGGGTTGGGATTCATTTTGCATGATTGTATGTGTGGACTGTGTGGAGGTGGGCCAAGCCCATTTGTGAAGACATGTGAAATAATTATACACTGAGTCAGTTTGACTCACCCTATTTTTCACAAACATTGCAGGTGATACATGAACTTGGACCGGGCTGGGGCGGATACGAGGTGGCCATGCAGAAGATGTTTTTTTGTTTATTTCTTGCACTTTATATTTTTTGTATTTTTGAGTAAATATTTATTGTAATAAGGCCACTTAAAATATTTGGGGACTTTTATTATGTTTAGGTGGGCATGATGATCGAGTTAAAATTTGGGAAAATTTCATTTAAAAAAAATAGTTTACATCTTAAAACTTATGTTAACTGTAATACCCGAAAATTTGTAACAACATAATTTTACTCAGAATCTCAAAGGTATAGTATACTATAAATGACGGAAATTATTATGTTTTCACCTTTATGTCAAATACTTTTCAAACTTTTTTCCTCAGTAACATTCTAAATCTGGCCGTGGTGTTTGGGCCGAGTTTAGGGTGTTACAATTTGGTATCAGAGCCAGGTTCAAAACTCGGCTTTGAGGGTTTGGGCCCAAAAACATTTCCAAAGATGGGCTTTTCTAAAACATAGACTTCCATGAACCTTCTCAGGTTTATTCTGGCATGGCACCTGTATCTCCTACCAAGTCCGCTGTAAGTACCCCTAACTACTGAAGTGATTGGTATGTGAAACTTTATGGGCATTATGGGATCGTAGATTAGTAGATTAGGAGCTATTGAACCCTAGGATTAGCTTACTCTAACACCAAAAATACAAAAGACTTAAGTATAACCAAACAAATCTGTGAGTAAGTCACCGAGTTAGGGTGTGGCAACAGCTGTGCGCATGTCAGGATTGATTCGGAGAGCTTGGTATTTAAGCAAACCTTAGTGGCTCACCTCCTCCACTTGAATCCTACTTGGTGCGTAGTGACAGTTCACCCTAACCAAGAGGACTTATTCACGGCTTAACCCAATAATTAAAACCCGAAGGGACCAGCTTAATCGTTTTGTAAAACTACCTTAAGATTTGAAAAAATGGCCAAGATATTTCGATTTGAAAAAATTACCAAATTACCCCGATTTACAAAGTTACTGAAATAACCCCGATTTTTGAAATTTCTGCAATACCTTTGATTTGGAAAAAAAAGAAAAAAATTTCAAAATAACCTCGAATTTTGAAAATTCTGGAATACCTTAATTTATAAAGATTTTTTTAAATTGACCCCGATTTATTACTAAAATAAATTATGAAAATACCCCTGGGGTGGGAACGGACAAATGCCCAAAGTAGTGTGGTGGATGTTGTTGATGAATGTATGCGACTCTCTGAATTAGAGTAGTAAAACTTGAGATGGAAATTTTGGTTGATCGAAAGAACTACTACCAAAACTTCTTTACATAAAATTATTCGCGGATAATCAGTGGAACAAAAGACTAATGCATAAAATCTCTTAAATCAGATAAAATCGCGATAGTAGACATGAGTTCTAGGGACGTGGTCGAAACGCACGGGACGCAGTAGAGGGTGATGACAAAGGTTTTAACCAGCTGGGGTCTGGCCATTGGTCAGAAAATGATGTGCCGCCGCCACCAACGATAGGCGCAGAGGATCAGGATTAGACGGGTGGAGATGGCGCAGTTTCTCAGGCTATGCTGCGAGTTTTTGAAAGAGTTGTAGGAGCGAACATGGGAAATGGGGTTCAAAGTCAAGGCTGAATGGCTCAGAGCGAATAGAGCCGAGATATTTAGGGGAGTTTCGGGGGTAGCCTCAATGTGGCGTATCATCGGCCGGAGGCAGTCGAAAGGATCATGGACGATTTAGACTACACGGTGGAGGAAAAGTCGAAAGGTGTTGCTTTTTTACTTGAGACGAGGCCTACCAATGGTGGCTCATAGTCGTGGAGGGTACTCCAAGAGAACCGAGTAGACTGGGGTTACTTTAAGGTAAAGTTTGAAGGAAAGTATGTCGAGCTAGTTACGTAGATGCACAGAGGAAAGCGCTCTGAACCTAGTACAAGGGGTAAGTCTGTAGGCTGATGAGGCAAAATTCTTAAGGCTAAGCTCGGTATGGTAGAGGCATTGTTGCTACTGACATGAGAGGTGTGAGGTTTGAGGATGGACCATGAGATGAGTCATGGTGTTGATAGCTCCTCATCGTGAGAGGGACTTTGCTACTTTGGTAGAGAAGGATCTGGATAGTCGAGGAGGTCAAGCAAACTGAGAGGCAGAATAGAGATAAGGACAGAGGTCGGAATAAGAGAGGTTTTGGGTTATCAAGGACTTCTGGAGGTTTTTAGAAAAGACCAAGGGTTAAAAATTTTGCTCGTTTTTCTATGCCAGCTGCTGGAAATCAGGACCGTCCGTGTGCTCGGTGTGGAAGGTTTCATGTTGGCGAGTGCTGGGGACAGAATCGGGAGTATTTTAGGTGTGGGTCTAAGTCTCATTTGATCAAAGATTATCCTCAGGATCCGAATAGGGCTCGGACAGTAGGTCGGGGGTATGTGCAGCTAGGAAGAGGTGGTCAACAGGTGTCGAGAGGTTGTGGTCTGAACCGTGGAGGAAATGGCATTGGTCGAGGTCGGGAGCACCAGCAGAGGTGCTAAGTTCGGATGCAAATTGGTGTATGCGACCAGACGTCGTGAAGAGGAGATGCACCAGATGTTATCACTGCACGCCCTTATTTACGGATTACCCTTTATGGCTTTAATTAATGTTGGGTCAAGTCATTCGTACATTGCTAGTGTGGTGTCCGAAACTTTGATGTGAACTCAAACTGTCTCTAGGAAGATGGTCTGCATTTCAAATCCTTTAGGCAATCAGTAGTGGTAGATAAACTCTTTAGAGACGTGCCTTTAGAAGTTCGTAGGGGTAGTATTTCTAGCTGACTTAATGGAATTACCATTCGGAGAGTTTGACCTAATATTAGGCACGAATTGGCTAGTGAGGTATCATGCGAATCTGGACTGTACTGATAAGCGCATGTCGTTGAAAACTTTCGATGACAAAGAGATTGTAGTGATAGGGGAATGTAGTGATAGGGGAATGGAGAAATTACTTGTCGAATGTAGTGTCTGCTCTTATGGCAGAGAAGATGGTGAGGAAAGGATGTGTGGCTTTTCTGATGCTTGTTAGTGCCTTGGAGGCTAAGGGAGTAGTGGTAGGTGAGGTCAGGACAGTGAAAGAGTTTGGGGATGTTTTTCTGGAAGAACTGCCGGGGTTGCCTCCAGATCGTGAGGTGGAATTTGGGATTGATTTGTTGCTAGGTACGGCGCCAGTATCTATCACCAAAGGAGTTGGTTAAGCTTAAGGCTCAGATCTAGGAGTTGCTTGATCGTGGGTTTATCCGACCCAGTATGTCTCCATGGAGAGCATCGGTCTTATTCGTAAAGAAGAAGGACGGGTCTGTACGGATGTGCATAGACTATCGGTAGCTGAATAAGCTGACGGTCAAAAATAAGTACCCACTGCCTTAGATAGACGACTTGTTTGATCAGTTTAAGGGGGCTGCGGTATTTTCGAAAATAGATCTAAGGTCAGGATACCACCAACCCAAGGTGAAGGAAGCAGATATCCATAAAATAGCTTTTTAGACTCGATACGAGCATTATGAATTCCTAATGATGCCGTTCGGGTTGACGAATGCCCCAGCTGCGTTCATGGATATGATGAATCAGGTTTTCCAACCTTACCTGGATCGATTCGTCGTTGTGTTCATAGACGACATCCTGGTGTATTCCAAGTTTGAGGAGGAACATGATGAGCATCTCCGGGTTGTGTTGCAAGTGTTAAGGGAAAAGAAGCTGTTGCCAAATTCAAAGAAGTGTGAATTCGCCGAGGGAGGTTACTTTTTGGGTCATGTGGTGTCCGCAAAAGGGATAAGGGTAGATCCTGTGAAGATTGAGGCGGTGTTAGATTGGAAACCACCTAGGTCGATGGCGAGGTTCGCAGCTTCTTGGGATTAACAAGCTACTATAGAGATTTGTTGAAGGGTTCTCGCCTATAGCAAAGACCTTTGATTTAAATTGTTGAGAAAGGAGGTACCTTTCGTGTGGACGGACAAGCAGCAGGAAAGTTTTGAGAGATTGAAGAAGGTTTTGACCGAAGCTCCGATTTTAATTCAGCCTGAGGCAGGAAAGGACTTTGTGGTGTATTGTGATGCTTCTCACATGGGATTGGGATGCGTTCTGATGCAAGAAGGGAAGGTTGTTGCCTAAGCGTCTCGACAGTTAAGGCCTCAAGAGGTTAATTACCCGACGCATGACCTGGAGTTGGTTGCTGTGGTTTTTGCGCTAAAGGTGTGGAGGCACTACTTATATGGAGAGAAGCCGGTGATCTATACGGACCACAAAAGTCTTAAGTATCTGTTGACCCAAAAGGAGCTGAATCAGACAACAAGGTGGGTGGAGTTGTTAAAAGATTATGATTGTTCTATGAGTATCACCCGCAAGGCGTAATGTGGTGGCGATGCCCTAAGTTAGAAAGTAGTGTCGGATCTGAGGGCGATGTTTTCACATCTTAGCTTGTATGACGATGGAAGTTTGCTAGCAGAGTTACAAGTAAAGCCGACATGGTTGAGTCAGGTGAAAGAAAGACAGTTGGTAGACGATGATCTAAGTGCTAAGCTACGACAAGTGCATGATGGGGAATTGGAAAGTTATGGTGTGAACAAAGGATTGAGTGTTGTGTTTCAAGGGTAAGGTCTCAGATGTCAAGGATGAAGAGCTTAGGCGTAAGATTCTCCAGGAATCGTATGGTAGCCCTTATGCTATGCATCCTAGAGAAAGTAAGTTATATAGAGATCTATGGATCGCTTTTGGTGGCCCGGTCTTAAGCGGGAAGTTACAGAGTTTGTAGGAAGTGCTTAACGTGTCGCAAGTCAAGGTGAACACTGTGTACCTTTGGAGTTACTTCACCAAAGGAAGATTCTGCAGTGAAAGTGGGAGAGAATCACCATGGACTTCGTTAGTGGGCTTCCCTCACGCCTACTAAGAAAGACTCGGTATGGGTGATAGTAGATCGGTTGACAAAGTCTACACATTTCATCCCAGTGAGGGTTGATTATTCTTTGTAGAAGTTGGCGAAGTTGTATGTGGCAGAGATTGTGAGACTCCATGGAGTGCCAGTGTCGATTATCTCGGATAGGGACCCAAGGTTTACGTCTCGATTTTCGAGGGTATTGCATCAGGCATTGGGGACCAGGTTAGACTTCAGTACGACGTTTCATCCACATTCGGACGGCCAGTCTGAGTGAGTAATCCAAGTATTAGAGGATATGTTGAGGGGATGTGTGATAGATTTCAGAGGAAGCAGGGAGGAGTTTTTGCCTTTAACGGAATTTGCATATAATAACAGCTATCAAGTTAGTATTCGGATGGCACCGTATGAAGCTTTGTATGGACTAAGTGTTTGACACCTACTTGTTGGATGTAACTAGGTGAGCGCCATGTTTTGGGGCCCTAGATAGTGGCGTAGTCTGAGGAGAAGGTTAAGATGATTCTGCACGGTTGAAGGAGGCATCTGATAGGCAAAAGTTATATGCAGATCTTAGGAGAAAAGAGATAGAGTTTGCAGTAGGTGACTATGTGTTTTTAAAGGTGTCACCGTGGAAGAAGGTAATAAGATTTGGTCGCAAGGGAAAGTTGAGTCCCAGGTTTATAGGGCCTTATCGGGTTTTGAAGCGGGTGGGACCAGTGGCATATCAATTGGAGTTACCTTCGGAGTTAAATCAGTTGCACGATGTGTTTCATGTCTCGATGTTATGTCGTTACCGATCGGATCCATCTCACCTGGTTCCATTTGAGGAAGTAAAGTTGAGACCAGATTTGTCCTACGAGGAAAAACTGATTCAGATTTTGGAGCAGGATGTGAAAGTTTTACGGAGGAAATTGGTTCCTTTAGTCAAGGTGTTATGGCGCAACCATGGCTCGGAGGAAGCTTCGTGGGAGCCGGAGGAGGCAATACGACAGCAATACCCTCACCTATTTTAGCTTTGAGGCCAAAATTATTTTTAAGGGGGGTAGAACTGTAATATCCAAGATTTGGGGGTTGTGCATTTTAATTTGTATTTGTGTGTTAGTGTGCATTGTATGTTAATTGGAAGTATTTGGGGCTTTGAAACCTTAGGTTTGAGTAGGAGTCATAGGAAAATTTTTAGTCTAAGCTGAGCCAAGGAGAGCTAGGGGAGCTAGGTCTTAAGAGAAATTGGGAGTGGATTATGACTCAAAAAGGGAAGCAGTAAAGTGGCAGTGTAGCACCTATGTGCAAGGGGGAGAGGGTGGCATCACATGGAGTGTCAAGGGGGAGGAGGTTTGAGCTGCGAGGCTGGCATTTTAAGTTGCTTTTTGTGTCACGGAGGAAGAGAGTTGGGCGGCATGCAAATTCTATGGGGATGAGGTATGGATTGGGTCAACAGCTTAAAATTGGTGGTTGAGATAAGAGATAAGAGGGAGACTCATTCAAACTCATATGAATGAGTGTAGGAGAGGAAAAGTAGGAGGAAAAGAAGGGATTTGGGTGAGGGAAGAAGAGTTGGTCAATGTAGGGCTCCTGAGGGTGGCTTTTTAGTTTTTGGGTTGTAGTGGGGTGTGTGCTTAAATTGTGTAGTGAAAAGGGAGTGATCATCTTTTGGCATTTCTTTTCTTCTTTAGTTCTCTTTTGCCAAAATTTGTTCTCTCATCTCATTCTCTCATTTGTGCCGAAAACTCTTAGGTGTTCAACTATTTTCCTTTCCTTTTTACCACTAGCCGAATTTAGGGAGACTATCAAGGGTGTTTCTCTCATCTTTTCTTCACTATCTCTCATTACCGAAACATTATAAATCACAATTCTTTCTTTTTTTGTTTTTTTTTTCCGCAGTTTTACTTGACTTCATAAAGCCGAATACACTCTTCTATTCTCGTGGTCAATCTTCCATTCGTAATTTCTTTCCTCATTGCGCCTGTGCTTCTCTCTTCTCTTCTAGAAAGCCAAACAAATTTCTCTTGGTTGGGAAACCTTGGCCGAATCTACTAGAGCCTGTAGAGGGGGAGGTGTCGACATTCATCTTCCATCAATCTTCCAATCGGTTTCGAGTATTGTGGTAAGAGGTTTCGCTTCTAGATAAGTCTCAATTATTTTCCATTAAGATATCAAATCGGAAGACTAACTTCATTTTCTCTCATATGGCCGAATCCATGAAAAGTGATATCGGATTTCAGAGGCTAACGTTAAAGGAGTAGAGATCTTTCGGATTTGAGTGATCAAGGTGTTGTGGAATATCATTGGGTCAAGGCCATTTCATTGTTCTTTTGGGTTGAACCGAATCTAACATAAGGTTGTGTAGGAGGATTTCAGCAAGTTCAGGTGCAAATCGTTTAGGCTTTGGGTTTCGGGATTTAGTTGATCGTGCAAAAAGGTGTGTAGTTATCGACCGTTTCTCCGTTATTTGTGTTTGTCTGTTATATCTATATGTGTATAAGATGTTATGGCAGCAGGAAACAATGACTAAGATGGTGGCTACCCATGGTGGGTAATCGGTTAACCATGTTAGTGTTCCATGATATTGATCTACCTGTGGTATATGTGTGAAATTGTGGTAAGCATGTGATGTATACTCATTTTAATGTTGTCATAAATTATATATATTCATGGGGACTGGGATATGATTAATGAAGGATAGGTGTACATATTTATGTACGTGGATGATGTTAGCCTTGAGCTACGATGTCTCTTGATGTTGGTGTGCTTCATCAAGGTGGGTGTTGGCTATGTGCCACATCGTGGACGGTTGATAGATGTGCATCGCCATGGATTGAGGATGACTTGAGTCACCTTGTGGATACGGATAAGTGGGGTCACTTAGGTGATCGGTGGTTATGCTACGACCTTAGGGCAAGCAGGTCTCGCCAAGGAGGTGTGTAGCTATTGGAGGGTGATTTAGTAATCCCCGTGTATGCGATGCAGTGCAGGGGTGTGTAGCGGATGGACACTAGGTTGGGTTGGGATTCATTTTGCATGATTGTATGTGTGGATCAGGTGGAGGTGGGCCAAGCCCATTTGTGGAGACATGTGAAATAATTATACATCGAGTCGGTTTGACTCACCCTATTTTTCACAAACATTACAGTGATACATGAACTTGGACCGGTCAAGGATACGAGGTGGCCATGCAGTAAGATGTTTTTTTGTTTATTTCTTGCACTTTATATTTTCAGTATTTTTGACTAAATATTTATTGTAATAAGGCCACTTAAAATAGTTGGGGACTTTTATTATGTTTAGGTGGGATTGATGATCGAGTTAAAATTTGGGAAAATTTCATTTAAAAAAAAACAATTTACATCTTAAAACTTATATTAACTGTAATACCTAGAAATTTGTAACAACATAATTTTACTCAGAATCTCAAAGGTACAGTGTACTATAAATGGCGGGAAATTATTATGTTTTCACCTTTATGTCAAATACTTTCAAACTTTTTTCCTTAGTAACATTCTAACCGCCGTGGTGTTTGGGCTTGGTTTGGGGTGTTACAATGCGGTTCCATTTTGTTGATTTAGGAATCGCCTGTAATATATGTGTAGAGGCCATGCTTCGGTGTGCCAATTGGGAACGATCGTACATCGGGTCGCCGTGTTGGGCTTTTTGTCGACGAGGCATGGTCGTAAATCGTGGTGTGATCGTAGTAATCTAAATATTGGGGCACTGCAAGATGGCATGAAGTCCAGCCGTGGTCGACTTCTTGGTTGGCCCAATTTGGTCTCAGATAAGCCCATTTTAAGTTCTTTTTACCCTTAGGTGTTCTCCTAAGTATACGACATGAAAAGAAAGGATTAAGAGCATCTTTTTACATAAATTGAGGGCTAAATCATCCAAAAGCATATTAAATATGGGGTTAAAATGTGTTACTTTTACGGTTTATCAAATACCCCCATACTTAAGCTTTTGCTTGTCCTCGAGCAAAATTATCAATTTACAATTAAAACGAACTTTCCAAAATTCATAATTCCCATTGACAATGCCTCATCATAATTCATGGATAATTTATACATGGATGATTTAACTCGAAGTGCCCTAAAGATTCAATTACGATAAGTCATACCTTTATAGCCTAAAACCGTAGGTGTCTCCCCTTATATAAGTAATTACCTTTGATTCAAAACTGTCAAGGACCGACATCCTCACTAAAGATTCACTCAAATCACTCAAAAATGTTTAAGGTTCAAGAATAAGCACTCTAAGTCAAACTTGAAAAGTTAATCCCATAAGCTTGCCTGAAAATCAAATCTCACCACTGTATATGAGATGATAAACAGATCAAAAGGTTTTTATTAGGGTTGTAACGGGGCTAGGGTTAAAGGTGTGGATAAAGGCTGAATTAGAAGGTTAGAATCGAGATTGAATTAACCAATTACCTAACTAGAAACAATGAACTAATATAAGTACTTACATTAATTAAAAGCTAATAAGAATACTATAATACTTCAATACGAGCTCTTCTTCAATCAATTGGAATTTAGATACATGAGCTCTAAACTTTGATTGATTTTTTAAGAACAAACTAAAATATTACATCATAAATGATAATGTAACTATGGAACTAGTATAATTCGGTAATTTAATCAAATCAAACCTCGATTAAAGGGTAGTCAAAAGAATGGTGATAACAAATATAAAGGGATTTTGGGTTGATATTAGTGGGTGAGTTAATAAAAAGATTATTAGGATTCAACGGGGTTCACTAGGGGTTAATTTGTGAAGGTAGGCTTTTTAGTGGAGTAAATGGGTTAAACCTAGGTGCCTTTATCATCTCAATATATCAAATTATTAATGTGGTCTCGACATGTATAAACGAGGCAAGTTCTAGAATAATACTCAAAGTTGACACACTCATAATCAATTAAAGTGAGCATAAAAAGGGTATATGCTCTATAAGGCTTAGAATCTCACAAAAAATTATGGGTGTTTTGACATCAATCCTTATAAATTTTGAACTTCAAGGTGATACTCAAATTAGGTTCAACAAGCTCTCAAAATTTTTTTTAGAAAGTAGACTTATCATGCTCGATTCTCTAGTATCCTTCAAATTTAATCATCAATGCACAATTAACTATGATTTAATTAGAGACATATCAATAAAGATCATAAATCATCAAAAATTTCACCCTAATTAATAATATGAGAAAAATACTTAAGATCAAGACTAATTTCGTGGTTTTGAGAATTATGCAAAAAGTTAGGCACTACTACCCCCACACTTAAAATGTACATTGCCTCAATGTACAAAGATAGATAATGAAATTTATGTGCCAAATCAAAAGATAAGTGGGGAAAATAATACTCCTGAAACTGGATGATCCTGCATGCCTTTGGTTGTGGTGATGGTGTTTTTATGGGCTCGTGGAGTGGCTACCGAGAAGCAATTTGCTAGATGAAGAAATTAGGTAGCCCGTGAAGATATAGCCGAGAGATATAGAGAAATAATAATGATATACTAATAATAAATTTAAAGATTAAGAAAATAAAAAGAAGGAGACTAAGAAGAAAACCTCTAATGGACTAAGGAGTCCTTATTGTTGGATGGTTTATGAAAGGGTGTGACTTCAAGGTCAGGTTGTGTGATTCCCTAGTAGCCTTTAGAACCTAAAACCAAGAAACTAATATGAAATAAATTACATTAAGCATAAAAGAAGTATAGATAAGGAAAATAAAGGAGACGAGAAAAGAAAATAGAACCGAAAGGTTTTCGGACCCTTCGTGTCAATTAAGTGAAGCTACCAAGATGAACTCATGTTGAGATTTCCTCCGAGGATACGATGCTTACGCTTTCTTCAAGATGGTCTTTGTGTTGCTCAAGTGTCCCGGATCTTTTCTATGAGTAGGAAGAAAAATTTGAAAGAAAAGAGAAAGAAGGAATAAGAAAGAAGATGGGAAAAAGAGGAAGGGTTGTGGGGGTTTAAATAGGATTTCAAATCTGGCATGAGGGTGTGTTGATTCACACGTCTGCATCGCACGACCGTGTTGTGGGGTGTGTTGTTCTTCTACGCCTGTTTTGATGGTTTGCACGCCTGCTCCTAAGAAGCCAGTATAGGAGCACGGTTGGAATGCACGGGCATGGTCTGCCTGTGCTAAATAGGTTAGTATCTTAGCACGACTGTGAGACACGACCGTGCTATTTTTGTCTGCGCTCTGTGCTAGGGGTGGTTGGATCCATGACGTTGGAGGTGGTTGCACCGACTTGCACGGCTCGCTTTGTCAAGTGGTGGTTTTGGGTCCACATGGCCACGGCACAGCCATGTGTAAGGTCGTGTGGCTTGAAAACCTGCATCTTTGTTTTAAATGTGGATAGAGAAGAGAGAAGGAAAGGAAATGAAGGAGAAAAAAATAATAGTAAAAAAAATAATTTTAAAAAATAAAAAGTGTTAGTGCTCGGGTTGCCTCCCAAGAAGCGCTCGCTTATAGTCTTAAGCTAGACTATCCTTAACTTTGAAAAATTTCGTGGCGGTTTAAAGGTTTGAATATTTTCCTCTTACTTGTGATTTTATTTTCGTGACTAAGTTTGGGTTAAGAAGCATTTACCACCAAATTTTGATTGTGTTGTGGGGAAGATTTCGTGTACCTTGGGAAGAATTTCTCCTTTGCCCTCAAGTCTGTTGAAGTGATGTGAAGATCGGCTTTGTCTAATGTAACTCGGTCTCCTACTTTAAAGTGATTTGATGTTCCCATGAGCTCTTCCGACAGCTTCCTCGTGTTTTACTGTGTTGGTCCGCTTTTCTTTGCTTATGCCTTTTGCTCTTCTAATTTGACGACCTTAAGTGTACGTGATTCTTCCGTGTTTACTAAGATGCGATGGTTTGATTTAGATTTGATGTCGTTGTTTCGCAATGAAGGTTGAATAATTTGATTATTGACTAGAGTAATTTCTTACCTTCATCATTCATGGCTCTAGCTGAGTTGTGAACTTGAAGATTTATTGATTCATCTCCTACGCGAAGTATGAGCTCTCCTGTGGCAACATCAATCTTAGTTCTATCAAGAGCTAAAAATGCCTTCCTAAAATCAAGGGATTGAATTATCCTCATCCATGTCTAAAACAACAAAGTCTATCGAAAAAAAATTTATCGATTTTGACTAAAACATCTTCAATAATGCCCCTAAGGATTCTAACAATTTTATCAGCTAGTTGAATACTTATCCTAGTTTGTTTGGGCTTCCCTAGACCTAGTCGTTTAAACAGTGCATAAGGTATGACGTTTATACTTGCCCCTAAATCGCCTAACGCATTATCAATAGTCAAACTACCAATTAAGCATGGAATCGTAAAACTCCCCGGATCTTTTAGTTTTGTGGTAGCTTGTTCAGAAGCATTGCTTGAGCATGTTGCACTTAATTCCACATGGTGCTCTTCATCTATTTTTCGCTTGTTCGTCAAGAGCTTACTTAAGAATTGCCTTACATCGGTATCCGAAAAGAGCTTCAAGAAGAGGTAAGTTAATATGTAATTTTTCAAGAGTTTTAGAAACTTACCAATTGTTCCTCCGAATCATCTTTTTTAATGCTTTGGGATAATGTATGCTAGGTTGGTATTCTTTGATTACCGATTTTTACTTTTCTTGAGCTACCTTCTTATCCTTCTATTCTCATACGATGTGGGTCTATCTACTGCACTTCTCTTGAGTTGTAATGGCTTGAATTTGCTCTTTTGGGTTTATTTCGTGTTGCTTGGTAGACGCCCTTGTTAGCATTCGAAATTAGCTTTGTCGTGTCCCATCGACCTAGTAAGTTCTCCAACTTGATTCTCGAGTCCTTTCATCGACTTCGTTGTTCATCAAGGTTTGTATCACTTTTGAAAGATTAGATTCAATGGTCGCCATGAATTTTGTCAAGATCTCTTTAAGGCTTGATTTTTTTCCCGTGGGTAGGGCTGATTTTGATAATTTGGAGGAGGTTGCCTTTTGAATTCCTTGATTTCCTTGTCCTCCCACTGAAAAATTTGGGTGGTTCCTCCAACTCGGGTTATAAATATTACTATAAGGATTATTATTGATCCAAATTGTTACCTATATAGTTTGTCTACTTGTTTTCTCCTAGTTGGTAGGGTGGGTACTCAAGATTCGCCATATTCCCGCTTGCTTCGCATTGCATTACTAGATGTACCTGTGAAGAACAAAAATTATCAAGCTTTTTATTCATTAACTCTACCTGTGTTGACAGCATTGTCACTGTGTCTATGTTGAAAACTCTGGCTGATTTTGTTGGCTTTGCCCTTGTGATTTGCCATTGATAAGTGTTCAATGACATCTCTTCAATAAAATCGTAGGCCGCTTTAGGAGTTTTGTTGTTTAAAGTTCCACCTACCGATGAATCAATCATTTGCCTAGTTGAAGAATTCATGCCATTGTAGAAAGTTTGGACTTGAAGCCACAAAGGTAATCCGTGGTGTGGGCATCTTCAGAGATCCTTGTATCTTTCCCATGCATCATATAATGTTTCGCATCATTCTCGCATAAAGGAAGATATGTCATTCTAAAATTTGGCCGCTTTTGGCTTGTGGAAAATACTTTAAAAGAAAATTTTCATTATTTGTCCCATGTGGTGATTGACCCCATGGTAACGAGTTCAACCATCGCTTTGCTTTATTCCTTAATGAAAAGGAAATAATCAAGACGATATGGCATCATCGAAAACGCCATTTATTTTGAAAGTATCACGTAACTCTAAGAAATTAGCTATATGAGTATTTGGTTCTTCGTCCTGCAATCCATCAAATTGAACAAACTGTTGAATCATTTGTATTGTGTTAGGTTTTAATTCAAAATTATTAGTAGCTATAGCAGCCATAACAATACTAGATTCTGCTCCACCAAATTAGGTTTAGCATAATCATACATAGTACGCGAGCATTCTCGATCTTAAGATCAAAGGATTATTTTCGGCCATCCCTTCAGTAGGATTGGATCTGTTTTGTTGTTCTTCTCTTTGGTAGTCTAGAGCTTGTCTAGTTTCTCTACGATTTCTGTGAGCGGTAGCTTTAATATCACTGTCGTATTCTAATGGTCCTCTAGGGTTTCTTCTAGTCATAAACCGGAGGTACTTTACAAGTTTAATAAAGAAAGAGGATTAATAAAATTAATAAAATTAGAAATAATGGCTAAAGTAATAAAAATAGAGCTTTTGTAATATTTTAGAAAGTTCTCAATGAATGCTAAAAACTTGATCACGCAAAAAAATCTAGTTTTAATATTTATAAAAGCGTGATCGAACTCAGACCGATCATGGCAACGATAGAGGCAAGCGCACCTATCGAACAAAGAGTATAGCTCGTGCAAGAATATCTTATCGAACCCAAGGAACCTAAAAGTACTATTACTCACTTTCTTTCTATTATTTAGCCTAAAATACGGAGTGATTGGTTTATTAAACTAAAACAAATGAAATATTTAAACTAAATGCAAAGACAAAAGAAACGTAAACTTTGGGAAAAGACGTTGAAGAAAACTCAATTGATAAAGATGATACCTTCGGAAGAATCCACCTATGACTTCACTTATTATCTACCTTTTCAATTCATATGATTTCTTTACTTAGCTTGATCCGTGAGACTCCCTAACCTATATTAAACCTTCCTCAAGTGAATAATGTCTAACCTTAGGTTAATTAGTGGAACTCTTGTTCTCTTATAATAACCCCCTAAGGAAGTAGTAAATCGATCAATGGACTCCCATATTAGGTTTCACCCTAATCTGGCAAAATCTCGTAACCCTATCTCTAGGCACCCGATCAACTCCACTTAATTATGCTAGATCTACTCTTAGGCAGGGTCTATTCCTCCTCCACCTAAGCACATCAGATAAAGTTAAGCAACATAATTAAAAACAAACTAAGTATTTATCATATAAACCGAAAGAATTAAATAACAAAATCCATCATAGGTTTCATCCCTTCGTGTTTCGAGGGTTTAGTTCATAATTAAACAAGAAAACATCTCAAGAGAAAAGATAAAACAAAACATAGGAAATCCTTAAAACCCCCTGAAGGAATTGAAGAGGAGATCCTCTGTCTTGAGTAGAATTCCGACTCTTCAAGATGGATCAATTGGCTATCTTCGAGACAATCCCTAAACGAGTAAAGCCCTGGTAGAAAATTCTGCTAAAACCTCACGCACTTGAATTGTTACCGTGGATTGTTTATATAGACCTTTGGGATACTTTCCTTGGCTCCTAAGTACTCATAATTCGTATAATTCATCGTAGGTGTTTGAGTAGACTTAGGATTACGTTTCTTGGGCTCAAGCATCCTATTTCGAGTGAAATTGCTCTTTCCTCATGCAGGGGCACGGCTAAGGCACGCCCGTGTAAGTCGTGGTCTAGCCCGTGTCTCTATTCTGTTGATTTAGGCACGGTTATGACACGCCCGTGTAATATATGGGTAGAGGCCATCTTCGGGTTTGCCAATTGGGGCACGGTCGTGTACATTGGGGTCAAGCCATGTTGGGCTTTTTGTCGACGAGGCACGGTCGGTAAATCGTGGTGTGGCCGTGTCAATCTAAATATTGAGGCACTACCATGTGGCATGAAGTCCAGCCGTGCCGATTTCTTGGGTTGGCCCAATTTGGTTCAGATAAGCTCGCTTTATGTTATTTTTATCCTTAGGTGTTCTCCGAGTATAAGACATGAAAAGAAAGGATTAAGAGCATCTTTTACATAAATTGAGGGCTAAATCATCCAAAAGCATACTAAATATGGGGTTAAAATGTGTTACTTTTAGGGTTTATCACCATCGATGTGGCCCTAAACTCTTCGCCCCGATTTCACGTAATCTTGTCTCATCGGTGGTTTATTCATCCTGCTCGATCTACAACTTGTAAACAACAGTACTTGTGGGGTGGAGGTTGTGGTGCAAATGGATTCGTTCTAGCAAATTTCAAAACCATTCACTCATCATACGAAAGAAGGCTTGCTTAGCCTTTCCTCCTCATTACATTCATTTGGCATAGATGTGGTTCAAGCGTTGTCCCTTGAGCGGGAGCAGGCACATTACTCTCTACATCGCAAGAATCGCTTCTACGAGATCCATTACTATATTAAAACACATTTCAATTGTCAGAGTTCATCACACTATCGCAATTTCATAATATGGCATGTATAGCTAGACTCACACACGCTACGTTAGTCCAAGAATCGACTAAACTGTAGCTCTGATACCAACAAAATGTAACACCCCTAACCCAAAACTATTGCCAGAATAGGGTTAAGAGGTATTACCGATCATTCAGAACATTTACATCTAAGTTTACAACTCATAGTCAATCATATTCAATCACTATCATATACAAACATGTTGTCTCTTATCAAGGTCTAGGAGACCTTTGTCACATGCTAAAGAGGGGTTAGGACTAAATCAAAACACATACAAAAGTTCTCTAAACATAACAACTTAACCAAAATACAGAGGATACACGCCTGTGGGGGTAGGCCGTGCCTCACCCACGACTACTTGACACACCTGTGTGTCTACCCCGTGGTTATATACTGCCAAAATTAACACGACCACCAAGCACGCCTGTCGGGCCGTGTGCTACTAAGCTACATTCTACCAATTCACCCACGGCCTATAGGCACACTGTGTGTGTTCAAACCGTGACATTATAGGCCATTTACAAGGCTAAAATGCCACCCATAAGGGTCAAACCTACAATCCAAATTAACCAAGACATCATATGCATATATTATAATAAAAAACATACCAAACTAGTCATTCAACCCATGCATTCAATACCAAATCCTACCATGACAATTTCAAAGACTCAAACTCACATCACCACAAGCATTAACCATTCATTTGCATATCCAAAACTTAACCATTTCATATGCATCATACCATACCAAAATATGTAATCACATAACTTATTCATCCAAGTATTCATCATCTTAAAACTTGCAAAACATATGGCTACTTTCATTTCATAAACATATACACATAACTAGCCTCTACATGCCATATTTCAACTATATACATCCTTTCAAAAGTACCAAAATAGAATACCGATAGCGTGATTTAGAAGCTTATGATCCTTGATCTGAGCTAGCTTTTATCGACAATCGCAAGGTAGAGAAACACCACGCAGAAGCTTCCCAAAGCTTAGTAAGTTTGTAACAAAATACATTAAATCAAAACATGTCATCACATAGATTAATTCACAATCTAATATCTCATATCATCCAAAACTAGTAAATTCAATAAACCTTTCACAAAATCATCCGATATTTCATCAACCACATAGGTTTCGAACATACCTTAGCCAACACTTAGTTGTCAACTTCCAAGCTATTCAATGCTCGATATCACATGTTGATTATCCTTTGATATTCTTTTAGTTTAACCACACACTTAGTGCCACATACATAATTGAAGCATAATTATTATCGAACACTTAGTGCCTATTCTTTTAACCGACTTGTCTCGATGTCGAACACACAGTGCCAATTCAATAAGCCGAAGCTTTCATATCATCGCACACACAGTGCTATTCATTTCTGTTTCGATTTCAATTTTGCACACTTAGTGCCATCAACTAAAATCGTGCACATAGCAACTCACTTTCATACACATATACATATTCTTTTCATATTGCTAAAACACATCTCAAATACATGTATTAAATTCGAACTTACCTCAGATGTTAAAATATCGACACGGTCGATTAATCGAGCACTTTCTCTTTGCCTCGATCTCGATTCGAACCTCTCCTCTCTTGTTCTATATACATTCAAATTCAATCCATTCAATCATCAAATCATTCATTTTAGTCCAAACACACATATTTAAGGCATTTTACAAAATAACCCTCACATTTTCACATTTCAACACTTTAGTCCCTATTTCACAAAATCATTAAATGCACAAAATTTTAATACACCTGTGCTTAGCCGAATTAGTCCCATGCCAATGCAAGCCCACACATTTCCTTTATTTCATAATTTAACCCTTCAATTTCTCATTTTATCAATTTAGCCCTAATTAGCTAAATTCATAAAAAATTCAAAACAAAGTATGTTCATCTAGCTCAAATATTTCTTTTAAAACCTAAAACCATCACAAAGCTCAATATGTCATCAATGGATATCACACAAACATCATCACTTTACAAAATTTAAGCATGGGTTTTGTAGAGCACAAAGCAACGATTACAAAAACATAGAAATTATCGAAATTCGACTAAAAACATACCTTGAATTTGACTTGCAAGTACGAAAATCAAAAGAATAAAACCCTTTCTTCTTTCTCTTGTTTTCGGTCAAAAGATGAGTAAAAATGACCATTTTTCTTTCATGTTTTATCATATTATAACATTTTAACATTTTAACATTTTAACATTATGGTTTATGAGTCATTTAACTATCCACTAACTTGAAAATGGTTTATTAACAACATAAGGCCTCCTCCTTAAAAAGCCAACTACATTTAAGTGCTCACAAATCAGCACACAGTATTTTACTCTCTATGCAATTAAGTCCTTTCTTTTAATTCAATACACAAACGATCAAATTATCACACAGAATTTTCACACAGACTAAGTCACATATCATTCACATAGAAAATATCATTAAAATATTTTTATGACCTCAAATTTGTAGTCTCGAACCACTATTCCGACTAGGGTCTAAACCAGGCTATTACAGTTTCCACACTATGGTCTACCCTTGTGGCTACAAGTCCAAACTTTCTATAATGGTGTAAACCCCACAACGAGGAAACTAATCGATTCAAATTGTGGAACTCTGAACAATGTAACTCCCAAGTAGCCTACGAGTTCATTGAAGAGATGTCACCGAATAACTATTAGTGGCAAGTTACAAGGACAAAACCGACAAAATCACCAGAGTTTACAACCTCGATGCAAAGGACTATGTCAATACAGTAGAGATGATGAATAAAAGCTTGATAGTTTGTGTTCGTCGCAGTACATCCAAATCATGCAAAGGCAACGCAAGTGGAACTGTATGAATCCCGAGTACCCACCCTACCAACCAACACAGAGCGAATGATGAACTATATAGGTAATAATTTTAGATCCAATAATAATCCTTATAGTAATAACTACAATCCAGGTTGGAGGAACCACCCAAATTTTTCATGGGGAGGCCATGGAAACCAAGGAAATCAAAGACAACAACCTCCTCAAAATTTCCAAATTCAGCCATATCCCCAAAGAGAAGAAGCCAAACCTCGAAGAGATACTGACAAAATTTATGGCAAACACAGAAAATCATTTCTAAGAAACTGAAAAAACAATTAAAAGCAACGAGAACCGAGTCGTGGAACTTACTAAGTCAGTCAAGGAAGCCACTAATGCAGTTGAACAACTCGCAAAGCTAATGTCAGAACGACCGCAAGGACGTCTACCAAGTAACACCGGGATTAACCCAAAAGAGCAAATTCAAGCCATCTCAGCTTATGACAGTAAGGGGTTAGATGAGTCGAATCCAATACAAGAAAACAAGGTAGATGAAGGTAAGGTAGAGGTAACACAAGAAAAGCCAAAACTAGTAATCAAGGAGTACCAACCTCGCATACCTTATCTCGAAGCGATGAAAAGAGATGATTTAGAGGAATAGTTCGGTAAGTTTCTTAAACTCTTAAAGAAATTACATATTAACTTACCTATTCTTGAAGCTCTTTTCGATGCCGACTCGAGGAAATTTTTAAGACGACTCTTAGCTTAACAAACGCAAATTATAATGAAGAGCACCACGTGGAATTGAACGCAAAGATGCTCAAAGAATGTTACGTAATAGACTACCACGAAAGCTAAAAGATCCGTGGAGTTTTACAATTCCATGTTTGATTGGTAGTTTAGCTATTGATAATGCATTAGCTGATTTAGGGCAAGCATAAATGTCATGCCTTATATATTATTTAAACGACTAGGTCTAGGAAGCCCAAACAAACTAGGATGAGTATACAATTAATGATAAACTGTTAGAATTCCTAGGGAATTATTGAAGATGTTCTTGTCAAAATCGATAAAATTGTTTTCCCAAAGAGATTTTGTTGTCTTAGATATGGATGAGGATAATACAATCCCTTAATTTTAGGAAGACCTTCCTAGAAACCGCCAAGACTAAAATTGATGTTACCACAGGAGAACTCATACTTTCATGGGTGACGAATCAATCGCCTTCAAGCTCTTGACTCACCAGGACAACAATCGATGAAGGTATGAAAGTCAATACAGATGATAATCAAATTGTTCAAACTTTATCGCAGGAAACACCGCAAAGACACAACCCTAAGCTGACTCATAGATCCCAAATTGACAAAGAATAATCACACAAGGAACAAGACCTTAGGGTCGATAATTTAAAAGAGCAGATGACACAAGTTAAAGAAGAACCGAAACCGCACGAAGTAAAACCCAAGGAACCACCGGAAAAGCTCATAGAAACATCAAGCCACTACAAAATAGGAGACCAAGTACTGTTAGACAAAGCAGATCCACACATCATCACAACAGACCTGAAGGCAAAGGGAGAAAACCTCTTTAAGGTACACAATATCTTCCCACATGAAATAGTCGAGGTAAGCAACCCAACATTAAAATTTTTTGAGGTAAACGCTTCTCGACTTCAACTTTGTCAAGAAAATAGAACTTTAAGCAAGAGGGAAGATATTCAAACCTTTAAACCTCCCTGATTCAAGTACAAGGAAAAGTCTAGCTTAAGACTATAAATGAGCGCTTCTCGGAAGGCAACTCGAGCACTAACTACTACTTCTTTTTTTTTACATTTGTTTTCATTTCATTTTCTTTTCTTTCTCTTTCTCTTTGTAAACTAACCAAAAGTGTAGATTTCTAGGACACACGACCTTACACACGACCGTGTCTATCACCGTGTGGACCACCGAAATCCTCGTACTGACATAGCAGAGGTAGTACGAATCAAATCCCAACCACCTTTCGACGTCACAGATCTAACCACCCCCACGGGCACCAGTAAATTGGCACGGCCGTGCTCCATGACCGTGTAAAGCTACTGACTTACCAGACATGGGAAAAACACGCCCATGCTACCCAACCGTACCAACACACTGCTTTTTCAAGAATGGGCGTGGCATCTAGAAAACGGACGTACGTGAACAAACACGCTTAGACACACTACCGCATGATGCGCCATGTAATTCAACACACCTCGATACACTCAAGCGTAGGAACGCGCTGCGATTTGAGATCTCGCTTAAACCCCACACCCTTTCTCCTTCTCCTCTCATTCTTTCTTCTTTCTTTTTTTTCTTAGAAAGGTGTCCGGACTCTTGAGCTACACTAGAATTATGCCAAAGAAGCGTAAGAAGGCAAGCATTGTCTCCTCAAAGGAGACCCCAACACATAAGTTCATGCCACCGCTTCATTCAAACACTGCCAAGGGTCTTTTAGACCATTTAAATTTTTCTTTACGTTTATTTTCCCTTTATCCTACTTATCTATACTTCTCTTACTTTAATATATTTTAATTTCTTTTAGTTTCTTAGTGTCAGGTTCTAAAGGCTTCTTGGGAATCACGCACCACAGCCTTAGAGGTCACACCCACCTCGCGAACCATCCAACAATAAGGACTCCTTAGTCCATTAGTCTTTTCTTTTAATTTCAGTTTTCTTCTTATTCTTCTTCTCCTTATTTTCTTTGTCTTTAATTATAGTATTAGTATATTATTAATGTTTCTTTAGATTTCTTGGCTATATCTTTGCAGGCTACCCAATTTCTTTATCTAGCACAAAGCTCATCGGTAGCCACCCCACCAGGCCCATAGAAAACGCCACCACAGCCTACTCCAACCACCTTCTACCACGACCTCTGCCAATTCCCGAAATCATCCAAAATTTAGGAAGTGTCACTTCTACTGTTCTCTTTTGATTCTATTATTACATAATTTTTTATCTATCTTTGTACATTGAGGACAATGTACATCTTAAGTGTGGAGGGGTAAAAGTACCTAACTTTTGCATTATTCCAAAATCCTCAATTTTAGTCTTGTTCCTAAGTAATTTTCTCATATTATCAATTACGGTGAAATTTCTAATGATTTATGATTTTTATTGATATGTTTTTGAGTAAGTCATTGATAATTGTGCATTGATGATTTATACTTGAAGAATACTAGAGAATCAAGCATGATAAGTCTATTTTTCAAGAATAAAAAATTTTCTAGGTTTGTTGAACTGAATTTGAATATTACCTTGAAGTTTGAAATTTACAGGATTGATATCAAATACCTATAATTTTTGTGAGATTTTGAGCCTTATAGAGCATATATTCTTTTCATGCTCACTTTATTGATTATGAGTGTGTCAACACTGAATTGTTATTCTAGAACTTGCCTTGATTATACATGTTAAGACCACATTAATGATTTGATATACTGAGATGATAAAGGCACCTAGGTTTTAACCCATTCACTCCAATAAAAAGCCTACCTTAACAAATTAACCTTTAGTGAACCCATTTGACCTAACAACCCTTTTTATTGATCTACCCACTAATATTAAACCAAAACCCTTTGTATTTGTTATCACCATTCTTTTGACTACCCTTCTATCGACAATTGATTTGATCAATTACCGAATTAGTTTATTTCAGTTGATAAAGTTTTCCTTATTAGTTTGTTTTAAAAAAATAAAAAAATCGAAGAATATTCAGCATTAGTAGTACAAAAAGTGAGCATGTACATTTAAATATCAATTATCAAAGAAAAAAGCTCGTAGTATTATTAGTTTCAAAGTTTTAATTGATGAAATCATTCATTATTTTTTAGGTAATTTGTTAAGTCAAATCTCGATTCTAAACCTTCTAATTCAACCTTTATCCACACCTGTAACCCAAGCCCCGTTACAACCCTGTCAAAGACCTTTTGATTTGTGTATCATCTCATATTACAGTGGTGGAAATTTGATTTTCAGGCAAGACTATGGGATTAACTTTTCAGGTTCGACTTATGAGTGCTTTTTCTTGAACCTTAAACACTTCGAGTGCTTTGAGTGAATCTTTAGTGAGGATGTGAATCCTTATCGGTTTTGAATTAAAGGTAATTATTTAGATAAGGGGAGATGCCTATGTTTTCATGCTACAAATATAAGACTTAGAATTGTTTGAGTCTTTGTTGTCCTCTTACTCTTTTAGCCTGCCTTGTGGGGGTTTCTCGGGTGTCTACGGCGGATCCGATCAGTCTCGTGATGAAGAGAAGTCTCTCTGAGTTAAATTATCCATGTATAAATTATCTGTGAATTATGATGAGGCATTGTTGATAGGAATTGTGAACTATGGAAAGTTCATTTTAATTATAAGTTGTGTAACACCCCAAACCCGGCCCAAACATTACGACCGAATTTGGTTTGCTACCGAGAAAACATTTTAAAAAAACTTTTTAAAACCGTTATAAGTTTTGTCGAAAACCTTGTGTTTTCAAGTCTCCTGTTAAAAACCATACTCAGTGTTGTTTAGAATTATTTATTAAGTCAGGTTGTTTACAGATTTCGAATGTGCCAGATGACACTTAAAACATTTTACGTTAATTTTGGGAAAACATGTGAACCAGTTTTAACATCATTAAATAATTTAAACAAAATATTCTAAACATGTAACAATAATAAACTAATTCTAGGAGGCCTTATTACAACCCAATTAAAATCAACCAACAATAATAAAAAAATATAAATGAACCAAATTCAAAGTCTATTAAATTAAAATCCCACCGCATGGCCACCTCAAGTCCCTCCGGCCCATATCTCGAACTACGTGTCACCCGAAAAAAATAAAGGAGAAGGTGAGTCACCAAGACTCAAGATGTAACCCTTCCCCGTAAATACCACATCATACACAATTTATAACAAATTAACATGCATTAAGTCATGTACCCAACCTAGCCAACCAAACGCCTCTGTCTACCCCATTGTGGTACCAAACCATTGGTGGTGCCAAACCACCGTGACGATAGTCACGTATGTGATACCAAATCACTGGAGGTGCCAAACCTCCGTGTCCAAGACACAAATCGGTTGATGGGGCCAACCCATCGCGTGATACCAAATCACCGCGCCAATCCCAGATATCATCTCGGGCTAACCCATCGTGGTACTAAGCCACTTTGGACGAGACGCTATGAGGTGCCAAACCTCTGAGGTACCAAACCTCTCCGTGACCGTAGTCACAAGGTGTTACCAAAACACCGGTGTCCGCCGACACAATGTAACCGCCTCCTCTCATCAACCCATATCAAGCGCTTATAAATGAGTTTAAGTCAACATACATTTATTACATGTATCAAATAAGCCATGCTTCCCAAAAGCATTATTAACAATCTCATACTGACAGAGACTTACCGGGATCCTCGCTTGTACCATTAAGGTACTAAATCCGTATCTACATAGAGCAGATTTACATATAACATGCCTTTCGCACAGTTTATTAATAGTTATAAGTGTGTATGTACACACCTATCGCCAACGAGAAGTCTAATCCCAAAAAGAGAAGTCGGCCACCCTAGATCTACTTGTCCCCTATCACCCCTTGAGTACTCACTTCGGTACTTGATATGCGATTCCTGCTTCACTCCTACATTTGGCCATCACTAGAGTTATTAGCCTTCGGCTTAAACAAATAATAAATAAATATAGATCCTTACCAAAATCACTTGACAGGAATGGGCTTGGATCAGATACCTTAAGATCCCAAGACCTAAATGTAATCGATTTCATCACCGATTAGCCAACTGAAATAATTTGGCTTTTCCATTTAATCAAGTCGACAGAGAGAAGGGCATGGGAGAGGAGTTTCACATACTTACCCTTGCTTTAATATTCGCCAAGACTTCAAAATATGGAGGAGGAAAATTCAGTTATGCCTAGGGAGTAGGTTCGCTAGAGAGTTTAACAGGAGAAAAGGGATTTGGGGTAAGGTGTAGGTTTGGCTAAGGTTGATTTCAATATTGATCAAGGCTTGCTCTTGAGTGGAAAAAGGGAATGAATAAGAAGTATGGGAGGAGTTTCGCCAAGGTCTTGAGAGAATAGAAAAAAAGAAAACAAAGAGGGAAGAGGTTAGAATTTCGGCTAATAGCTAAAAAAAGAAAACAAGGTGGTAGGTTGAGGTTTTATAGGCATTCGCACCCTCCCCTAATGCTTGTCATCCACTCCTTTCAACAAGGAGTTCAAACTCTAGCCAACTCCCCAATTCATTCCTAGCCACCTATTTGAATTAACTCAAATTAATTTGAATTAATCCCAAATAATCCATTAATAATCCCTTAATATCCAAATAATATCCTTATTTATCCTTTATTATCTTATTATCTAAATAAATAATAAAAAGAGTTTAAAGAGAGAAAATCTCTCCCTTCCTATGCCGTCCATTCCAAGAGCAAAAAGAGAGAATTCTGTGACTCGAACCAAGGCTCTCCCTTATCCCTTGTGGCATCACATGTAACTCCCAAGTAGCCCTCCTTTTGCCACTTTACCAAGCTGATTTTTATGTCAAATTATCCCTTATTAATTCTTGTAACCCCTACTTGCTAAGGCTCCCTACCTTGAAAGCTTCCAAATAAAATTTCTACTATCTCGAGCCAACTTAAGACCCTTAATTAAATCTTATCACTCTATAAATAATACCATAACAATTCAAACACAAAGAAAAACATTTAATCACAAATAGCCCCAGTTTTTAGGATGTTACGGTTCTACCCCTTAAAAGAATTTCGTCCTCAAAATTACCTGGTTAGAAGAGGTGGGGGCACCTGCTGTCGATCACATCCTCGGTTCCCACGTAGCTTCCTCTGTACCATGGTTCCGCCATAGCACTTTCACTAAGGGCACTGACTTCCTACGCAGAACCTTCACATCCCTATCCAAGATCTGAACCAGTTCTTCCTCAAAAGATAAATCTGATTTGACCTCGATCTCTACCACTGGCATAACGTGTGATGGATCTGACCGATATCGCCTAAGCATCGACACGTTGAAGACGTCATGAATCTGACTTAACTCTATCGGTAGCTCAAGTCGATAAGCTACCGGTCCCACTTGCTTCAACATCAGATATGGGCCAATGAACCTTGGGCTTAGCTTTCTTTTCGCCCAAATCTCAACACCTTTTTCCAAGGTGACACCTTCAGAAAACCTTGTCTCCTACATCATACTCCATTTCTTTGCGCTTCAGATCAAGATAAGACTTCGCCTATCCGACGCTTCCTTAAGACGAGCCCGAATCACCCTAACTTTGTCCTCCGTTTCAGAACCAACTCTAGACCCAACACTTGTCGTTCACCCAACTCGTCCAACACGCTCGAATTCGCATTTTCGTCCATACAAGGCTTCAGATGGTGCCATCTGGATACTCGCTGGTAACTATTATTGTAGGCGAACTCGCTAATGGTAAAATTCCTCCCAACTACCTCTAATTCCAAGACACAACCCTCAAAGATATCCTCTAAAATTTGTATGACCTTTCGATTGCCGCCGATCATGCGATGGAAAGTCAGATCGAATCCAATCGCGCACTCCAAAGCTTGATGCAATGCTTTCCAAAACTCGACGTGAACCTTGGATCCCTATCCGAGATAATTGATACGGTACACCATGCAATCGACTATCTCGGCCACATACAACTTTACTAGTTTCTGGAGTGAGTAATCCATTCTCACCGGTACGAAGTGAGCTGACTTAGTCAGGCGGTCCACAATTACCCACACTGCATCTTTCTTGCTGGGCGTGAGGGTAGACCACTGACAAAATCCATAGTGATCCTCTCCCATTTCCATTGAGGAATCTTTACTGGTTGAAGTAGTCCTGATGGTAACTGATGTTCAGCTTTAACCTGCTGACACGTCAGACACCTTCCCACGAACTCAGTCACTTCACGCTTCAACCTGTGCCACCGTAACTATCTCCACAAATCAGACATTTTGCTACCTCCGTGATGCATAGCGTATGGGCTGCTATGTGCATCTTGGAGAATTCTTTGTCTCGCCCACATCCTTCTAAGACACAGGCCGCCCTGAAAACATAATACACCATGATCAACAAACTGCACTCTTCCAAACCACTATTTTGGACTTGCAATCTCTTTCTATTCAATCCCTCGCCTACCAACCGCTTATCCTTAATCTCCTCGATCCAAGTTGGCTTAACTTGCGCTCCGCCAAAAGACTTCCATCATCGATAGACTCAAATGAGTAAACATCGCCTTAAGTCCGCCACGACCTTCCGACTTAACGCGTCACCACCACGTTAGCTTTGCGGATGGTACTCAATTGAACAAATGAGTCCTTTAACAGCTCAATCCACCGTCGTTGCCTTAAGTTCAAGTCCTTCCGAGCCAAGAGATACCTTAAACTTTTGTGATCCGTGTAGACTATTGACTTCTCCCCATACAAGTAATGCCTCCATATTTTCAAGGCGAAGACTATCGCCGCTAACTCCAAGTCGTGAGTTGGGTAGTTAACCTCATGCGGTCTTAGCCGACGGACGATAGGCTACTACCTTCCCTTCCGCATCAATACACATCCCAACCCCAGATGGGACGATCACAAGAACTCAGAACAACTTCCCCGCCTCAGTTATACCAAAACCGAGCTTCACGTAATCTTCCTCGACTTATTAAAACTTTCTTGTCGCTTTTCCGACCAAACAAATGGTACTCCTTCCTTAATAGCTTAGTTAATGGTGCAAAGAATTAACGAGAATCCTTCCACAAACCTTCGATAGTACCCGACTAGACCCGTAAAGCTTCAATCTCGCCAATCGACTTAGGCGCTTCTAATCCAACACCGCTTCAATCTTGCGGGATCCACTCTAATCTCTTCCATCGACACCACATGATCTAAGAAAGCCACCTCCTTAGCCAAAATTCGCACTTCATCGAATTTGGCATATAACTGCTTTCTCCTCAAGATTTGCGTAACTATTCGTAAATGCTTGTCATGCTCCTCCTTCGCCTTTAAGTAAACCAATATGTCGCCTATGAACACCACAACGAATTGATCCAAGTATCAATAAACACCCTATTCATTAAGTCCATGAATGCCTCCGGTGCATTGGTCAACCCGAATGGCATCACTAGGAACTCGTAATGCCCATACCGAGTTTGGAATGTCGTCTTGTGAACATCGTCCTCCTTTTGCCACTTTACCAAGCTGATTTTTATGTCAAATTATCCCTTATTAATTCTTGTAACCCCTACTTGCTAAGGCTCCCTACCTTGAAAGCTTCCAAATAAAATTTCTACTATCTCGAGCCAACTTAAGACCCTTAATTAAATCTTATCACTCTATAAATAATACCATAACAATTCAAACACAAAGAAAAACATTTAATCACAAATAGCCCGAGTTTTAGGATGTTACAAGTTGAGAATTTTGCTTGAGGACAAGCAAAAGCTTAAGTGTGGGGGTATTTGATAAACCGTAAAAGTAACATATTTTAGGCCCACATTTAGTATGCTTTTGGATGGTTTAGTCCTTGATTTATGTAAAAAGGTGCTCTTAATCCTTTCTTTTCATGTTTTTACTTAGAAAAGCACCTGAGGACGAAGAGAACAAGAAACGGGCTTAAAATAGGCCAATTTGGGCCAAAGAGGAAATCGACACTACCGGACTTTAAGCCACACTACTGCGTTTGACAATTAATTCAAGACAAGGCCATGCCATGATTTACACTGGTCGTGCCCCAATCGATGTAATCGAGACACTACCAAAATGATTTACACGGCATGTACTATGGCCGTGTCCCCCATAGAAAAGAGTAATTTCACTCGGATTTAGATACTTTGAGGCAAAGAAACACATTCCAAAGCGTATTTAAACACCCGAGTAGGAATTATACTTGAATTAAGATACTTAGGGGCCAAGGAAGGCATCTCAAAGTCTATATAAACACCCAAGGGTGCAACTTAAGGGGGAGTTCGGCAGAAGTCTTCTTTCAGGGCTTTTGTCGACGGCGGTCAGCTAGGCCAAGGAGCCGAGCCAGAAGGTCAGATTTGTGGGAATTACTTGAAGATAGCCAATGGATCCATCTTAAGGAGCCGAAATTCTACTCAAGACGGCGAATTTCTCCTTCAAATCCTTCAGGGGGTTTTAGTGATTTCTTATGTTTTATTTTATCTTTTCTCTTGAGATGTTTTCTTTATTCGTTATGAACTAAACCCTTCAAATACTTGAAGGGGATGAAACCTAGACGAATCTTGTTATTGATTTCTGAATTGTATGATAAATACTTAGTTTGTTCTTAATTATATATGCTTAATCCAAATTTAATGTGCTTAGGTGGAGGAGGAATAGACCCTACTTAAGAGTAGATCTAGCATAATTAAGTGGAGTTGATCACACGCATAGAGATAGGGTGACGAGATTTTGCCAGATTAGGGTGAAACCTAATATGAGACTCCATAGATCGATTTACTGCTATTCTAGGGGTTACTATTCGAGAAAGAGATTTTTGCTAATTAACCTCGGGTTAGACGTTATTCACCTCGAAAGAAGGTTTAATATACGTTAGGGAGTCTTACAGATCAAACTAAATGAATAAATCGTATGGTTCAGTGTTAAATAACAAGTGAAGTCTAGGTGGATTCTTCTTGAAGGTATCGTCGTGATCAACTGAGTTTCTCTTCAAGTTATTTTCCAATTCATTCTTTCGCTTTTCTCGTCTTTAGTTTAGTAGTCGTTAATTTAGATTAAAGCAACTTCACTTATTTTAGGCTAAATAATAAAAAGAAAGTTAGTATTAGTACTTTTAGTTCCTTTGGGTTCGACAATCTGGTCTTGCCTAAACTATACTACTGTTCGATAGGTACACTTGCCTTAAGTCGTTGTCAGAGTTAGTTTCTAGGTTTGATCATTCTCTTTATAAATTTTAAAACTCGAAAAAACAACGATCATTTGTTCTTAATCTAGATTAAAGCAACTTCACTTATTTTAGGCTAAATAATAAAAAGAAAGTTAGTATTAGTACTTTTAGTTTCTTTGGGTTCGACAATCCAGTCTTGCCTAAGCTATACTACTGTTCGATAGGTACACTTGCCTTTAATCGTTGTCAGAGTTAGTTTCCAAGTTCAATCATTCTCTTTATAAATTTTAAAACTCGACAAAACAACGATCATTTGTTCTTAATTATGTGTGCTTAATTCTTGTGTTAATATTTCCGGAATATTGATTCAAGTTGAATGTGCTTAGGTGGTGGAGCAAAAGTCCCTGCTTAAGAGTAGATCTAGCATAATTAAGTGGAGTTGATCGCGTGCCTAGTGATAAGGTAACGAGATTTTGCCAGATTAGGGTGAAACCTAATATGGGAGTCCATAGATCGAGTTAATGCGATTCTAGGGGTTTTAATTTGAAAGAGATTTCAGTTAATCAACCTAGGGTTAGACGTTATTCACCTCGAGAGAGGGTTTAATATAAATTAAGGGGTCTCACGGATCAAGCTAGGTGAACAATTCGTCTTGTTTAGTGTTGGATAACAAGTGAAGTTTAGGTGGATTCTTCCTAAGGGTATCGTCTTAATCAACTGAGTTTTCCTAAAGTTATTTTCCCAAATTCATTCTTTTTGTCTTTGTGTCTTAGTTTAGTAATTAATTAGTTAATTTAGATTTAATCAACCAAATCATTCAATATTTAGGCTAAATAATAGAAAGAAAGTGAGTATTAGTACTTTTAGTTCCTTTGGGTTCGACAATCAGGTCTTGCCTAAACTATACTATTGTTTGATAGATGCACTTGCCTTAAGTCATTGTCAGAGTTAGTTTCCAGGTTCGATCATTCTCTTTATAAATTTTAAAACTCGACAATTTTAGACGATCAAGTTTTTGGCCCCGTTGCCGGGAACTAAAATATTAAGAAGGATCAATTTTTATTAATTTAGCCATTATTTTTATTTTTATTTTTTGCAATTTATTTTATTTTATTATTTTAGTCTTGCTAAATTTTCTATCTTTTCCTAGCAAGTACCTCTAGTTTATGACTAGAAGGAACCCGACAGGACCTCTAGCATACGATAGTGATATTGAAGCTATCGCACGTAGAAATCGCAGAGAAACCAGGCGAGCCTTAAATTACCAAGAAGAACAACAACAAGGCAGATCCAATCCTACTAAGGGATGGACGAGAATAATCCACCACGAGATGTGGCAGAAAACAATGCTTCGTGTACTATGTATGATTATGCTAAACCTCATTTAATAGGAACGGAATCTAGTATTGTTAGGCCTGCTATAGCGGCTAATAATTTTGAATTAAAGCCTAATACTATACAAATGATTCAACAATTTGTTCAATTTGATGGTTTGTAGGACGAAGACCCGAACACTCATATAGCTAATTTTTTTAGAGTTCTGTGATACTTTCAAAATAAATGGCGTTTCTAATGATGCCATTCATTTTCGATTATTTCCATTTTCATTAAGGAATAATGCCAAATAGTGGTTGAACTCGTTACCACGAGGGTCAATTACGATATGGGACCAGATGACCAACAATTTTTTATTAAAATATTTCCCATCGGTCAAAACGGCCAAATTACAGAATGATATCTCTTCTTTTATGCAGATGGATTTAGAGACATTATACGACACATGGGAGAGATACAAGGATCTCTTAAGGAGATTTCCACACGACGGATTACCTTTATGGCTTCAAGTCCAAACTTTTTATAATGGTGTAAATCCCTCAACTAGGCAACTAATTGATTCAGCCGCCGGTGGAACCCTGAACAACAAAACTCCTGAAACATCCTATGAGTTTATCGAAGAAATGTCACTGAACAACTATCAGTGGCAAGTTACAAGGACAAGGCCAACAAATTCAGCCGGAGTTTTCAACGTCGACGCAGTAAACATGCTGTCAAATTAGGTAGAGATGATGAATAAAAAGCTTGACAATTTGTGTTCTTTGCAGGTAAACCCATTAATGTAGTGCGATGCAAGTAGAACCATGGCGAATCCTGAGTACCCACCCTACCAACCAGGCATGGAAAACAAACAAATGAATTATATAGGTAATAATTTTAGATCTAATAATAATCCTTATAATAACACCTATAATTCAGGTTGGAGGAACCACCCAAATTTTTCGTGGGGATGTCAAGGAGGCCAACGAAATCAAGGAAATCAAAAACAACAACCTCTTTCAAATTTCCAAAATTAGCCCTATCCACAGGAAAAAGGAGTCGAGTCTTGAAGAAATGCTGAAAAAGTTCATGGCAGACACAGGTGCCCGTCTCTAAAAAACTGATACAACACTTGATAACCAAGAAATATCGATCAAAGAGATCAAGGACCGAGTTGGGGAAATCACTAAAACAGTTTGACAACTCGTGGCAAATGATGTCCGGAAGACCACAAGGGCGTCTACCAAGTAACATTGATATTAACCCAAAGGAGCAAATCCAAGCCATAACAAATCATAGTAGTATAAAGGTAGACGAACCCGACCAATACAAGAAGACGAAGTGGAAGAAGATAAAATTGAGGTAACACAAGAAAAGCCAAAATCGGTAATCAAAGAGTACCAGCCTCGCATACCTTATCCTCAAGCGTTGAAGAGAGACGATTCAGAAGAACAGTTCGATAAGTTTTTTAAAATTTTAAAGAAATTACATATTAACTTACCACTTCTTGAAGCTCTTTCACAGATGCCAAATTCGAGGAAATTTTTAAAATAGCTTCTGACGAACAAACGTAAGCTAGATGAGGAACCACATGTGGAATTAAATGCAGTATGCTCAGCAATGTTACAGAATAGACTACCACAGAAGCTAAAAGATCCAGGGTGTAGCATCCTAAATTAATGGGCCAATGCGTTTAATGTGTGGTTATGTTTAATGAGAGTGTTAGGGGTCCAGAATGGGCTCAGGAATTGGGCCGAGACCTTAATTGAATTCTCTAATTAGAAACTCTAGTGGAAAGCCTGATAAGATAGGGCTTAAAAGATGTTATCTGTGTTTTAAATACAGAGTGGGCTTGTGGCCCAGTGGCAAAGTGGCGCCACTTAGAGAGCAAGGAGGTGACGTCAACTGAGGAGGCCCACATTCAAGTTACATAAAGCCCAATTCTTTTAATTAAATTTAGCTAAAGTTCGACAATTAATTAGGTAGAGTTGGACGGTAACAATGCTTAAATATAGGAGGATTTATTTGAGTGGGTAATAAAGATAATATGGTAGATAAAGGGAGGAAATTTAGGATCTGATCTGCTGGTCACAGAGGTGGCCAAATTTCCAACTCTAGGGAAGGAGGAAATCGGTTTTGATGAGGGTAAAAGGGTACTGAAATTTCCTTGTTAATTAATTAGTTTTAGTTTTCAAAAGAGGCAATTTTGGCTTTTGGTTAGTGTGTGTGCCAAAATTTGATTAAAGAAATAGGTACTTCTTAATTTCGCATTTATTCTCATTCTCTTCTCTTGGTCGCTTTCCTTTCTCAAAAAGCCAAAAACTCCTAAAGTTTCATCTTCTTCTTATTCTTTTCTTCTATAGCCGAATACCCTAGTTTCCATTCTTTTCCTTTCTTTTTCTTCCTGCCGACTTCTTTAGTAAAAGCCAAAATCTTCTTGCCGATTTCTTCTTTAAAAGTTGAAATCTCCATAGATTTCTTTGAATCATCTTCTCTTTTTGATTTTCACAAAAAGCAGGAATCTTCTCTCAAGAGTTAGCCAAAACCCCCATATTGAGGTAAGTGTGGACTCTTGTTATTCCTTAAGATCTCTTTTGGTTTTTAGGGGCCAAAGCCGAATGGCCACTTGGTTTGTTAAGGCTGTCGATTAGACTAATACTTCTTATCTTTTTACGTGTTGGGCGACATTCGAGAAGTGAAGAAGATCACGTAAATCTAAAAGCCAAAATCGTTAGTTTCTAAATCTCTTATATCTCTCTTTTTGGGATTTCAAGGTAAGGGGTTCTCTTTAGATTTTCGTTAGATTCACTATCGTAATTGTGATCTTAACCATATGTTGATGGTAGCAACTGATAAGGTCTTTTGATGTAATCAAATATCGATCAAGCGAAGGAGGGGATTGGATCTGTTAAACCAATCCCTAAGTTTAAGAAGCGAGTGGTGTCAGTAGTTCGGGATTCGCCACCGGGTTGTGGACCCTTCGTATCAAAACCTTAGATCGTTAGCGATCAGTGGCGATTCATCGATAGTGTCCACTTAGACATGATCGCCTTGTCAAGAATTAGGTGTGTGGATCTCTATCACACTAGTTAATCTGTATTATATGTATGTTATGGGCTAAAAGTCGGATAAAGAGGTCAGATGAATACCATAATACCCAAAAAGGGTAGGCAAGGGATGGCAGTGCGTAATCATAGAAACTTCTATGTGTATCAAGTATGTGAAAGTATGTGATCTGTTTAGATAGTTTAATGTTTCGATTCTTGCATGTATGTATGCATGGGGTGGGATTGATATGATGGAGGGGAGCAGGTCGCGAGGTAATCGATGGCTTTGCCACATAGGTCACATAGTGATCAGTCTTTATGACAGGTAGCGCAGCTGTCGATATATTATTAAGGTCGCATAGCGATCGGTGGCTTTGCCACATAGGTCACATAGTGATCGATCTTTGTGATAGGCAGCACAGCTGTCGATATGGTGTGTAGTGGATGGAGGGTTGATTGTAGAAATCCTCACGGTGTGATGGTTGGTACGGGGGTGTGTAGAGGATGGACTCTTAGGTTTGGGATGGGCCATGTTGCATGAAAATATATTCTGTTGCCATTGTTATGGCCCAAGGCCCATAATGCGCTTAGGGCCCAAGGCTTTTATGTGTTTTGGGATTTACACATCGAGTCTTGGTGACTCACCCTTTTATTTTTCCCAACTTTTCGATGAGCAAGAGATCGTGGACATGGGAGCCGAGTCGACTCGAGGGCCATCAGGACTATTATTTCCATTAACTCTTTCCGGTTATCTTTTAAGTTTTAAATTTTGGGATTTTTTGTAATAAGGCCTCCATAACTTAGGTTATTTTTCTTTATTATTATCATGTCACATTTTTATAAACTTATGTTTTCAAAACTTAAATTATAAAGCGAGAGGAAGATGGGCTTTTCAAACACATTCACTCAAATCTTAAAGTTTCATTCAAGAATTACACAATTAATTATTAATCGGTTATAATAAACTGATATTTTCAAAACCCTTCCAGGCAAAGTTTGCAATGTTCAACCCGTAGCATACCAGATCCGGTCATGACGTATGGGCCGGGTTTGGGGTGTTACACAGGGAGTTTTACAATCCCATGTTTAATTGGTAGACTAACTATTGATAATGTATTAGCTGATTTAGGGGCAAGTATAAATGTCATGCCCTATAAAATGTTTAAGCAGCTAGGTCTAGGGAAACCCAAACAAACTAGGATGAGTATTCAATTAACTAATAAATCTGTTAGAATTCCTAGGGGTATTATCGAAGATGTTCTTATAAAAATTGACAAATTCGTTTTCCCAGTAGATTTTGTTGTCTTAGACATGGATGAGGATAACTCGATTGCTTTAATCCTAGGAAGACCCTTTTTAGCAACTGCCAGAGCTAAACTTTATGTTGCCACAGGAGAACTCATACTTTGTGTAGGTGACGAATTAATCAGTTTACAAGCTCTTGACTCAGCCAGGACATCGATAAATGAAGGTGAGAGTGTAAATTCAGTTGATAATCAATCTGTTCAAATCTCACCATAGGAACAACCACAGAGCTATAAGCCTGAACAGAAGCAAGGACCCTGTGCCAATAAAGAAGAATTATATAAGGAGCAAAGCTTTGAGGACAACGAGCTAGAAGAGTGGAAAACACATTTTAAAGAGAAAATGGAACCACACAAGGCAAAATCGAAGGAGCATCTAGAATAACTCGTAGGGACATCGAATCACTTTAAAATAAGAGATCGTGCACGCAATATCCTTTCATACTGAAATAGTCGAGGTAAGCAATCCCATATTCGACACTTTTAAGGTAAACACTTCTCAACTTAACCTTTATCATGAAAATAAATGCATGAGGGAAGATATTCAAACATTTAAACCACCGTAAGCATACAAGAAAAAAGGAAAAGTCTAGCTTAAGACTTTAACGAGCACTTCTCGGGAGGCAACCCGAGCACTAACACTACCTCTTTATTTCTATTTTTAGTTATTTCTTTATATTTTATTCCAAAATTTTAATGAAACAAAAGGCGATTCCTGCACCACACTACCTAGTACACTACCGTGGTCGTGGTCGTGGTGGAAGTACGTAATCTCCATATCGATATGGAAGATACGGTACAAATCAGCTTTCAACTAACTATTGGAGTCACGGACCCAACCACTACCCCACCGCACAGATAAAGTCCCACTAGTGCGATGACAAAAGTGGTGACAACGCTTTTCAGGATGGGCATGGGCGGGGTGAACCAACAAGTTTAGATACTACCGTGCGAGACGGCCGTAAATCAACACACCCATGGAACACGGGCATGGAAAGGTGTCAGGAGCCAAAATTCTATTTAACCTAACCTCCTCTCCCTCCTCATTTCCTTCTTCTTATCATATTTCACCTCTCTCATTTTCTTCTAACATTCTTATAACTCATGAGACACTAAAGCCATGCCGAAGAAGCGTAAGAGGCCAACCACAGTCTCCTCAAAGGAGACTTATTCACATGAGTTCATGCTGGCAGCTTCAGCTACTCAACACGCCAAGGGTCTTCGAAACCTTTTCGGTTCTATTTTTCTTTTCTCATCTCTTTTATTTTCCTTATCTTTACTTCTCTTTTCTCAATTTAGTTTATTTTATTCTAGTTTCTTAGTGCCAGGTTTGTCAGGCTGCTAGAGAATCACCCTGGAACCACGACCACAAGCCTTCTCGCAAATTCTCGTGAGTCACACCCACTTTGTGAACCATCTATCAATAAGGACTCCTTAGTCTATTAATCTTTTCTTTTAATTTCGCTTTTCTTCTTAGTCTCATTCTCTTTATTTTCCTTGTCTTTAATTATATTATTAGTATATTTTTAATGTTTCTTTAGATTTCCTGGCTATATCTTTCCATGCTACCCAATTTCTTCATCTAGCACGTGCTTGTTGGTAGCCACCCCATTAGGACCATAGAAAATGCCACCGCCTCCTCCTACAATTCGACAAGGAACAAGGATTCATCCAAAAATTCGTGAAGTGTTACTTCTCCGCTCTTTTAATTTTATTATTACGTGATTATTTATTCATCTTTGTACATTGAGGGCAATGTACATCTTAAGTGTGGGGGTAAAAGTACCTAACTTTTGCATTATTCTCAAATCCACGAATTTAGTCTTGTTTTTAAGAAATTTTCTCATATTATTAATTAGGATGAAATTTCTAATGATTTATGATTTTTGATATGTTTTGGATTAAGTCATTGATAATTGTGCATTGATGATTAAAATTGAAGAATACTAGAGAATCAAGCATGATAAGTCTATTTTAAGAATAAAAAATTTTCTAGGTTGTTGAACTGAATTTGAATATTACCTTGAAGTTTGAAATTTACATGGATTGATGTCAAAAACACCCATAATTTTTGTGAGATTTTGAGCCTTGTAGAGCATATATTCTTTTTCGTGGTCACTTTATTGATTATGAGTGTGTCAACACTGAATTGTTATTCTAGAACTTACCTCTTTTATACATGTCGAGATCAAATTATTGATTTGATATACTGATATGATAAAGGCACCTAGGTTTTAACCCATTCTGTAACATCCTAGATTAGGGGTTATGCGTTTGTGCATAATTCATGAGTAGTAGGTTTTGGCAGTGTTTGGAAGTGAATTAAGGGTTTTTAAAATCCTAGGATGGAAGAGAAAGCTTTGGACAATTATTGGTTTTTAAGTTAAAAATAAGAAGTGATGTGGAAAAGTGGCAAGGGACGCCACATAAGGTGCAAGGGTTATGGTATCAAGTGAAGTACTTTGAGGGAAGAGGTTCGAATCCCATTGTGTGCATTTTTGCTTAATCTTATGAAATAGCATGTTTACTATGATATGGATGTATGGTGTGCATTTTTAGAACCTTGGAAATGTATGGAAATGTATGGAAATGTAAGGAAATGTATGGAAATGTATGGAAATGTAAGGAAATGTATGGAAATGTAAGGAAATGTATGGAAATGTAAGGAAATATTAAGTTTCAAAAAGAGGAAAGTTAACATTTTGGAAACCTAAGTAAAATAGGAAAGTGAACATTTTGGAAACCTAAGTAAAATAGGAAAGGGAACATTTTGGAAACCTAAGTTAAAAGAGGAAAGTGAACATTTTGGAAACCTAGGAAATGTCAAGTTTAAAGAGCCAAACGAAAAGTTTTGGAAACTTAGAAATGACTTAGAAATGTCGAGTTTTAAAGTTTAAAAGAGGAAATTAAGGCAAGGTGGCCTTAAGAGAAAAGTATGTGAAATTTGACACAATAATTGGGCTTGGAAAAGTGGCTTGAGATGCCACTTAGGGCCTATGGAAATGCTTGCCACATGCAAGTGTATTTGGGCTGTGGATCGAGTCACTTAGGAAGCAAATAAAAGAAGTTTTATTTTGCTACAAAGAGCGAGAGGTGGACGACATGTGGGCTCTTAAAAGATGAGTTTTATTTCCTTTAGAATTTCGACTAATTAGGAGATAATTGTTGGATTAATTCTTTTGATAAAGTGATAATTATCACATAGGAAGAGTGGTGGCCAAGTTAAGGACTCTAGCTAGTAATTTCTACCGTAAAAGGAAGAGAAGGACATTCATTCATTCATTCACTCTTCCTTTGTCGAATTTCTTAAGCAGATTCTCCTCTCTCTCCGAAATTCCTACGCTTTATTCTTCCTTCTCTTTTCCTTCTAATCCTCCAAAAGCCGAAAGAAGCCTTTTAAGGCCATAGCCGAATATATCAAGTGGCTTCAAGCTTAGGTGCTGTCAAATTCAATATTAAGGGTAAGAATTTTATGGCCATTAATTTATTCTCTTCTTTAAGCCGCAACATAGGAACTAATATCATTAATATCTTGTTTGCTGAAATTTGGAAAGATCATTTGGGATTTGCTAGTGTTGACTACAAGGAAGGTGAAATTCGTTTCCTGAAGGTGCACCATAAATCGTATGTTCCCTAGTTATTCAATGAGTTTTTCATTAAACCTTTAATATGGGCCGAATGTAGGGAGTTAAAGATCTAAGGCAGTAGATCGAATTTCGGGATTTCAAGTGAAAGTGTTAAGCGAATCAGGTGTGTACCTTACCCTAAGTTTTAATACGTTCATGGCTATGTTGTAAATTAAATGTATTAATATGAAAGTGTAAGAATATGGCTAAGGTACCGTGTGCACCCCACACTAATCTTAATAAATTTATGGCTTTAACATGATATATGTGTTAATATGAAAGTGTAAGAATGTGGCTAAAGTACCATGTTATGGTACAAAGTACTCAGGTACGTTTCCTACTCCTACTAGGATTACGAAATATGTTATATTTAACATGTGAAAAGTGACATAAATGTGAATTTAAGTATGATATGCATGATATGAATATTATGGGGCATTCGGGTTATATGAGAAAGGGGAAGTGTATGTGGTGACTTCGGTCCCACTATCTGAATGTGGTGACTTCGGTCACATTATCCGAATGTGGTAACTTCGGTTACATTATCTGAATGTGGTGTCTCATGACACAATTATCTGGTAGCTATGCCACGAATTTTATATAGGCGATGAGCACGTCGATTGCAACGACTGCCTTCGATGGTGTGTATCGGATGGAGGGTTGACTTAGTAGTCCCCACGGTGTGCAGGTTGGTACGGGGATGTGTAGCGGATGCTATCTAGGTTTGGGTTTGGGTTGCATCATCATCTTGAATCATTAAATGTGAAATTATGATATGTATGAATATGATTTGTTATGCCTAAATTTGTTAAGACTTAGTGTTTGTGTACACATTGAGTCTGTTGACTCACCCCTGCTAGGGAACATGTTTCAGTGACGAGCAAAGTGATGGACCCAAGGTTTATGTAAACTTAGGGATGGCCATGCACAAGAAGAAATTTACGACTTGGACTTTTATTTAATTTTAAGTAATTTATAGTTTATTTTGGTTTTAATTTTGGGAAATTATTTGATGTAATAAGGCCGTAGTAGCATTTGCTTTACTTTTATTTATTGAGCATACAATCTTTATATTTATTAAAAGATTAAGTAAAATTAATTTAATTCAAAGCCCAAACGTTTTGTCACCTAAATCAAAAGGATTTTTAATAACGAAATAAACCTGTTTTCAACTCAAGCCCAACCTAAAACAAACTTTCTTTAAAAACACACAAGTTTTTCCTAAGTAACAAACTTTCCTCTTTTTGAAACATAACATTTCCTTACATTTCCATACATTTCCTTACATTTCCATACATTTCCTTACATTTCCTTACATTTCCATACATTTCCTTACATTTCCATACATTTCCTTACATTTCCATACATTTCCATACATTTCCATACATTTCCTTACATTTCCATACATTTCCATACATTTCCATACATTTCCTTACATTTCAAGGTTCTAAAAATGCACACCACACATCCATATCATAGTAAACATGCTATTTCATAAGATTAAGCAAAATGTACACAATGGGATTGAACCTCTTCCTCAAAGTACTTCACTTGATGCCATAACCTTGCACCTTATGTGGCGTCCCTTGCCACTTTTCCACATCACTTCTATTTTTAACTTAAAACCAATAATTGTCCAAAGCTTTCTCTTCCATCCTAGGATTTTAAAACCCTTAATTCACTTCCAAACACCGCCAAAACCTACTACTCATAAATTATGCACAAACGATAACCCTAATCTAGGATGTTACTGTTCTACCCTCCTTAAAATAATTTATCCTCAAAATTACTTACTAACAAGAGTACAATCCTTCTCACCGCTTTCTGCTTACTTCACCTTTCTGATCTTAATAGAACCATCATACTTTCCAGGCACAATCTTTAAGTTCACGTCCCTCAGAACTCATTTCTAACATCGCAATTTAATCTGATTAAGAAGTTTTATGCATTAGTTCTTTATTCCACCGATTAACCGCCAAGAAGTTTTATGAAAAGAATTTTAGAGTGGTTCTTTCGTATTCATACATGCACACAGTCTTTACATTCATACATCCATCAATCAATTATGAACTTTCGCTCATTCGAGAAATGTTGTAGTTTCCATTGTTGTTGTTTTTCCACTACCTGTGGGTATTTTCGTAATTTTCCTATAGGGTATTTTCGTAATTTGTCAAAATAAGGTTCCTTAGTGATTTTGTCAATAAGGGTATTTTGGTAATTTTAAAATCTCGGGGTATTTCTAAATTTTGAAATTACAGGGTGTTTCAGCTTGGTATCAAAGCCCGCTTTTAAACTTCCTACACGTGGGCTAAGGCCCAAAACGCTTTCAAATCAAGCCCCAATAAGCTTTATAAAGTATTTCGAAAATAGGCGTGTTTGATGGCATGGCACCTAAGTCTCCAACTGCAATCCACCGGTAAGTACTTCGACTTACAAGTGATTTGAACATGTGAAATGTATGGGCTTTTATGGCAACGTAGATTAGTGAACTAGGATCTGTTGAACCCTAGGACTAGTCTACTCAAAACACAAGTACATAAGACTTAAGGACCATTAGACAAACTCATGATTAAGTCACGAGCTAGGGTGTGGTAAGCTAGCGCGATGTCAGGAGTGGATTGAAAGAGCTTGGTATTTAAGCGGTCTAGCGACTCACCTCCTCTTTACTCGAATTCTACAGTGCGTAGCCTCGGTTCATCCTAACCAAGAGGACTTATTCACGGGCTAAACCCCAACTAAAACCCGAAAGGGATGGCCAGTATTTTATGGAAACCCTAGTTTTAAAATTTCTAAATTACCTCTTGATTTGAAAAAGATTATTTTCATAAATTTTCCTAAATATTTTTGAATTACAAATTTATTAAAATACCCTAGTGGTAAAATTACAAAGATGCCCTTAGTTTAAGAAATTTTCAAAATACCCACAACTCTTAACAAAATTTCATTTTTTAATAAAATGTTCAAAAACCCTAATTTGCAAAATGACAAAATACCCTGATTTTAGAAAAAAATTTCGAAATTACCCCTACCCTGCAAAATTATCGAAATACCCCCGAGTTACAAAATTACCTGAATGACCCCCGATCTTTAAAGATTTCTGTAACATTGATTTGGAAAACAAATTCTCTAAACAACCTTCAAGTTTTGTAAATTCCAAAATATCCTCGATTTATTAAGATTTATAAATTTACCCTAGTTTATTACCGAAATACCTCGTAATTTCAAAATTTCAAATACCCCGAGATTTCAAAACTACCAAAATACCCTTATTGAAAAAATCACTAAGGAACCTTATTTTGACAAATTACGAAAATACCCTATAGGCAAATTACTTAAAATACCCACGGGTAGTGGAAAACAAAGAACAATGGAAACTACAACATTTCTGCGAATGAACGAAAGTTCATAATTGATTGATGGATATATGAATGTAAAGACGTGTGCATGTATGAATACGAAAGAACCACTCCCAAAATTCTTTTCATGAAACTTCTTAGCGATTAATCGTGGAATAAAGAACTAATGCATAAAACTTCTTAATCGATTAAATCGACGTTAGAAATGAGTTCGAGGACGTGAACTTAGAGATTGTGCCCGAAAGTATGATGGTTCTATTAAGATCAGTGTGTGCACAGAAGCATAAGTGCGATGAGAAGGATTGTACTGATCATAGTAAGTAATTTCGAGGACGAAATTATTTTTAAGGAGGGTAGAACTGTAACATCCTAGATTAGGGGTTATGCGTTTGTGCATAATTCATGAGTAGTAGGTTTTGGCAGTGTTTGGAAGTGAATTAAGGGTTTTTAAAATCCTAGGATGGAAGAGAAAGCTTTGGACAATAATTGGTTTTTAAGTTAAAATAAGAAGTGATGTGGAAAAGTGGCAAGGGACGCCACATAAGGTGCAAGGGTTATGGCATCAAGTGAAGTACTTTGAGGAAGAGGTTCAATCCCATTGTGTGAATTTTTGCTTAATCTTATGAAATAGTATGTTTACTATGATATGGATGTGTGGTGTGCATTTTTAGAACCTTGGAAATGTAAGGAAATGTATGGAAATGTATGGAAATGTATGGAAATGTATGGAAATGTAAGGAAATGTATGGAAATGTAAGGAAATGTATGGAAATGTAAGGAAATGTATGGAAATGTAAGGAAATGTATGAAAATGTAAGGAAATGTATGGAAATGTAAGGAAAAGTATGGAAATGTAAGGAAATGTTAAGTTTCAAAAAGAGGAAAGTTAACATTTTGGAAACCTAAGTAAAATAGGAAAGTGAACATTTTGGAAACCTAAGTAAAATAGGAAAGTGAACATTTTGGAAACCTAAGTTAAAAGAGGAAAGTGAACATTTTGGAAACCTAGGAAATGTCAAGTTTAAAGAGCCAAACGAAAATTTTGGAAACTTAGAAATGACTTAGAAATGTCGAGTTTTAAAGTTTAAAAGAGGAAATTAAGGCAAGGTGGCCTTAAGAGAAAAGTATGTGAAATTTGACACACAATTGGGCTTGAAAAGTGGCTTGAGATGCCACTTAGGGCCTCTAGAAATGGCGCCACATGCAAGTGTATTTGGGCCGTGGATCGAGTCACTTAGGAAGCAAATAAAAGAAGTTTTATTTTGCTACAAAGAGCAGAGGTGGATGGCATGTGGGCTCTTAAAAGAGGAGTTTTATTTCCTTTAGAATTTTGGCTAATTAGGAGATAATTGTTGGATTAATTCTTTTGATAAAGTGATAATTATCATATAGGAAGAGTGGTGGCCAAGTTAAGGACTCTAGCTAGTAATTTCGCTATAAAGGAAGAGAAGGCCATTCATTCATTCATTCACTCTTCCTTTGTTGAATTTCTTGAAAATTCTCCTCTCTGTCGAAATTCCTACGCTTTATTCTTCCTTCTCTTTCCATCTAATCCTCCAAAAGTCAAAGTAAGCCTTTTAAGGCCATAGTAGAATATATCAAGTGGCTTCAAGCTTAGGTGTCACAAATTCAATAGTAAGGGTAAGAATTTTATGGCCATTAATTTATTCTCTTCTTTAAGCCGCAACATAGGAACTAATACCATTAATATCTTGTTTGCCGAAATTTGGAAAGATCATTCGGGATTTGCTAGTGTTGACTACAAGGAAGGTGAAATTCATTTCCCGAAGGTGCACCATAAGCTATGTGTTCCCTAGTTATTCAGTGAGTTTCGGGATTTAAGATCCGTAAGGTAAGCACTATAGCATTCGGCTAAAGCCTTACTTTAGTACATAGATCTATTTTCTTATTATCTTAAAAGCCGAAAACTAACCTGTGTAGAGATCTAGTGTTTGGCCGAATACAAGGAGAAGAAAAGCAAAGTTTTTGGGATTTGAGTGATAAGCAAATCGGCATTAAGGTAAGTCTTAGTGTACAAATCCTACTAGGATTTGGTTTTATGACCGAATGAGATTTTCATTAAACCTTTAATATGGGCCGAATGTAGGGAGTTAAAGATCTAAGGCAGTAGATCGAATTTTGGGATTTTAAGTGAAATTGTTGTTTAATCGGTGTGTACGCTACCCTAAGTTTTAATCGCTCATGGCTATGTTTTAAATTAAATGTGTTAATATGAAAGTGCAAGAATATGGCTAAGGTACCGCATGCATTCTACACTAATCTTAATAGATTTATGGCTTTAACATTATATATGTGTTAATATGAAAGTGTAAGAATGTGGCTAAAGTACCATGTTATGGTACAAAGTACTCAGTACGCTTCCTACTCCTACTAGGATTACGAAATATGTTATATTTAATATGTGAAAAGTGACATAAATGTGAATTTAAGTATGATATGCATGATATGAATATTATGGGCATTCAAGGTTATATGAGAAAGGGAAGTGTATGTGGTGACTTCGGTCCCACTATCCGAATGTGGTGACTTGGTCACATTATCTAATGTGGTAACTTGCGGTTACATTATCTCAATGTGGTGTCTCATGACACAATTATCTCGTGGCTATGCCACTAATTTTATATGGGCGATGAGCACGTTGATCGCAATGACTACCTTCGATGGTGTGTAGCGGATGGAGGTTGACTTAGTAGTCCCTACTTGTCAAAAAGTTGGTACGGGATGTGTAGCGGATGGTATCTAGGTTTGGGTTTGGGTTGCATCATCATCTTGAATCATTAAATGTGAAATTATGATATGTATGAATATGATTTGTTATGCTTGAATTTGTTAAGACTTAGTGTTTGTGTACACATTGAGTCTGTTGACTCACCCCTGCTAGGGAACATTTTCAGTGATTGATGACGGTGATGGACCGGGTTCTAAGCTTAGGGATGGCCATGCACAGCAAGAAATTTACGACTTGGACTTTTATTTAATTTTAAGTAATTTATAGTTTATTTTGGTTTTAATTTTGGGAAATTATTTGATGTAATAAGGCCGTAGTAGCGTTTACTTTACTTTTATTTATTGAGCATACAATCTTTATATTTATTAAAAGATTAAGTAAAATTAATTTAATTCAAAGCCCAAACGTTTTGTCACCTAAATCAAAAGGATTTTTAATAACGAAATAAACCTGTTTTCAACTCAAGCCCAACCCAAAACAAACTTTCTTTAAAAACACACAAGTTTTTCCTAAGTAACAAAAGAATTTGAAACGGTTTACACCGGGGAACATACCAGATCCGGTCAAGGCTCGGTGGTAGGGTTTGGGGTGTTTCACATTCACACCACCAAAAAGCCTACCTACATTATTAACCCCTAGTGAACCCTTTTTAATCCTAACAACCCTTTTTATCGATTTACCCACTAATATTAACCCAAAAACCCTTTGTATTTGTTATCACCATTCTTTTTACTACCCTTCTATTGAGAATTGATTTGATCGATTGCCTAATTAGTTTATTTCAGTTGATAAAGTTCTTTCTTTATTATGTTTGTTTTCTCGAAAAAAATAAAATAAAATAAAATAAAATAAAATAAAATAAATCGATCGAAAAATCAAATTATATTCAACATTAGTAGTATAAAAAGTAAGCTTGTGCATTTAATTTTAAATTATCAAGGAAAAAGCTCGTAGTACTATCAGTTTCAAAATTTCAATTGATGTAATCATTTATTTTCCAGTTCATTGTTCTTAGTTAGGTAAATTTGTCAGGTCAATCTCGATTTTTAACCTTCTAATTTAGCCTTTATCCACTCCTTTAACCCAAGCCCCGTTACAATCCTGTTTTTGATTTGTGTATCATCTCATATTATAGTGGTGGAGATTTGATTTTTAGGCAAGCCAATGGGATTAACATTTCAGGTTCGACTGTTGAGTGCTTAATTGTGAACCTTAAACACTTTTGAGTGATTTGAGTGAATCTTTAGTGAGAGTTTCAATCCTTGTCAGTTTTGAATCAAAGGTAATTATTTAGATAAGGGGAGACACCTATGTTTTCATGCTACAAATATATGACTTAGAATTGTTTGAATCTTTAGGAGTCTTTAAGTTAAATTATCCATGTATGAATTATCTATGAATTATGATGACGCATTATTAATAGGAATTATGAATTATGGAAAGTTCATTTTAATTGTAAGTTGAGAATTTTGCTTGAGGACAAGCAAAAGCTTAAGTGTGGGGGTATTTGATAAGCCATAAAAGTAACATATTTTAACCCCATATTTAGCATGGTTTTGGATGATTTAGCCCTTGATTTATGTAAAAAGGTGCTCTTAATCCTTTCTTTTCATGTTTTATACTCAGGAAAGCACCCGAGGACAAAAAGAACGAGAAACAGGCTTAAAATGGGCCAATTTGGGCCAAAGTGGAAATTGACACGGCTTGGACTTCAAGCCACACAGTCGTGTCTCGTCAATTTACTTCACACGGTCAGACCACGATTTACACGGCCGTGCCTCAATCAACAGAATCGAAACACGGCCTGGACCACGATTTACATGGCCGTGCCTAAATCAACAGAATCGAAACACGGCTGAAGTCGATTTACACTAAGTGTGCTATGGCCGCGTTCTTATCGTGGAAAAGAGGAATTTCACCCGAAAAAGTGTACTTAGGGAGAAAGAAACGCATTCCAAGAGCTTATATAAAGACCCTAAGTGCAACCTGAAAGAGGCCGATCAGTTAGGCAGTCAGCTAGGCCAAGAAGCCGAGCCAGAAGGCCAGATTTGTGGGAATCACTTGAAGATAGCCAGTTGATCCATCTCAAGAAGCTGAAATTCTACTCAAGACGGTGTATCTCTCCTTCAATTCCTTTAGGGGGTTTTTGGGATTTCTTATGTTTTGTTTTATCTTTTCTCTTGAGATGTTTTATTTTATCATTATGAACTAAACCCTTCAGATACCTGAAGGGGATGAAGCCTAGATGAATCTTGTTATTATTTATTGAACTATATGATAAATACTTAGCTTTTTCTTAATTATGTGTGCTTGTGTTAATATTTTCAGAATATTGATTCAAGTTGAATGTGCTTAGGTGGTGGAGCAAAAGTCCCTGCTTAAGAGTAGATCTAGCATAATTAAGTGGAGTTGATCGCGCACCTAGAGATAGGGTGACGAGATTTTGCTGGATTAGGGTGAAACCTAATATAGGAGTCCATAGATCGAGTTAATGCGATTCTAGGGGTTTTAATTTGAAATAGATTTCATTTAATCAACCTAGGGTTAGACGTTATTCGCCTCGAAAGAGGGTTTAATATAAATTAGGAGTCTTATAGATCAAGCTAAGTGAATAATTCGTCTAGTTAGGTGTTGGATAACAAGTGAAGTTTAGGTGGATTCTTCCTAAAGGTATCATCTTAATCAACTGAGTTTTCCTAAAGTTATTTTCATTCTTTTTATCTTTACGTCTTAGTTTAGTAATTAATTAGTTAATTTAGATTTAATCAACCAAATCATTCAATATTTAGGCTAAATAATAGAAAGAAAGTGAGTATTAGTACTTTTAGTTCCTTTGGGTTCGACAATCCGGTCTTGCCTAAACTATAATACTGTTCGATAGGTGCACTTACCTTAAGTCGTTGTCAGAGTTAGTTTCCAGGTTCGGCCATTCTCTTTATAAATTTTAAAACTCGACAATTTTAGACGATCAGCTTGGCTTTATTCCTTAATGAAAAGGGAAATAACTGAAGACGTATGGCATCATCAGAAACGCCATTTATTTTGAAGGTATCACAGAACTCTAAAAAATTAGCTATATGAATATTTGGGTCTTCGTCCTGCAATCCATCAAATTCAACAAATTTTTGAATCATTTGTATAGTGTTAGGCTCTAATTCAAAATTATTAGCAGCTATAGCAGGCCTAACAATACTCGATTCTGCTCTTATTAAATGAGGTTTAGCATAATCATACATAGTACATGGAGCATTGTTTTCTGCCACATCTTGTGGTGGTGGATTATTTTCGTCCATCCCTTCAGTAGGATCGGGTTTGCCTTCTCGTTCTTCTTCTGTGTAATTTAGGGTTCGCATAATTTCTTTGCGATTCCTACGAGCGGTAGCTTCAATATCACTGTCGTATACTAGTGGTCTTTTCGGGTTCCTTCTAGTAATAAACTAGAGGTACCTGTGTTGGAAAAGAAAGAAAGAAAATTAGCAAGGTTAAAACTAAAATAAAAAAATAAATTAAATGCGAAAAAAATAAAAATAATGGCTAAAGTAATAAAAATAGGGATTTCTTAATATTTTAGTTCCTAAGAACGGCGCCAAAAAACTTGATCGTTGTTTTGTCGAGTTTTAAAATTTATAAAGAGAATGATCGAACCTGGAAACTAACTTTGACAATGATTTAAGGCAAGAGCACCTATCGAACAGTAGTATAGCTTAGGCAAGACCGGATTGTCGAACCCAAAGGAACTAAAAGTACTAATACTAACCTTCTTTCTATTATTTAGCCTAAATATTAAGTGATTGGTTGTTTAATCTAAATTAACTAACTACTCATTAAAGAAGCAAAGACAAAAGAATGAATTGGGGAAATAACTTTAGGAAAACTCAGTTGATTAAGACGATACCCTTAGAAAGAATCCACCTAGACTTCACTTGTTATCTAACACCGAACTGATTTATTCACTTGACTTGATCTCGTAGGATTCCCTAATTTATATTAAACCCTCTCTTGAGGCGAATAACGCCTAACCCTAGGTTGATTAATTAAAATCTCTTTCTAATTTAAACCCATAGAATCGCATTAACTCGATCTATGGACTCCCATATTAGGTTTCACCCTAATCCGTAAAATCTTGTCACCCTATCTCTAGGCGCGATCAACTCCGCTTAATTATGCTAGATCTAATCTTAGATGAGACTTTTGCTCCACCACCTAAGCACATTCGACTTGAATAAATATCCCGAAAATATTAACACAAGAATTAAGCATACATAATTAAGAACAAATCAAGTATTATCATATAGTTTAGAAAACAATAACAAGATTCGTCTTAGGTTTCATCCCCTTTAGGTATCTGAAGGGTTTAGTTCATAATGATAAAAGAAAACATCTCAGAAGAAAAGATAAAACAAAACATAAGAAATCCCTAAAACTCCCTGAAGGAATTGAAGGAGAAATCTGCCGTCTTGAGTAGAATTTCGGCTTCTTGAGATGGTTCAACTGGCTATCTTCGAGTGAATCCCACAAATCTGACATTTCTAGCTCGGTTCCTTGGCCTAGCTAACCGCCGAAAGCCCTGGCAGAAGGCTTCTGCTGAACTCCCTGCTTAAGTTGCCCCCTAGGGTGTTTATATAGACTTTGAGATGCTTTACTTGGCCCCTACATATCCTAAATCAAGTAAAATTCCTACTAGGGTGTTTGAATAGGCTTTGGAATGTGTTTCTTTGCCTCTAAGTACCCTATTCTGAGTAGAACTCCTCTTGGCCATGGCAGGGACACGCCCATGGGTACACGCCCGTGTGTTTCGTGGCCAAGCCGTGTACGAGCCTGATGATGAGGTACGGCCATGTGAATCATCATCAGACCGTGTTCGGACTTCTCTTAAGAGGCACAATCGTGTGGGCTTAAGTCCAGGCCGTGTCGATTTCGTGATATGGCCCATTTAGCCCATTTTAGGCATGTTTCTCGTTCTTTTCATCCTCCGGTGCTTTCCTGAGTATAAAACATGAAAAGAAAGGATTAAGAGTACCTTTTTACACCATTCAGGGAATAAATCATCACAAAGTATGCTAAATGTGGGATTGAAATATGTTACTTTTACGGTTTATCAGCCATGTGCCATTTAGGGGGTATACTGACTTGTGCCACACGGCCGGTCACATGCCCATGTGTGAGGTAGTGTGGAGCATACTGACTTCATTTTAATATCAACACTAGGGGACACACGGACGTGTAGCATCACCGTGTGTTGCACATAGTTGAGACACACGCCCGTGTGGACAAAAATAGGCCATTTCCAAGGCCAATTTGCCACCCTTTTTCATGCTCACCTAAACAACCAAAATGATACCATTTCATCATACAATAAGCATCCAAAATCATCAACCAAATGCACAATTCATACCATATCCATTTCAACCAAATTCAATACCAAATCAATGTCAATTACCTATTCAACACTATATCATTAAGCATAAAGTCACAAGCACATAACTTTTCAAATTATCAATTTCAATCACACCATGTAAATCATTTACCAAACTCAAAATATAACCATTTGAGCAATTATGAAACCATAACCACATTTATACCAAAACATACTAAAGTAAGCCATCACTTATGGCTATATATACCAAACAAAACATATACATTTACAAGCCAAATTTTATGGCTATATTCACAACCAAAGTATTACTAGCCTATACATGACATATACCATATATACACAACTTAAAAGTACCAATTAGATGTTTGATAGTGCGATGATATTCCTGACGACTCCCGAATCCAAGCTAGTCTTAATTCTCTATAAAACATACGAAAATAATACAAAGTAAGCTTCATAGCTTAGTAGGCTCGTAAGTGAATAACTCAGTTCATCAATTAAATGTATTTCTAACCAAATATATATGACAAAATCATATACACATCATCTACAAACCTTTCTCATGTCTCAAAACATGATCAACTACCCTCTTATTGAACTTTCTCTATTTAATATTGAAATAGGTTATATACGTACCTGTATCATCTCGTACTAACCTCTTTCTCAATCACTTCATTCGTTTACCCATTTAACCATTAAGAATATAAGTTGGATACTCAAAGAGCTCAATCGATAAGTACCTATACCATAACCGGTAGCCAAATCAAGGTAACTTATCCCGGAGTACCTATACCATGGCCCGTAGCCAAATCAAGGTATCACTAGCACCCGAAGTGCCGATATCATTGCCCAAAGCCAACACAATAACCTAATGATGTGTCACTAGCATCCTCAACTATTCTTAAGGTTCAACCGGGAAGTTTCACTTGTCGATTTCGTCGTCGAACACATCCGTAAAGTAATTTTCACAATTCAAACATTATCTATAATCTCATAATCACAATTTATGCAATATCAAAGCATTTAACTACATTTTTAATGAAATTACCACATACGAACTTACCTCGGGTATGAAAACAGCAAAATGAGTCAATTACTCGATAATCTTGCCTTTCCTCAATCTAATTCCTGGATTCTCTTTTCTTAATCTATATGTATTCAAAATTATTTCATTTAATCACCTACTCATTCAATTTAATCCTTAAACACATATTTGGGCTTTTTTACACATTAGCCCCTAAACTTTCACATTTATTCAATTTAGTCCCTATTTCACAAATACACAAAATTCACAAAATTCAACTTAACCCATGCTTAGTCGATTTATACATAAGCCTCTAGCAGCCCAAAACTTTCATTTATTTCACATATCAACCACACAATTTGCATATTTCTCAATTCAATCCCTATTATGCATTTTCATCAAAAATACCTTTATAAAACATGAAAAATCTATCATCCAAATTTCATATTTCATCCTAAAACATCAAAGAACACATAAACTCATCAATGGAAACTCTCAAAATATTTAACAGTTTCAAAATTAAAGGTATGTGCTAGCTAGATTGAGCTGCAACGATTACAAAAACATAGAAATGATTAAAAACTGAGCAAAAACGGACTTACAAATAGAAAGAGCAATGGTTGAACCTTCAAATCCATAACAATGGTGTTCTCCTTCAATTTTTCGGTTTGAAAGATGATAATAATGTATAATTTTGATTTTTTACTAATATTAACATTATTTAACAAATTCCAAAATTAACCTTAACTTATAACATTTATAAACATATAATGGATATCCATTAATGTCCATTAACACTACCAATGGTCTAATATCATCACAAGGACCTTTGGTTTAATAAATCATAACAATTAAACATATTTAACAAGTAAAATGCAACTTTTTCATTTTACACGATTAAGTCCTTTTTCTCAAATTAAGCAATTAAATAATAAAATTATTTCACGAAAGTTTCACACATTCATACTATCATGCTGTAAACATATAAAATAATATTAAAATAATTTTTTAACATTGAATTTGTGGTTTTGAAACCACTATTCTGATTTAGCTAAAACTGGACTATTACAACTCTCCTCCCTTAGGGATTTTCGTCCCCAAAAATCTTACCAGTGAATAGGTTCAAGTATTGCTTTCTCATAGCGTCTTAGGGTTCCCACGTAGCTTCTTCAACCCTGTGTTAATGCCATAATAATTTTACTAATGCAATTTTCTTATTTCTCAGCTCTTTGATCTCACAAGCTAAAATTGAATCTGTTCTTCAACATATGACATATCCGATCGAATTTTAACTTCTTGGGCAAATGACGTGTGAAGGGTCGACGCAGTATCGTCAAGCATCGACATATGAAACACATTATGTATTTTCTTTAACTCAGTCGGTAAAGATAGTCAATATGCCACTGGTCCAACTTGTTCAATAATTTCATACGGTCCAATGAATCGCTAACGCAATTTCCCTTTCTAACCAAATCGCAATATCTTTTTCCATGACGACACTTTGAAAAACACTTTATCCCTAATCTGGAACTATGTATATTTTCATTTCAGATCTGCATATGATTTTTGTCGATTTGACGCTGCTTTCAGACTATCATTAATTACTTTCACTTTTTCTTCAGTCTCTCTGATCAGATCAACCCCGTGAATCTTATTTTCACTGAGCTCACTCCAATAAAATGGTGTTTGACATTTACGACTGTATAGAGCTTCCTATGGTGCCATCTTTATACTCGACTAAAAGCTATTATTGTAAGAAAACTCAATCAGCTGTAGATATTTCTCCCAGCTACCTTCAAACTCAAGAATGCAACAACGTAACATATTTTCAAGTATCTAAATAAATCATTCGGATTGTCTATCCATTTATGGGTGAAACACAAGGTAAAATACAACTTTGTACCCAAAGCTTCTTGCAATTTCTTCCAAAATTGTGAAGTGAACCTCGGATCTCTATCCTAAACAATAAATAGTGGCACTTCGTGTAATCGAACAATCTCACAGATATACAACTCAGCCAATTTACCAAGTGAATAATCTGTACGTATAGGAATAAAATGAGTCAATTTCATCAATCTGTTAACAACAACCCATATCACATCTTTCTTTTTTGGAGATAAGGGCAAACCTGATATGAAATCCATTGTCACTCTATCCCACTTCCACTCAGGAATCATTATAGGTCAGAATAAACCCGACGGACTTGATGCTCACTCGTGAACTGCACGTATAGGAATAAAATAAGTGAAGTTGCTTTACTCTAAATTAACGACTACTAAACTAAAGACACAAAGGCAGAAAGAATGAATTGGAAAATAACTTGAAGGGAAACTCAGTTGATCACGACGATACCCTTAGGAAGAATCCACCTAGACTTCACTTGTTATTTAACACTGAGCCATACGATTTATTCACTTAGTTTGATCCGTAAGACTCCCTGACGTATATTAAACCCTCTCTAGAGGCGAATAATGTCTAACCCTAGGTTAATTAATGAAAATCTCTTTCTCGAATAATAACCCCTTAGAATAGCAGTAAATCGACCTATGGACTCCCATATTAGGTTTTACCCTAATCTAGTAAAATCTCGTCACCCTATCTCTAGGCGTGCAATCAACTACGCTTAATTATGCTAGATCTACTCTTAAGCAGGGTCTATTCGTCCTCCACCTAAGCACATCAGATTTCAATTAAGCATGCATAATTAAGAACAAACAAAGTATTTATCATATAATTCAAAAATCAATAACAAGATTCATCTAAGTTTCATCCCCTTCAGGTATCCAAAGGGTTTAGATCATAACGAATAAAGAAAACATCTCAAGAGAAAAGATAAAACAAAACATAAGAAATCCCTAAAACCCCCTGAAGGAATTGAAGGAGAAATATGCTATCTTGAGTAGAATTTTGGCTCCTTGAGATGGACCCAAGGGCCATCTTCGAGTAATTCCCACAACCGCCTTTGGCTTGGCTCTTTGGCCTAGCTAACCACCCCGACAAAAGCCCTAGCGTAAGGCTTCACTTAACTCCCCTGTTGCACCCTTGGTGTTTATATAGACTTTGAGATGCCTTACTTGGCCCCTAAATATCCTAATTCAAGTCTAATTCCTACTCGGGTGTTTGAATAGGCTTTGGAATGTGTTTCTTTACCTCAAAGTATCCTATTCCAAGTAGAATTTCTCTTTTCTATGGCAAGGACACGGCCATGGTACACGCCCGTGTAAATTGTCTTCAGGTCGTGTCTCGATTCTATCGATTGGGGCACGACCATGTAAATTGTGGCATGGCTGTGTCTTAGTTAATTATCGAGGCACGATCGTGTAGCTTGAAGTCCAGGCCGTGTCGATTTCCTCTTTGGCCCAAATTGGACCATTTTAAGCTCATTTCTAGTTCTTTTCGTCCTCGGGTGCTTTCCTAAGTAAAAACATGAAAAGAAAGGATTAAGAGCACCTTTTTACATAAATCAAGGGCTAAATCATCCAAAAGCATACTAAATGCGGGCCTAAAATATGTTACTTTTATGGTTTATCAGGTGCTTAAAAGTAGGAATGAAAATAAAAATATGAAAATTAATGGGGTCTCGAGAAGCGTTTGTTTAAAGTCTTAAGCTAGACTTACCTCTCATTCGTATGATCATAGTGGTTTGAGAAGTTGAAAATCCTTTCTCATGCTATCATTATATAGTTTCAGTCGAGTGGCATTTACCTTAAAAGTGCCAAATTCAGAGTGAGTCATTTCGACCGTTCTGTATGGGAAGACATTAAGTACCTTAAAATGGATCTCTTCGTTCGTTTTAAAATCTGAGATGGCGATTCGCGGGTCTTTCTTATCCAACAATACCTGATCTCTTATTTTAAAATAATTTTTTGTTCCTATAGGCTCGTCTGGGGGTTCCCTCAGCTTTGCTTCGTGTGGTTTTGATTCCTCCTTGAATTGTGCCTTCCACTCATCTAGTTCCTCAATCTGAAGCCTTTTTTCCTCATAAATTTCTTCTTTATTGGCACGAGGTCTATGATCCGCTCGGTTGTGTAATTTCGTGGTGTTTCAGTAAGGAAGGTTGAACCATTTGGTTATCAATAGAATTTACGCCACCTTTATCACTCGATGTCCTAACCGAGTCAAGAGCTTGAAGAGTGATCGTTTTTCCACCTACACGAAGTGTGAGTTCACCTGTACGAACATCAATTTTTGATCTGCCAATTACTAGAAAGGGCCTTCCTAAAATTAAAGGAACCGTATTGTCCTCATCCATGTCTAAAACAACGAAGTCTACTAGGAATATGAATTTGTCAATTTTCACTAGTACATCTTTGATTATACCCCTAGGAATTCTAATAGTTTTATCAGCTAATTAAATGCTCATCCTAGTTTGTTTGGGTTTCCCTAGACCTAGCTGTTTAAACATTTTATAAGGCATAACATTTATGCTTGCTCCTAAATTAGCTAAAGCATTATTAATAGTTAAACTACCAATTAAACACGAAATTGTAAAACTCCCTGGATCTTTCAATTTGGCTGGTAGCTTATTTTGGAGAATAGATGAACATTTCTCATTGAGTTCCACAGTTCATATTTCTTCAAACTTCCTTTTATTTGTTAAACGCTCTTTCATGAATTTTGCATATGTCAGCATTTGCTAGATAGCTTCAAAAAAAGGTAAATTAAAATGTAATTGTTTGAAAAGTTCAAGCAATTTACCATACTGGGTGTTTATGCGGTCTTTCTTTAACTTTGTTGGTTATGGGATCGGTGGTTTATGTTCTTTAAGTAGCAGAGTTGCATTCTCATTTACTTCCTCAGCCTTTGCCTTATCAGTTTCGTATGGCATCTTCTTCTCGGTTTCAACTAACTCCTTTCCACTCATTGGTGTAACTGCCTTCACATGCTCTTTTTCACTAGGTAAACTTTCTGGTTGCCTTTTAGAAACTAACTTAGTTAGTTGTCTAATTGGATCCTTAAGCCCTTGAATCGATGCTTGCTGATTTTGCAACGTTTTTCGGTATTTTGAAAATGAGGCTCTGTCACCAAGATAAACTTCTCTAGCATCTCTTCAATGTTTGAATTTTTTGCTTGTGGGAAAGGTTGCTGCTGGAAACCCAGGAGGGGTTGTTCTCTCTGATTTCCTTGGCCACCCACGAAAAATTTGGATGGTTCCTCCAACCTGCATTGTAAGTGTTACTATAAGGATTATTTTGAGTCGAGTATTATTACCCATATAATATATCCGCTGCTTTTCCATGCTATGTTCGTAGGGTGGGTACTGTGATTTGCCACACCTCCTAGGTTTGAGTCACAATGCATTACTAGGTGTAGTTGCTAAGAAGCACACAAACCATCAATCTTTTATTTAACATCTCTACCGATTTGATAGCATGGTGATGCGTCGAGGTTGAAGACATCGCGCCTTTTTTTCGCTTTGTTCTCATGACTTGCCATTGATAATTATTCAAAGGCCATCTCCTATAAACTCATAAGCCACTTGTGAGTTTTGTTATTCAGGTTCACGGTGGTTGAATCGATTAATTGCCTAGTCGAGGGGTTCACACCGTTGTAAAAGATTTGAACCTAAAGCCACAAAGGAAACCCATGGTAAGGGCACCTTCTCAACAAATCCTTGTATCTCTCCCATGCATCATATAGTGTTTCTAGATCCATCTGCACAAAATAAGAGATAACATTCCTCAACTTGGTCGTTTTGGCCGTCGAAAAATATTTTAACAAAATTTTTTTGGTCATTTGATCCCATGTAGTGATTGATCCTCGTAGAAGAGAATTCAACCACTGTTTGGGTTTATTCCTCAAGGAAAAAGGAAATAACCGAAGACGGATGGCATCATCTAAAGTGCCATTTATTTTGAAGGTATCACAGAATTCTAGAAAATTTGCTAAATGAGTATTTGGGTCTTCATCCGCAAACCATCAAATTGAACAAATTGTTGAATAATTTGTATAGTGTTAGGTTTCGCTTCAAAATTATTAGCATTATAGCAATTTCTAGCAATACTTGATTCGGCCTCGTTAAATTAGGTTTAGCATAATCATACATAGTACGACGAGTAGGATTTTGATTCACTGGTTTACGACAACTACAAGAGGTAGCGGATTGTTACCAGCCATCTCTACGGTAGTATTGGTTTCGTCTTCTTGCTCTTCTTCTATGTAATTTAAGCTTTGCCTTATTTCTATATGATTTCTATGAATAGTACCTTCAATATCCCTATCGTAAATTAAGGGTCCTATTGGGTTCCTTCTAGTCATAAACTAGAGGTACCTTCCAGGAACAAATAAAAGAAAAATTACCAAAGTTAAAATAAAAATAAAAATAAAAGTAAATTGTAGAAAAAATAAAAAAATGGCTAAAGTGTTAAAAATTTAGTGTTCCTAATATTTCAGTTCCCCGGTAATGGCGCCAAAAACTTGATCGCGTCCGTGAGAAGTCTTAATATTTATATAATGAATGATCGAGCCTAGAAACTAACTATCACCACGATTGAGGCAAGTGCACCTATGGAACAGTAGTATAGCTTAGTGGCAAGACCGGAATGTCAAACCCAAAGGAACCAAAAACACTAGTATTGACTCTCTTTTTATTATCTAGCCTAAAATAAAAGTGATTAATGTTTATTTAACTGACTCTCTTTTTATTATCGATTCTGCTGAAGAGGCACGGCCGTGTAGTGAACTTCAGGCTGTGTTGATTTCTTACTTTGGCCCATTTTCTCCATTTTTGGCCCGCTTCTCATTCTTTTCATCCTCTTATGCTCTCCTGAGTATAAAACATGAAAACAAAGGCTTAAGAGCATCAAATTCCACAATTAACGGGATAAATAATCCAAAAGTATGCTAAATGCGGGTTTAAAATATGTATATATTACGGTTTATCAAATATCTATAAAATAGGGAAAGACACACAAAGTAAGCTTTAAAAGCTTAGTAAGCCATATACAAATAAAATTACCACATGAATCAATATCATTTTTGTAACATCCTTAAATCAGGGTCTTTGCATTTTATCTACTTTCATGCAAATAGTATGGTTGTCATGCTAGTTTAGGCTATTTTAGGCTCTAGGCATGAGCCAGTGATAGGCTAGAGCCTTAGCAAAATTTTTGTTTTTGGGTACTTAGAAGGGGGAGCTATTTGAGTTAGGGGTTCAAGGTAGCTGGTGGTAGGTTGTGACGTAAGGAGTGCCTTGGTAAAGTGGCAAGGGGGCGCCACTTAAGGCTTAGTGAAGTGACGCCTCAGGGGAGTGAGGGAGCCTTGGTTGAGCAAGAGAAATCCCCTTTCGCTTGTTATTTTGATGCCGGACAAGGAGAGTTGCACTGTGTAGGACTCGGTGGATGAGTGTTGAAAGAGTCAATGATTCAAATAAGTGGAAGAGAAATCTAAGGAGTTGGAAACATTCAAACAAATTTGAATGTGTGGTCAGGAGGAAATTGTGGAGGAAAAAAAGGGATGGGCACTTGAGCTTAGAGTTGGCCGTATGTCAAACACTAAGGGATAGGGGAGAAATCGGTTTGGGGTAGTTTAAGAGGGTGCCGGATTTTAATAGTAACTTAAGAGAGCATTTTTCGGCTAGATAAGAAAGGCTAAGAGCATTCTTTTGCTCCATTTCTTTTTGTCAAACCGAAATACCCTATAGCACCTTTGTTTTATTTTCTTTTCTCTTAGGTACCAAAACCGAAATCTCTCCTAAATCTCTTTTCGCTTTTTTTTCTTGTCTCTACTTCTTTTATGTTTGGCCGAATCCACCTTGCTCTCCACTCATCGTTTGTGATTCATTTTCTTGCTATTTCCTTAAGAACCGAAACCTCATTTACCATTCTTCCTCTTCATCTTTTCCACTTTTAGATTATTGTTAGCCGAATTCTTCTAAAAGCTTCATCCTTTGCCGAAACCTCTGCTACTCTTCTCTTCTCATTCAACACTTTAGGCGAATACTTCTTGCCAAAATCACCTTGGTTGTTGAAATCTATTTTCCCTTCTCTGGTTCTCAAAGCCGAAATCTCAACCCATAATCAGGTAAGATCTCTTTGCTTTCTTCTTTCTTTTTCTTCTCTTTCTTTCCCTTTTTGTAACACCCCAAACCCAGCCCATACGTTACGACCAGATCTGGTATGCTACGGGTTTAATGTTATAACTTTATTTGAAACTGATTTGAAAAATTTTGTCATTTTTATAGTTTGCTAAAAGATAACACTTGTAGGAAAAATCCTTATAATTTATTTTTTCTCTTTTTAAAATAAGATTCGCTCAAATTAAATCATAATTGAAAATCCCAATTTTTTATCTATAAAGCATGAGTATTTGATCGTAAATTTGAAAAGAAATAAACGCTCACAAATATCAATTTAAACCAAAACTAGGGCCTTATTACATCAAATAATTCCAACAATTAAAACTTAAAGAAAAGAAACGTAAATAACCTATGTAAATAATGATAAACTTGATGGCCCCTCGAGTCCATCTCTCTCCCTATGTCCACGCCCATCGCTCATCCGAAAGAGTAGAAAAAAAGGAAAGCGGTGAATCACAAAGACTCAAAGTATAAATCTCGAACACACCGACCTAAGGCCCATTAAACACATTATGGGCCTTGGCCCATACATAAAGAAAACAATCATAAGACATGATATACAATACATAATGAATTGCCCAACCCATCCTAGAATTCCATCCTCTACACACCAACCTCGTGCAACCATCACACCTTGGGGATTTCTACAATCTACCCACCAACTGGTCAAGCAAGACATTCAAATAGGCAATAAACCGCCTATTCTATTATTAATTAGAGAATTTAACGTGGGTTTTCTACCACCGATCACCATGTGACCAAACATTGCATTACGTGGGTTTTCCACCACCGGTCACCATTTGACCTAATCATGCTCTTCCCCTTCATTATCATATTCCTAACCCATGCATACATATATTAAGAAATCATCATACTGGCTTTCACATAATTTGATACACATAGGGATTTCTATGATTGCGTACCTGGCATCCTTGACTAACCCTTTCTGGGTTTTATTCGACTGTTTATACAGCCACTTTCTAATTTTTTAACCCATATCACATAAAGAATAGTTAGAGAGTGTGTTGGAGATCTACACACCTGATTACTGACAAGATAATATTGTCAAAATTGGCACTATCAGAATCCGCTACAGTTGCTAATAGCCTAAGATTCTGTTCTGACACTGGTCCATAACCCGGTGGCCAATCTCGAATGGCAGACACCGCGCATTTCTTAAACTTAGAGATTGGGTTTTTAGATCTAGTCCCCTCCTTTGCCTGATCCACATTTGATTCCATTGTAAGTCCTTGTCAGAACAACTATCACAACATATGGTTGTTAAACCACATCTTAGAGTTAAGATTTCATATATGATAAATGAGTCTAACCAAAATCTAGAGAAAACCATCTTACCTTGAAGTCCCGAACTTAGAGACTAATGAATTTCGGCTCTTAAATCTAAATGAACAGGTTTCCTTCAAATCCTGGCTTATGGAGAAATCGACACAAGAGAGAAAAAAGAAAAAAGAATGGAAAAAGAAAGTGAATTAAGGGTTTTGGCTTTTTAAAGGAGAAATAGATAGAGAGATGAGAAGAGAGGTTTCGATTTTTTTTTTTTGGAAAAGAAAAGAGTAGAAAGTGTAGAGAGGAACTGAGAATTTCGGCACAAGAAGTAGGGTTCAAAAATTTCTGAATTTGAAGAGATACTCTCCTATTTATAGGATTTTCGGCACCTACCTATTAAAAACCGAAAGTGCCCTTCCTAACATCTAAAGCTTAAGGAAATAATAGAGAAAATTTGGCACCCCTTTTCCCATGTAGTAGCTGAATTCTTCACTCCTCTAGGTGATGGAATTTCGGCCATCACTTAATCTCCTAGATAGTTCTTATCATCTCTCCTTATCCTAATCTACAACTCCTCCAAAAGAGTCTTACATCACTCCACTTCTTCCCTTTTTATCTACCTATTATCCACCTAATTAAAAACATAAAATCCTCTTCTAATTCATAGCCACATTGTCGCCCAACCTTGCCCACATATATGCCAAAATTTAACCTACTTAAATTAGGAGAATTGGGCTCCGAAAACTTAAATTTTGGGCCCCTTACACCCCTGTTGTGGCATCCCCTTGCTCCTGCTTATGCCGTAAACATGGGCTTCTTGTACAAAACCAGGCCTCTTTAATCGTTAATAACACCGCCTCTATCCCCTTGTCAGCTTATCTATTGTCGGGCCACAAGCCCACGTTGACATTTTAAACACAATTACCACCTTTTATACTTTATAATGCCCAATCCGAGAATTTTAACCAAGGACTTTGCCTACTCCTGAGCCCAATTTGGACCCCTATTATTTAAATTAACATATTAAACATTTTCACACACTAAACGCATAGGTTCCAAAAAATTAAGATGTTACGCTTTTGGTTTATGGCCGAATCTCCCTAGAATTCACACATCTCTGTTCTCTATTTTGATTGCTATGGGAAGAAAAGCCGAAACCCCTATGTATTTTGTAGATGGTCTATACGTCTAGTTTCAGTTTCTTATTTGGTCTCCCTTTGTTTTAGCCTTTGCTTAATCTTGGCTTTGGAGGGTGATCGAGTTTATCGAAGGTAAGGGCGATTTCTTTATTTTGTATTATCTAGTTTGGGTTTTCAAATGTTTTCTTCCACGTAATATACCGTATTCTATCGTAGCGCTTTAACCGGGTTTAGGTGTTACAATTATGCTATCGTGAGCCTGTTCAAAAGCTCTACTGTGGGTATAAGGCCCAAGATATTTTCAATAAAAGGGTTTGTAAAATGATTTTGGGGAGATGCATATTTGAAGAGCATGGCACCGAGTATTCTAGACCGATCCACCTGTAAGTATCCTAATCCCTGACGTGATATATATATATATATATATATATATATATATATACGCAATAGGGTTAATGGGATTATAGAGACGTAGATAGATATGTTAGGGTTTGTGGACCTTAGGTCTAGTTACACAAACTCTTACATAAAACTTAATTTTCCCTAAATAAATATGTCTGTGAGCAAGTTAGAAGGACTAGGGTGTGGTAACAGGCATACACATGTCTAGGATTGGATTCAGAAAGAGCTTGGTGCTTAAGCGGCCCTAGTGGCCCACCTCCTCTTTACTGGATCCTACCTGGTGCATAGTGACTATTCACCTTAATCGTGAGGACTTGTTAACAGGCCAAAATTTTAACTAAAACCCAAAAGGGACCAGTACCCTAGTTTTGCAAAATTACTTATATGACCCTAAATTTTGTAAAATTTTTCACTGTGCCCTAGGTTGAGGTAAATGACCAAAATAACCCCTAGTTTATAAAACTACCAAAATACCCCCAGATTACAAAATTACCGAAATACCCCTAATTTATGAAATTACAAAAATACCCATAGTTTGTGAAATTACTGAAATACCCCTAATTTGTAAAATTACCAAAATACCCCTGTAGGGTAAAATTACGAAAATACCCCTAGGTAGTGAAATGATGAAAATACCCCTATGTGACGAATATAAGTTTATGGATGTTACTTTTGTGTTTGATGCATATGTGTGGTGTTCCATTGGATGCTGATTGAGTAGGAACTCTAGAATTGGGGAATACCGACTCAAGAACTGAACGATGTAGACATAGTTCAAATTCGAAAGAACCGCTGTTAAAAACTTCTTTCCATAAGATAGTCCATTGTTAATCATTAAAAGAAAAAGGTGTTAACCCATAAAATTTCTAATCAGATTAAATCGCGAACGATAGAATGAGCACTCGAGGTCGTGGGCATATTACGCGCGGATGAGGTAGGGGTAGGACAACTGTGTCGGAACTGGTAGGGTCCAGTTATGGGTCAGAGAATGAGGTACCACCGTCACCAGTTGTAGGCACCGATTATCAAGAGCAGGCAGGTGGTGATGATGCAGTATCGCAACCTATGCTGCGAGTCCTTGAGAGAGTTGCTGGAGCAGGCGTAGGGACGGAGACTCAGAAATCTATGCTTGAACGACTCCGAGCTAATGGAGCAGAAGTATTCAAGGGTGTTTCTGGGGTAGCTCCCAATGTTCCTGAGTATTGGTTAGAGGCGACAGAGCGCATAATGGACGATTTATATTTTTCAGCTGAGGAGAAGTTGAAGGGGATAGTGTCTCTTCTTCGGGATGAGTCCTATCAGTGGTGGCTCACGGTCAGGGATGGTGCGATGGCCGATGATCTCACTTGGGATTTTTTAGGGCGGATTATCAGAGGAAGTACATCGGATCTAGTTACATAGATGAGCAGCGTAGGGCATTTTTAAACCTGGTGTAGGGGAGTAAGTTAGTATCAGAATACGAGGCAGAATTCTTAAGGTTGAGCTATTATGCTCGGGGTATTGTGGCTAAAAAACATGAGCACAAAGGTCGTTTGAGGACGAAATGAGAGATGAGTCATGAAAGTTGATTGCTCCACAATGAGAGAGAATTTACTGTCTTGGTGGAGAAGGCCAAAATAACTGAGGAGGTGAAACGAACCGAGATGCAAAATCTAAGTAGGAATAGGGAAAGGAGGAGTTTTGGGCCATCATGGTCTGTTGGGAATCCTCAGAAAAAGGCTAGATTTGGTGGATGAGTCGCTACAAGGCTCATCATTACATTTAGTGGCCATCACGATGTGTTCGATATGGGAAGTCTCATTCGGGGAATGTTGACTGCAATAGGTGTTTCGAAAAGGTGGAAATGGATCACCTAATAAGGGATTGTCTACGGAGGCCAGTCAGGATTCAGTCTGAGGGTTAAGGACATACTTAATTCAGGAGAGATGGTCAGTAACCTCAGAGGGGTCGAGGTTCATCTAGGGGAGGTAATGGTAATGGGCGAGGCCGTGGAGCACCGGGCAGAGGTGCTAGGAATACTGATGCAAGGCAGCCTGGGTTGGCCTATGCAGCAAGACATTGAGAGGAGGGTTACGTACTGGACGTCATAATCGGTAAGTTTTAATTTTTGGATTGTCTTATACTACTTTGATAGATGTTGGGTTGACGCATTCCTATGTTGCTAATAGTATAGTGGGAACTCTAAACTTAATATACAAGACTTCTTCTAGGGAGATGACTGTAATCAGGCCTTTAGGTCACTCTGTAGAAGTAAACAAACTGTATAGGGATGTACCCCTAGAATTTCAAGGGGTAGTGTTTTTGGCTGATCTGATGGAACTGCGATTCGAGCGGTTCGATTTGATCTTAGGGATGGATTGGCTAGTGAGATATCAGGCAAGTCTAGATTGTACAGCTAAACGTATGGTGTTGAGATCTGTCGAGGGTGAAGAGGTGGTGATGATAGGTGGTAGAAGGAATTACCTATCCAATGTGGTATTCGCTTTGAAGGCTAAGAAAATGGTGAAGAAAGGATGTGAGGCATTCATGGTTCATGTGTGCCTTTGGAGGTTAAGGACTCAAATTGGGGATGTCCGAACGGTAAAGGATTTTACCGATGTGTTTCCAAAAGAGCTTTCGGTTTGCCTCAGTTGGGTTGAGTTTGGTATAAATCATACTGTGGATCGTGCAAAGGTTCATTGCCCCATACAAAATGGCGTCAAGGAGTTAGTGGAGCTAAAAGCACAGATTTAAGAATTGATGGATCGAGGTTTTATCCGGCCGAGTGTATCACCTTGGAGAGAGCCTGTGCTTTTTGTTAAGAACAAAGATGTATCAATGCGAATGTGTATAGACTACCGCCAGCTGAATAAGTTGACAATTAAGAACAAGTACCCGTTACCGAGGATAGACGACCTGTTTGACCAGCTTTAGGGAGCCTTAGTCTTCTCTAAAATATATCTTAGGTCGGGGTATCACCAACTTAAGGTGAAAGAGGCAGATATTCATAAGACGGTATTTCGTACTCGTTATGGTCACTATGAGTTCTTGGTAATGCCGTTTGGGTTGACCAACGTGCCAGTACCATTCATGGATATGATGAACCGAGTGTTTCAGTCGTATTTAGATCAGTTCATCATGGTATTTATAGATGATAATTTGGTGTACTCGAAGTCTGAGGAGGAGCACGACGCACATCTTCACGTGGTTCTGGGAATTCTGAGGGAAAAGCAGTTGTTCACAAAATTTAGTATGTGTGAGTTCTAGTTAAAGTAAGTAGCCTTCTTGGGTCATGTGGTGTCAGCTGAGGGGATTAGGGTGGACCCTCAAAAGATTGAAGCGGTATTAGATTGGAAACCACCTAAGTTTGTGGCAGAGATTCAGAGTTTTCTAGGTTTAGCAAGGTACTATAGAAGATTCGTGGAAGGCTTTTCTTTAATTGCAGCACCGTTAACCAAGTTGTTAAGGAAGGGAGTTTCATTTGTGTGGTCAGACAAGCAACAAGAAAGTTTTGAGAGGTTGAAGAAGATTTTGATAGAAGCACCGGTTTTGGTTCAGCCTGAAGCAGGGAAAGAGTTTACGGTTTATTGTGATGCATCGCATACGGGGTTAGGATGTGTGCTAATGTAAGGGGGAAAGTAGTAGCATATGCTTCTCGACATTTGATACCTCACGAAGTGAATTATCCGACGCATGATCTGGAGTTGGCCGTAGTGGTTTTCGCTTTGAAAATTTGGAGGCATTACTTGTATAGGGAGAAGTCTGTCATTTACACGAATCACAAGAGTTTGAAATACCTTCTTACTTAGAAGGAGTTGAATTTGAGGCAGCGAAGGTGGATCGAGTTGCTAAAAGACTATAACTGCTCGATTGAGTACCATCCGGGGAAAGCCAACGTGGTGGTAGACGCGTTGAGCCGTAAAGTGGTGTCAGACTTTAGAGCAATGTTTGCTCACCTTAGCCTGTATGATGACGGAAGTCTACTAGCAAAACTGTAAGTGAAGTCGTCGTGGGTAAACCAGGTTAAGGAAAAGCAATTGGTAGATGAAGTTTTAGGTGCCCGATGTTTGCAAGTACAGAATGGTGGATTAGAGGGGTACAGTTTGAACAGTAAAGGTATGTTGTGTTTTCAGGAAAAGGTTTGCATGCCAAAGGATGTGGAGTTAAGACAAAAGATTTTTCAGGAGGCACATAGCAGTCCGTATGCTATGCATCCGGGAGGTAATAAGATGTATAGAGATTTGCAGGAGCAATTTTGGTGGCCGGGTCTGAAGCAGAAGATAACAGAATTTGTAAGTAAGTGTCTAACGTGTCAGCAAGTCAAAGCTGAGCATCAACCGATAAAGATTCTGCAGTGGAAGTGGGAAAGGATTATGATGGATTTTGTTAGTGGGCTACCCCTCACGCCTACTAAAAAGGATTCGGTTTGGGTGATTGTGGACCGTTTGACAAAATCGGCTCATTTTATACCAGTTCAGATTGACTATTCACTCCAAAGGTTGGCTAAGTTGTATGTGGCAGAAATCGTAGGACTGCATGGAGTGCCAGTGTCAATTATCTCAGATAGGGATCCTAGGTTCATGTCAAGGTTCTGGAAAGCGTTGCATCAGGCATTGGGTACAAGGTTGGATTTCAATACAAACGCTTCATCCACAAATGATGGGCGATCGAGAGGGTAATTCAAATTTTAGAGGATATGTTGAGGGGTTGTGTCTTGGATTTCAGAGGTACTTGGGAAGAATTTCTACCATTGGCAGAGTTCACATACAATAATAGTTACCAAGCAAGTATTCGATGGCACCGTATGAGGCGCTTATATGGGCGTATGTCGTACCTCACATGTTGGACGGAGTTGGGTAAACGCCGCTTGTTGGGTCCAGAATTGGTTGCTGAAATAGAGGATAAGGTTAAGCTGATTCGGGCTCGTCTGAAGAAAGCTTTAGATAGGCAGAAGTCCTATGCTGATCTCAAGCAAAGGGATATAGAGTTTGCAGTGGGTGACAAGGTTTTCCTGAAGGTGTCGCCGTGGAAGAAGGTGCTGATATTTGGTCGGAAGGGCAACCTGAGCCTAGGTTTATCGGGCCTTATAAGGTGTTGAAGCGTGTGGGACCAGTAGCTTACCAGCTCGAGTTACCATCAGAATTGAGCTAGATTCACGACGTGTTTCATGTTTCCATGCTTAGACGCTATCATTCGGATCCGTCACATGTTGTGTCGGTGGAAGAAATTAAAGTGAGCCCAGATTTATCTTTTGATGAGGAACCAATGCAGATTCTGGAGCGGGATGTCAAAGTCTTGCGTAGGAAATCGGTTCCTTTGGTGAAGGTGTTATGGCGGAATCATGGAGCAGATGAAGCCACGTGGGAGCCCGAGGGCTTGATACGACAGTAATACCCTCAACTCTTTTGACCAGGTAATTTCGAGGCCAAAATTATTTTAAGGAGGTAGAACTGTAACATCCTTAAATCAGGGTCTTTGCATTTTATCTGCTTGAATGCAAATAGTATGGTTGTCATGCTAGTTTAGGCTATTTTAGGCTCTAGGTATGAGCCAGGGATAGGCTAGAGCCTTAGCAAAATTTTTATTTTTGGGTACTTAGAAGGGGGAGCTATTTGAGTTAGGGGTTAAAGGTAGCTGGTGGTAGGTTGTGACGCAAGGAGTGCCTTGGTAAAGTGGAAAGGGGGCGCCACTTAAGGCTTAGTGAAGTGAGGCCTCAGGGGAGTGAGAGAGCCTTGGTTCGAGCAGTAGAAATCCCCTTTCTGCTTGTTTTTTTTTACGCCAAGACAAGGGAGAGCTGCACTCAGGTAGGACTCTGGTGGATGAGTGTTGAAAGAGTCAACAGATTCAAATAAGTGGAAGAGAGAAATCTGAGGAGTTGGAAACATTCAAACAGATTTGAATGTGTGGTCCGGAGGAAATTATGGAGGAAAAAAGGGGATGGGCACTTGAGCTTAGAGTTGGTCGTATGTCAAACACTAAGGGAGAGGGGAGAAATCGGTTTGGGGTAGCTTAAGGGGGTGCCGAATTTTAATAGTAACTTAGGAGAGCATTTTCGGCTAGCTAAGAAAGGCTAAGAGCATTCTTTTGTTCCATCTTTTTTTGTCAAACCGAAATACCCCGTAGCACCTTTGTTGCGCTTTTTTTCTCTCAGGTACCAAAATTGAAATATCTCCTAAATCTCTTTTCGTTTCTTTTTCTTTTCTCTGCTTCTTTTGTGTTTGGCCGAATCCACCTTGCTCTCCACTCATTGTTTGTGATTCATTTTCTTGCTATTTCCTTAAGAACCGAAACCTCATCTACTATTCTTCCTCTTCATCTTTTTCACTTTTAGTTTATTGTTAGCCAAATTCTTCTAAAAGCTTCATCCTCTGCCAAAACCTCTTCTACTCTTCTCTTCTCATTCAACACTTTAGCTGAATACTTCTTGCCATAATCACCTTAGTTGCCGAAATCTATTTTCCCTTCTGTGGTTCTCAAAGCCGAAATCTCAACCCATAATCAGGTAAGATCTCTTTGCTTTCTTCTTTCTTTTTCTTCTCTTTCTTTCCTTTTATGGCCGAATCTCCCTAGCATTCACACATCTCTATTCTCTATTTTGATTGCTATGGGAAGAAAAGCTGAAACCCCTATGTGTTTTGTAGAGGGTCTATACGTCTAGTTTCGGTTTCTTATTTGGTCTCCCTTTGTTTTAGCCTTTGCCGAATCTTGCTTGAGGGTGATCGAGTTTATAAGGAAGGTAAGAGGCGATTTCTTTATTTTTTATTATCTAGTTCAGGTTTTTAAATGTTTTCTTCCCTGTAACATACCAGATTCAGTCGTAGCGTTTTGATCGGGTTTGGGGTGTTACAATTTTCATTAATAGGCAAATCATGAATAAGCATGTAAAAGCTCACAAACTTTTCCCATTTGAACACATATTCAAATTCATAAGAGAATTCATCAAATACTTCTCTTTTCAATACTCGTATGAATCTCGTACATACCTGAGTCACTTAACTCATTCCCATATTCTTTTTCGACTTGGCTTTGCCCGTTGAACCATTTGGAATCGTTAAGGATACTCAGAAATCACATATAACTCGTACAATGCCATATCCCGGATATGGTCTTACATGTTATCACATATCAATGCCACTGTCCAAATCAGGGTCTTATACGAAATCATATAATGATGCCACTTTCCCAGACATGGTCTTACACGTAATCACATCTCGGTAATCCTAATGTCATGACACTCGTATCCTATACTATTCCTAAGGTTCGTACGAGACTTTCAGATATTGTATCCCTTTCGATTCCTGCTCGTATTTAATTGATCGTGTCAAATAGTCAAGTTTTAATATTTATAAAAAGAATGATCGAACCTGTAGACTAACTATGACAACGATAGAGGCAAGTGCACCTATTGAACAGTAGTATAGTTTAGGCAAGAATATCTTATCGAACCCATGGGAACCTAAAAGTACTACTACTCACTTTCTTTCTATTATTTAGCCTGAAATATGGAGTGATTGGTTTATTAAACTAACGAAATGCTTAAACTAAATGCAAGGACAAAAGAATGAATGGGAGAAAGACTTTAGGAAAACTCAGTTGATGAAGATGATACCCTCAGGAAGAATCCACCTATGACTTCACTTATTATTTATTCCCAAACCATATGATTTTTTTACTTAGCTTGATCCGTGAAACTCCCTAACCTATATTAAACCCTCCTCGAGGCGAATAACGCCTAACCTTAGGTTAATTAGTGGAACTCTCCTTCTCTTATAATAACCCCCAAGGAAGCAAGAAGTGATCAATGGATTCCCATATTAGGTTTCACCCTAATCTGGTAAAATCTTGTAACCCTATCTCTAGGCTCCCGATCAACTCCGCTCAATTATGCTAGATCTATTCTTAGGTAGGTCTATTCCTCCTCCACCCAAGCACATCGATTAAATTAAGCAACATAATTAAGAACAAACTAAGTACTTATCATATAATTTAGAAATCAAATAACAAAATTCATCATAGGTTTCATCCACTTGTGTACCAAGGGTTTAGTTCATAACTAAATAGGAAAACATCTCAAGAGAAAAGATAAAACAAAACATAAGAAATCCCTAAAACCCCCTAAAGGAATTGAAAGAGAGATCCTCCGTCTTGAGTAAAACTCCAGCTTCTTGAGATGGATCAACTGGCTATCTTCAAGTGTCGCCCCAAAAGATGAAAGCTTCGGCAAAAGCCTCTGCAAAAAATTGTCCCTTTTAATGTCTGCCTTGGGTTGTTTATATAGGCTTTGGGATGCTATACTTGGCTCCTAAGTACCTCCTTCAAGTAGAATTACTATTAGGGTGTTTAGGTAGACTTAGGAGTATGTTTCTTTGGCTTCAAGCATCCAATTCTGAGTGAAATTGCTCATTCCTACGGCAGGGGCACGGCCATGGTACACGCCCACGTAAATTGTGGTTAGGCCGTGCCTTGATTCTGTCATTTTGGGCACGGCCGTGTAAGTCAGGATTCAGGTCGTGCTTCAAGTTTGTCGATTGGGACACGACCATGTAGATCACCCAAGCGTCTGTGGGAAATGGATGATGCACTACTGCAGTGATAGAGTTGAGGCCGTGCCTCTAGGTAATCGATTTAGGCACGGTAATGTAGGCTTTGGGCCAGGCCGTGTTGATTTCTTTCTAAGGCCCAATTACTCCGTTTTAAGCCCTTTTTGTGTTCTTATTATCCTTGGGTGCCTTTCCTGAGTATAAACATGAAAAGAAAGGATTAAAAGCACCTTTTTACATAAATCAAGGGCTAAATCATCCAAACGCATATTAAATATGAGGTTAAAATATGTTACTTTTACGGTTTATCAAATACCCCCACACTTAAGCTTTTGCTTGTCCTCAAGCAAAATTCTCAACTTATAATTAAAACGAACTTTCCATAATTCATAATTCCTATCGACAATGTCTCATCATAATTCATAGATAATTTATTCATGGATAATTCAACTTAAAGAACCCTAAAGATTCAATTACGATAAGTCATACCTTTATAGCACGAAAACATAGGTGTCTCTCCTTATCTAAGTAATTACCTTTAATTCAAAACTGACAAGAACTGACATCCTCACTAAAGATTCACTCAAATCACTTGAAGTGTTTAAGGTTCAAGAATAAGCACTCTAAGTCAAACCTGAATAGTTAATCCCATAGGCTTGCCTAAAAATCAAATCTCCACCACTGTATATGAGATGATACACAAATCAAAAGGTCTTTAATTAGGGTTGTAATGGGGCTTGGGTTAAAAGGTGTGGATACAGGCTGAATTAGAGGTTAGAATTGAGATTGACTTGACAAATTACCTAACTAGAAACACTAAACTAAATATGAATATTTACTTCAATTGGAAGCTTAATAATACCTACTATTGATAATTACCCTATAATAAAGAGTATTTTCGTCACTTAAAATTTGATAATACTTTAATACGAGCTTTTTCTTCAACCATTGGAGTTTAAATGCTCTAAGCTCTTTTATATACTACTACTATTGAATATACTTGGGTTTTTCCTTTTTTTTTTAAGAACAAACTAAGAAAAACTTAATAGAAGGAACTTTGATAATTGAAATAACCTAATTCGGCAACTGATCAAATCAATTCTCGATAGAGGGGTAGTCAAAGGAATGTTGATAACAAATACAAAGGGATTTTGGGTTAATATTAGTGGGTGAGTCAATAAAATGGTTGTTAAGATTCAAAGGGGTTCACAAGGGGTTATTTACGTAGGTAGGCTTTTTAGTGGAGTGAACGGGTTAATACCTAGGTGCCTTTATCATCTTAGTATATCAAATCATTAATATGGTCTCACATGCATAAACAAGGCAAGTTCAAGAATAACAGTTCAAAGTCGACACACTCATAATCAATAAAGTGAGCATGAAAAGAATATATGCTCTATAAGGCTCAAAATCTCACAAAAATTATGGGTGTTTTGACATCACTCCCTTTAAATTTTGAACTTCAAGGTGATACTCAAATTCGCTTCAACAAATTATCAATTTTAATTTTAGAAAGTAGACTTATCATGCTCGATTCTCTAGTATTCTTCAAATTTAATCATCAATGCACAATTATCTATGACTTATTTAAAGAAATATCAATAAAAATCATAAATCATTAGAAATTTCACCCTAATTAATAGTATGAGAAAAATACTTAATATCAAGACTAAATTCAGGGTTTTGAGAATTATGCAAAAAGTTAGGCACTATTACCCTCACACTTAAGATGTACATTGCCCTCAATGTACAAAGATAAATAATGATAATTAGATGCCAAATCAAAAAGATAAGTGGGGAAAGTAATACTCCCTGAAGTCTGGATGATCCCGGAGTTTGTGTGTGTGAGGTGTGTAATTCTGCAAAGTCACTTTGTAGTATATAATTGGTTAGGGATTCTTAAGAAATTAGATAGCCATTTGTAAATGAGAAGAAAGAGAAAAAAAATGCAATACTAGTAAAAGTTCAAATTTAAATGCAACATCAAATAAAAATTTTTAAAATAAAGGAAGTAAATGACAGATATATGAAAGTGAGGATTCAGAGGTCCTCATCATCAACTGGATCCTGTGGAGGTGTCGGTAGGGATATATGAAAATGATGGTAGATTTGCTGAAGGGTAGCCTCAATCCCATCAAAATGTCGAGCAAAGGTCGATGAACCGCTAGGTGTAGTAATCGCTCAATCGTGTTAGGCGTGCGAGATATCTCGCCATCGTCGATGGATAGGATGGTCATTGGCTTGGGACTGGTGGGACATCATCAATAATGTCCTCCGGCACCTCCTCGTTTGTGGCTAGTCTGTATTGAAGGGGACGGTCCCTCGACGATGTTTAATCATCCCCATGTGTAGCAGCCGTTTCAGATGCCTTGAGGTACCATGTTACCCATCACCGTGAGGAGGTGATCCGATCGCTTGTTCAAAGAAGTCGAAGTGTCGAGCCAAATTTAGTGATGTATGGCCCCATTGATGGAATCCCCTTTCTGTGTTGCTCTGTTTGGTGCTGGATGGCACAGGCGATGAAATAGGCCAAATCGAAAACATCCCCCTCTGACATGCACGATAAGTAGTAGGCATCGTGCTTGTTTACCACGCCAAGCTTGTGTCGACACGTGATAGTGTGGGCTAGGATGGCGTGGATATATCTCAGGGGTGGTCCAAGGCCTGTTGCCTTCGATCGTCTGGGGTTGTAAGAATTTGTGGTGGGTGCTAGGCTGCGCCAACAGTGAAGGGGGCCGCGGGGGAGTTCTCGGTCTAACTCGGAGAGGTTATTTTCCTCTCTAAATTTATCTTTATAAAGTCCAAGAGCTATGCCGAATTGGGGAATGCTTAATTGACGTAACGTACCCCCTAACCGAAATTGCACTGTTCCTTGCTCGTCAAACCGTGCCATCACTGTTTGCAAAGTAAAAGTTGTGCAAAACTCTAGTGTTAGCTCCAGGTATGTGGGCTCGATGATTGAGAAAAACTGCACCTATGGTTCAGTTGAAATGAGGGCCCGGATGTCATTTGCTAGTCCTATTTATTCAACGGCTGCCCACCAATGCATCTTTTGGTGCCTAAGGGCCGTTCTCGAAATACCTTGTAACGCTCTTCTTGGCTAGCTTGAGGGAATCAGAGGAAGGGGTGTCGGAGTTCAGTGGAGGCAGTTCCAGATGATGATCTCGACCCCTTCATTTTCTTGCTTGGGACGGCTCGTTTAGTACGTGATGATGACATAATACCAGGAGCGGTGGTGGGTGTGGTGCACTATCAAGGCACGGCAATTGGTGCTGGTTTCACAAGGTAGGCACCGGCCGATAAGGGCGTAGGGTTTTGAGTACAGTGGTACTGCGGGCGTGTGATTGGTTTTGGTTGGTATTTTGAGAAGAACGGTCGAAAGGAGGTGGGTTAGAGGAGAGGGATGATTTAGTGGCGAATTGAAGAAGGGAGAGGTTGAATCGATTTTAGGGTTTGATTTGGGGAAGAGGACGATTAGATTAATATATAGGTCCGAGGCACTGGTCATTCTCCACGCCTGTGTCATTTTTAAATTTGCCCGTGCTTTTCGCGATTTTGGGTTTTAGGCGCGTTTAGATGGATTTGCCACGCCCGTGTGTTGATTCACATGGTTAGGTCAAACGGGCGTGTGTAGCCCGTGCTTGATAAGTCAGAATGTTTGCACGGTCGTGGGCACAGCCGTGTTCTGACCGTACACAATAAGTCAGTAGCTTCACAAGGTCTTGGGCACGGTCATGCAAATCCCGTCCTAGACAAGTTAGTAGCCTCGCACGGTCGAATGGCACGGGTGTGTCTTGTATCACAGCCCGTGTTGTTGAAATGAAATTTTCCCCTGTTTATGTACAGATTCGACCCCGCCCGTGGTTTGTCCCCTGTCTTGTACATAGTCTTGGGCATGCCCGTGTTCAATGCCGTATTAATAATCCTGCATTTCTATTAGATTTTTTAGAAAAATTTTAAAAAGATAAAGTAAATGTTAGTGAGTTAGCACTCGGGTTGCCTCTCGAGAAGCGCTTGTTTATAGTCTTAAGCTAGACTTTCTCTATTTTTGGTTCTAAAAGAAGGTTCATGGAGCAGAAGCTCCTCTCTCATATCTCCAAAACCTGCACCATTATAAATTTTAAGTCGGTGACCATTTACCTTGAATGTGCCATTAGTGAGGTGAGTTACCCCAACTGTGCCATATGGAAAAATTGTTTCAATCATGGATAGGCCAGACCATCTTGATTTCAATTTTCCTGGAAATAATTTAAGCCTTGAGTTATATAGTAGGACCAAGTCTCCTACCTCGAATTATTTTGACCTTTTTAGACGAGCATCGTGGCGTCGCTTTGTTGCCTCTTTGTATAATTTTGAGTTCTCGTAGGCTTCAGCTCTCCATTCATCTAGCTCGTTTATCTACATCATTCTTTTCTTTCGTGCAACATTAAGATCAGAATTCAAAAATTTTATTGCCCAAAAAGCTTTATGTTCTAATTTGAATGGTAGATGATAGATTTTCCCATATACAAGTCTCAGATGGGATGTTCCTAGAGGTGTTTTGAATGTCGCTCAGAGGCCCATAAAGCATCATCTACTTTAACTGTCCAATCTTTTCTATTTGATTGAACCGTTTTTTCTAGAATGTGCTTAACCTCTAGGTTTGCTACCTCAACTTGCCCGCTAGTTTGAGGATGATATGGGTGGTGTTTCATGGCATACCCATATTTCTTTAGAACTTTTTCAAATTGTGTATTACGTATGAGTACACCTATAACTAATGATGGCTCTTTGTCCCGAATTGGGAAAATAGTTTTTGAGAAATTTAACTACTACCCTAGCATCATTGGTAGGTAAGGCTTCTGCTTCTACCCATTTTGACATGTAATAAACTGCCACTAGGATGTATTTATTTCCAAATGAATTGAGGAATGGTCTCATGAAATTGATACCCCATACGTCAAATATCTTACATGATAACATATATGTTTGAGGCATTTCATCACGTTTAGAGATATTACCTATCCTCTGGCATCTATCACATGAGGTAACATACCTGTTAGCATCTTTGAATAGAGTGGGCCAATAAAAACTTGATTCGAGTATTTTGTGTGTTGTCTTGATCCCACTATAGTGTCCTCCTGATGGTCCTGAATAGCAATGCTCCATGATTTTGTTTGCTTTTGTCTTTGTGACACATCTTCAAATTACATGATCAACACATATGCGAAAAAGAAAGGGATCTTCCCAAAAATAATTTTTTATATCAGCAAAGAATCGCTTCTTTTGGTAATGTGTCAGTTTCCTTGGTAGAACGTTAGCTACTAAATAATTTGCGATATTTGTAAACCATGGTACCTTAGTATAGGTTATAGAGAAGAGTTGTTCTTCAGAAACGAATCATTTATTTCACCTTCATCAAGTTCTTTGGTGTATGGATTTTCAAGTCTAGAAAGGTGATCTACTACAAGATTCTCGGCTTCCTTCTTATCTTGTATTTCCAAGTCAAATTCCTGTAAGAGTAAAATCCATCGATGAGTCTAGGTTTTGCATCAAGTTTGGTTAAAAGATAACGAAGGGTGAATGGTCGAGTAAACGACAACTTCGATAATATTAGATATTGTCTAAATTTGTCAAAAGCAAAACTACAACTAGCGCTTCTTTCTCGACGTGGTGTAATTTTCTTGCGTGTGTTAATGTTCTACTAGCGTAGTAAATTGGCTAAAAATGCTTGTCTCTTCGTTGTCCCAAAACTGCGCTTCTCATCAGAAAGTCACTTGCATCACACATTAGTTCAAAGGGTAAATTCCAATCAAAAAGCGATTATAATTGGTGCATTTATTAATTTATCTTTAAGGACATTGAATGCATCTAAACATTCCCGATTGAAATTAAAAGGAACATCTTTTTCTAGTAATTTTGTCAAAGGCTTAGCTATTTTAGAAAAGTCTTTAATGAATCTTCTATAAAAACCTGCATGTCCTAAAAAGCTTCTAATAGCCTTCACTAAACTAGGAGGAGGTCATCTCTCTATGGTTTCAACTTTTGCTTTATCTACCTCAATCTCTTTTCTAGAAATCTTATGTCCTAAAACAATCCCTTCTCTAACCATAGAGTGGCATTTTTCCCAATTCAAAACAAGGTTGGTTTCTTCGCATCTAATTAAAACTCATTTAAAATTTTTAAGGCAAAGCTGGAAAGAATTACCAAATACCGAGAAATCATCCATAAATACCTCCATGATGTCCTCTACGAGTTCGTCAAAAATTACCAACATGCAACGCTGAAAAGTGGCAGGAGCATTACATAATCCAAAAGGCATTCTACGATAAGAAAATGTACCGTATGGGCATGTAAATGTCGTCTTCTCTTGGTCTTCCGGAGCTATAGAAGTTTGGAAGTAGTAGGAGAGTCCGTCCAAGAAGCAGTAGTACATATGCCCGAATAGTCTAACATTTAATCAATTAAGGGTAGAGGAAAGTGATCTTTTCTGGTGGCATCATTTAGCTTTCTATAGTCTACACAAACTCTCCAACCTGTAACTGTTCTTGTGGGAATTAACTCATTCTTTTCGTTGGGCACACCATCATTCCTCCTTTCTTTGGAACTACCTGCACAGGACTTACCCAAGTGCTGTCAAAAATAGGATAAATAATTCCTGTATCTAGGAGTTTAATTACCTTGGCTTTGACCACTTCTTTCATGTTAGGGTTTAATCATCGCTGAGTTGCACACACGGTTTATATTCTTCTTCCATTAAAATTTTGTGGGTGCAAAACGCGGGGTTTATTCCCTTGATGTCAGAAATTTTCCAAGCTATGGCTTTCTTGTGTTCTCTAAGTACCTTTATCAGCTCCTCCTTTTCCTTGGGTTCTAGTTTCGAAGAGATGATTACTGGTAACATAGAATTGTCCCCAAGGAATGCATATTCTAAATGTTTTGGTAACTGTTTTAATTCCACTTCGGGTGGCTATTCGATGGAAGGTTTCTATTTTAATACGTTATCTTCTTCAATGTTTTCTTCTTTCATTTGTCTGAATGATGATGTATTCAAACTGATCTCATCATCTCCATCCTCTTCCCCCTTTCCTTGAGGCAGACACAGTACTATCATGTCATCCTGCAAGGATTTCCTGTAATGAATTTTTAATAATATGATCAGTAGTGTCAACAAAATAACAAGAATCATCTTGCTCTTTAGAATATCGCATGGCATCATAAATTTGAAAAATAATTTCTTCATCACTTATCCTTAGTGCTAGTTTGCCATCACCCACATCAATAATAGCTCTAGCAGTTGCTAAAAAAGGACGCCCTAAGATTAAAGGAACATTGATGCCTCATCCATGTCTAATACAACGAAATCAACAGGGAAAATAAATTTATCAATTTTTACCAGGACATCTTCAATAACTCCTTTAGGATATTTAATAGATCTATCAGCTTATTGAATACTCATCCTAGTGGGTTTTGGTTCCCCAAGATCTAGCCATTTAAACAATCGATAAGGCATTAAGTTGATACTAGCGCCTAGGTCTGCTAATGCTTTCATGATGTTTAAACTACCAATTAAGCAAGGAATAGTGAAACTCCCTGGATCTTTTAACTTCCGTGGTAGTTTATTTTGGAGAAGGGTGAACACTCTTCATTAAGTTCCACCTTTGATACTTCCTCAAGCTTCCTTTTGTTTGTGAGAAGTTCCTTTAAGAATTTTGCATACTTTGGCATCCGGAAATAGCTTCAACAAAAGGTAAGTTAATATGTATTTGTTTAAAGAGTTCAAAGAACTTACCGTATTGAGCATCCAATTTTTCTTTCTTCAATTTTTCTGGATATGGAATTTGTGTTCTATTCTCTTTAGGCAATGTATTGTCGTTCTCAACTTCTACACTTTTTTCCTTGGTAACCTCATGTGGTGTCTTTCCTCGTGGTTCAACTAGCTCTTTGCCACTCCTTAGTGTGATCGTCCTTGCTTGCTCTGTATCTTTGGAAAAAAATTTTGTCCGTATTTCACATACTATTTCAGTAAGTATTCCAACTAACGTAATGAGCTCTCCTACCCGAGTCTTGATTCCCTTGAGTGAGATTTGCTGTTCATCAAGTGTTGCTTCCGTCATTTGGAGACAAGAATCTGTAGTTGCCATAAATTTTGTCAGCATCTCTTCAAGGTTTAATTTCTTTTCCTATGGATAGGGTTGATTTTGGTAATTTGGAGGAGGTTGTTGCCTTTGATTTCCTTGATTTCCTTGTCCTCCCCACGAAAAATTTGGGTGGTTCCTCCAACCTGCATTATAAGTGTTACTATAAGGATTATTATTAGATCTGAAATTGTTACCAATATAGTTTGTTTGGTCGTTGTCTGTGCCCGGTTGGTAGGGTGGGAACTCAAAATTCACCACATTCCCACTCGCTTTGCATTGTATGACTGGATGTACATGTGAAGAACATAAATTATCAAGCTTTTTATTCATTAACTCCACCTGCATGCACACAAGATTGTCACCGTGTCTATGTTAAAACTCGCTAATTTTGTCGGTTTAGCTCTTGTAATTTGCCATTGATAGGTGTTCAATGACATCTCCTCAATAAAATAGTAAGCTACTTGTGAGTTCTCATTATTTAAAGTTCCACCGGTGATGAATCAATCATTTGTCTAGTTGGAGAATTCACACCATTGTAAAAGTTTGGACTTGAAGCCACAAAGGTAATCCGTGGTGTGGCATCTCCTTAGAGATCCTTGTATCTCTCACATGCATCATATAATGTTTCTCGTCATTACGCACAAAAGAAGATATGTCATTCCTAAATTTATCTATTTTGGGTGGAAAATATTTTAAAAGAAATTTTTCATTATTTGATCCCATGTGGTGATTGACCCTCGTGGTAACGAAGTTCAACCACTGCTTTGCTTTATTCCTTAATGAAAAGGAAATAATCAAGACGTATGGCATCGCTGTAAATGCCATTTATTTTGAAGGTATCATGTAATTCTAACAAATTAGATATATGAGTGTTTGGATCTTCATCCTGCAAACCATCAAATTGAACAATCTGTTGAATCATTTGTATTGTGTTAGGCTTTAATTTAAAATTATTAGCAGCTATAACGGGCCTAACAATGCTAGATTCTGCTCTTGTCAAATTCGGTTTAGCATAATCATACATAGTACGCAGAGCATTCTATTCTTGCACATTTGGCGGTGGATTGTTTTCGTCCATCCCTTCAGCAGGATTGGATCATTCTTGTTGTTCTTCCCTCTGGTAGTCTAGAGCTCGTCTAATTTCTCTGTGATTTCTGCGAGCGGTAGCTTCAATATCACTTTCGTATGCAAATGGTCCTCTCGGGTTCCTTCTAGTCATAAACTAGAGGTACCTGCTAGGAGAAAAAAAATTTAGTATAAAAATTTAACCTAAACAAAAATAAAAGCAAATTGCGAAATAATAAAATATTGGCCAAAGTAATAGAAATAGAGCTTTCTTAATATTTTAGAGTTCCCAAGAACGGTGCCAAAAACTTGATCATGTCAAACAAATGAAGTTTTAATATTTATAAAAGAATGATCAAACTCAGAGACTAACTATGACAACGATAGAGGCAAGTGCACCTATCCAACAAAGAGTATAGTTTAGGCAAGAATATCTTATCGAACCCAATGGAACCTAAAAGTACTACTACTCACTTTCTTTCTATTATTTAGCCTGAAATATGGAGTGATTGGTTTATTAAACTAATGAAATACATAAACTAAATGCAAGGACAAAAGAATGAATGGAAGAAAGACTTTAGGAAAACTCAGTTGATGAAGACGATACTCTCGTAAAGAATCTACCTATGACTTCACTTATTATTTATTCACCAAACCATATGATTTCTTTACATAGCTTGACTTGAGACTTCTAACCTATATTAAACCTCTCGAGGCGAATAACGTCTAACCTTAGGTTAATTAGTGGAACTCTCGTTTCTTATAATAACCCTTATGGAAGCAAGAATCTATCAATGGATTCCCATATTAGCTTTCACCCTAATCAGACAAAACCTCAGAACCCTATCTCTAGGCGCTAGATCAACTCCGCTCAATTATGCTAGATCTATTCTTAGGTAGGGTCTATTCCTCCTCACCTAAGCACATCAAATTAAATTAAGCAACATAATTAAGAACAAACTAAGTATTTATCATATAATTTAGAAATCAAATAACAAAATTCATCATAGGTTTCATCCTTCAGTATCTCAAGGGTTTAGTCATAACTAAATAGGAAAACATCTCAAGAGAAAAGAAAACAATACTTAAGAAATCCTAAAACCCTTGAAGGAATTGAAAGAGATCCTCCGTTTGAGTAGAACTCCTGCTTGAGATGGATCAACCGCTATCTTCAAGTGACTCCCAAAAGATGAAAGCTTAGGCAAAGCCTCTACAAAAGCCATCCTTTTATCATGCCTTGGGTTGTTTATATAGGCTTTGGGATGCTATATTTCTCCTAAGTACCTCCTTCAAGTAGAATTACTATTAGGGTGTTTAGGTAGACTTAGAGTATGTTTCTTTGGCTTCAAGCATCCAATTCGAGTGAAATTACTCATTCCTCGTGGCGTAGGCACGCCATGGCACACGCCTGTAAATCGTGGTTGGGCCGTGCCTTGATTCTCGCCATTTTGGGCACGGCCATGTAAGTCGATTCAGTCGCAGGCTTGTGTCTGTCGATTGGGACACGCCATGTAGACCACCCGCACGTCTGTAGGAAATGGATGATACACGACTGTGTGTGATAGAGTTAAGGCCGTGTTTCAGGTAATCGATGAGGCACGGTGCGTGGAGGCTTTGGGCCGCCGTGTTGATTTTTGCTAAGGCCCAATTACTCGCTTTTAAGCCCTTTTTGTGTTCGTTTATCCTCGGTGCCTTTCTCAGAGCAACATGAAAGAACGATTAAAACTTTTACATAAATCAAGGCTAAATCATCCAACGTATATTAATATGGGGTTAAAATATGTTACTTTTACGCTTTATCATTAATCATTCAACATTCGTAATGTTCAATGACAATTAAACATATATAATTAAATTTAAAGACATTTATTTGCATATTGATAAACCGTAAAAGTAACATATTTTAACCCCATATTTGGCATGCTTTTGGATGATTTAGCCCTTAATTTATGCAAAAAGGTGCTTTTAATCCTTTCTTTCATGTTTATACTCAAAAAGCACCCGAGGATGAAAAGAACGAAACGGATTAAAACGGACCAAATTGGGCCAACCTAAGAATTCAAAGACTACCGACTTCATAATGACACTACCATGCCTTACCACTGATTTCACACGACCATGCCACGATTTAGACGTCCGTGTACTAATCGATGTAAACGAGACACTACCAAGACGCTTTTGCACAGACGCAGCTATGGCCGTGCCCCTTTTACGGAATGAGCAATTTCACTAGGATTTGGATGTTGAAGCCAAAGAAACATACTCCTAAGTCCACTTAAACACCTTAATAGTATTTTTACTTGAAAGAGGTACTTAGGAGCCAAGTAAAGCATCTAAGGAGCCTATATAAACAACCCAAGGTAGCCGCTCTAAAGGGAGAGTTTTTGGGTAGAGTTTTCGCCGAGCCTTTATTGAAGAAACTACTCAAGATAGCCGCTTGATCCATCTCAAGCTTTAGTTCTATTCAAGATGAGGATCTCCTCTTCAATTCCTTCGGGGTTTTAGGATTTCTTATGTTTTGTTTTATCTTTTTGTTGAGATGTTTTCTTATTTTGTTATGAACTAAACCCTTCAGATACCGAATGGGATGAAACCTATGATGAATTTTGTTATTTGATTTCTAAATTATATGATAAGTACTTAGTTTGTTCTTAATTATGTTGCTTAATTTAATCTGATTTGCTTAGGTGGAGGAGGAATATACCCTGCCTAAGAGTAGATCTAACATAATTGCTGGAGTTGATCTAGCACCTAGAGATAGGGTTACTTAGATTTTGCCAATTAGGGTGAAACCTAATATGAGAGTCCATTGATTGATTTATCGCTTCCTTAGGGGTTATTATAAGAGAATGAGAGTTCCACTAATTAACCTAAGGTTAGACGTTATTTGCCCTCGAGAGAGGCTTAATATAGGTTGTGGAGTCTCACGGATCAAGCTCAAGAAAGAAGTCATATGAATTAAAAGTTAGATAACAAGAGAAGTCATAGGTGGATTCTTCTTGAGGTATCGTCGAATCAATCGAGTTTTTTTTTCCATAGTCTTTTCCCAAAGTTTCATTCTTTTGACCTTGCAATTAGTTTAAGTATTTCATTAGTTTTAGATTAATAAACCAATCACTCCAAATTTCAAAGCAAATAATAGAAAGAAAGTGTAACATCTTAGAATTTGAGTATGTATATGATGCATGTTTTGGTGCTTAACTTGTGTATAATTAAAATTTTGCATGTTTAGTATAGTCTTGAGAAGACTTGAGAACTATTCTAATTAGAATAAATTTTAGTAAGGAGTATTTATTTGAAGTGGATCAAGTGACTTTGAGGTTTAAGTAAATTTAAGTGTCAAAAACTAGCATAAGATGAGCTAGTAGCAAGGTGGTGGTGGCGCTTGAGTGATTGCTTGGTGGGAGAGGTTTGAATCCCATGGATAGAATTTTGGTGACTTTTATTTTTGCACCTTTATAGCATGTGTCGGTCAAGCCTTATTTATGGTAAGGTTGGACTATTTTACTTATGGCAATGTGGCTAATAGTTAAGGTAAGCATGGAACTTAAGGAAAGAATCTTATGAAAAAGGCATTAAGGGTGGAGACAAGGCTTAATGTAAGGTAAATGTTTTGGAAAGTTTTGTGGAAAAACTTTGACTTTATGTCCATGTAATCGGGACGATTTTTGGGGCTAGGGTTGGCCAAAATTTTGAAGGCATTTGGATGAATTAGAGCTAGTTGTGCACATCTCTTTTAGTCATTTGGTGTTTTTCTCAAAGCTTGTTTTCTCTAATTTTCTCCTCTTAGCCGAATGTATATTGGACAAAAGGTAAACCATTTTCTTTTCTTTTGGCCATTTGAGTTTTGACCATTTCTGCTTTGAGTTGTTCTTTCTCCCCAAATTATTTCTTCTTTCTCTCTCTTTGTGACCGAAAATACAAAAACATCAAAGACCATTTCTTCCTTTTTCTCTCATTGTTTAATGTCTATTGGCTCAAAAATCTCTTTTGAATCATCTTTTATCCTTGAGAACCGAAATTCAAACCTTTATTTCTATTCTTTTTCTTCTTTACTTCTCTTAAAAGACTCTCAAACATCATCCTCTCTCTAATTCTTCACCATGGTCAATGTTGATGGTAGAATCTTTAGTCGAATCTTTCTTTTTATTTTTAATCTTTTCTCCTTCAATCAAATCTTTCATTCTTTGTAGTGATATAGTGGAGTGCTGATTTCTTTTCTACATCTTTAGTTGATCATAGCTATTATAGATCGGGTGAAAAAGGAGATTTCATCAGTCAAGGTAAGGGATCATTTCAAAAAGGGATTCTATTTTTTTATCCTTCTATTTTGATAAGATTGTATTGATTAATCGATTCTATTATAGGGACTCTATCAATCGACTTTCACCTTTTGAGCGAAAGAATCCTGTGGTAAGCCGATTTCGCTCTTAAAATCAATTGGTGGTGATAAGGGAATATTAGTTTGACTAACATTTATTTTTCAATGGAGGCAATCAAGATAGGGACGAAAAGAGTTGTTAATAGTGTTCGGAAGAGGGGTGGTTCCATTATTCCCCCTAAATTCAAGAGAAGGACTGTTTTGGGAATCCAAGACTTTCCATCGGGTTGTGGACCCTCATCCGGTGAAAATCAATTATTCCAAGTCGTACGTACCCCCGAACCATTGTTTACTCGTGGTTCTACGCCTTTGATCGGAGAGAAATCGCAAATAGTGGTTGTTCGAGATTCCAAGGGTAAGATCTAAATCGCTTAACATTAGAATAGTTTTATATTAAATATTAGTGTTCTAATCCATCGTGATGTGTGTTTAGATATCGACGAGCGGGAAAGTGTAGTTCTCACCGTAATCAGGTGTGTAACTTCACACTTATCTCTTGGGTTATACCATATCGTAAGCGTTATAATAAAAATTAAAAATCCGATGAGATTTAAAAATACGTTATACAAATTCTTTTATGTGAATGCATGAAGCCAAAAATCGAGGATGTGGAAAATTACGAATTTCCCCTTAATGGGTTATTTGTGAAAGAAAGTGATATTTTTGGGCCATGAGAATAATTTGATTAATTGGCCAAGTGTGTAAGTTGTGAAAAGGCCTCATATGTTAAATGGGCTGAATTACGAAATGTCCTGATGGACCGAATTACGAAATGTCCCGATGGACCGAATTACGAAATGTCCCGATGGACCAAATTATAAAAATACCCTTTTATGGACCAAATTTGAAATATGTGATTTTATGGACCAAATTTGAAATATGTGATTTTATGGTCCAAATTTGAAATATGTGATTTTATGGGCCAAATTTGAAATATGTGATTTTATGGGCTAAATTTGAAATATGTGATTTTATGGGCCAAATTTGAAATATGTGTTTTTATGGGCCAAATTGAAATATGTGATTTTATGGGCCAAATTTGAAATATGTGATTTTATGGGCCAAATTTGAATTTTGTTGCTTTATGGACCAAAATGCTATTTTGACTAATGGGCCAATTGTAATATGGTTTTTATAAAATTTAATTTACAAATATTTTGATATGCATAAACATGATTGCATGGGTTGGGATTATTGATGAAGAGAAGAAAGGCCTGATGCCAAAATTCTAGATAGGTGACTCAGTCACGATGGCCTGTTGCCCAAAATCTAGATCGGTGGTTCTACCACAATTATTTAAATGGCATGTTGCCACAAATATTATAATTGGCTTTAAGCCTACTATTGGTGTGTTGGCGGGTGGGTTGACTTGATCCCCAGGTGTGATGGTTGGTGCGGTGGTGTGTAGCGGATGGAAATTAGGCTTGGTTGTGAATTGCATATTACATGCATTATTATTTTATACCGATTTATAAATATTTACATTTGCAAAATGAGCTCAAGCCCAATTATATGTTTATATGGTTTTGGCCCAAAGAATACGGTAAGTGGGTTACACATTGAGTTCTAAGTAACTCACCCCATTTTCTTACCTTTCTCGTAATAATAATTGATGGAGACTTGGGTGGAGATGACTTCGTGAGGAGGCTATACTACAAATGGTGGTTTATAAAACTTAAAGACTTCTTTAATAATTTTTATTAAGTACTATTTTTATGGCGATGTAATAAGGCATCTTCAATTATGGATTTTATTATGGATGGAATTTATTATGTTTTAGTTTTTATAAATATTTTCTAAAACTCTCAGATAAAATAAAGGTTTTTCTTAAATATCACTGAAACTTAAGAAATTCTTTTGGAAACCTGTTCGATGATATATTTCACTAAATAAATTCTAGGTTTTGAACAAATACTACTCTATAGATCAAATGATAATCTCTTGTGTTTTAATTATGCATTTCAAATAAACTTCGATTTTTCGATAAAATCTTTCTCTTAATCGTTTTAAGGATTTGATTCCTACATCGTTAATGATTTGAATGAACGTTTAATTTGTGTGGCATGCCAAGATTCGGGCATAATGCATAGGCCGGGTTTGGGGTGTTACATTTTATGGTATCAAAGCCCAGTTTCAAAACTCAACTGTGGTTTGGGTTCAACAATAATTTTTGTTTAAAAACTACTTAAATTTCTAGATTTTATATTTTAAAGGTAGTATCGCACCACGAGCATCCGGCACCAAGTCAAGTAAGTATTTGTTTATTAAATGTTTATTATTGTGATGAGACCTTAGGAACACTCTAGAACTTCTAGTTTTAGGTGTTGAAAATGATAGAGATCGAGACTATAGGATGTGATTGCGAAAATAACCCTATCTCTTATATCTCATAAAATATCGTTAATAAACATTAAAATAATATTCTGATTCATAAAACTTGTAATCAAATTAAAATCGAATTAGTCATTATGAGCACTAGAGGACGTGATCGTGGACGCTGTAGACGTGGCCGTGGTAGAGGACGAGGTGCTGTGTCTAAAGTGCCGGGTCATATACCAGAAACGAATGCACCTGCATCATTCGAGAGCAAAACTGGATCTCATGATCATGCGAATGAGAATAATGCTTTGACTCAAGCAATGTTGCGAGTCTTAGAAAGAGTAGCTGGGGCTAGAACTGGGCCAATAGCTCGCGGATCAATATCAGAACGACTCAAGTCTAGTGGTGCAGAAGCTTTTAGAGGTTTCTCTAGTGTAGCTCCGAATGTGGTAGAATATTGGCTTGAGGCTGTAGAACGAATTATGGATGATTTGGAGTGCACCGTCGAGCAGAAACTGAGAGGAGTCGTGTCTTTGCTAAGAGAAGAGGCGTATCAATGGTGTCTTACTGTTCGAGAAGGTACCGAGACTGCATTGATTACTTGGGATTTCTTTAAAGCTGCTTTCCAAGGGAAGTACGTCGGGACAAGTTATGTAGATGCCCGGAGGAAGGAATTTCTGAATTTGGTTCAAGGAAGTAAGACGGTGGCAGCTTACGAGGTAGAATTTCTTCGCTTGAGCCGTTATGCTCGTACTATAGTGCAGACTGATCATGAGTGATGTGTACGCTTTGAGGATGGGCTGAATGATGAGTTGCGGGTACTGATAGCCCCACAATAAGTACGGACTTTTACCTCGCTTGTAGAGAAAGCTAAGATAGACGAAGAGGCTAAGAATTCAGAATGCCAGAACTGGGAAAAAGTCAGAGGAAAGAGGGATTTTAAGTACTCTGGTTCTTCTAAAAGGTTTCAAAAGAGGCCACGGAATGATGAGCCGCTTTAAGCTAGGGCACCGTGATTACCAATCAAAGTCGAGAATGTGCCGATTAGGAAGACGACATCCTCAAGAATGTTGGAGGAAAAGCTGGTGCTGTTTTAAATGTGGATCAAGGATCATCAAGATAAGAATTGCCTCGATGGACCGATACGACTCAGGAAGCTCATAACCCTGATGCTCAGCCAGCTAGAGGTACTCAGCAGCCACCAAGAGGTCGTGGACCAGGACGTGGTGGTAATGGTAATTGACGTGGACAGGGTGCACCGGGTCGAGGTAATGGTGTTAGAGGTAACACGGAGGCAAGACAGCCAGGATTGGTCTATGCGGTCAGGCGTCATGAAGACGGTGATGCACCTGATGTGATAACTGGTACGTTTTTCATCTCTGATGTACCTATTACTGCTTTAATAGATATCGGGCCTACCCACTCGTATGTTGCTAGTACCATATCTAGAAACCTAAATATTAGATCTGAGATTACCAATAAAGAGATGACGGTAATTAGTCCTTTAGGACAGTCGGTAATAGTGAATAAATTATTTAGAGATGTGCCCTTGGAGATTCAAAGAGAGGTATTTCTAGCGGACTTGATGGAATTACCTTTCGGCGAGTTTGATCTTAGTTTGGGCATGGATTGGTTGGTGAAGCATCGAGTGCAATTGGATTGTGCCGAAAAGCGGATGTCAATAAAGACTGTGGATGATGAGGAGGTAATAATGATAGGCGAGCGAAGAAACTTTTTGGCAAATGTGGAATCCGCTTTGAAGGCAGAAAAGTTGGTGTGAAAAGCGTATGGAGCATTCCTAGCATTCATCAGTACTTTGGATACTAAAGAATTATTGGTAGAAGGTGTGAAAACGGTGAAAGAATTTCCAAATATCTTTCCTGAAGAACTTCCGGGTCTACCTCCGGATCGGGAAGTAGAATTTGGCATTGAGCTTTTGCCCGAAACGGCTCCGGTGTCCATTGCTCCTTATAGAATCGCGTTGAAAGAGTTAGCAGAGCTTAGAGTTCAAATCTAAGAACTGCTAGATCGGGGATTTATTCGACCAAGTGTGTCTCCGTGGGGAGCACTGATTTTGTTCGTCAAGAAGAAGGATGGGTCGATTCGTATGTGCATTGATTATAGGCAGTTGAATAAGTTGACGATCAAGAATAGGTATCCATTACCGAGAATCCACGACCTGTTTGATCAATTGAGAGGAGCTTCAGTCTTCTCCAAGATTGATTTGAGATAGGGTTATCATCAACTTAAGGTGAAAGAGTCAGATATTCATAAGACGACATTCCGAACTCGATATGGACATTATGAGTTTTTAGTGATGCCGTTTGGTTTGACCAGTGCACCAATTACATTTATGGACATGATGAACTAGTCTTTCAACCCTATTTAGACCGGTTCGTAGTAGTGTTCATAGATGACATCTTGGTATATTCGAGGAATGAAGAAAAGCATGACTCTCATTTGCGCACTGTGTTGCAAATTTTGCGAGATAAACAACTTTATGCCAAATTCAGTAAGTGTGAATTTTGGTTAAAGGAAGTGACTTTCTTGGGTCATGTAGTGTCACCAAGGGATAAGAGTTGATCCTCAAAGGTAGAGGTCAGATTGGATTGGAAACCGCCAAGTCAAGAGTCAGATTTGGAGTTTCTTGGGTTGGTGGTTATTATAGACGCTTTGTTGAGGGTTTTCGTTAATTGTTGCACCCCTAACTAAGCTGTTGTGAAAGGAAGTACCGTATGTGGACCGAGAAACAACAAAAAAGTTTTGAGAAACCAAGAAGATTCTAACGAAAGCGCCAAAGATCGATTCAACTCGAGGTCGAAAAGAGTTTACTGCTTGTGATGCGTCACACACGGGTTTAGGATGTGTACTGATGCAAAATAGAAAAGTGGTAGCTTATTCTTCTTGACAGTTGAGGCTGCATGAAGTCAACTATCCTACTCATGATTTGGAGTTGGCTGCGGTGGTGTTTGCATTAAATATTTGGAGGCATTATATCTATGGTGAGAAGTCAATCATTTATACGGATCATAAGAGTCTTAAGTATCTCCTTACCCAAAAGGAGTTGAATTTAAGACAACGGAGATGGGTGGAGCGGTTAAAGGATTATGATTTCTCAATCGAGTACCATCCTGGAAATGCTAACATTATGGCAAACGGGTTGAGTCGTAAGGTTGTATCGGAGTTAAGAGCAATGTTTGCTCATCTCAGTTTGTATGAGGATGGCAATTTGCTAGCGAAACTTCAGGTGAAGCCTCTGTGGTTGGAACAAATTAAGGAAAAGCAATTATCCGATGAAAAGTTGGGTCCTTTAATGCAACAAGCTGAAAGTGGTATAATAGGGGATTTTGGTTTGAACAAAGATGGTGTACTGTGTTTTCGTGGAAGGGTTTGTATGCCCAAGGATTCAGATTTGAGGCAAATAATTCTTCTAGAGGTGCATAGTAGCCCTTATGCTATGCACCCCGGAGGAAGTAAGATGTATCGAGATCTCCGTGAATAGTATTTCTGGCCAAAGTTAAAGCAGGAGATTACTGATTTTGTGGGAAAGTGTTTAACTTGTCAACAAGTGAAGGCGGGACATCAATTACCATCAGGTTTATTGCAACCGGTAAAGATTCCTCTATGGAAATGGGAGCGGATAACGATGGATTTTGTTAGTGGGTTACCCTTAACACCTACTAAAAAAGATTCTGTCTGGGTGGTAGTAGATCGATTAACGAAAACTACTCATTTTCTACCAGTTCGTACGGATTACTCGTTGTAAAAGTTGGCTAAACTGTATGTATCTGAAATTGTGAGGTTGCATGGAGTACCAGTGTCTATTATATCGGACAGGGATCCTAGATTTACATCACGATTTTGGAAAGCTTTACATGAGGCTTTGGGAACAAAGTTAAACTTCAGTACGGCTTTTCATCCTCAATCAGATGGTCAATCAGAAAGAGTAATTTAGATTTTGGAAGACATCTTATGAGGATGTGTGATAGACTTCAGAGGTAGTTGGGAGGATTTTCTACCATTGGTAGAGTTCGCGTATAATAACAGTTATCAATCCAGTATCCAAATGGCACCCTATGAAGCATTATATAGTCGTAGGTGTCGTACTCCTACTTGTTGGACTGAATTGGAGGAACGACAGTTGTTGGGTCCTGAACTAATATCTGAGACGGAAGAAAAGGTAAAGGTGATTTGAGCGCGATTAAAGGAAGCCGCGGATAGACAAAAGTCGTACGCGGATCTAAAGCGTAAAGATATTGAGTTTGTGGTGGGAGATAAGGTCTTTTTGAAAGTTTCACCGTGGAAAAATATTTTCGGATTCGGAAAGAAAGGCAAGTTGAGCCCTAGGTTCATTGGACCGTACCGTGTGTTGAAGCGTGTAGGACCAGTGGCCTATCAACTTGATTTACCTCTGGAGTTGAGTCAGATTCATAGTGTCATCCATGTTTCTATGCTGAGATGATATAGATCGGATCCATTGCACATAGTACCGGTAGAAGAAGTGGAATTAAGGCCAGATTTGTCTTTCGAGGAGGAACTAGTGAAAATTTTAGATCGTGACGTTAAGATGTTAAGAAAGAAGACTGTGCCATTGGTTAAGGTTTTTTGGCGTAATCACGGAGTGGAGGAAGCTACGTGGGAGCCTGAGAATACAATTCGACAACAATATCCTCATCTCTTTTAGCCAGGTAAATTTCGAGGACGAAATTTTCTTTAACGAGGGTAGACTTGTAACATCCTAGAATTTGAGTATTTATATGATGCATGTTTTGGTGCTTAATTTGTGTATAATTAAAATTTTGCATGTTTAGTATAGTCTTGAGAAGACTTGAGAACTATTCAGAATTACAATAAATTTTAGTAAGGAGTATTTATTTGAAGTGGATCAAGTGACTTTCAGGTTTAAGTAAATTTAAGTGTCAAAAAACTAGCATAAGATGAGCTAGTAGCAAGGTGGTGGTGGCGCATGAGTGATTGCTTGGTGGGAGAGGTTCGAATCCCATGGATAGCATTTTGGTGACTTTTACTTTTGCACCTTTATAGCATGTGTCAGTCAAGCCTTATTTATGGTAAGGTTGGACTATTTTACTTATGGCAAGGTGGCTAATAGTTAAGGTAAGCATGGAACTTAAGGAAAAGAGTCTTATGAAAAAGGTATTAAGGGTGGACACAAGGCTTAATGTAAGGTAAATGTTTTGGAAAGTTTTGTGTGGCAAAAACTTTGACTTTGTGTCCATGTATTTGGACGGTTTTTGGGGCTAGAGGTTGGCCGAATTTTGAAGGCATTTGGATGAATTAGGAGCTAGTTGTGCACATCTCTCTTTTGGTCATTTGGTGTTTTCTCAAAGCTTGTTTCTCTCTAATTTTCTTCTATTAGCCGAATGTATATTGGACAAAAGGTAAATCATTTTCTTTTCTTTTGGCCATTTGAGTTTTGACCATTTCGCTTTTGAGTTGTTCTTTCTCCTAAATTATTTCTTCTTTCTCTCCTTTGTGACCGAAAATACAAAAACATCAAAGACCATTTCTTCCTTTTTCTCTCATTGCCGAATGTCCATTGACTCAAAGTTCTCTTTGAATCATCTTTTATCCTTGAGAACCAAATCCAAACCTTCATTTCTATTCTTTTCTTCTTTACTTCTTTTAAAAGACTCTCAAACATCATCCTCTCTCTAATTCTTCACCATGGCCGAATGTTGATGGTAGAATCTTTAGAAGAATCTTTCTTTTATTTTAATCTTTTCTCCGCCAATCAAATCTTCTTTCTTTGTAGTGATATAGTGGAGTGCCGATTTTTTTACATCTTTAGTTGATCATAGCTATTATAGATCGGGTGAAAAGGAGATTTCATCATCAAGGTAAGGATCATTTCAAAAGGGATTCTATTTTTATCCTTCTATTTTGATAAGATTGTATTGATTAATCGATTCTATCATAGGGACTCTATCAATCAACTTTCACCTTTTGAACGAAAGAATCCTGTGGTAAGCCGATTTCGCTCTTAAAATCAATTGGTGGTGATAAGGGAATATTAGTTTGACTAACATTTATTTGTCAATGGAGGCAATCAAGATAGGGACGAAAAGAGTTGTTAATAATGTTTGGAAGAGCGGTGGTTCCATTATTCCCCCTAAATTCAAGAGAAGGACTGTTTCGGGAATCCAAGCTTTCCACCGGGTTGTAGACCCTCATCCGGCGAAAATCAATTATTCGAAGTCGTACGTACCCCCGAACCATTATTTACTTGTGGTTCTGAACCTTTGATCGGAGAGAAATTGCAAATAGTGGTTGTTTGAGATTCCGAGGGTAAGATCTAAATCGCTTAACATTAGAATATTTTTATATTAAATATTAGTGTTCTAATCCATCGTGATGTGTGTTTAGATATCAACGAAGCGGAAAGTGTAGTTCTCACCGTAATCAAGTGTGTAACTTCACACTTATCTCTTGGGTTATACCATATCGTAAGCGTTAAAATAAAAATCAGAACTGATGAGATTTAAAAATACGTTATACAAATTCTTTTATGTGAATGCATGAAACCAAAAATCGAGGATGTGGAAAATTAAGGATTTGCCTTTAATGGGTTATTTGTGAAAGAAAGTGATATTTTTGGGCCATGAGAATAATTTGATTAATTGGCCAAGTGTGTAAGTTGTGAAAAGGCCTCATATGTTAAATGGGCTGAATTACGAAATGTCCCGATGGACCGAATTATGAAATGTCCCGATGGACCAAATTACGAAAATACCCCTTTATGGGCCAAATTTGAAATATGTGATTTTATGGACCAAATTTGAAATATGTGATTTTATGGGCCAAATTTGAAATATGTGATTTTATGGGCCAAATTTGAAATATATGTTTTTATGGGCCAAATTGAAATATGTGATTTTATGGGCCAAATTTGAAATATGTGATTTTATGGGCCAAATTTGAATTTTGTTGCTTTATGGACCAAAATGCTATTTTGACTAATGGTTGATAAATTGTAATATGGTTTTTATAAAAATTTACTTTACAAATATTTTGATATGCATAAACATGATTGCATGGGTTGGGATTATTGATGAAGAGAAGAAAGGCCTGATGCCAAAATTCTAGATAGGTGACTCACACGATGGCCCTGCTGCCCAAAATCTAGATCGGTGGTTCTACCACAATTATTTAAATGGCCTGCTGCCACAAATATTATAATTGGCTTTAAGCCTACTATTGGTGTGTTGGCGGGTGGGTTGACTTGATCCCACAGTGTGATGGTTGGTACGGTGGTGTGTAGCGGATGGAAATTAGGCTTGGTTGGGAATTGCATATTACATGCATTATTATTTTATACCGATTTATAAAGATTTACATTTGCAAAATGAGCTCAAGCCCAATTATATATTTATATGGTTTTGGCCCAAAGAATACAGTAAGTGGGTTACACATTGAGTTCTAAGTAAGTCACCCCATTTTCTTACCTTTCTCGTAATAATAATTGATGGAGACTTGGCCTGAGATGACTTCGTGTGGAGGCTATATTACAAATGGTGGTTTATAAAACTTAAAGACTTCTTTGATAATTTTTATTAAGTACTATTTTATGGCGATGTAATAAGGCCTCTTTAATTATGGATTTTATTATGTGGATGGAATTTATTATGTTTTAGTTTTTATAAATGTTTTCTAAAACTCTCGATAAAATAAAGGTTTTTCTTAAATATCACCGAAACCTAAGAAATTCTTTTGGAAACTCTTCAATGATATATTTCAACTAAATAAATTCTATATTTGAACAAATACTACTCTATAGATCAAATGATAATCTCTTGTGTTTTAATTATGTATTTCAAATAAACTTTGATTTTCCAATAAAATCTTTCTCTTAATCGTTTTAAGGATTTGATTCCTACATCGTTAATGATTTGAATGAACGTTTAATTTGTATGGCATGCCAAGATCCGGGCTTAATGCATAGGCCGGGTTTGGGGTGTTACAAAAAGTGGATAGTAGTTCTTTTAGGTTCCCTTGCGTTCGACAAGATACTCTTGCCTAAACTATACTACTGTTCGATAGGTGCACTTGCCTCTATCGTTGTCATAGTTAGTCTACAGTTTCGATCATTCTTTATAAATATTAAAAATCGACTGTTTGACACGATCAAGTTTTTGGCATCGTTGTCGGAGGCACTAAAATATTAAGAAAGCTCTATTTCTATTACTTTAGCCATTATTTTATTATTTCGCAATTTACTTTTATTTTTAGTTTAGGTTAAATTTTTATTTATACTAAATTTCTTGCTTCTCCTAGCAGGTACCTCTAGTTTATGACTAGAAGGAACCCGAAAGGACCTTTAGCATACGAAAGTGTCATTGAAGCTACCACTGCGTAAATCGCAGAATTTAGATGAGCTCTAGACTACCAAAGAGAATAACAACAAGATGATCCAATCCCATCAAGGGATGGACGAAAACAATCCACCGCTAAATGTGCAAGAATGTAATGCTCGAGTACTATGTATGATTATGCTAAACCTAATTTGACAAGAGTGAATCTAGTATTGTTAGGCCCGCTATAGTGCTAATAATTTTGAATTAAAGCCTAACACAATACAAATGATTCAACAGCTTGTTCAATTTGATGGTTTGCGGATCTAAGATCCAAATACTCATATAGCTAATTTTTAGAGTTCGTGATACCTTCAAAATAAATGGCATTTCGACGATGCCATACGCCTTGATTATTTCCTTTTCATTAAGGAATAAAGCCAAGCGTTGGTTGAACTCGTTACCACGAGGGTCACCACCACATGGGATCAAATGACCGATAAATTTCTTTTAAAATACTTTCCACCACCAAAACGGCCAAATTTAGGAATGACATATCTTCTTTTGTGCGTAATGACGCAGAAAACATTATATGATGCATGGGAAAGATATAAGGATCTCCGAGAAGATGTCCACACCACGATTACCTTTGTGGCTTCAAGTCCAAACTTTTACAACGGTGTGAATTCTTTAACGAGGAAAATGATTGACTCATCACTAGTGGAACTTTGAATAACAAAACTCCTAAAGCGGCTTACGACTTTATTGAAGAGATGTCGTTGAATACCTATCAATGGCAAATTACAAGGCCACACCGACAAAATCAGCCGTAGTTTTTAACATAGACGCAGAATAATGTCACAACACAAGTGGAGATGATGAATAAAAACTTGATAATCTATGTTCTTCGTAAGTACACCCAAGAATGCAATGCGGTTTAGTGGGAATGTGGTGAATCCCGAGTACCCACCCTACCAACCAGAGCGTAACATGAGCGTACAAACTATATGGGTAACAATTTTAGATCCAATAATAATCCTTATAGTAACACTTATAACGCAGGTTGGAGGAACCACCCAAATTTTTCGTGGGGAGGACAAGGAAATCAAAGGCGGCAACCTCCTCCAAATTATCAAAATCAGCCATATCCACAAGAGAAGCAATCAAACCTCGAAGAGATGCTAACGAAATTCATGGCAGCTACAGATTCTTGTTTCCAAAAGACTGAAGTAGCACTTGATGAACAACAAAAATTGATCAAAGGGACCGAGAATAAAGTTGGAGAACTTACTAAGTCAAGGGGACATCTCACGGTGATTTACGAACTTCAATAAGGACGTCTACCAAGCAACACAAAAATAAACCCAAAAGAACAGATCCAAGCCATCACAGCTCAAGAGGGTACAATGGTAGACGAGCCCACCACAGCACAAGAAACCAAGGAAGGAAAAGGTAAAATAGAGGTAGCACATGAAAAGCCAAAACCAATAATCAAAGAATACAAACCTCGCATACCTTATCCTGAAGCATTGAAGGGAGATGATTCAGAGGAATAGTTCGGTAAGTTTCTTAAACTTTTAAAGAAATTACATATTAGCTTACCCCTTCTTGAAGCTCTTTTCTAGATGCCAGACTCGAGGAGATTTTTAAGACAACTCTTGACAAACAAATGCAAAATAAACGAAGAGTACCACGTGGAACTAAATGCAACATGCTCGGTAATGCTACAGAATAGACTATCGCAAAAACAAAAAGATCCAGGGAGTTTTACAATTCTATGCTTAATTGGTAGTTTAACTATTGATAATGCGTTAGCTGATCTAGGAGCAAGTATAAATGTCATGCCTTATGCATTGTTTAAACGACTAGGTCTAGGGAAGCCCAAACAAACTAGGATGAGTATTCAACTAGCTGATAAAACTGTTAGAATTCCTAGGGGCATTATTGAAGATGTTCTTGTAAAAATCGATAAATTTGTTTTCCCAGTAGATTTTGTTGTTTTAGACATGGATAAGGATAATTCAATCCCCTTAATTCTAGGAAGATCGTTCCTAGCAACTGCCAGAACCAAAATTGATGTTGCCACAGGTGAACTCATACTTCGCGTAGGAGATGGATCGATTAAGCTTCAAGCTCTCGACTCGGCTAGAACAATAGATGATGAAGGTAAGAAAGTCACTTCAATAGATAATCAAACTGTTCAACTTTCATCGCAGGAAACACCACATAAAGACAACCCTGAGCCGACTCATAAGTCCCAAAATAACAAAGAAGAATCCTACAAGGGACAAGACCTTAGGATTGACAAGTTTGAAAAGCAGAAGTACAAGTCAAAGAAAAGCCGGATCCACACGAAGTAAAACCAAAGGAACCACTAGAAAAGCTCGTAGGGACATCAAACCAGTACAAAATAGGAGACCAGGTACTGTTAGACAAAGCAAATCCTCATATCACCACAACAAACCTGAAGACAAAGGGAGAAATATTTCTTAAGGTACACAATATCTTTCCCCATGGAACAGTCGAGGTAAGCAATCCAACATTCGACACTTTTAAGGTAAACATTTTTCAACTTGAACCTCATCAAGAAAATAAAATTTTAAACAAGAGGGAAGATATTCAAACCTTTAAACCTCCTTACTTTTTCTAATCCGAGAAAAGTCTAGCTTAAGTCTATAAATGAGCGCTTTTCGGGAGGCAACCTGAGTACTAACATTAATTTTTATTCTGTAGTCTTAGTTTCATTTTTATTTCTAATTTCTTTTTTTTTAGAATTTTAATAAACTAAAAGTGCAGATTCCCAGACCACACGGTCTAGCACACGATCGTGGCCGTAGCCGTGTGGGTACTCCGAATCACCGTATAGACATAGCAGAGGCCATAAGAATCCTGCCCCAACCAACTGCAGAAGTCACGGGCTCACCTACCCCACCACGATCATTTGAGGTACCCGTGGGTCAACACTGCCATTATAAAAATGGGCATGGCAATCCAACACGCCTAGAACACGATCGTGTGACACGACCTTGTGAAGATACTGACTTATCGACCACGGGCATAACTTATCAACCATGGGCATTTAATTTCCAACACTCCTCCAAACATGGTCGTGCAATACAACCATGTAAAGCAACACGCCCTATATACACGGGCGTGGGATAGCGTCAGAAGCAAAAATCTATTTAAACCACATAGCCCTTCCTCTTTCCCCCATCTTCTTTTCTCCTTCATTTTCTTTCAATTTTTCTGTCTTGCATTAGAAAAGGTGTTCAGACTCTCGAGCTACACTAAAATCATGCCAAAGAAGCGTAAGAGGCCAATCATAATCTCCCTATGGGAGACCGATCTATATAAGTTCATGTCGACCGCTTCATTCAAATAGCAAGCCAAGGGTCTTTGAGACCATATAGTTTTTATTTTCTTTTTCTCTTTTGCTTCAATTCCCTTCTCTTTAACAATCTTATGCTTAGTTTAGTTTATTTTAATTTAGTTTCTTGGTTTTAGGTTCTAAAGGCTACTAGGGAATCACACCACTTCCACCATCACCAACACACCATAGCCTTAGAGGTCACACCCACCTCGCGAACCATCCAACAATAAGGACCCCTTAGTCTATTAGTCTTTTCTTTCAATTTTAGTTTTCTTCTTAGTCTTCTTCTCTTTATTTCCTTTATCTTTAATTATAATAGTAGTATATTATTAATGTTTCTTTAGATTTCTTGGCTATATCTTTGCAGGTTACCCAATTTCTTCATCTAGCACAAAGATCATCGGTAGACACCCCATCAGACCAGCCCCTCCAACTTATATTTCCCTGCCATCCTCCCGGAAATCACCTAGAATTCAGGAAGTAGCACTCTATCCCTCTCTTTTGATCTTATATTAATTGTTATTACCTATCTTTGTACATTGAGAGCAATGTATATCTTAAGTGTGGGGGGATAAAAGTGCCCAACTTTTTGCATAATTCTCAAATTAATGCCTAATTTTTCATTGTTCTCAAAATCCTGAATTTTAAACTTGTTTTAGGATGAAATTTCTAATGATTTATGATTATTATTGATATGTTTTAGAGTAAGTCATAGTTAATTGTGCATTAATGATTAAATTTGAAGGATACTAGAGAATCGAGCATGATAAGTATACTTTCTAAAAATTAAAAATTAATAGGTTGTTGAACTAAATTTGAGTATTACTTTGAAGTTTGAAATTTATAGGGATTGATGTCAAAAACACCCATAATTTTGGTGAGATTTTGAGCCTTATAGAGCATATATTCTTTTTCGTGCTCACTTTTTTGATTATGAGTGTGTCAACTTTGAACCTGTTATTCTAGAACTTGCCTCATTTATACATGTCGAGACCACACTTTTGATTTGATATACGAGATGATAAAGGCACCTAGGATTTAACCCACTTACTTCATAAAAAGCCTACCTTCACAAATTAACCCTAGTGAACCCTGTTGAATCCTAACAACCTTTTATTGACTCACCCACTAATATTAACCCAAAATCCTTTGTATTTGTTATCACCATTCTTTTGACTACCCTTTAATCGAGGTTTGATTTGATTAAGTTATCGAATTATATTAGTTCAAGAATTACATTTATCATTTATGATGTAAGTTTTTCTTAATTGAAAAAAATCTAAGTTTATTCAATATTAGTAGTAGACAAAAGAGCTTAGAGCATTTAAACTCCAATTGTTGAAGAAAAAACTCATATTAAAGTATTATCAAATTTTAAGAGATGAAAATACTATTTATAAAGTAATTATCAATAGTAGGTATTATTAGTTTTTCATTTGATTTAATTATTCGTATTTAGTTCATTGTTTCTAGTTAGGTAATTTGTCAAGTCTGTCTCGATTCTAACCCTCTAATCAACCTGTATCAACACCTTTAACCTTAGCCTTGTTACAACCCTGATAAAGACCTTTTGATCTATGTATCATTTCATATACAGTGGTGGAGATTTGATTTTCAGGCAAGCCTATGGGATTAACTTTTTAGGTTCGACTTATGAGTGCTTATTCTTGAACCTTAAACACTTTGAGTGGTTTGAGTGAACCTTTAGTGAGGATGTCAATCCTTGTGGTTTTGAATTAAAGGTAATTATTTAGATAAGGGGAGACACCTATGTTTTCGTACTTCAAAGTATGACTTATCGTGATTGAATCTTTAGGACTCTTTGAGCTAAATTATCCATGTATAAATTATCTATGAATTATGATGAGACATTGTCGATAGGAATTATGAATTATGGAAAGTTCGTTTTAATTGTAAGTTGAGTATTTTACTTGAGGACAAGCAAAGCTAAGTGTGGGGTATTTGATAAACCGTAAAAGTAACATATTTTAACCCCATATTTAGCATGCTTTTGGATGATTTAGCCCTTAATTTATGTAAAAAGGTGCTTTTAATCCTTTCTTTTCATGTTTATACTCAGAAAAGCACCCGAGGATGAAAAAAACATAAAATGGGCTTAAAACGGGCCAAATTGGGCCAACCCAAGAATTCTGCGCGGCCTAGACTTCAAGCCACACGGCCATGCCTTGCCACTTATTTCACACAGCCATGCCACAATTTAGACGACCGTGCCCCAATCGACAGAATCGAGACACTACCAAGATGATTTGCATAGGCATGTGTGATGGCCGTGTTCTCTACTGTGAATGAGTAATTTCACTCAGATTTAGATGCTTGAAGCCAAAGAAACATACTCCTAAGTCCACTTAAACACCTTAATAGTAATTCTACTTGAATGAGGTACTTAGGAGCCAAATAAAGCATCTAAGGAGCCTATATAAACAACCCAAGGCAGCCGTTCTAAAGGGAGAGTTTTTGGGAAGAGTTTTCTGCCAGAGCCTTTATTGAGGAAACTACTCGAAGATAGCCAGTTGATCCATCTCAAGAAGCCAGAGTTCTATTCAAGATAGAGGATCTCCTCTTCAATTCCTTCAGGAGATTTTAGGGATTTCTTATGTTTTGTTTTATCTTTTCCCTTGAGATGTTTTCTTATTTTGTTATGAACTAAACCCTTCAGATACCTGAAGGGGATGAAACCTATGATGGATTTTGTTATTTGATTTCTAAATTATATGATAAGTACTTAGTTTGTTCTTAATTATGTTACTTAATTTAATCTAATTTGCTTAGGTGGAGGAGGAATAGACCCTGCCTAAGAGTAGATCTAACATAATTAAGCGGATTTGATCGAGCGCCTAGAGATAGGGTTACGAGATTTTGTCGGATTAGGGTGAAACCTAATAAGGGAGTCCATTGATCGATTTACTGCTTCCTTAGGGGGTTATTATAAAAGAACGAGAGTTCCACTAATTAACCTAAGGTTAGACGTTATTCGCCTCGAGAGAGGGTTTAATATAGGTTAAGGAGTCTCACGGATCAATCTAAGTAAAGAAGTCATATAAATTAAAAGTTAGATAATAAGAGAAGTCATAGGTGGATTCTTCTTGAAGGTATCACGTAATCAATCGAGTTTTTTTCCATAGTCTCTTCCCAAAGTTTCATTCTTTTGACCTTTGCAATTAGTTTAAGTATTTCATTAGTTTTTAGATTAATAAACCAATCACTCCAAATTTTAGGCTAAATAATAGAAAGAAAGTGAGTAGTAGTACTTTTAGGTTCCCTTGGGTTCGATAAGATACTCTTGCCTAAACTATACTACTATTCGATAGGTGCACTTGCCTTTACCGTTGTCATAGTTAGTCTATAGGTTCAATCATTCTTTATAAATATTAAAACTCGGCTGTTTGACACGATCACATATGAACTTACCTTGTATTCGGGATAAACGGACTGGATCAACTACTCGATAACTTTTGATTTTCCCCTATCTAAATTCGATTTCTTTCGTTCTTGATCTATATACATTAAAAATTAACTCATTTATTTATCAAATCCCTCAATTCAGTCCACAAACACATATTTGGGCCTTTTTACACTTTAGCCCCTAAAGTTCCATATTTTTACAATTTAGTTCCTATTTCACAAATACACAAAATTCACACAATTAATTCAAATACATGCTAGTAAAATTTTCCTAGTGCACATATCAGCCCATATTTATCATTTATTCACACATTTAACCCCTCAATTTACAGATTTCACAATATAATCCCTAATTGACATTTTGGTCAAAAATCACTTTATAAAACATGAAAATCTATCATCCAAATTTCATATTTCATCATCAAATGCCAAAGAACATATGAGATCATCAATGGAAACTCTCAAAATATTTAACAGTTTCAAAAATTAAGGTACGGGCTAGCTAATACTAGATACAAAGATCACAAAAATATAAAAATCATAAAAAACCGAGCTAAAACGGACTTACATGGTTGAACATCAATGGTCGAACCATTCAAAGCTTTCAAAACCCTATGTAACATCCTGAAATTGGGCCTAGTAGGATTGGGTCTAATGGGCCTTGGGTGTAAGAATGTTTAAAATTTTCGAGAATATGAGAATGGCGTTGTTGCAAATTGGACTTATTAGTTAAGTGAATTTGGAAGGTTACGGGGTTTCTATGAAGTTTCAGGTTTAATCCGGCCTTAGGAAAAATTAGGTTTTTTAGCACTTTAAGGAGAGATGGTAAGTAGCTTCAAGGCTGATAGAAATAAATGAGTAAATTGTTAGCATAAATGAGCAATTAGTAAAGAGGTTATGGCATCACATGAAGTACCTTGAGGGAAGAGGTTCAAATCCCATTGTGTGCAAATTTTGACTATTATTTTTGCATGCTTTCCTTAAGTGTCGGCCAAGAGGTATATATGGCAAGGTGGACTTCTTTATTTTTAGTAAGGTGGCTAAGGAAATAAGGAAAGGTTGAGGTTGGGGAAATGAATCAAAGGAAAAAGGCAAGTATGGGGGACATGTTGGCATAAAAAGGGGAGAATGTTATGGAAAGTGTGGTTGGCCAAATGTTTGACCAATATTGTAATGGATGTGGACGGTTTTGGGGGTAGATAAGTAGCTGAATTTTTACTTTGGCATTTGGTAAGGTCTTGGTATTGTTTTGGCCAATAATCCTATTTGCAACTTTTGTGTCATCTTCTTCCAATTTGCTATTCTCTTTGTCGAAACCTCCTAGCACAATTGTGCATCTTTCTTCTCTTTTGTTTAGTCAAATATTCATCTTTTGTTCATCTTCTTTTGACAGCTGAATTTCTATCATCTTCTATTTTCCCCAATTTTTTGTGTGTTGGACATCTCTCATTGGTTGAATCGGAGTTCTAATGGGTGGCCTAATACCAAATCCTTGTCGATTCATTCGTAGTCATAAGCCAATTGGTGGGAATCGGGATTATCATCGATTAAGGTTAGGAGTCTTTTCATAGTCCATTCGATATCGCTATTCGATTATGGTGTTAATCGGATTGAAAGTTTGGCTAATCGATTATGTTGTTAGGCACGAAATCACTCGATACTCTCTACTTGTGGATTTTTCAGAAATAGTGGTAAAGTCAAACACCTATCTCTCGTAATAAGAGACTCAGATTGTTGGTAAGTGATATAGATTGTTCGCAATATTTGGTTTAAGTGGTAAATTGGGTTTTGGACTAATTGTTGATCGATTGTATCTTTAGGTGCCACGGAGAATATCGTGTTACGGATTCCGAATAAGGTGTGTAATCCGCATTTTAAAAACATGTTTGAAATGGTGTGTAATCTCATATCTCTTTGAAAGTTTGAATAATATGTTTTGTGATTCGATCGAAATATCAAGAAAATCAAAACCGCATCCAAGCATCCGTGATCACTCGGAGTGCGATATTCGTAGTAGTAACCATATTTTGTAATAAAATAGTTCCATTAGAAACAGTGATATATTTTGAAAAATCAAGAAAAATAGGGAAAGAGAATTAGAAAGTGAATAGGATATCAAATTAAAGATTACTGTGTCTATTTTTATATGGAAGAAACGGAGAAGGAAAAGGAATTTTATATTCTGAGATATCTTAATTTTAGTGAGACTGGTTCTAATTAACTTTGTGGTTCCCTGATCTATTTTGGAAAAATAATATAAAATTTTACAAAGTGAATTATGGGTTATAATTTATATGTATGGATTCCTTAGTGAGCCTAATTTCATTAGAAATAAGTGGAAGCAATATATGAAAACTGTACAGTGAGATATTTGAAATTAAGGTAAGAGAGGTCAGAATAGTTGGACAATGTAACAAGGGAAATTTTAAGGAATAAATTGTACTAAATGGCTAAGCCAAAAATTCTGGAAAAATTTTAGTAAGAAGATATATGAGTCTAGTTTCAAGAAAAATTTATGGAGCTTAATTTCGAGTTTCCTAACGCGAGTTATAGTCAATTTAGTCAGTATGACGTAGATGCACAGTTTTAAGTTTTATGTCCCAAATTAGTAATTAAGTCTGGGGTTGCGAAATTACGAAAATACCCTTGGAGGGTAAATTATCGAAATACCCTTGGGTTTTGAGATTACTAAATTACCCTTAGTGGGAAAAATTACCGAATTACGAAATTGCCCTTATGTGCAGAATTACGAAAATACCCTTATGGGTCAAATTACAAAAATGCCCCTAATAGGCCGATTTGATAGATTGCCTTAATGGGCCGATTTTGATATATGGCTAAATGGGCCAATTTTATATATGGCTAAATGGGGCGAATTTGATATATGGCATAATGAGCCGATTTTGTAAAGTGTTAATGGGCCAAATTGTTTGTAATAAATCTCTGATGTTATTAATTATCGTTGTTATATTGTAAATATCATAATTTGCTATGAATGTTGCATTCACATAATTCCGAATGGGTTTGGGATATTGATGATTGGAAGAAGCTATTTGGTGGCTCGCCACATATTTTGGTGACTCTATCACAATCTGTCGGTGGCTATGCCACGATATTCTCGTTATTCCGTGGATTCGCCACAAATTCGATATTATAAATGGCTAAATGCTGCGATTATAAATGGCCACTGGCCTGCGAATTATTATTATAAATGGAAAATTGCCAGCGTTTTGGTGTGTTGGCAGGGTGGGTTGACTTGATACCCACAGTGTGTTGGTTGGTACTACTGTGTGTGTAGCGGATGGATTATTAGGTTGGTTTGGGATTGCATTACATTCATTTGATTCATTTGATATATTCTATTTTGTAAATGGGCTTTGGCCTAAGATTATGCTTAATGGGCTTCAGCCCAAGTTATTGTTAGATGGGCTCAAGCCCAAATTTTTTCTAAATGGGTTCAAGCCCAGTGAACAATGGTAAGGGGATATCTGATCGTGTAAAACTGTCGTATTTTAATATTTATAAAAAGAATGATCGAACCTGTAGACTAACTATGACAACGATAGAGGCAAGTGCACCTACCGAATAGTAGTATAGTTTAGGCAAGAATATCTTATCGAACCCAAGGGAACCTAAAAGTACTACTACTCACTTTCTTTCTATTATTTAGCCTGAAATATAGAGTGATTGATTTATTAAAACTAATGAAATACTTTAAACTAAATGCAAAGACAAAAGAATGAATTGGAGAAAGACTTTAGGAAAACTCAGTTGATGAAGACGATACCCTCAGGAAGAATCCACCTATGACTTCACTTATTATCTAACCCTAAACCATATGATTTCTTTACTTAGCTTGATCCGTGAGACTACCTAACCTATATTAAACTATCTCTCGAGGCGAATAACGTCTAACCTTAGGTTAACTAGTGGAACTCTTGTTCTCTTATAACAACCCCCTAAGGAAGCAGTAAATCGATTAATGGATTCCCATATTAGGTTTCACCCTAAATCGGTAAAATCTCGTAACCCTATCTCTAGGTGCCCGATCAACTCTACTCAATTATGCCAGATCTACTTTTAGGTAGGGTCTATTCCTCCTCCACCTAAGCACATCAGATTGAATTAAGCAACATAATTAAGAACAAACTAAATACTTATCATATAATTTAGAAATCAAATAACAAAATCCATCATAGGTTTCATCCCCTTCAGGTATCTGAGGGGTTTAGTTCATAACTAAATAAGAAAACATCTCAAGAGAAAAGATAAAACAAAACATAAGAAATCCCTAAAACCCCCTGAAGGAATTAAAGAGGAGATCCTCCGTCTTGAATAAAAACTCTGGCTTCTTGAGATAGATCAACTGGCTATCTTCAAGTGATTCCCTAAAAGATGAAAGCTTCGACAAAAGCCTCTGCCAAAGACGCCCCTTTAATGTCTGCCTTGGGTTGTTTATATAGGCTTTGGGATGCTATCCTTGGCTCCTAAGTACCTCTTTCAAGAAGAATTACTATTAAGGTGTTTGAGTAGACTTAGGAGTATGTTTCTTTGGCTTCAAGCATCCAATTTCGAGTGAAATTGCTCATTCCTGCGGCAGGGGCACGACCATGTCACATGTCAGTGTAAATCGTGGTTGGGTCGTGCCTTAATTTTGTTGTTTTGGCATGGCCGTGTAAGTCGAGATTCAAGCCGTGCTTCCAGTCTGTCGATTAGGACACGACCATGTAGATTGTTTGACACGCCCGTGTGTGGTAATAAGATGATGCGCGGCCATGCAACTCGTGAGTTGGACCGTCGAGACACGGTTGTGCAGGCTTTGTGCCAGGCTGTGTTGATTTCTTGCTAAGCCCCAATTACTCCGTTTTAAGCTCGTTTTGTGTTCTTTTTATCCTCGGGTGCTTTCCTGAGTATAAACATGAAAAGAAAGGATTAAAAGCACCTTTTTACATAAACCAAGGGCTAAATCGTACAAAAGCATATTAAATATGGGGTTAAAATATGTTACTTTTACGTTTATCAAATACCCCACACTTAAGCTTTTGCTTGTCCTCAAGCAAAATTCTCAACTTATAATTAAAACGAACTTTCCATATTTCATAATATTCATCAACAATGTCTCATCATAATTCATAGATAATTGATACAAGGATAATTTAACTCAAAGAGCCCTAAAGATTCAATTATGATAAGTCATACCTTTTTAGTATGAAAACATAGGTGTCTCCCCTTATCTGAATAATTACCTTTAATTCAAAACCGACAAGGATTGACATCCTCACTGAAGGTTAACTCAAATCACTCAAAGTGTTTAAGGTTCAGGAATAAGCACTCTAAGTCGAACCTGAAAAGTTAATCCCATAGGCTTGCCTGAAAATCAAATCTCCACCATATATGAGATGATACACAAATCAAAAGGTCTTTGTAAGGGTTGTAACGGGGCTAGGGTAAAAGGTGTGGATAAAGGCTGAATTAGAAGGTTAGAATCGAGATTGACTTGACAAATTACCTAACTAGAAACAATGAACTAATATAAGTACTTACATCAATTAAAAGCCAATAATACCTACTATTGATAATTATTCTATAATAACGAGTATTTTTCCTTACTTGAAATTTGATAATACTTTAATACGAGCTTTTCCTTCAACAATTGGAGTTTAAATGCTCTAAGATCTTTTATATACTACTTAATATTGAATAAACTTGGGTTTTTTTTTTTTTTTTAGAATAAACCAAAAACAAACATAATAGAAGGAACTTTGATAATTGAAATAACCTAATTTGATAATTGATCAAATCAATTCTCGATAGAGGGGTAGTCAAAAGAATGTTGATAACAAATACAAAGGGTTTTGGGTTGATATTAATGGGTGAGTCAATAAAAAGGTTGTTAGGATTCAATAGGGTTCACTAAGGGTTAATTTGTAGGTAGGCTTTTTAGTGGAGTGAACAGGTTAAAACTTAGGTGCCTTTATCATTTCAGTATATCAAATCATTAATGTGGTCTTGACATGCATAAACGAGGCAAGTTCTAGAATAACAGTTCAAAGTTGACATACTCATAATCAATAAAGTGAGCATGAAAGAGAATACATGCTCTATAAGGCTCAAATCTCACAAAAATTATGGGTGTTTTTGACATCAATCCCTATAAATTTTGAACTTCAAGGTGATACTCAAATTTAGTTCAACGACCTATGTAACATCCTGAAAAGGGCCTATGCATTTTCGGTTTAATTGTACGAAATGACATGTCTTATGTGTTATGAATAAATTTTGAATATTTTAGAAACCAGGAATGTATAGAAATGTTACGTAAAAGAGGAAAGTTAACATTTTGGAAACCTAAGTAAAATAGGAAAGTGAACATTTTGGAAACCTAAGTAAAATAGGAAAGTGAACATTTTGGAAACCTAAGTAAAAGAGGAAAGTTAACATTTTGGAAACCTAAGTAAAATAGGAAAGTGACCATTTTGGAAACCTAAGTTAAAGAGGAAAGTGAACAAGGTGGCCTTAAGAAAATTAATAGGAAGGATTTGACACACAAACAGGCTTGGAAAAGTGGCCTGAAGATGCCACTTAAGGCCTTTAGAAATGGCGTCACATGCAAGGGTGTTGGGCCTGAGTTCGATTCACATGGGAAGCAAATAAAAGAAATTTTATTTTTGCTTATAGAAGCAAAAGAGGTGGACGGCACAAGGGAACCTAAGTGAAGAGTTTAATTCTCTTTAAAATTCGGCTAAATAGGTGGATAAATGATGGATGATTATTGTTATTTTTAGGAGATAAGAGATAATTGAGGATTAAGTCTATTATTGATTAAAGTGATAATTAAAAGATAAAATTTATCACATAGGAAGAGTTACCGATTGGGGAGACTAAGGCTAGTATTTTCGGCAAATAGGAGAAAATAAGGCCATTCTACTTATTTTCATCTTCCTTTTCCTCCTATTCTCCTCCGAATCCCTAAGCAACACCCTCTTTTCTTTATTTGTTTTTGTCAAGCAGAAAACACACCTTGTGTAGCCGAAACTTCATTACCCAAATTGCTCAACCCTTTCTTCTTCTTCTTCTTCTTCTTCTTCTTCTATTACAAACACAATCAAAAGCCGAAGGTACCAATAGCCCTAGCCGATTTCTCACTAAGCCTCAAGAACCGAAATTGTGATACATATCAGGGCCATAGCCGAATAGTGCTAAGGGTTCAAGCAAGAGTTCCATCGAATTCTTTAGTAAGGGTAAGATTAGGTTCGATTCTCATTCTATTTCATTTAAGTCCATTTAAATTAAGATTCTAATACCCTCAATATATTGTTACCAAATCTTGAAGAGATCTTTCGGGATTTACTAAGTGTCGACTTCAAGAAAGGAGAAGTTCTTTTCCGAAGGTACACCATAGGCCACGTGTTCCCTAGTTATTCGGTGAGTTTTGATTTAAAACAAGGTAAGTACATATGTACATTCGCCAAAGGTTTATTTCATATACTTTAATATTAGATTAAATCTAACATATGGTTATAGGAATTTCGACAGCATTAAGGAAGCAAGGATCCAATTCGGGATTTTAGATTTTCAAGGTAAGTAATTATGAATATTCGGCCAATGCCTTATTTTAGTACATAGATCTATTTCCTTATTATCTTAAAAAGCCAAAAACTAACCTATGTAGAGATTTAGGATTTGGCCGAATACAAGGAGAAGAAAAACAAAGTTTTCGGGATTTGAGTGATAAGCAAATCGGCATTAAGGTGAGTTTTAGTGCACAAATCCTACTAAGATTTGGTTTTGTGGCCGAATGAGTTTCTCATTAAACCTTTAATGTTGGCCGAAAATAGGAAGCAAGATCTAGAGCAGTAGATCGGGATTCTTCGGGATTTCAATGAATTCGCTAAGTTAATCAAAAGTGCATTCTACACTAATATTAATAGATTTATGGCTTTAACATGATATATGTGTTAATATGAAAGTGTAAGAATGTGGCTAAAGTACCATGTTATGGTACAAAGTACTGTGCACGCTTTCCTACTCCTACTAGGATTACTTAAATATGTTATATTTAACATGTGAAAAGTGACATGAATGTGAATTTAAGTATGATATGCATGATATAAATAATATGGGGCATTCGGGTTATATGAAAAGGGAAGTGAAGGTGGTGACTTCTGGTCCCACTATCCGAATGTGGTGACTTGATCACATTATCCTAATATGGTAACTTTTACATTATCTAAATGTGGTGTCACATGACACAATTATTTAATCGGTGGCTATGCCACAACTTTTATATGGGCGATGAGCACGCCGATCGCAATGACGCCTCGATGGTGTGTAGCGGATTGAGGTTGACTTAGTAGTCCCCACGGCAGTGCGTGTGTTGGTACTGGGATGTTTAGCGGATGGTATCTAGGTTTGGGTTTGGGTTGCATCATTATCTTGAATCATTAAATGTGAAATTATGATACGTGTGAATATGATTTGTTATGCCTAAATTTGTTAAGACTTAGTGTTTGTGTACACATTGACTCTGTTGACTCACCCGTGCTGGGAACATGTTTCAGTGACGATCGGTGATGGACCGGGTTCAGAGAAGCTTAAGGATGGCCATGCACAAAGAAGAAATTTACTGACTTGGACTTTTATTTTATTTAAGTAATTTAAAGTTTATTTTGGTTTTAATTTTGGGAAATTATTTGATGTAATAAGGTCGTAGTAGCGTTTACTTTACTTTTATTTATTGAGCATACAATCTTTATATTTATTAAAAGTTTAAGTAAAATTAATTTAATTTAAAGCCCAAACATTTTGTCACCTAAATCAAAAGGATTTTTAATAACGAAATAAACTTGTTTTCAACTCAAGCTTTAACCCAAAACAAACTTTCCTCAAAACGCCAAGTTTTTCCTAAATACAAAAGAATTTGAAATGGTTTTCACTGGGAACATACCAGATCCGGTCCGTGCTCGTGGGTAGGGTGGGTGTTTCAATTTGGTATCGAGCCCAATTTTAAACTCTCTACCTGTGGTCTAAGGCCCAAAATGTTTTCAAATCGAGCCCAAATGAGTTTTATGGAGGTATTTCTAAAAATAGGAAGGTTTGATGGCATGGCACCTAAGTTTCCAACCAGATCCACCGTGTAAGTACCCCTAACTATCTGTGTGATTATGTGAATTATAGAAGGGTAGAAAAGGAATGGAACGCAGAATAGCGTGATAGGAACTTGAACCCTAGGATTAGTCTACTCAAACACAAATACATAAGACTTAATGCACTAAACAAACCTATGGCTAAGTCAATCGAGTTAGGGTGTGGCAACCATGAATACGCATGTTCAGGATTGGATCCGAAAGAGCTCGGTATTTAAGCGACTCTAGTGACTCACCTCCTCTTCGCAGAATCCTACCCAGTGCGTAGCTTCGGTTCGCCTCAACCCTAAGACTTAGTGGGTGTGGCAACCCTCATGCGCATGCCTAGGAATGGTTTCTGGGAGCTTGGTATTTAAGCACCATGTGACTCACCTCCTCTCCACTGAATCCTACAGTGTGCGTAGCTTTGTTCACCCCGACCAAGAGGACTCGGTACAAAGCTAAACCCAAGAATTAAAACCCGAAAGGAACTAGCCATGTTTTTAAGAACCCTAATTTTAAAACTCTTAAAATAATTTTTCTTTAATTTGTGAAAATTATTTTCCTACACAATTTTCCAAAAATTTCGATTTATAAAATTACAAAAATACCCCTAGTGGTAAAATTACAAAAATGCCCTTGGTTTATAAAAAGGTCTAAAATACCCACGCTTTTAAACAACATTATCATTATTTTATAACAAGTCCAAAACCCTTATTTGCAAATTATCAAAATACCTTGATTTTGGAAAATTACAAAATTGCCCCTAACTTACCAAAATTTCCAAAATGACCTCGATTTCCAAAATTTTGCAACTTCATCGCTTTTGGAAAATAAATTTCTCAAAAAGAACCTCAAAGTTTTGCAAATTTTGAAATATCCCCAATTATTAAACTTCACAAATCTACCCGGTTTATTACCAAAATACCCCCAAAATTCAAAATTACTAAAATACCCCTGGAATTTCCAAATTTACCGAAAAGCCCCGGGATTTTAAAATTTCCAAAGTACTTTTTGACAAAATCACCAAGGAACCTTATTTGACAAATGACGAAAATACCCCTATAGGACAAATTACGCAAATACCCCTGGGTAGTGGAAAAACAACAACAATGGAAACTATAACATTTCTCGAATGAACCAAGTTCATAATTGATTGATGAATGTATGAATGTGAAGACCGTGTGCATGTATGAATCTGAAAGAACCACTCCTAAAATTCTTTTCATAAAACTTCTTCGTGGCTAATCAATGGAATAAAGGCTAATTTATAAAACTTTCTTAAATCAGACAAAGCGCATCGTTAGATATGAATTCTAGAGGACGGTCGCTGTCGACGCCAGAGAGGAAGAATGGTCGTGTCGTAACCCGTTAGATCGGGTCTAGGGTCCGACAATGAGTTACTAATGCCACCACCACCCCAAATTGCTTGCGTTGTCGAGTAGCGTGCTCGGACGGGATGATGTCAGATTGCAGTCAGGCCGCGAGTTTTGAAATGGTGGTCATGGCGCCATGAAATACGGAGCTCAAAAATTTGTACCGAGCGACTTTGAGCCAACCAATGAGGTGTTTCGTGGAGTATCCGGTGTGGCACCCAAAGACACTTGAAAATCGATTGAAGCAACCGAGCACATTATAGATGAGCTCGATCGACCTCGGAGGAGAAGTTGAAAGGAATGGTGGCACTACTACGAGATGAAGCGATCAATGGTGGTTAACAATGAGGATGGTGCCACCGCCGAGGATCCGACCGAGTATGCTAAGGAGGCATATCGGAAAAAGTACATCTAAGACACGCTATATTGATAAGCAGAGGAAAGCTTTTCTGGGGCTGGTTCAAGGGAACAAGTCAGTAGCAGCGTATGGAGCTGAATTTCTAAGGTTGAGCCGATATGCTCACGGAGTAGTAGCAACTGAGCATGAACGTTGTGTCTATTTTGAAGACGGTTTAAGGGATGACCTCAGGTTATTGATAGCTCCACATCAAGAGCGGGAATCAAGGACTCGGTTAAGCAGAGCTCTGATGGGAATAGACCCAAAAGGGGTTATGGGTCATCAGGATCGTCGGGAAATGTGCAAAAAAGGCCCAGAGCTGATGGGCCGAGGGGTCAGCAAGTTGGTACCAGAGGGCAGTATCGTCCTTGTGAGCATTGTGGAAAGAAGCACTTAGGGGAGTGCTGGAAAAAGACGGGAGGATGTTTTAGGTGTGGGTCTAAGGATCATATGCTCAAAGATTGTCTTAAGAAACCAGAGGAAAGTCGATCAATGACTCGTAATGTTAATCAGCCGGTAGAGGAGGACAAAGAATTTCAACGAGGTCGTGGTTTGAATAATGAGGTAATGGTACCGGCGAGGACGTGGAACACAAGCGCGCAGGAGCTGCTATACCGAGGCAAGGCACCGGGGTTTGGTTTATGCGGTTCATCGAAGGAGGATGGAGACGCATCGACGTCATAATTGGTACGTTTTTATTTATGGCAAGCCTTATTATGCCTTAATTGATGTGGGCTCACCAATTCTTATGTTACCCGTAGTGTAATTGAAACACTAGGCCTAGGCTCGAACTTTCGATAAGGAGATAATCAGAGTAAGCCCATTAGGCCAAACAGTAGTGGTGAATAAGATCTTTCGTAATGTATCCCTAGAAATTCAGGGAGTGAGCTTCCGGGCTGACTTAATGGAACTACCCTTTGGTGAGTTTGAACTTATACTTGGAATGGACTGGCTAGTAGAGCACCGAGCCGTGTTGGATTGTGCGACTAAATGAATGGAACTAAGGACCCTAGAGGATGAAGTAGTGGTAATGATTGGAGAAAGAAGAAACTACCTGTCTAACGTAGTTTTGCTGCTGAAGGTCGAGAAATGGTTAGGAAAGGGTGCGATGCTCTTAGCCTTCGTAAGTGCGTTGGGTGAAAAGGAGGAAGGTGTCAATGGAGTTAGAACGGTAAGGGACTTTGAGGATGTATTCCCAAAGGAATTACCAGGAATACCCCCAGATAGGGAGGTGGAATTTGGAATAGACTTACACGGGAATGACTCTCGTGTCAATCGCTCCATATCGAATGGTGCCAAGAGAGTTAGTTGAGCTCAAGGCTCAAATCTAGGAATTGCTTGACCGTGGGTTTATCCGGCCCAGTGTGCCTCTGTGAGGAGCACCGGTCCTGTTTGTGAAGAAGAAGGATGGAACTATGCGTATGTGCATAGACTGTCATCAATTGAATAAGTTGACCATCAAGAACAAGTATCCCTTGCCTAGGATTGATGACTTGTTCAATCAGCTTAAGGGGGCGACAGTGTTTTCAAAGATCGACTTAAGGTCGGGATATCATCAGCTGAATGTGAAGGAGGCGGATATCCATAAGACAGCTTTTAGGATAAGATACGGCCATTTTGAGCTTGTAGTAATGCCGTTTGGGTTGACGAAAGCTCCAACCGCGTTCATGGATATGATGAACCGAGTTTTCCAACCTTACTTGGATAGGTTCGCGTCGTGTTCATCGACGATATTTTGGTGTATTCCAAGACCAAGAGGAGCATGTTGAGCATCTCCGAAGTTGTGCTTGCAAGTATTAAGGGAAAAGAGTTTCATGCCAAATTCAAAGTGTGAATTTTGGCTCAAGGAGGTGGCGTTCTTAGGGTATGTGGTATCCGCAGAGGGAATAAGAGTGGATCCTAGGAAGATCGAGCGGTGTTGGATTGGAAACCACCTAGGTCCGTGGTCGAGATCCAAGTTTCTTAGGTTTGGCGCTATTACGTAAGGTTTGTGGAAGGGTTCTTGTCATAGCCGCACCTTTGACAAAGTTGTTAAGGAAGGAAGTACCCTTTGCATGGTCGGATAAGCAGCAGGAGAGCTTTGAGAAGCTTAAGAAGGTCTTAACGGAAGCTTCAGTATTGATTCAGCCAGAGGCAGGAAAGGAATTCACGGTGTATTGTGACACTTCCCATACAGGTTTGGGATGTGTATTGATACAAGGCGGAAAGGTAGTCGCATATGCATCTCGGCAGTTGAGGCCGCATGAGGTTAACTATCCAACCCATGACTTGGAATTGGCGGTAGTGGTTTTCGCCCTTAAGGTATGGAGGACTATCTCTATGGAGAAAGGTCGTTGATCTACATGCACCACAAGAGCCTTAAGTATCTGCTGACTCGTAAGGAGTGGAACTTGAGGCAACAAGGTGGGTGGAGTTATTGAAGGATTATGATTGCTCGATAGAGTACCACCCGCAAGGCGAATGTGGTAGTGATGCCCTAAGTCAAGGTTGTGTCGCACCTAAGGGCAATGTTCACCCATTTAAGTTTGTATGAGGATGGAAGCCTCATTGGAAGTTGCAAGTCAAGCCAACGTGGTTGAAGGAGGTGAAAGAGGACAGCTTGATTGATGAGGATTTAAGTGTTAAGTTACAACAAGCACGAATCGAGAGTTAAAGGACTATAAAGTTAGTGATGAGGGAATGCTTGTGCTTCAAAGGAAAGGTCTGTATGCCGAGGGACAAGGAGTTAAGACAGAGGATTCTTCGAGAAGCGCATGGTAGCCCTTATGCTATGCATCCCGGAGGCACTAAGTTGTACAGAGATCTAAGAGAACAATTTTGGTGGCCTGATCTTAAATGGGAAGTTACTGAATTCGTGGGAAAATGTCTGACGTGTCAACAAGTTAAGGCTGAACACCAAGTCCCATCGGGATTACTTCAGCCAATCGAGATTCCGCAGTAGAAGTGGGAAAGAATTACCATGGACTTCGTTAGTGGGCTTCCCCTTACACCTACTAAGAAGGACTCGGTATGGGTAATAGTGGACCATTTAACTAAGTCCGCACACTTCATCCCTAAAGAGTGGATTATTCCCTTGGTTAGCCAAATTATACGTGGCGTAGATTGTAAGGTTACATGGAGTGCGGTGTCAATTATTTTGATAGAGACCCAAGGTTCACGCCTCGGTTTTGGAGGGCACTTCATTAAGCTTTAGGCACTAAGTTGGACTTCACTACGGCTTTTCATCCACAATCGATGGGCGATCGAACGGGTAATACAAGTGTTGGAGGATATGTTGATAGGTCGTGTGATGGATTTCCGTAAAGTTGGGAGGATTGCTTGCCTTTAGTAGAGTTCGCCACAAAAGCAGCTTATCGTGCTAGCATTCAATGGCACCATATGAAGCATTGTACGGCGGAAGTGTCGAACTCTTACTTGTTGGACCGAGTTAAGAGAACGCCGAGTTTTGGGACCGGGGTTGGTGGCGTAAATCAAGAGAAGGTTGAGATAATCCGAGCACGCGTTAAAGGAAGCCTCGATAGGCGTAAGTCTTACGCCGACCTCAAGCGGAAGGAAATAGAGTTTGAAGTGGGAGACCAAGTGTTTCTGAAAGTCTCACCTTGGAAGAAGGTGATGAGGTTTGGTCGAAAAGGGAAGTTAAGCCCAAGGTTTATAGGGCCCTATCGGTACTAAAGCGAGTAGGACCAATGGCATACCAGCTAGAGTTACCACTAGAGTTGCAGCAGATGCACGACGTATTCCATGTGTCTATGCTACGTCGCTACCGATCAGATCCCTCTCACGTAGTACCGGTTGAAGGAGGAGCTAGGCGGACTTATCCTACGAGGAAGAGCCGATTCTTATATTGGAACGCGATGTGAAAGTGTTACGAGGAAGTCGGTTCCTCTAGTCAAAGTGTTATGGCGCAATCATGGATCGGAGGAAGCTTCGTGGGAACCAGAGGAGGCAATGGGACAAAGAATACCTCAATTATTTTAGCTAGGAAATTTCGAGGACGAAATTATTTTAAGGGTAGAATCAGTAACATCCCTAAAAGGGCCTATGCATTTTCGGTTTAATTGTATGAAATGACATGTCTTATGTGTTATGAATAAATTTTTAATATTTTTGGAAACCTGGGAATATATAGAAATGTTACGTAAAAAGAGGAAAGTTAACATTTTGGAAACCTAAGTAAAATAGGAAAGTGAACATTTTGGAAACCTAAGTAAAATAGGAAAGTGAACATTTTGGAAACCTAAGTAAAAGAGGAAAGTTAACATTTTGGAAACCTAAGTAAAATAGGAAAGTGACCATTTTGGAAACCTAAGTTAAAGAGGAAAGTGAACAAGGTGGCCTTAAGAAAATTAATAGGAAGGATTTGACACACAACAGCTTGGAAAAGTGGCTCAAGATGCCACTTAGGGCCTTTGGAAATGGCGCCACATGCAAGGGTGTTGGGCCCGAGTTCGAGTCACATAGGAAGCAAAAAAAAGAAATTTTATTTTTCTTATAGAAGCAAAAGAGGTGGACTAGACAAGGATCCTAAGTGAAGAGTTTAATTCTCTTTAAAATTCACTAAATAGGTGGATAAATGATGGATGATTATTGTTATTTTTAGGAGATAAGAGATAATTGAGGGATTAAGTCTATTATTGATTAAAGTGATAATTAAAAGATAAAAATTTATCACGTAGGAAGAGTTGGCCGATTGGGGGAAACTAAGGCTAGTATTTTTGGCAATTAGGAGAAAATAAGGCCATTCTACTTATTTTCATCTTCCTTTGTCCTCCTATTCTCTTTAATCCCCAAGCAACATCCTCTTTTCTTTATTTGTTTTGTCAAGCAGAAAACACACCTTGTGTAGTCAAACTTCATTACCCAAATTGCTCAACCCTTTCCTTCTTCTTCTTCTTCTTCTTCTTCTTCTTCTATTACAAACACAATCAAAAGTCAAGGTACCAATAGCCCTAGCCGATTTCTCACTAAGCCTCAAGAACCGAAATTGTGATACATATCGGGCCATAGCCGAATAGTGCTAAGGGTTCAAGCAAGAGTTCCATCGAATTCTTCAGTAAGGGTAAGATTAGGTTCGATTCAAGGATTTACTAAGTGTCGACTTCAAGGAAGGAGAAGTTCTTTTCCCGAAGGTACACCATAGGCCGCGTGTTCCCTAGTTATTCGGTGAGTTTTGGGATTTAAAAACAAGATAAGTACATATATGTACATTCAGCCAAAGGTTTATTTCATATACTTTAATATTAGATTAAATCTAACATATGGTTATAGGAATTTCGACAAAGATTAAGGAAGCAAGGATCCAATTCGGGATTTTAGATTTTCAAGGTAAGTAATTATGAATATTCGGCCAAGGCCTTATATTAGTACATAGATCTATTTCCTTATTATCTTAAAAAGCTGAAAACTAACCTATGTAGAGATTTAGGATTTGGCCGAATACAAGGAGAAGAAAAACAAAGTTTTGGATTTGAGTGATAAGTAAATCGGCATTAAGGTGAGTTTTAGTGCAAAATCCTACTAGGATTTGGTTTTGTGGCCGAATGAGTTTCTCATTAAACCTTTAATGTTGGCTGAATATAGGAAGCAAGATCTAGAGCAGTAGATCGAGATTCTTCGGGATTTCAGTGAATTTGCTAAGTTAATCAGGTGTGTACCCCACACTAATCTTAATAGATTTATGGCTTTAACATGATATATGTGTTAAAATGAAAGTGTAAGAATGTGGCTAAAGTACCATGTTATGGTACAAAGTACTCAGGTACGTTTCCTACTCCTACTAGGATTACGAAATATGTTATATTTAACATGTGAAAAGTGACATGAATGTGAATTTAAGTATGATATGCATGATATAAATAATATGGGGCATTCGGGTTATATGAAAAAGAGGAAGTGAAGGTGGTGACTTCGGTCCCACTATCTGAATGTGGTGACATCGGTCACATTATCTGAATGTGGTAACTTTGCTTACATTATTCAATGTGGTGTCACATGACACAATTATTTAATCTGGTGGCTATGCCACAACTTTTATATGGCGATGAGCACGCCGATCGTAGCGACCGCCTTCGATGGTGTGTAGCGGATGGAGGGTTGACTTAGTAGTCCCCACAAAGCAGTGCGGTTGGTACGGAATGTTTAGCGGATGGTATCTAGGTTTGGGTTTGGGTTGCATCATTATCTTGAATCATTAAATGTGAAATTATGATTCGTATGAATATGATTTGTTATGCCCGAATTTGTTAAGACTTAGTCTTTGTGTACACATTGAGTCTGCTTGACCCACCTCTTTGTGGGAACATGTTTGTGACGATCGATGATGGACCGGGTTCGGTAAAAGCTTAGGGATGGCCATGCACAAGAAGAAATTTACGACTTGGACTTTTATTTTATTTAAGTAATTTAAAGTTTATTTTGGTTTTAATTTTGGGAAATTATTTAATGTAATAAGGCCGTAGTAGCGTTTACTTTACTTTTATTTATTGAGCATACAATCTTTATATTTATTAAAATTTAAGTAAAATTAATTTAATTCAAAGCCCAAACGTTTTGTCACCTAAATCAAAAGGATTTTAATAACTAAATAAATATGTTTTCAACTCAAGCTCAACCCAAAACAAACTTTCCCTCAAAAGGCTCAAGTTTTTTCCTAAATACAAAAGAATTTGAAATGGTTTTCACCGGGAACATACCAGATCTGGTCCAGCTCGGGCCGAAAGTGGGTGTTTCAATTTGGTATCGAGCCAGCTTTTAAACTCTCTACCGTGGTTTAAGGCCCAAAACATTTTCAAATCGAGCCCAAATGAGTTCTATGGAGGTATTTCTGACAATAGGCAGGTTTGATGGCATGGCACCTAAGTCTCCAACCCATGATCCACTGGTAAGTACCCTAACTATCTGTGTGATTATGTGAATGATAGAAGGGTAGAAAAGGAATGGAACGTAGAATAGCATGATAGAACTTGAACCCTAGGATTAGTCTACTCAAACACAAATACATAAGACTTAATGCACTAAACAAACCTATGGCTAAGTCAATCGAGTTAGGTGTGGCAACCATGGTACGCATGTCTAGGATTGGATCCAGAAGAGCACAGTATTTAAGCGACCCTAGTGACTCACCTCCTCTTCGCAGAATCCTACCGTGCGTAGCTTCTGGCTCACCCTAACCCTAAGACTTAGTGGTGTGGCAACCCTCATGCGCATGCCTAGGAATGGTTTCAGTGGGAGCTTGGTATTTAAGCAAATCAGTGTGACTCACCTCCTCTCCACTGAATCCTACTGTGCGTAGCTTTGGTTCACCCCGACCAAGAGGACTCGGTCAAAGCTAAACCCAAAGAATTAAAACCCAAAGGGAACTAGCCATGTTTTTTAAGAACCCTAATTTTAAAACTCTTAAAATAATTTTCTTTAATTTGTGAAAATTATTTTCCTACACAATTTTTCAAAAATTTCTAATTTATAAAATTACAAAAATACCCTTAGTGGTAAAATTACAAAATGCCTTTGGTTTATAAAATGTCTAAAATACCCAGCTTTAATCAACATTATCATTATTTTATAACAAGTCCAAAACCCTTATTTGCAAATTATCAAAATACCTTGATTTTGGAAAATTACAAAATTCCCGACTTACCAAAATTTCCAAAATGACCTCGATTTCTAAAATTTTTGCAACTTCATCGCTTTTGGAAAATAAATTTCTCAAAAAGAACCCTCAAAGTTTTGCAAATTTTGAAATATCCCTGAATTATTAAACTTTACTAATCTACCCTGGTTTATTACCAAAATACCCCCGAAATTCAAAATTACTAAAATACCCCTAGAATTTCCAAATTTACCGAAAAGCCCCAGGATTTTAAAATTTCCAAAGGACTTTTTGACAAAATCACCAAGGAACCTTATTTGACAAATTACAAAAATACCCCTATAGGACAAATTACGCAAATACCCCTGGGTAGTGGAAAAACAACAACAATGGAAACTATAACATTTCTCTGAATGAACGGAAGTTCATAATTGATTGATGAATGTATGAATGTGAAGACTGTGTGCATGTATGAATACGAAAGAACCACTCCTAAAATTCTTTTCATAAAACTTCTTCGCGATTAATCAGTGGAATAAAGGCTAATTTATAAAAACTTTCTTAAATCAGATTAAAGCGCATCGTTAGATATGAATTCTAGAGGACGTGGTCGTCAAGGACGCGGTAGAGGAAGAATGGCTGTGTCAGAACCCGTTAGATTGGGTCAAAGGTCTAACAATGAGTTACCACCGCCACTACCACCCCTGCCATTTCGGTGTCGAAAGCAGTGCTCAGACGGGGATGATGTCAGATCACGGTGTCAGTCTTTGCTAATTTTGGAAATGGTAGTGGCGCGGTGGAAATACGGAGCTCAAAATTTGTACCCGAGTGACTCGAGCCAATCTGGCCGAGGTGTTTAAGTGGAGTATCCGTGTGGCACCCAATACAAATGAAAGATCGATTGGAAGCAACCGAGCGCATTATGGATGAGCTCGATCGACCCGGAGGAGAAGTTGAAAGGAATGGTGGCACTACTACGAGATGAAGCGTATCAATGGTGGTTAACAATGAGGGATGGTGCCACTGCTGAGGATCTGACCTGGGAGTATGCTAAGGAGGCATATCATAAAAAGTACATCGGCACACGTTATATTGATGAGCAGAGGAAAGCTTTTCTGAGGTGGGTTCAAGGAACAAGTCGATGCTTGATGAAGTCAATTTCTAAGGTTGAGCCGATATGCTCACGGAGTAGTAGCAATCGAGCATGAACGTTGTGTCCGCTTTGAAGACGGTTTAAGGATGACCTCAGGTTATTAATAGCTCTACATCAGGAGCGGGAATCAAGGACTCGGTTAAGCAGAGCTCTGATAGGAATAGACTCAAGAGGGGTTATGGGTCATCGTGATCGTTGGGAAATGTGCAAAAAGGCCCAGAATCGATGGGTGAGGGTCGCAAGTTGGTACCAGAGGGCGATGATCGCCCTTATGAGCATTGTGGAAGGAAGCACTTAGGGAGGCCGAAAAGACGGAGGATGTTTTAGGTGTGGGTTTAAGGACCATATGCTCAAAGATTGTCTTAAGAAACCAGAGGAAAGTCGATCAGTAGCTCAGAATGTTAATTAGGCTGGTAGAGGAGGACAGCAGCCTCAACGAGGTCGTGGTTCGAATAACAGAGGTAATGGTACTGGCAAAGGACATGGAACACAAGGCAGAGGAGCTGCTAATACTGAGGCAAGGCAGCCGGGTTTGGTTTATGCGGTTCATCGAAGGGAGGATGGAGACCCACCGGACGTCATAACCAGTACGTTCTTTATTTATGGCAAGCCTTATTATGCCTTAATTGATGTGGGCTCGACCCATTCTTATGTTACCTGTAGTGTAATTGAAACACTAGGCCTAGGCTCTGAACTTTCTGATAAGGAGATGACTGTAGTAAGCCCATTAGGCCAAACTGTAGTGGTGAATAAGATCTTTCGGAATGTATCCCTAGAAATTCAGGGAGTGAGCTTCTGGGCTGACTTAATGGAACTACCCTTTGGTGAGTTTGAACTTATACTTGGAATAGACTGGCTAGTAGAGCACCGAGCCGTGTTGGATTGTGCGGCTAAATGAATGGAACTAAGGACCCCAGAGGATGAAGTAATGGTAATGATCGGAGAAAGAAGAAACTACCTGTCTAACGTAGTTTCGGCGTTGAAGGCTGAGAAAATGGTTAGGAAAGGGTGCAGGGCGTTCTTAGCCTTCGTAAGTGTGTTGGGTGAAAAGGAAGAAGGTGTCAATAGAGTTAGAACGGTAAGGGACTTTGAGGATGTATTCCCAGAGGAATTACCAGGAATACCCCCAGATAGGGAGGTGGAATTTGGAATAGACTTGCTACCGGGAACAGCTCCTGTGTCAATCGCTCCATAGCGAATGGTGCCAAGAGAGTTAGTTGAGCTCAAGGCTCAAATCTAGGAATTACTTCACCGTGGGTTTATCCGGCCTAGTGTGCATCTGTGGGGAGCACCGGTCCTATTTGTGAAGAAGAAGGATGGAACTATGCGTATGTGCATAGACTATCGTCAATTGAATAAGTTGACCATCAAGAACAAGTATCCCTTGCCTAGGATTGATGACTTGTTCGATCAGCTTAAGGGGGCAGCAGTGTTTTCAAAGATCGATTTAAGGTCGGGATATCATCAGCTGAAGGTGAAGGAGGCAGATATCCATAAGACAGCTTTTAGGACAAGATACGGCCATTTTGAGTTTGTAGCAATGCTGTTTGGGTTGACAAAAGCTCCAGCCACGTTCATGGATATGATGAACTGAGTTTTCCAACCTTACTTGGATAGGTTCGTCGTCGTGTTCATCGACGATATTTTGGTGTATTCCAAGACTGAAGAGGAGCATGTTGAGCATCTCCGAGTTGTGCTGCAAGTATTAAGGAAAAGAAGCTCTATGCCAAATTCAAAGAAGTGTGAATTTCACTCAAGGAGGTGGCGCTTAGGGCATGTGGTATCCGCAGAGGAATAAGAGTGGATCCTAGAAAGATCGAGGCGGTGTTGGATTGGAAACCACCTAGGTCCGTGGTCGAGATCCAAGTTTTTTAGGTTTCAAAGCTATTACGAAGGTTTGTGGAAGGGTTCTCATCTATAGCCGCGCCTTTGACAAAGTTGTTGAGGAAGGAAGTACCCTTTGTATGGTCTGATAAGTAGCAGGAGAGCTTTAAGAAGCTTAAGAAGGTCTTAACTAAGCTCCAAGATTGATTCACCCGTAGGTAGGAAAGGAATTACTTGTGTATTGTGACACTTCCCATACAGTTTGGGATGTGTATTGATGCAAGACGGAAAGGTAGTTGCATATGCATCTCTGGCATTGAGGCCGCATGAGGTTAACTACCCAACCCATGACTTGGAATTGGCAAATGTGGTTTTCACCCTTAAGGTGTGGAGGCACTATCTCTATGGAGAAAGGTCGTTGATCTACAGCACCACAAGAGCCTTAAGTATCTGTTGACTCGAAGGAGTTGAACTTGAGGCAACAAAGGTGGGTGGAGTTATTGAAGGATTATGATTGCTCGATAGAGTACCACCCGGCAAGGCAAATGTGGTAGCCGATGCCCTAAGTCGGAAGGTTGTGTTGGACCCAAGGGCAATGTTCACCCATTTAAGTTTGTATGAGGATGGAAGCCTGCTATGGAAAGTTGCAAGTCAAGCCAACGTGGTTGAAGGAGGTGAAAGAGGGACAGCTTGATTGATGAGGATTTAAGTGTTAAGTTACAAAAAGCACAGAACGGAGAGTTAAAGGACTATGAAGTTAGTGATGAGGGAATGCAGTGCTTCAAAGGAAAGGTCTGTATGCCGAGGGACAAGGAGTTAAGACAGAGGATTCTTCGGGAAGCGCATGGTAGCCCTTATGATATGTATCCCGGAGGCACTAAGTTGTACAGAGATCTAAGAGAACAATTTTGGTGGTCTGATCTTAAATGGGAAGTTACTAAATTTGTGGGAAAATGTCTGACGTGTCAACAAGTTAAGGCTAAACACCAAGTCCCATCGGGATTGCTTCAGCCAATTGTGATTCCGCAGTGGAAGTGGGAAAAAATTACCATGGACTTCAAGTAGTGGGCTTCCCTTACGCCTACTAAGAAGGACTCAGATGGGTAATAGTGGACCATTTGACTAAGTCCGCACACTTCATCCCGGTAAGAGTGGATTATTCCCTTCATAAGTTAGCCAAATTATACGTGGCAGAGATTGTAAGGTTACACGGAGTGCCAGTGTCAATTATTTCGGATAGAGACCCAAGGTTCACGCCTCGCTTTGGAGGGCACTTCATCAAGCTTTAGGCACTAAGTTGGACTTCACTACTTTTCATCCATAATCGACGGGCAATCCGAATCTGGTAATACAAGTGTTGGAGGATATGTTGATAGGTCAGGTGATGGATTTCCGGAAGTTGGGGGGATTACTTGCCTTTAGCGTAGTTTGCCTACAATAATAGTTATCGAGCTAGCATTCTGGATGGCACCATATGAAGCATTGTACGGCGGAAGTGTCGAACTCTTACTTGTTGGACCGAGTTAGAGAACGCCGAGTTTTGGGACCGGGGTTGGTGATGTAAACCAAGAGAAGGTTGAGATAATCGAGCACGGTTAAAGGAAGCCTCGATAGGCGTAAGTCTTACGCCGACCTCAAGCGGAAGGAAATAGAGTTTGAAGTGGGAGACCAAGTGTTTCGAAAGTCTCGCCTTGGAAGAAGGTGATGAGGTTTGGTCGAAAAGGAAGTTAAGCCCAAGGTTTATAGGGTCTCTATCGGTACTAAAGCGAGTGGGACCATGGCATACCACCTAGAGTTACCACTAAAGTTGCAGCAGATGCACGACGATTCCATGTGTCCATGCTACGTCGCTACCGATCGATCCTTCTCACGTGGTACCGCTTGAAGGAGTGGAGCTAAGGCCAGACTTATCCTACGAGGAAGAGCCGATTCAGATTTTGGAACGCGATGTGAAAGTGTTACGGAAGAAGTCGGTTCCTCTAGTCAAAGTGTTATGGCGCAATCATGGATCGGAGGAAGCTTCGTGGGAACCAGAGGAGGCAATGCGACAACAATACCCTCAATTATTTTAGCTAGGAAATTTCGAGGACTAAATTATTTTAAGGGGTAGAACTCAGAACATCCTCGAAAAGGGCCTATGCATTTTCGGTTTAATTGTACGAAATGACATGTCTTATGTGTTATGAATAAATTTTGAATATTTTGGAAACCCGGAATGTATAGAAATGTTACGTAAAAGAGGAAAGTTAACATTTTGGAAACCTAAGTAAAATAGGAAAGTGAACATTTTGGAAACCTAAGTAAAATAGGAAAGTGAACATTTTGGAAACCTAAGTAAAGAGGAAAGTTAACATTTTGGAAACCTAAGTAAAATAGGAAAGTGACCATTTTGGAAACCTAAGTTAAAGAGGAAAGTGAACAAGGTGGCCTTAAGAAAATTAATAGGAAGGATTTGACACACAAACAGCTTGGAAAAGTGGCTCTAAGATGCCACTTAGGGCCTTTGGAAATGGCGCCACATGCAAGGGTGTTGGGCCCGAGTTCGAGTCACATGGGAAGCAAATAAAAGAAATTTTATTTTTGCTTATAGAAGCAAAAGAGGTGGACGACACAAGGAACCTAAGTGAAGAGTTTAATTCTCTTTAAAATTCGGCTAAATAGGTGGATAAATGATGGATGATTATTGTTATTTTAGGAGATAAGAGATAATTGAGGATTAAGTCTATTATTGATTAAAGTGATAATTAAAAGATAAAAATTTATCACATAGGAAGAGTTGGCCGATTGGGGGAGACTAAGGCTAGTATTTTCGGCAAATAGTTGAAAATAAGGCCATTCTACTTATTTTCATCTTCCTTTTTCCTCCTATTCTCTGCCGAATCCCCTAAGCAACGCCCTCTTTTCTTTATTTGTTTTTGTCAAGCAGAAAACACACCTTGTGTAGCTAAAACTTCATTACCCAAATTGCTCAACCCTTTCCTTCTTCTTCTTCTTCTTCTTCTTCTTCTTCTTCTTCTTCTTCTTCTTCTATTACAAACACAATCAAAAGCCGAAGGTACCAATAGCCCTAGCCGATTTCTCACTAAGCCTCAAGAACCGAAATTGTGATACATATCAGGGCCATAGCCGAATAGTGCTAAGGGTTCAAGCAAGAGTTCCATCGAATTCTTCAAGAAGGGTAAGATTAGGTTCGATTCTCATTCTATTTCATTTAAGTCCTGATTTAAATTAAGATTCTAATACCTTCAATATATTATTGCCGTAAATCTTGAAGAGATCTTTCTGGATTTACTAAGTGTCGACTTCAAGGAAGGAGAAGTTCTTTTCCGAAGGTACACCATAGGCCACGTGTTCCTAGTTATTCGGTGAGTTACGGATTTAAAACAAGGTAAGTACATATATGTACATTCGACCAAAGGTTTATTTCATATACTTTAATATTAGATTAAATCTAACATATGGTTATAGAATTTCGACAAAGATTAAGGAAGCAAGGATCCAATTTGGGATTTTAGATTTTCAAGGTAAGTAATTATGAATATTCGCCAAGGCCTTATTTTAGTACATAGATCTATTTCCTTATTATCTTAAAACGCCAAAACTAACCTATGTAGAGATTTAGGATTTGGTGAATGTGAGGAGAAGAAAACAAAGTTTTGGATTTGAGTGATAAGCAAATCGGCATTAAGGTGAGTTTTAGTGCACAAATCCTACTAAGATTTGGTTTGTGGTTAATGAGTTTCTCATTAAACCTTTAATGTTGGTGAATATAGGAAGCAAGATCTAGAGCGAGATCTAGATTCTTCTGGATTTCAATGAATTTGCTAAGTTAATCGTGTGTGTACCCACACTAATCTTAATAGATTTATGGCTTTAACATGATATATGTGTTAATATGAAAGTGTAAGAATGTGGCTAAAGTACGATGTTATGGTACAAAGTACTCGTGCACGCTTTCCTACTCCTACTAGGATTACGTAAATATGTTATATTTAACATGTGAAAAGTGACATGAATGTGAATTTAAGTATGATATGCATGATATAAATAATATGGGGCATTCAAGTTATATGAAAAGGGAAGTGAATGTGGTGACTTGGCCCACTATCCGAATGTGGTGACTTCATCACATTATCTAAATGTGGTAACTTTGGTTACATTATCGAATGTGGTGTCACATGACACAATTATTTAATCTGGTGGCTATGCCACAACTTTTATATGGGCGATGAGCATGTCGATCGGCAATGACGCTTCTCGATGGTGTGTAGCTAATGGAGGGTTGACTTAGTAGTCCCCACGGTTATGCAAAAGTTGGTACGGGGATGTATAGCGGATGGTATCTAGGTTTGGGTTTGGGTTGCATCATTATCTTGAATCATTAAATGTGAAATTATGATACGTATGAATATGATTTGTTATGCCCGAATTTGTTAAGACTTAGTGTTTGTGTACACATTGAGTCTGCTTGACTCACCCCGCTAGGGAACATGTTTCGTGTGACGATCAAGGATGGATCGAGTTCGAGAAGCTTAGGGATGGCCATGCACAAGAAGAAATTTGCGACTTGGACTTTTATCTTATTTAAGTAATTTAAAGTTTATTTTGGTTTTAATTTTGGGAAATTATTTGATGTAATAAGGTAGTAGTAGCGTTTATTTTACTTTTATTTGTTGAGCATACAATCTTTATATTTATTAAAAGTTTAAGTAAAATTAATTTAATTCAAAGCCCAAACGTTTTGTCACCTAAATCAAAAGGATTTTAAAACGAAATAAACCTCGGTTTCAACTCAAGCTCAACCCAAAACAAACTTTCCTCAAAACGCCCAAGTTTTTCCTAAATACAAAAGAATTTGAAATGGTTTTCACCGGGAACATACTGATCCAAATCGTGCTCGTGGTAGGGTGTGGGGTGTTTCAACCTATCAATTTTAATTTTTAGAAAGTTGACTTATCGTGTTTGATTCTCTAGTATTCTTCAAATTTAATCATCAATGCACAATTAACTATGACTTACTCTAAAACATATCAATAAAAATCATAAATCATTAGAAATTTCACCCTAATTAATAATATGAGAAAATACTTAAGATCAAGACTAAATTGTGGTTTTAAGAATTATGTAAAAGTTAGGCACTATTACCCCCATTTTTAAGATGTACATTGACCTCAATGTACAAAGATAGATAATGATAATTAGATGCCAAATCAAAAGATAAGTGGGGAAAGTAATACTACCAAATCAATGATCCCTAGCGCCTTTGGTGGTGGTGATGGTGTTTTCTATGGGCACAGTGGTGTGGCTACCAAAAGCAATTTGCTAGATGAAGAAATTGATAGCTCAGTAAAGATATAGCCAAGAGATCTAGAGAAATAATAATAATATACTAAAATATATTTAAAGATTAAGGAAATAAAAAGAAGGAGACTAAGAAGAAAACTGAAATTGAAAGGAAAGACTAATGGACTAAGGAGTCCTTATTGTTAGATGGTTCACGAGGTGGGTGTGACCTCGAAGGCTGTGGTGTGTGATTCCCTAGAAGCCTTTAGAACCTAAAACCAAGAAACTAATATGAAATAAATTAAATTAAGTAGAAAAGAAGTATAGATAAGGAAAATAAAGGAGACGGGAAAAGAAAAATAGAACCGAAAAGGTTTCGGAGACTCTTGGCGTGTCAATTAGCTGAAGCTACCGGCATGAACTCATGTTGAGGTCTCCTCTGAGGAGACGATTCTTACATTCCTTCGGCATGATTTTGGTGTTTGCTCAAGAGTCTTTGGACCTTTTATTATGGGAAAAAAGAAAAAAATTGAAAGAAAAAGAAGAAAGCAAGAAGATGGGGAGAAGGGGAAGGCCGTGGGGTTTAAATAAGATTTCAAGTTTGGCATGTTCCCACACTAGTGTACCAAGGGTGTGTTGATTCACACGGCCGGTTCGCACGACCGTTTTGTGGAGTGTGTTGTTCTTCAACGCCCGTTTGTTGATTGGCACGCCTGTTTCTAAAAGGCTAGGATGTAAGCACGGATGGACTGCACGGGCGTGGTTTACCCGTGCTCAATAAGTCAGTATCTTAGCACGGTTGTGAGGCACGACCGTGCTATTTTGTCGGTGCCCGTGTTATGGGTGGTTGGATCCGTGACGTTTGGAGGGTGGTTGGACTAACTTGCACGGCTCTGCTCGGTCAGTGTGGTGGTTCCGGTGGTCCACACGGCCACGGGCATGGCTTTGTGTAAGGCCATGTGGCCTGGAAATCTACATTTTTGTGTTAGTTTAAATGTTAAGAGAAGAGAGAAGAAAAGAAAAGAAAATAAATTTGAAACTAAATAGTTTTAGTGCTCGAGTTGCCTCCCGAGAAGCGCTTGTTTATAGTCTTAAGCTAGACTATCCTTGACTTTGAAAAATTTAGGAGGTTTAAAGGTTTGAATATTTTCCTTCTTCTTGACAGTTTTATTTTGTGACAAAGTTTAGGTCGGAAGTGTTTACCTTGAAATTGCTGAATATTGGATTACTTACCTCGACTATCTCGTGTGGGAAAATATTGTGTACCAAGGAGTATTTCTCCTTTTTCTTCATGTCTGCTGAAGTGATGTGAGGATTGCTTTTGTCTAACAAAGACCGGTCTCCTATTTTAAAGTGATTTGATGTCCCTATGAGCTCTTCCGTGGTTCCTTTGGTTCTACTTCGTGGATCCAACTTTTCTTTGGTATGTATCTTCGCTTCTTCTAAATTGTCGATCTTATGGTTTTGTTTCGGTGTGATTCTTCCGTGATTTACTTGGTGGCTATGAGTTGGCTCGGTTTTGATGCATTGTGATGTTTCTGCGATGAAGGTTGAACAATTTGGTTATCTATTGAAATGACGTTTTACCTTCATCTTCTCGTTGTTTTAATGAGTCGAGAGCTTGACGATTGACTGATTCTTCTCCTATGCGACGTAACACCCAAACCCAGCCCATACGTCATTACCGGATCTGGTATGCTATAGGTTAAATCTTAAAAACATTGCTTCGATGGGTTTTGCAATGTCTCAGTTTTTTTTTCATTAATCGTGATATTTGTGAAAAAGTTTGAAGAACTTATGTTTTGCATCGGTTGAGTTTGAAAAGCCCATTTATCATTTCATTTTATTAATAAGACTTTGGAAAAACATAGGTTTATAAGCATGTGACTTATTAAGGGTGAAAATAAAGCGAGTAACACATAAATTGGAAACCTAAGTTATGGGGACCTATTACAAAAATATTCCCAAAAATTCATATTTTAAATGAAAAGTCAAAGATAGTCTATGAAAATAATAATAGTCTTGATGGTCCCTCGAGTCCGCATCGGCTCCTATGTCCACAGTCTACTGCTCATCTGTAGAGTGGGAAAAACATAAATGGGTGAGTCACAAAGACTTAGTGTGCAAAACTTGAAAACACATAAAAGCTTAGGGCCCACAAACACATTATGGGCCTTGGCCCATATACAATGGTAACAAAATATGTCATGCAACATGGCCCATCCAAAAACCTAAGAGTCTATCCTCTACACACCCCCGTACCAACCATCATATAGTGGGGATTTCTACAATCAACCCTCCATCCGCTACACACCACGTCGACAGCTGTGCTACCTATCATAAAGACTGATCGCTAATGCGAACATCAAAAAATACATTTCGTATTTCGACAGCTATGCTGCCTATCATAAAGACCGATCGTTAATACGAACCTTTGTGGCAAAGCCGCCGATCGCCCCGTGACCTGCTCCCCTTCCATAAATCGATCAATCAATCCCATCCCATGCATACACACATACAAGAATCAAAACATCAAGCCATCTAACAGATCTCATACTTTCACATGCTTCGATACACATAGAAAAGTTTCTATGATTACGTACTTGGCATCCCTTGCCTACCCTTTCTGGGTAACACAACTGTTCATATAGCCTCTCTTTCCGGCTTTTAGCCTATAGCATACATATAACATAACAAAGCTTATGTGTCAAGAATCGACACACCTTATTATGGTTAAGACGACACCCTCTATGTCGACACTGTCAGAAGCTGATACGACTGCTATCTGCCTAAGATGTTGTTCAGAAGCTGGTCCACAACCCGACGTCCAATCTCGAACGGCGGGCACTTCTTGTTTCTTAAACTTAGGGATTGGGTTTACGGACCCAATCCTCTTATTTGCCTGATCCATATTTGATTCCATCCAAAAAGTCCTTGTCAGAATTACTATAGCGAAATAGGGTTATTAAACCATATATGAGTTAAGATCTCAAATATGATAGCTAATCTAACAGAATCTAAAGGAAACCCCTTACCTTGAAATCCCAAAATCGATAGGATACTTAGAGATTAACGCTTCGACTTTTTGAGATTCTGATGATTCGATCTACTATGATTTCAAATGCCACCAAAAGAACATGTGATTAGAGAAGGGAAAAAGAATAGAAGAAAATCGGCACCTACCTTTACAGGGAATTCGAAAACTTCCAGAAGATTCCAGCTTTATGGATAAATCGGCACAAGAGAAAAGAATGGAAAAAGAAAGTGAAATGAGAGGTTTCGACCTTTAAAGAAATTGAAGATGAGAGAAAGAATTGAGAGGTTTCAGCTTTTGGAAAAGAAGAGAGAACAGAAATTGTAGAGAAAGAATGAGAATTTGGGCACAGAGAATGAGGAAAAGAATAGGGTTCAAATGCCGGAATTGAAGAGATACCACCCCTATTTATAGAGAATTTTGGCACTTACTTATCAAAACCCAAAAGTGCCCTTCCTGATAACTATTAATTAATCAAATAATAGGGGGAATTTTGACACCCCTTTAACATGAAGAAACCGATTCCTTCCCCCTCTAGGAGATGCAATTTCGGCCAACTCTGCTCTCAGCAGATAGCTCCTATCTTTTCTCCTTTATCTTGATCTATTCACCTTTAGGAGAGGCCTAAATAACACCACCTCTCCCTACTATTATCAGCACAATATCCACATTATCCAACAGATAAATCTTCTTATAATAAAGCATCCTAGTCCCCCATTCTCCTCTCCTTTTAACACCAAAACAACTAGAATAAATAAGTGGGTAATGCACTCAACCTTGGATCCCCATCGCTTTTCACGCCATCGCCCACCGGGCCACTAGCCCATTTTTGTGTTTTAATTCACGAACAATATCTTTTAAGCTCGACCTATCTAGCTTTCCACTAAAGTGCCCAAATAGAAAATTTGATTAAGGCCTCACCAAACCCGAGCCCAATCAACCCCTTAAACACTCTAATTATCATATTGAACATAACACACATCAAATGCAAAGGCCCATTAATTCAGGATGTTGCAGTTCTACCCCCTTAAAAGAATTTCATCCTCGAAATTACCTGATCCGAATAGATGCGGGTATTGCTGTCGCACCGCTTCCTCCGGTTCCTACATAGCCTCCTCAGAGCCGTGATTCCGCCATAGAACCTTAACCAACGGAACCTTCTTCCTTCGTAATACTTTGACATCACAATCCATGATTTTCACTGGTTCCTATTCAAAGGATAGGTCAGGTCTTACCTCTATTTCCTCCATAGGTACCACATGAGACGGATCCGAACAATGACGTCTTAACATAGAGACGTGAAATACATCGTGGATCTGATTCAATTCAGCAGGTAGCTCAAGCTGATATGCTACTGGTCCAACCCGTTTCAGCACCTGATAAGGTCCGATGAATCTGAGACTTTACTTACCCTTCCGTCCAAACCTTAATACTTTCTTCCATGGCGACACTTTCAAGAACACCCTGTCACCCACTGCAAACTCTATGTCCTTGCGCTTCAAATCAGCATAAGACTTCTGTCTGTCCGACGCTTCCTTTAGTCAAGCCCGAATTAGCTCAACCTTCTCCTCTGTCTCAGAACCAACCTGCACCCAAAATTCACCATTCCCCAATTTCGTCCAACGGTAGGAGTACGACATTCGCCTGCAATGCTTCATAGGCGCCATCCTAATACTAGATTGGTAGTTGTTGTTGTACGCAAACTCGCCAATGGCGTAAACTCCTCCCAACTACATCTCAAATCAATGGCACAACCCCTTTACATGTCCTCCAAGATTTGAATCACCCGCTCAACCGCCCATCGGTGCGAGGATGAAATGTCAGATCAAATCCAACTGCACTCCAACATTTGATGCAACGTCTTCCAAAACCTTGACGCAAACCTAGGATCTCAGTCTGAGATAATCGACATAGGTACTCCATGCAACCTTACAATCTCCGCTATATATAGCTTAGCCAACTTTTGTAACGAATAATTGACCGAACCTGCACAAAATGAGCGGACTTCGTCAACCGATCAACGATCACCCAAACTGAATCTTTCCTAGTAGGTGTAAGAGGTAGCCCACTAACAAAGCCCATTGTGATCCCTTTCCACTTCCACTGAGGAATCTTCACTGATTGCAACAACCCTGATGGTAACTGATGCTCCGCCTTTACCTGCTGACAGGTTAAACACTTCCCTACTAATTTAGTCACCTCTCGTTTTAAGCATGGCCACCAAAACTGCTCCCGTAAATCTCGATACATCTTACTCCCTTCAGGATGCATAGCGTATGGACTGCCATGCGCTTCTTGCAGGATCCTATGCCTCAATTCAGGATCTTTTGGCATGCACACTCTCCCTTGAAAACATAACATCCTTTCCTCATTCACACTAAATTCCGTTGATTCATCACTTGCTCCAACCGGAAACTTCTCCTTCAGCAACTCATCAGTTTGCTGCTTTTCCTTAACCTGACTAAACCATGAGGGTTTTACTTGAAGTTTCGCCAATGAACTCCCATTGTCGTACAGACTAAGGTGAGCAAACATTTCTCTCAAGTCAGAGATCACCTTAGGGCTTAGAGCATCTGCCACCACATTGGCCTTACCCGGACGATACTCGATCGAGCAATCATAATCCTTTAACAACTTGATCCACCTCCTTTGCCTTAGATTCAACTCCTTCTGTTTCAAAAGGTACTTCAAACTCCTATGATCCGTGTAAATGATAGATTTCTCCCCATACAAATAATGCCTCCAAATCTTCAAGGAAAACACCACCACCGCCAACTCCAAATCATGGGTGGGATAGTTTGCTTCGTGCGATCTTAACTGCTTCTTATCAGACCAAACGAACGGAACTCCTTTTCGTAGCAACTTAGTCAATGGTGCCGTAATCAGAGAAAATCCTTCAACAAACCTTCGGTAATACCCGGCTAAACCAAGGAAACTCTGAATCTCTACCACTGACTTAGACGGCTTCAAATCCAACACCACTTCAATTTTCTGAGGGTCAACCTAATCCCCTCTGTCGACACCACGTGACCTAAAAAAGTAACTTCCTTTGGCCAAAATTCGCACTTGCTGAATTTGGCATAAAGCTGATTCTCCCTCAGAATCTGCAGAACCACTTGCAGATGTGAATCATGCTCCTCCTCCGATCTTGAATAAGCCAAGATGTCATCAATAAAAACCACGACAAACCGATCCAAGTAGGGTTGGAACACTCGATTCATTATATCCATAAACGCTGCTGGTGCGTTAGTCAACCCAAATGGCATCACCATGAACTCGTAGTGACCGTAGCGAGTCTTAAAGGCCATCTTATGAATATCCGCCTCTTTGACCTTAAGCTGATGGTACCCTAACCTCAGATCTATCTTCGAAAAGACTGAGGCCCCCTTCAACTGATCGAACAAGTCATCAATCCTTGGCAATAGGTAGTTGTCCATAATGATTAACTTATTCAATTGACGATAGTCAATGCACATACGCATTGAACCATCCTTCTTCTTAACAAATAACACCGGCGCTCCCCAAGGTGACACACTTGGTCGAATAAACCCTCTATCCAACAACTTCTAGATTTGCGCTTTCAATTCCACCAACTTATTCAGAGCCATTCTATATGGAGCAATAGATACTGGCGCTGTTCCCAGAAAAAGATCAATTTCAAACTCCGCTCCTCGATCCGGAGGTAATCCTGGAAGCTCTTCTAGGAAAACATCAGGAAATTCCTTCACCGTCTTAACGTCCTCAACAGTTTGGTCATTGGCTTCCAAAGCCCGTACAAACATTAGAACTGCCTCGCACCCTTTTCTCACCATTCTTTCCTCTTTTAGGGCAGTTACCATGTTTGACAGACAATTCCCCTTTCTTCTATCACCAACACTTCACCTCTCTCGGGGGTTCTTAACACCATACGCTTAGTTGCACAATCTATATTGACCTGATACTTCACTAGCCAGTCCATGTCTAAAATTAAGTCAAATTCCCTGAACGGTAATTCCATTAGATCCGTCAGGAAAACTACTCCCTGAACTTCTAAGGGTACCTCCCAATAAAGCTTATCTACCACCACAGATTGTCGTAATAGGCTAATTACCGTCATCGCCCTAGGGGTAACTTCAGAATCTAAACTTAAAGTTTCAGACACACTACTAGCAACATATGAATGTGTTGACCCAATGTCAATCAATGCAGATAAGGCAATCCAAAATTAAAAACGTCGGTTATAACATCCGGCAAGGCCTTCCTCTCGACGTCTGGCAACAGACCAACCCCGACCGCTTTACCTCGGTGTTTCTCGCCCTCGGCTGGTGCTTCATGCCCTCGACCAAAACCATTACCACCTCTGGCCGAACCACGACTTCTCCGTGGTCTGTGACCTCTTTACCCGGTCTGCAGATTTCCACCTCATGGGTCTTACCTCATCTCGTGGTTGAGGACAATCTCTTATCTGATGGTCCAAAGAACCACACCTAAAGCACTTCCCACTGCCTGCCCAACACTCACCTACATAGAATTTTTCACATCGGCCATACCTTCGTGTTCGGTTAGCAGCAGGTCTTTTAGCCCGTCTCAGTCCATCCGACCTAGGTCTTTTTTGAGTACGCACAGTTGTCCCTGCCGATCCAAAATTTCTCTTACCTCTGCCCCTATCTCTATCCCAATTTAGCTTTTCTGTCCGTTTCACCTCCTCAGCTATTTTGGCCTTCTCCACAAGCACAACAAATTCCCGCTCTCGTTGTGGAGCTATCAACACACGTAGATCGTCCTTCAGGCCATCCTCAAAACGAACACATCTTTCATGCTCTGTGGCCACTATCCCTCGAGCATAACGGCTAAGGCATAGGAATTCTGCTTCATTACGCCACTACCAACCTACTTCCTTGAACCAAGTTTAGGAATGCTCTGCGCTGCGCATCCACATAGCTAGTCCCAATGTACTTACTTTGAACGCCGCTCAAGTGACCCTGTGATATGGTCACCATGATACTTCCATAACTATAAGCCACCATTAATATGCTTCATCCCGGAGAAGAGACACCACCCTTCACCTTCTCTTCATCCGTAAAGTTGAGATCATCCACTATCCGCTCCATTGCTTCCACCAAGACTCACTTTGTACTAGGAGCTACACCGAAATCCCTTAAACACTTTTGCCCGCTGGCTCACCACTCCGCACATTTTTTTGCTCCTATGTCGATGCCCCCCAAAGAACCTCTCTAAGACTCGTAACATTGCCTAAGATATAGCATCATCTCCGACCGTCTAATCTTGAAATTTTGCCTCCACAACTGGTGGCACTGGTACCTCATTCCCTGACTCGTGACCAAACCCTATGGGTTCTGACACAGCAATCCTACCTCTACCTCGGCCACGCACACCATGTCCTCTAGTGCTCATTCTACCATTCGCGATTTATCTTATTAAAAATTTTATGAATTAATAATTCTTTCTTCCACTAATCAATAACGGACAGTCTTATGGAAAATAGTTTTAACAGTAGTTCTTTTGAATTCAAATTCTATCTACAAGTTCAGTTCTCAAATCAGTATTTCCTAGTTCTAGAATACACATTCAATCAACATCCATCACACATCAACACACAAGCAGCATCATGAACCTACATTCATCACCTAGTGGTATTTTCGTCATTTCACTACCCAGGGGTATTTTTGTAATTTTAACCGACATGGGTATTTTTGTAATTTTCCAAAATAAGGTATCTTGGTGATTTTACAAAATAGGGGTATTTTGGTAATTTACAATTCAGGGGTATTTTGGTAATTTTGTAAATTTTGGTAACTTCCGTAATTTAGGGGTAATTTAGTAATTTCTCAAACAAGGGTACTTTGGTAATTTTCAAACAATGGTATTTCGATAAATTTCCTCAACCTAGGGCGTTTTGGATAATTTACAAAATCAGGGACATACAATTAATTTTACAAAAATAGGGTACTGGTCCCTTTCAAGTTTTAGTTATGAATTTTGGCCTGTCAACAAGTCCTCGTGGCTAAGGCGAATAGTCACTACGCACCAGGTAGGATTCCAGAAAAGAGTAGGTGAGTCACTAGGACCGCTTAAATACCAAGCTCTTCCCGAATCCAATCCTAGACATGCATATGCCTGTTTCCACACCCTAACCTCGTGACTTGTTCACGACATGTTTAATTATGAAAATTAAGTCTTATGAGATTTGAAGAAGTGTTTATACTAAACCTAAAGTCCATCAACACTATCCTACTAGTCTACGTCCATAAAGCCAATCAAGCCCATCATATATATCACATCAAAGGTTAGAGTACTTACCTGGGTGGATTGGGTGCCGGTAGACTCGAAGGCCATATCTTCCAAAACTTTTCTCAACTTACATTACTTTCATAAATTCCTATTGGACTCTGATACCAAAAATGTAACACCCCAAACCCGACCCATACATCATTACCGGATCTGGTATGCTATAGGTTAAATCTTAAAAACTTTGCTTCGATGGGTTTTGAAAAGTCTCAGTTTTTTTCATTAATCGTGATATTTGTGAAAAAGTTTGAAGAACTTATCATTTGCATCGGTAGAGTTTGAAAATCCCATTTATCATTTCATTTTATTAATAAAACTTTGGAAAAACATAGGTTTATAAGCATGTGACTTATTAAGGGTGAAAATAAAATAAAGCGAGTAACACATAAATTGGAAACCTAAGTTATGGGGCCTTATTACAAAAATATTCCCAAAAATTTATATTTTAAATGAAAAGTCAAAGATAGTCTATGAAAATAATAATAGTCTTGATGGCCCCTCGAGTCCACCTCGGCTCCCATGTCCACGGTCTACTGCTCATTTGTAGAGTGGGAAAACATAAATGGGTGAGTCACAAAGACTCAGTGTGCAAAACTTGAAAACACATAAAAGCCTAGGGCCCACAAACACATTATGGGCCTTGGCCCATATACAATGGTAACAAAATATGTCATGCAACATGGCCCATCCCAAAACCTAAGAGTCCATCCTCTACACACCCCCGTACCAACCATCACATCGTGGGGATTTCTACAATCAACCCTCCATCTGCTACACACTACGTCGACAATTTGTGCTTACGGTCCATAAAGACCGATCGCTAATCTGAACCTCGTAAAATACATTTAGTATTTCGACAATCTTTGTTCATCATAAAGACCGATCGCTAACGCGAACCTTTGTGGCAAAGCCACCGATCGCCCCGTGACCTGCTCCCCTTCCATAAATCGATCAATCAATCCCATCTCATGCAGACACACATACAAGAATCAAAACATCAAGCCATCTAAAAGATCTCATACTTTCACATGCTTCGATACACATAGAAAAGTTTCTATGATTACGTACCTGACATCCCTTGCCTACCCTTTCTAGGTAACACGACTGTTCATACATCCTCTCTTTCTGGCTTTTAGCCCATAGCATACGTATAACGTAACAAAGCTTATGTGTTAAGAATCTACACACCTTATTACGGTTAAGATGACACCCTCTATGTCGACACTGTCAGAAGCCGATTGACTGCTTTCTGCCTAGCATGCTACTCAGAAGTAGGTCCACAACTCGGCTGCCAACCTCGAATAGCAAACACTGCTCGTTTCTTAAACTAAGGGATTGGGTTTAGGGACCCAATCCTTTCCTTTGCCTGATCTATATTTGATTCCATCCAAAAAGTCCTTGTTAGAATTACTATAGCGAAATGGGGTTGTTAAACCATATATGAGTTAAGATCTCAAATATGATAGCGAATCTAATAAGAATCTAAAGGAAACCCTTTACCTCGAAATCCCAAAATCGATAGGATACTTAGAGATTAACAGCTTTTGGCTTTTTTGAGATCCGGATGATTCGATCTACTATGATTTCCCAAAGTGCCACCCAAAAGAACATGTGATTAAAGAAAAAGTTAAACTAAAGATGTCCTATCAATCAACTAGCCATTCAGCTATAGTCTCAAAATCGAAAGAGAAAGGAAAAAGAACAGAAGAAAATCGGAACCTACCTTTGTAGGGAATTCAAAAACATCCAGGAGATTCTGGCTTTATGGAGAAATCAACAAAAGAGAAAAGAATGGAAAAAGAAAGTGAAGTGAGAGGTTTCGGCTTTTGAAGGAAGTGAAGAAGAGAGAAAGAATTGAGAGGTTTTGGCTTTTGGAAAAGAAGAGAGAACAAAAATTACAGAGAAAGAATGAGAATTTTGGCACAAAGAATGAGGAAAAGAATAGGGTTCAAATGCCGAAATTGAAGAGATACCACCCCTATTTATAGAGAATTTCGGCACTTGCTTATCAAAACCCAAAAGTGCCCTTCCTAATAACTAATAATTAATCAAATAATAGGGGAAATTTTGGCACGCCTTTAATATGAAGAAACTGATTCCTTCCCCCTCTAGGAGATGGAATTTCGGCCAACTCTGCTCTCAGCAGATAGCTCCTATCTTTTCTCCTTTATCTTGATCTATTCACCTTTAGGAGAGGCCTAAATAACACCACCTCTCCCTACTATTATCAGCACAATATCCATATTATCCAACAGATAAATCTTTCTATTTTAAAGCACCCTAACCCCCATTCTCCTCTCCTTTTAACACCAAAAATAATTAGAATAAATAAATGGGTAATGCAACTCAAACCTTGGACCCCTCATCGCTTTTCACGCCATCGCCCATTGGGCCACTAGCCTATTTTTGTGTTTTAATTACGAACAATATCTTTTAAGCAGGACCTATCTAGCTTTCCACTAAAGTGCCCAAACAGAAAATTTGATTAAGGCCTCAAGACAAACCCGAGCCCAATCAACCCTTAAACACTCTAATTATCATATTGAACATAACACACATTAAATGCAAAGGCCCATTAATTCAGGATGTTACATGCGAAGTATGAGTTCACCTGTGGCAACATCAAATTTAGTTCTAGCAATTGCTAGAAAAGGTCTTCCTAGAATTAAGGGAATTGAATTATCCTCATCCATGTCTAAAATAACAAAATCTACTGGGAAAACAAATTTATCATTTTTTACAAGCACATCTCCGATAATGCCCCTAGGAATTCTAATAGTTTTATCAGCTTGTTGAATACTCATCCTAGTTTGTTTGGGCTTCCCTAGACCTAGTCGTTTAAACAATGTATAAGGCATGACATTTATACTTGCCCCTAGATTAGCTAACGATTATCAATAGTTAAACTGCCAATTAAGCATGGAATCGTAAAACTCCCTGGATCTTTTAGTTTCGTGGTAGTGCATGCTCAGAGCATTGCTGAGCATGTTGCGTTCAATTCCACATGGTGCTCTTCATCTATTTTGCATTTGTTCGTTAAGAGCTGCTTTAAGAATTCCTTGAATCGGGCATCTGAAAAAGAGCTTCAAAAAGAGGGAAGTTAATATGTAATTTCTTTAAAATTTTTAGAAACTTACCAAATTGTTCCTCTGAATCCTCTTTTTTTAATGCTGCGGGATAAGGTATGTGAGGTTGGTATTATTTGATTACCGGTTTTGGCTTTTCGTGAGCTACCTCTATTTTTCCTTTTTCTTCATTGGTTTCTTGTGATGATGTGGGCTTGTCTACCTTTGTACCCTCTTGAGATGTGATGGCTTGGATTTGTTCTTTTGGGTTTATTTTTGTGTTACTTGGTAGACGTCCTTGTTGGCATTCAGAAATCAACTTTGTAAGATGTCCCACTGACCTAGTAAGTTCTCCAACTTGATTCTCGATCCCTTTGATCAATTTTTGTTGATCATCACGTGTTGCTTCAGCCTTTTGGAGACAAGAATCTGTAGCTGCCATGAATTTTATCAGCATCTCTTCAAGATTTGATTTCTTTTCTTGTGGATAGGGCTAATTTTGGTAATTTGGAGGAGGTTGCTGCCTTTGATTTCCTTTTCCTCCCCATGAAAAATTTGGGTGGTTCCTCCAACCTGCATTATAAGTGTTACTATAAGAATTATTATTAGATCTGAAATTATTACCTATATAGTTTGTTTGCTCGTTGTCTGCTCCTGGTTGGTAGGGTGGGTACTCAGAATTCGCCACATCCCCACTCGCTTCGCATTGCATTACTGGATGTACCTGCGAAGAACATAAATTATCAAGTTTTTTATTCATTAACTCCATCTGCGTTAACAGCATTGTTACTGCGTCTATGTTAAAAACTCCGACTGATTTTGTCAGTTTGGCTTTTGTAATTTACCATTGATAAGTGTTCAATGACATCTCCTCAATAAAATCGTAAGTCGCTTTAGGAGTTTTATTGTTCAAAGTTCTATCGGCTGATGAGTCAATCATTTGTCTAGTTGGAGAATTCACACCATTGTAAAAAGTTTGGACTTGAAGCCACAAAGGTAATCCGTGGTGTGAGCATCTCCTTAGGAGATCCTTGTATCTTTCCCATGCATCATATAATGTTTCTGTGTCATTCTGCACAAAAGAAGATATGTCATTCCTAAATTTAGTCATTTTGGCTGGTGGAAAATATTTTAAAAGAAAATTTTCAGTAATTTGCTCCCATGTGGTGATTGACCCTCATGGTAATGAGTTCAACCACTGCTTTGCTTTATTCCTTAATGAAAAAGGGAATAAACAAAGACGTATGGCATCATCAGAAACGCCATTTATTTTGAATGTATCACAAAATTCTAAAAAATTAGATATATGAGTGTTTGGATCTTCATCCTGCAAACCATCAAATTTAACAAACTGTTGAATCATTTGTATTGTGTTAGGTATTAATTCAAAATTATTAGCAGCTATAGCCGGCCTGACAATACTAGATTCTACTCCGTCAAATTAGGTTTAGTATAATCATACATAGTACGCAGAGCATTCTGTTGTTGCACATTTGGTGGATCGTTTTCGTCCATCCCTTCAGTAGGATTGGGTTTTTCTTGTTATTCTTCTCTTTGGTAGTCTAGAGCTCGCCTAATTTCTCTGCGATTTTTTGAAGCGGTAGCTTCAATGTCACTTTTGTATTCTAATGGTCCTATCGGGTTTCTTCTAGTCATAAACTAGAGGTACCGCTAGGATAAGAAAGAAAGAGAATTAATAAAATTTAATCTAAGAAATAAAAATAAATTGCAAAATAAGAAAAGTATGGCTAAAGTAACAAAAATAGAGCTTTCTTAATATTTTAGGAGTTTCCCAACAAGCGCGCAAAAGCTTGATCGTGTCAAGCAATGATTTTAATATTTATAAAAGAATGATCGAACACAGTAGACTAACTATGACAATGTTAGAGGCAAGTGCACCTACCAACAAGAGTATAGTTTAGGCAAGAATATCTTATCGAACCCAAGGAACCTAAAAGTACTACTACTCACTTTCTTTCTATTATTTAGCGGAAATATGGAGTGGTTGATTTATTAAAACTAATGAAATACTTTAAACTAAATGTAAAGAAAAAGACCTAATTGGAGAAAGACTTTAGGAAAACTCGGTTGATGAAGACGATACCTCGGGAAGAATCCACCTATGACTTCACTTATTATCTAACCCTAAAACATATGATTTCTTTACTTAGCTTGATTCGTGAGACTCCTAACCTATATTAAACCCTCTCGAGGCTAATAATGTCTAACCTTAGGTTAATTAGTGGAATTCACGTTCTCTTATAATAACCCCTAAAGAAGTAGTAAATCGATCAATGGATTTCCATATTAGGTTTCACCCTAATCCGCAAAATCTCGTAACCCTATCTCTAGGCGCTCGATCAACTCCGCCAATTATGCTAGATCTACTCTTAGGTAGGGTCTATTCCTCCTCCACCTAAGCACATCGACCAATTAAGCAACATAATTAAGAACAAACCAAATACTTATCATATAATTTAGAAATCAAATAACAAAATCCATCATAGGTTTCATCCCTTCTGTATCGTAGGGTTTAGTTCATAACTAAATAAGAAAACATCTCAAGAGAAAAGATAAAACAAAACATAAGAAATCCATAAAACCCTCAAGGAATTAAAGAGGAGATCCTCCGTCTTGAATAAAAACTCCGCTTCTTGAGATGGATCAACGGCTATCTTCAAGTGATTCCTTAAAAGATGAATGCTTTGGCAAAAGCCTCTGCCAAAGACGCCTCTTTAATGTCTGCCTTGGGTTGTTTATATAGGCTTTGGGATGCTATCCTTGGCTCCTAAGTACCTCCTTCAAGAAGAATTACTATTAGGGTGTTTAAGTAGACTTAGGAGTATGTTTCTTTGGCTTCAAGCATCCAATTTCAATTGAAATTGCTCATTTTCGCGGCAGGGGCACGGCCATGTCACATGTAACACCCCAAACTCGGCCCATGAGTCCTGTCCGGATCTGGTATGTCACGGAGTAAAATAATTTGAAACATTTTAAGAATTTGGTGAAAACTTGATAAAATTGGGCTAAGGTATGAAAATGGTGTTTGAAAACTTAGTTGGGCTTTTTATAAATACAGTTGGGTTGACAAATCCTTCGAAAACGTTTGATCATGTAAAATTTAAAATCGTTTAAGTTACAATTTGCTTGGTTTATTTGTGTTACCCAATGGTAACATCTTAAAAAAACTCGTAGAAGTTACTTAGTTGAAAAAGTTGCTTTAATCGGTTCAATTAATATTTATCAAATTCTATTTGTAATATAACATGAGTAAAATAAAGCAATAAAATAAACATCCAAACAATAATTATCGGCCTTATTACAAACCCAAAATGAAAACTTAGAAAATAAATAATAATAACTTTAATAAAATGAATTTAAACCCATCGACAAGCATGGCCACCTCGAGTCCTCTCCAGCTCCATCTCCGCTGGACTCATCGCAAAATGTTAAGGAAGGGTGAGTCACCAAGACTCAGGTGTGTAAATCCCCACCCTAAAATGCACTCATACACAATTTATTAATGAACATGCAAACATGCAACCATACCTATCCATCCATACTCCTTAACTACCCCTGTGTGGTCAAAACCATCGATGACCATGGGTCACAAATTAAATGATGGGGCCAACCCATCGTGTGGTCAAAACCACTTGATGACCATAGGTCACAACATATCAAGTGTGGTCAAAACCATCGGTGGTACCAAACCACCGGGACTTAGTCACAATTTATCAATCGGTGTGGTCAAAACCACCGATGACCATAGGTCACAAATAATCGATGGGGCCAACCCATCTTGTGGTCAAAACCATCGATGACCATAGGTCACAAATAATCTGATGGGGCCAACCCATCTTGTGGTCAAACCATCGACAGATCCATAAAATCATCCCCTCCTCTCATCAATCCCACCATCATATGCTTATATATCAATTATCATATATCATGTCATAGCATTTAACATCATGTGATGGCATGCAAATCATATATCAAAATCACAAGTTAGGGACTTACCCTAATCCATGCTTAGCCATAAGCAAAACACTACCAAAAAGGTGAATAACAACAACAATAATCATGTAAATTAATAAAGTGTGTAGTGAGTTCTTACACACTGTTTCTACCACGAATCCTAGATCCCGAAGATCCGATCTACAACGCTAGATCTCTTAACCTATAATCGGCCAACAACATAATTAGGGACATTAGGCCTATTCGGCCATGTTAATAACCCCGAAGGATCTCTTGTACCAAAAAAATGGCCTTTGGCCGAATGTACTTAACCACCACCAACTTACCGAAATCCCGAATTTGTCACTTGAGTCTTCAAGATCCCTACCAAAACACATGTTAAAATTTGCTTGTACATTTATACATAACCAAAGCCTATAGTTGAATGTTACTTACCACCTTACCTTAGGAGAATAAATCCTGAAAGCTTCCCTTAATGGCTATGGCTTCCCTACAATCACTCTAATCATATTAGTAAGAATCATAGGCCATTCGGCCATAACCTTGTACCTAAAAGAGGTGATTATCCCTTACCATACTTATTGAAAAACGGCAAGACCTTAGTTAGGGAGGTGAGATTCGCCTAAGCACAAGATGGAGGGCTGAATTTTGATTAGAAGAGGGTTGGTTTGCTAAGAAGAAACAAGAGAAGTGGAAATTTTGAACAATTTTGGCTATGAATCAAGGGAGAATTCAAAAGAAGAAATTTGGAGAGAAGGAAAAGAAAATTGGTTGAACTTTTGGCACTTCTTTGCTGTACAAATCAGATATGGACAGCCCCCCCCAAAAAGTCCAATAATCGGCAAACACCCTCTTTTTTGGTGATAATTCTAGCCTTTAATCTAATCACATTTATCTTTTATTATCCCTTAATCTCCTCTTTAACAAATTAAATGAAAATAAACTGCTAAAATTCACTCTTTCAGCCGAATTCTATAGCAAAAATTAAGCTCCAACCTTATCAATTCAAGAGTCCAAATTCATGCCAATACTCTCCCATACATGCCAGCAGCATAAAAAAATAATAAAATACCAATGCAGTTCCTTAGGTTCGAACCCACGCCCTCACTAAAACAGCCCCCTACAACACCCCTTGCCATCTTTCCCATTTGACTTTCATGTCAAATAACCCCATCATTTAATTATAAGCCTTCTTCCTGGCCCTCTTTCACCAAAAGCCCAAAAATAAAACACCTTCCTTGCATCCCTCATGACTCGAACCGGAGTCCTTAAAACAAGGCCCTTAAGTGGCGCCCCAAGCCACTCCACCAACCTGTCTTTCATGTCCAAACCTTGCCCGAAAAATCTATTAAGGCCTTCCAACCTAGCCCCTATCTTAACGTCCCCAAAAAGCCCAAAAATAAAAATACACCCCCTTGTTTCTCCCATGAATCGAACACAAGACCTCCCTTGCAACACCCTTAGACGCACCCTTGTAGCACCTAAGTGGCGCATGGAAGCCACTTTTCCAAGCCATTTTTCGTGTCATGCTTCTCCCTAATTGTTACTTAACCCCTATCTCCTAGCTCCCTCCTTTTAGATACTTAAAAAGTAATTTTTAGGTCTAAGTCAGGCCTAGCTCAGGGTTATTTCTAGACCCTAAAACATGTCAAATGATCATAGAATTTAATTCTTCAAGCACACACATAGGAAAATATTTAAATTACAAATAACCCCAAATTTAGGGTGTTACAGTTCTACCCCTTAAAAGAATTTCGACCTCAAATTACCCGGATCAAGAGTGGGGTATTGTCAAGATCACATCCTCGGGTTCCCATGTGGCCTCCTCCGTACCATGATTCCGCCATAGCACTTTTACCAACGGCACTGACTTCCTTCGCAGAACTTTGACATCACGATCCAAAATTTGTACTGGCTCCTCCTCAAAAAACAAGTCCGGATTCACCTCAATTTCTACAACTGGCACTACGTGTGAGGGATCTGATCGATAGCGCCTCAGTATTGAAACATGGAAGATGTCATGTATCTGGCTCAATCTCGCAGTAACTCAGTCGGTAAGCCACCGGTCCCACACATTTCAACACCATGTACGGTCCGATGAATCTAGGGCTTAGCTTGCCCTTCCTACCAAACCTCAAGACCTTCTTCCAAGGTGATACCTTCAAGAAGACCTTATCACCCATCGATACTCAACCTCTCTGCGCTTAAGATCGGTGTAGGATTTCGCCTGTCCGATGCCTCCTTCGACGAGCCCAATTACTCTAACCTTATCCTCCGTCTCTACCACTAACTCTGGACCCAACATCTGAGTTCTCCTAGTTCCGTCCAACATGTAGGGGTACAGTATTTTCGACCATACAGTGCCTCATACGGTGCCATCTGAATGCCTGCTTGATAACTATTGTTATAAGCGAACTCGCCAATGGTAGGTACTCCTCCCAACTACCACGGAAATCCAACACACAATCCTCAACATGTCTTCCAACACTTGATGACCTCTCGATTGTCCATCGATCATGGATGAAAAGCCATCTTTGAAATTCAACCTTGTGCCTAACTTCTAATGTAAGGCCTTCCAAAATCTTGACGTGAACCGAGGATCCCGATCCGAGATAATGGACATAGGTACCCCATGCAACCGTACTATCTCTGCGATGTACAACTTGGCTAATCTCTGAAGCGAGTAATCAACCCTTACCGATATGAAATGAGCCGACTTAGTCAATCGGTCTACTACCACTCAAACTGCATCTTTCTTACTGGGTGTAAGGGGAAGCCCACTTACAAAATCCATAGTAATTTCCTCCCACTTCCACTGTGGGATCTTTACCGGTTGTAATAGCCCCGATGGCAATTGATGCTCAGCCTTTACTTGCTGGCATGTCAAACACTTGCTCACTAACTCGGTTACTTCTCGCTTAAGACCCGGCCACCAAAACTGCTCCCTTAAATCTCGATACATCTTGCTGCTTCCCGAGTGCATAGCGTACGCACTACTATGAGCCTCTTTAAGAATTCGCTGCCTCAACTCATCATCCTTAGGCATGCACACTCTCCCCTGAAAGTACAACACTCCATCACTGCCCAAACTGAAACCTTTGGCCTCGCCCTTCTGTACTTGTAACCTCCGAGTACTCAAAGCTTCGTCGGTCAACTGCCTCTCTCCGACCTCATCAATCCAAGAAGGCTTCACTTGCAATTCTGCCAAAAGGCTTCCATCCTCATAGAGACTTAGATGAGCAAACATTGCTCGCAAATCCGCTACCACATCTCGGCTCAATGCATCAGCTACCACATTAGCCTTCCCCGGATGGTATTCGATCGAGCAATCGTAGTCCTTCAGCAACTCAATCCACCTCCGCTACCTCAGATTTAAATCTTTCTGAGTTAGGAGGTACTTCAGACTCTTATGATCTGTGTACACTACCGACTTCTCCCCATACAGGTAGTGCCTCCAAATTTTTAAGGCGAACACCACAGCAGCCAATTTTAGATCATGTGTCAGATAGTTGACTTCGTGAGGCCTCAACTGCCGTGATGCATAAGTGACCACCTTCCCTTCTTGCATCAGTACACACCCTAATCCGGTATGTGATGCATCACAGTACACCGTGAACTCCTTTCTTGCTTCAGGCTGAATTAACACGGTGCTTCTGTCAGAATCCTCTTCAGCTTATCAAAACTCTCTTGCTGTTTCTCAGCCCACACAAACGAAACTCTTTTTCTCAGCAGCTTAGTCAACGGTGCTGCAATTAAGGAGAAATTTTCCACAAATCTCCTATAGTATCCGGCCAACCCGAGAAAACTCCAAATTTCCATAACTGACTTTGGTGGCTTCCACTCCAACACCGCTTCAATCTTACGGGGATCCACCCTGATTCCCTCGGTAGAAACAACGTGTCCTAGAAAAGTTACCTCCTTGAGCCAGAACTCACATTTGCTGAACTTAGCGTACAGCTGTTTCTCCTTTAGAACTTGCAGAACCACACGAAGATGTGCGTCATGCTCCTCCTCCGACTTCGAGTACACCAAAATGTCGTCTATGAAGACCACGACGAACCGATCCAGGTAGGGTTGGAAAACCTGATTCATCATGTCCATAAATGCTGCCGGTGCATTCGTTAAACCAAAAGGCATTACCAGAAACTCGTAGTGTCCATACCGAGTACGGAATACCATCTTGTGAACATCAACCTCCCTCACCTTATGCTGATGGTACCCTGACCTAAAGTCAATCTTAGAAAACACCGATGCCCTTTGAGTTGATCGAGCAAATCGTCAATCCAGGGCAAAGGATACCGATTCTTTATTGTCAACTTGTTCAGCTGCCGATAGTCTATACACATCCTCATCGTTCCATCCTTCTTCTTGACAAAAAGCACTGGAGCTCTCCAAGGCAATACACTTGGTCGGATGGACCCTCTATCCAACAGTTCCTGAATTTGTGCCTTCAACTCCACCAATTCTTTCGGCGCCATCCAATACGGAGCTATAGATATGGGCGCGATTCCGGGTAACAGATCTATCCCAAACTCAACCTCACGGTCTGGAGGTAGACCCCGAAGTTCCTCTGGAAACACATCCACATAGTCCTTTACAGTCCGGACATCTCCCATAACAACATCCTTAGCTTCCAAGGCACAGACATGCACCACATAGGCTTCACAACCCTTCTTCACCATTCTTTCTGCCTTCAGCGCAGAAACCACATTAGACAGGTAATCCCTCCTTTTACCTATCATCACTATCTCTTCTCCTTCCATGGTCTTTAACACCATGCGCTTCACCGCGCAATCTAGACTAGCTTGATACTTTACTAGCCAATCCATCTTGAGAATTAGGTCAAACTCCCGGAACGGTAGTTCCATCAAATCAGCCAAGAACACGACCCTTTGAAGTTCTAGGGGTACGTCCCTATAGAGTCTACTTACTTCTACAGAGTGACCTAGGGGGCTTAATACAGTCATCTTTCTAGAAGCAAGCTCAGAGTCTAGATGTAAAGTTTCCACTACACTACTAGCAATGTACGAGTGGGTTGAGCCAATGTCTATCAAGGTATTATAAGGCACACCAGAGATCAAGAACATACCGGTTATGACATTCGGTGCGTCACCCTCCTCTTGACGCCATGCATAGACCAAACCAGTTGTCTAGCCTTACTACCACCCAGATTTCCCTCGGTGCCCCGACCTCCGCCAAAGACCATTACCTTCCTTTCCTTCACCACAACCCTCCGAGGTCATTGGTTATCCTTCATTTGGTGCCCTATCCCGACCCTCGATCTCGCCTAGCTTTCTTTCTTGGATAGTCTCTAACTCGATGCTCCATAGACCCACATTCGAAGCATCCCCGATTACCATTCCAACACTCCCCCTTGTGAGACTTACCACACCGAGCACATCATGGTGGCCATTGAGTATTGGCAGCAGCAGCTGGCCTAGCAGCCTGATCTGACCCACCAAACCTTATCCTCTTCTGCTGATTGCCCAAAAACTTTGAAGGTCCGGAGCTCCTCTTATTCCAATTCCGATCTTGGTTCCGTCTCGACCGATCGCTCTTACCCTTCAACAACTTTAGACTTCTCCACAAGGACGTTGAACTCTCATTCCTGCTATGAGCTATCATCATCCTCAACTCATCCTCAAATTTCATCCTCAAATCTAACACGTGCTCATGCTCGGTACCCACAATACCACGAGCATACCTACTCAACCGGAGAAATTTGGCCTCATATTCGCCATCGACTTATTACCTTGAACCAGTTCAAGAAAGCCTTTCATTTGTAAGGCCCACATAACTGGTTCCGATATATTTCTTCCGTAGGCATCCTCAAGAATTTCCAAGTAAGATTTTTGCCACCGCTCCATCCTCACAGTGAGCCACCATTGATATGACTCATCCCAAGCAAAGATATTATGCCCTTCAACTTCTCCTCACCGTGAAATCTAAATCATCCATGATTCTTTCGTTGCTTCCAACCAATACTCCGCCAGACCTGGTGCCACTCAAAACTCCTCTAAACACCTCAAATTCAGTTAGCTTGAGTCGTTCCACCACAATTTATTGGTTCTCGCACCTACCGCCTCAAAGAACCTGCTCCAATACCCGTAATACTGACTTGAGACACGACATCATTACCACCTTGCCCGATCCTAAACTCGCCTCCGCTATCGGCAGATTCAAAGATCTCATTTCGCACCCATGACCGGACCTTGCTGGTTCGCATAAGGTCATCCTACCCTACCACGGCCACGCCGGACGTCCACGACCTCTTGAACTCATTCTAACGATTATGCTTATCTGCTTAAAAATTTTATGTATTAGTACTTGTTTCACCGGATTATTCGCAAGAAATTTTATGATACGAGTTTAGGAGTGGTTCTTTCGTAATCATACATGTACACAGTTTTCCATTCATTCATCCAAGGAGACGTTGTAGTTTTCATGGTAATCGTTTTTTCACTACCCGGGGGTATTTTCGTAATTTGTCCTACAAGGGTATTTTTGTAATATTTTTTTTAAACAATAAAAATTTTTGGATGATTTTGTCAAAAAACATTTTGAAACTCTTAAATTCCCGGGATATTTGGAAAAATTTTGAAATTCGAGGGGTATTTCAGTAATTTTTCACAAAGCGGGGTGAATTTGTAAAAGTTTTAAGAATTCAGGGATATTTCAAAGTTGTAAAACTTTGATGGTTGCTTTTTGAGAATTGCATTTCCCAAGATAGTGATGTTTGCAAAATTTTAAAAATCAGGGGTATTCTGGTAATTTTGTAGGTTAGGGGCAATTTTGCAATTTTCTCAAATCATGACATTTTTGAAATTTAAGGTTTTTAAGCACTTTTTATGTGATGAAAATTTTGATTAAAACCGTGAGTATTTTGGGAATTTCATAATTTAAGGGCGTTTTCGTAATTTTACCCCTAAGGGTATTTTAGTCATTTTTCAAAGTGAGGGGTATTTTGGTCATTTTTTTCTTTTTTTTAAACCAGGTTTTAATTACTTCAAAACAAAATGCCTAGTCCCTTTCGGTTTTAGTTATCAAGTTTAGCCTATGAGTGTGTCGTCCTCATTAGGATGAACCGTCACTACGCACTGTAGGATTCGAGTGAGTAGGAGGTGAGTCACGAGGACCGCTTAAATACTGTGCCCCACCGAATCCAACCCTAGACATGCGATAACGATTGCCACATCCTTTGCTTAGTGACAACTCACGTGGTTGTTTAGGTAATTATTAAATCTTATGCATAGTTGAGGTATGCTAGCCTTAGAGTTCAACAGCTTTCTACTCTAGTAGTCTACGCTCCCAATTTACCCTTCTACCCTCATCAAATATTCACAAAATGGATAGAAATACTTACAGGCTGGATAGGTGCTTGAGACTTCGGTGCCATGTCGTTCAAGCCAAAACAACTTCTCAAAACATCATAATAAGGCCTACTAACAAAAACTAAACATTTTGGGCCTTGGGCCCCACAATGAAGTTTTGAACTGGCTCGATATTAAAATGTAACACCCCAAACCCAAATTTCATGAGTCCCGTCTGGATCTGGTATGTCACGAGTAAAATAATTTGAAACATTTTAAGAATTTGGTGAAAACTTGATAAAATTGGGCTAAGGTATGAAAACGGTGCTTGAAAACTTAGTTGGGCTTTTTTATAAATACATTGGGTTGACAAATCCTTCAAAACGCGTTTGATCATGTAAAATTTAAAATCGTTTAAGTTACAATTTGCTTGGTTTATTTGTGTTACCCGATGGAAACATCTTAAAAAAAACTCGTAGAAGTTACTTAGTTGAAAAAGTTGCTTTAACCGGTTCAATTAATATTTATCAAATTCCATTTGTAATATAACATGAGTAAAATAAAGCAATAAAATAAACATCCAAACAATAATTATCGGCCTTATTACAAACCCAAAATGAAAACTTAGAAAATAAATAATAATAACTTTAATAAAATGAATTTAAACCCATCGACAAGCATGGCCGCCTCGAGTCCTCTCCGGCTCCATCTCCGCGTTGCACTCATCTGCAAAATGTTAAGGGAAGGGGTGAGCCACCAAGACTCAGTGTGTAAATCCCCCACCCGAAAAATGCACTCATACACAATTTATTAATGAACATGCAAACATACAACCCAACCTATCCATCCATACTCCTTAACTACCCCGTGGTCAAAACCATCGATGACCATGGGTCACAAATTAAATGATGGGGCCAACCCATCGTGTGGTCAAAACCACGATGACCATAGGTCACAATATATCAAGTGTGGTCAAAACCATCGGTGGTACCAAACCACCGGGACTTAGTCGCATTTATCAATCGGTGTGGTCAAAACCATCGATGACCATAGGTCACAAATAATCTGATGGGGCCAACCCATCTTGTGGTAAAACCATCGATGACCATAGGTCACAAATAATCTGATGGGCCAACCCATCTTGTGGTCAAAACCATCGGCGACACCATAAAATCATCCCCTCCTCTAATCAATCCCACCATCACATGCTTATATATCAATTATCATAAATCATGTCATATCATTTAACATCATGTGATGGCATGCAAATCATATATCAAAATCACAAGTTAGGGGACTTACCTTAATCCATGCTTAGCCATAAGCAAAACACTACCAAAAAGGTGAATAACAACAACAATAATCATGTAAATTAATAAAGTGTGTAGTGAGTTCTTACACACCTGTTTCTACCATGAATCCTAGATCCCAAAGATCCGATCTACAACGCTAGATCTCTTAACCTATAATCGGCCAACAACATAATTAGGGACATTAGGACTATTCGGCCATGTTAATAACCCCGAAGGATCTCTTGTACCAAAAATATGGCCTTTGGCCAAATGTACTTAACCACCACCAACTTATCGAAATCCCAAATTTGTCACTTGAGTCTTCAAGATCCCTACCAAAACACATGTTAAAATTTGCTTGTACATTTATACATAACCAAAGCCTATAGCCGAATGTTACTTACCACCTTACCTTAGGAGAATAAATCCCAAAAGCTTCCCTTAATGGCTATGGCTTCCCTACAATCGCTTTAATCATATTAGTAAGAATCATAGGCCATTCAGCCATAACCTTGTACTTAAAAGAGGTGATTATCCCTTACCACACTTATTGAAAAACGACAGCACCTTAGTTAGGGAGGTGAGATTCGGCCTAAGCACAAGATGGAGGGCTGGAATTTTGATTAGAAGAGGGGTTGGTTCGGCTAAGAAGAAACAAGAGAAGCTGGAAATTTTTGAACAATTTCAGCTATGAATCAAGGGAGAATTCAAAGAAGAAATTTGGAGAGAAAGAAAAGAAAATTGGTTGAACTTTTGGCACTTCTTTGCTATACAAATCGATATAGACACCCAAAAGAGTCCAATAATCGCAAACACCCTCTTTTTGGTGATAATTCTAGCCTTTAATCTAATCACATTTATCTTTTGTTATCCCTTAATCTTCTCTTTAACAAATTAAATAAAATAAACTGCTAAAATTCACTCTTCCAGCCGAATTCTATAGCAAAAATTAAGCTCCAACCTTATCAATTCAAGAGTCCAAATTCATGCCAATACTCTCCCATACACGCCAAAGAAAGATAAAAAATAATAAAATATCAATGCGGTTCCTTAGGTTCAACCCACGCCTCACTAAAGCAAATTTCACAACACCCTTTGCCATCTTTCCCATTTGACTTTCATGTCAAATAACCCCACCATTTAATTATAAGCCTTCTTCCTGCCCTCTTTCACCAAAAGCCCCAAAATAAAACACCTTCCTTGTGTCCCTCATGACTCGAACCCAGTCCTTAAACCAAGGCCCTTAAGTGGCGCCCCAAGCCACTCCACCAACTCGCTTTTCATGTCCAAACCTTGTTCGAAAAATCTATTAAGGCCTTCCAACCTAGCCCCTATCTTAACGTCCCCAAAAGCCCAAAATAAAATACACCCCCTTGTTTCTCCCATGAATCAAACCCAAGACATCCCTTGCAACACCCTTAGACGCACCCTTGTAGCACCTAAGTGGCGCATGGAAGCCACTTTTCCAAGCCATTTTTCGTGTTATGCTTCTCCCTAATTTTTACTTAACCCCTATCTCCTAGCTCCCTCCTTTTAGATACTTAAAAAGTAATTTTTAGGTCTAAGTCAGGCCTAGCTCGGGGTTATTTCTAGACCCTAAAACATGTCAAATGATCATAGAATTTAATTCTTCAAGCACACACATGGGAAAATATTTAAATTACAAACAACCCTAAATTTAGGGTGTTACATCACTTGCCCGTATAAATCGTGGTTGGGTCGTGCCTTGATTTTGTTTTTTTGGGCACGGCCGTGTAAGTCGAGATTTAGGCCGTGCTTCAGGTCTGTTGATTGGGACACTGCCATGTAGATCGTTTGACACGCCCGTGTGTGGTAATGAGATGATGCACGGCCGTGCAACTCGTGAATTAGGCCGTGCTCTAGGTAATCGTCGAGACACGGTCGTGCAGGCTTTGTGCCAGGCCGTGTTGATTTCTTGCTAAGGCCCAATTACTCCATTTTAAGCCAGTTTGGTGTTCTTTTTATCCTTGGGTGCTTTCCTGAGTATAAACATGAAAAGAAAGGATTAAAAGCACCTTTTTACATAAATCAAGGGCTTAATCATCCAAAAGCATATTAAATATGGGGTTAAAATATGTTACTTTTACGATTTATCAATTTCACACTGAGTTCTTGTAACTCACTCCCCCTTTTCTCTTAACCCTTGTAGGTAATGCTCAGTGACGAGGACTTGGGGCCATGGATGACTCGGTGGAGGCCATACTTCAGTAATGGTGTTATTAAACTTTAGATTTCTATTTCCGTTTACTTTACTTCTTTACTATTTTGGGTTTTAAGTTGTAATAAGGCCTCTAGACCATTTTATTTTGCTTTGTGTTTGGGATGTTTTTATTATTTTTCTTAAATTGTTTAAAAGGTATTTTCTAAAAATATAAATAATGGTTTTCAAAATTTGATTAATAAATGGATTTTATAGCAAACTTTTACAAATAGTTTAATGCGGATTCTCTTTCAAAATTTCAACGTCATTTTCAAAAGTCACAGTTAAAGTTCACTACCTTGATTTTTGACTCATCAATCAACCTCTCAAAAAATACTTGTATTTTATCTACGTTTCCGCAATGTTTTCAAAATGCTTCTGCAACTCTATTTCCAAACATTATATTTTCTTAAATTTCTTATTTTAAATATGTTTTCGCAACCAAAAAGATTTTTAAACATAATTACGTTTTCAAGTAGATAACAATTGCTTAAGTGTTTTGGGTTTTAACAAAAAGAGGTCAGAATTTCAAACAAGTTTTTAACAACCACAAAGATGGTTTTGAAAAAAAAACACTCGCATGTGACATGCCAGATTCGGGCCTAACTTCTAGGCTGGGTTTGGGGTGTTACATTTTATGATATTAGAGCCAGTTTCAAAACTCAGCTGTGGTTTGGGTTCAACAACGCTTTTCCAAAGTCGTTTTAGATTTTAAATTTAAAATGCATGTTCTAAAAGAAGTATGGCACCACGTATCCGACACCAAGTCAAGTAAGTATTTGTTTTCATTTTATGATTATTGTGGTATGGCTGTAGTAAGATAATTTTATGAGACAGTAGTACACTGGAACTATTAGCCTTAGGAGTTGAGACTATAGAGATTGAGACTTTAGGTTATGTTTTGCGAAAAACAACTTTACTTCCTATACTTCATAAAACACTGTTTAATAAACATTGAATAGTATATCGATTCATAAAACTTGTAATAAGATTAAATCGACTTAGTGAACATGAGCGATAGAAGACGTGGACGCGGTAGATGTGGACATGGTAGAGGCCAAGGTGCTAGGACTAGATCTTCAGCATTGGGGCATGATTCCAAAAAGGAGGCATTGGCATCGCCAGTAGCTGGGACGGGACCTCATGATCAAGCTAGGGTTGATGAGCTGACTCTGATAGTTTAGAAGGTATTGAAAGGCACGTCTAAACTTTTCAGCTTGCGATTATTGCAGAAGGCGTCATCCGGGTGAATGCTAGAGGAAGCCAGGAGCATGCTTGAGATGCGGGTCTAAGGAGCATAAGGTTCGAGATTGTTTCATCACCATCAAGTCAGGAATGTTCTGGCTGGATGTGATGATTGAACGTAGAAATATTTTAGGTAAAAGTGGTAGTTAACTACTTGCTTCTGTGGTTAGAAATTTGATGATGTGAAGAGTTTCCAAGATTAAGATAGAAAGCTTAATCGTGTTATTAAGATCAGTCTTAGCGAACTAAAGCTTAGTGGTGCGACTTAAGTTATACGGTTAGTCGTTGGTTGGAAATTTCGAGGACGAAATTTCTTTAAGGAGGGTAGAATTGTAACATCCTGAAATTGGGCCTAGTAGGATTGGGCCCAATAGGCCTTGGGTGTAAGAATGTTTAAAACTTTTGAGAATATAAGAATGACGTTGTTGCAAATTGGACTTATTAGATAAGTGAATTTGGAAGGTTACGGGTTTCTATGAGGTCTCGGGTTTAATTAGGCCTTAGGAAAAATTTGGTATTTTAGCATTTTAAGGAGAGATGGTAAGTAGCTTCAAGGCTTATAGAAATAAATGAGTAAATTGTTAGCATAAATGAGCAATTAGTAAAGAGGTTATGGCATCACATGAAGTACCTTGAGGGAAGAGGTTCAATACCATTGTGTGCAAATTTTGACTATTATTTTTGCATGCTCTCCTTAAGTGTCAGCCAAGAGGTATATATGGCAAGGTGGACTTCTTTATTTTTGGTAAGGTGGCTAAGGAAATAAGGAAAGGTTGAGGTTGGGGAAAAGAATCAGAAGAAAAAGGCAAGTATGGGGGACATGTTGGCACAAAAAGGGAAGAATGTTATGGAAAGTGTGGTTGGCCAAATGTTTGACCAATATTGTAATGGATGTGGATGATTTTAGGGGTAGATAGGTAGCTGAATTTTTACTTTGACATTTGGTAAGGTCTTGGTATTGTTTTGGCCAAAAATCCTATTTGCAACTTTTGTGTCATCTTCTTCCAATTTTCTTTTCTCTTTGTCGAAACCTCCTAGCACAATTGTGCATCTTTCTTCTCTTTTGTTTAGTCAAATATTCATCTTTTGTTCATCTTCTTTTGATAGCTGAATTTCTATCATCTTCTATTTTTCCCAATTTTTTGTGTGTTGGACATCTCTCCTTGGTTGAATCGGAGTTCTAATGGGTGGCCTAATACCAAATCCTTGTCGATTCATTCGTTGTCATAAGCCAATTGGTGGGAATCGGGATTATCATCGATTAAGGTAAGGAGTCTTTTCATAGTCCATTTGATATCGCTATTCGGTTATGGTGTTAATTGGATTGAAAGTTTGGCTAATCGATTATGTTGTTAGGCACGAAATCACTCGCACTACAGCAAAACAGACTTTTAGCGGCATTTTTTGTGGCGTTTTAAAGGAAAACGCTGCAAAAAAATGAGCATTAGCGGTGTTTATTTACAAAACGCCGCTAAAAAAGATAAGCAGCGGCGTTTATTCGTAAAACGCCGCTAAAAGTTTGAGCATTAACGGTGCTTTTCTAAAAACGTCGCTAAAATTCTGAGCATTAGCGGCGCTTTTGTAAAAATGCCGCTAAAAGTTTGAGCATTAGTGGCGCTTTTGTAAAAACGCCGCTAAAAGTCTGAGCATTAGCGGCGTTTTTTTAAAAACGCCGCTAAAAGTTCGAGCGATGAGCGGCGCTTTTGTTAAAATGCCGCTAAAGTTCGAGCATTAGTGGCGCTTTTGTAAAACGCCACTAAAAGTCTGAGCATTAGCGCGCTTTTGAAAAATGCCGCTAAAAGTATGACTATTTTATATTTATATATTAAATAATTTCTTATATAATCGTAAAAGAGATGTATTAATTTTAAAATATTAAATTAATTATCATTATAATTTATGGTTTAGCATATATAGTTTAAGGTGTAAGGTTTAGGAGTTACTATTTTAATGTTTAGGATTATGATTTATGATTTATGGTTTAAGGTTTAAGGGGATGTGTTAGGTTTCATGGGTTAAAAGTTTATAGGGTTGATGGGTTTAAAGGTAAATGGTTGAAGGTTTGGGGTTAATAGGCTAAGGATTTAGGGTTATGGGTTAGGGTTCTATGTGTTATGATTTAAGGTTAGGTTAGGGTTTTGGCCGAGTTTATAGTTTAAGGTTTATTATTTTAGAGTATGGGATTTTGGATTTAGTGCTTAAACCATATCGAATAATAAAGTTAGAGTCTTAGTGTTTAGGGAGTTAAGTATTAGGGATTTTGATAAAATAGATAAAATTATATTGTTTTAGGGTTTAGGTTTTAGATTAAGTTATTTCTTTAATTACTTCGCAATGTTATATATATATATATATATATATGAGTTAAGGTGTATAATTTAGGGTTATATGGTTTAGGATTATATGGTTTAAGGGTTGTGGTTTAATGTTTAAGGGTTAATGGTTATAGGGTTTAAGTGTTAAAATTTAATATCTAAGGGTTAATGGTTATGGGGTTTAAGGGTTAAAGGTTATGGGTTTAAGGTTCAAGGACAAGTGGTACAAAGGTAGGCATTAGGGTTTAATTTAATATATTAATATTATGATTATATAGATAGTTTAAATTATTTAATAGATAAATAGATAAACTTTATATATATTAAATGGTTTAGGTTTTAAGGTTTAATTGAGATTTGTAAAATGATGAAATTATTTGAAATGTTAAAAATCAAGAAAAATAAAACTCAAAAATAAAAAGTTTATAAAAATAAAAAATGAAATACATGGAAATTGTCATACAAGTTGTTATGTTTAAAAATTTTAAAAGTTTAAGTCGTCATTATTTCCTTTTACAAAATAACAGTTTAATTTTGTTTTTCTTAAATTAATAATTTAAATTAAACTATTTAAAAATTGAGGTGAACATTAACTAAAAAAAAATAATATTAAAATTAAAATATTATACAAATTTAAATACATTACCTTTACTTACCGAATTAAAATATGTATATTACAAATAAAAATATTGAAGTACATAATAATATTAATAGTAATTTTTTTAAATATCATAGTTTATTCACTACTACGATATACTTTATTTTTATTTATTGATAGTTACAATAATAATCATATAATATATTTTCACATACAAATAAAATCATCCAATAACAATTAAAATAATAAAAGGCACAAACAGAGAGCAATACGACAATTGCTTCATTTTGAATTTTTAGTGGTGTTTTTAAAAAAACGCCGTAAGAAATTATTATATGATTAAACGATTACGCTTTTATATGTGTTATTAGTGGCGCTTTGTTCAAAACGCCACAAAATATATCAAGCATATGTTTTTAGTATTTTATAAAAACATACAAATAAGTTGTCATTAGTGGCGTTTTATCATAAGTTACCGCAAATTTTCACTTACCTAACTTAAACTCGTCTTTTTAGCCCCAAATTTCAAGTCGATTAATCCCGATTTTTTCAAATTTAAGTTCCTAAAATTTTCTTGCCCAAATTTCCCAATTTTCCCCAACCTCTTCTTCCCCACTTCCCCAATTTCGTGATTGAATCCGTATAGAAATTTTTGTTGCCCTCTTGCTTTTGCTACTGCTTTTGTTCTCTCCATCTTCCCCAAAAAGTCCGAGACCTTGAAGGAGAAACCTACAAGTTAAAATTTCTCTTCCTTGACCTTGAGAAGGCAAATCGGTGGTGAAAGGTAGGGTACGCCTTCATGTTTTCTATCCTTATTCATTCTTTTTTATCATGTACATACACATATTTTTTCTCCATCTTAAGGACTTTTAATGTTTTAGGGTTGTCTATTTCGATCCGTTCTTTTATGTAAATCCATGCATTCTCGCTGCAATTGAAGCATGCCCATTTGATTGATCGCAATTGCAATCGCAACTAACAAGGTACATTCCTCTTTCGCTTTTATATTATTTTAAACAATCGAAAAAATTCCCTTTATCGAAAACATTTCAAGAAATCGAAGTTTCACGCCTTTCACATATTTTCTCCAACAATCAACAATGGTGTTCATTCTCTTAAACATGCAAAAGGCCAAAATTGTAGGTTCAAGTAGTTGTAGTACCAAAATTAATAAAAGGTAACTTCTTGATTGTGAGTGGTGTGGATATGTTACTCAATGAGTGAATAATATCTTTCACCAAGGGAGGGATGAAAGGCTTAGATCAAGCTTTGTTTAGATTAATAGGTCTATTTAGTAGATTGAAAAACAGTTAGGGGATAAAGTTTTAGGTTTAAGCTTAGACATTCTATATTTACTTAAAGGTGAAGCATTCATTGAGATATTTATTTCATTTTCCTTTAGTCCCTACTAGTAATTAGCCATTGTTGAGTTATCAAATCAATGTTTCTTTAAGAAGCTTAGAACATAAAATTAAATAGGTAAAACACTACACAAGCTACCACTTTAATTAAAATTTCTTTACCTTATGTAGACTGCTTTTCTTTACCTCATTTGTTGCTCAACAAAATTAAATCATAAGTTATATGATTAAAAAAATAAAACATGCCAACTCAAAAACTTTGACTACACCAATATTGTTGTTTTATCTGTTGTTTCAACATGAGGTGAAACATAAATTTAAAATTAATATTGTTTTATGAATAAGGATGAATTAACTTATAATCATGAGATTGGCATGTCTTTCATATTGAAAGAAGGCTTGATGATGCAATCTATAAGTAGCCATTAGTCCGAGACCAGTGTTTTTTATTCAAGATTTATCATTTATACACAAATGGTTGAATAAAAAAGAGTTGGTTTGCTTTTTCCTACGGTTCAAATTAGAATATCAATTTGGTAGCTTGTTAAATTCGAATTACCAATTGCTTTTTGAACATGATTTAACACAAATTCATCTAAATTAATAAAATATTTAAATTTAAGCTTCATAGATAGTAAAACATACTTATTCGGCCTTTGGATGGCCATTGAAGGTGTGGTAGTTGGAATGAGAAAGCAATTGTGTTGATTAGTCCTCAGTTCACATGAATTCCAACTTTAATCTTTTAAATAACCTCTACAATAATGTAGAAAAATACATAATTTGTCATTTAATTGAAACAAGGTATCTACATGGATGTTGTTGTTTACTTTGAGGGGGAAATTAGTTTCATTCTGTTTTGAAATGGTCAATTAGCCATCATAATCATTGGTTGCTGAAATGATTGGAGGAAACTTTTTAAATTGGAGATGTTGGATCATTTACAAACAAATGTATAATCCATGTAATGAATGCCTATGCAGGCAAAGGATTTTATTACTCTGCAACTCCCAACCGTCTTAACATTTATATATGAATAGATAATAAATTTAAGTTGTTCCTTGGGGGGCTTCAAATATTAATTTCCATGTCAATGTCCTTTTCTGTCGTGTGAGCAGTGTTCATGTCATAGTATACTTATGCATGTCCATGCTTCATAGATTTTATGTTTGCTTATGGCACACACAAACAATTGTATTTAATTACATGAAAATAGATACTTTTTTTAAATGGACATATGTCTCTTGACAGCAAACTGAACAAAATGAATAAGCAGTGTTGAGAGCAATCTTAGTGTTAGCAGCCAACGTAATAAGTTGGCTTAGAAGGTGTTGTTCCTTTATTGCTTTATTATGTTAAACTAATGCAGAAATATGTATTATTTTAGGCAAGTCGGCTTAGATTTGCCGCATCCATTTCCTTATTGTTTGGAATTATGTATTTGTTTGGTTTTTTTCCCCCCAAATTCTTCCATATCAACAGGCCCAATTTTGTTTATTGTTCTTTATATAATCTCGTTCCACCACTCTTTCTGCAGTTCCCAAATAAAAATAGTCTTTACTTTATAAAGTTTGTATTTTTTATAAAGTTATAACATTTATTCTTCTTTTCTCATTTTCAAACCAATTATGTGTTTGATTAATGTTTCTTAATGACAAGAATCTAACCATTTTGTTTTATAAAATGATGTTTGTAGATAAGAAGATATTTGGGGTCTTTGATTCTCGTATTTGATCTCAAGAATTTGGCAGCACCATTTGTGACATTTCTTGGGGTTGTCTTTATTTGGCATTTTATGTGTTCTGTAAACATTTCTTAGAGGTATGTATATGTTGTTTAAGTGATTTGAATTGATTAAATTTTCATTTTACAGTAGTTGCTAAAGTTAATCAATTCAAAATTTCCAATTGTTTTATAAAATGATGTTTGTATATAAGAAGATATTTGGGGCTGTTTGATTCTGGTATTTGATCTCAAGAAGTTGGCAGTACCATTTGTGACATTTCTTGGGGTTGTCTTCATTTGGCATTTTATGTGTTCTGTAAACATTTCTTAGATGTATGTATATGCTGTTTAAGCGATTTGATTTGTTTAATTTTTCATTTTACAGTAGTTGCTAAAGTTAATCAATTCAAAATTTCCAATTGTTTTATAAAATGATGTTTGTAGATAAGAAGATATTTGGGACTGTTTGATTCTGGTATTTGATCTCAAGAAGTTGGCAGCACCATTTGTGACATTCCTTGGGGTTGTCTTCATTTGGCATTTTATGTGTTCTGTAAACATTTCTTAGAGGTATGTATATGTTGTTTAAGCGATTTGAATTGTTTAAATTTTTGTTTTACAGTAGTTGCTAAAGTTAATCAATTCAAAATTTCCAATTGTTTTATAAAATGATGTTTGTATATAAGAAGATATTTGGGACTGTTTGATTCTGGCTACCCATAGGCTATGCTATACAACTTGTTGACATAATTGTTGCTGAAAACTGGTTTGCTAGCGACTCTATAGGCGTTCTACAATTAGCATGTAAGTATGCTGAAAACTGCTTATATCGACCATTTATTTAGTTTTAGTCATTTTTCCCGGAGACATTGTTCAAAGCTATTGTTTGTTCTTTTGGCGTTTATCCAATATAAGCTTTCATTCTAATTCAACAGCCTCATTTGCAGGTTTTGTATAGTAATCAAGCTTAAGTTGTAACGGATTGACTAAAAGTCGACTTATCTGGTAAGTGTCAAACACATTCAACTGTTGAAAAATGATTTTACACCATTTTACACCTATTAATTTATCAACCGATTCGTACCAATTTGCGCCTCTGCTTTCTTGGTGATAGTGGAGTAGAGTAGCTTCTTGAAATTATTAAGGTACTTTTTGGTTCAAAATTATGATCGATATGATCATACCATGATGAATTTGTTTAAATTCTTTGTCGAAATTGTTGTTTATTATCCCGCTTGGTTAGTATATATGCTATTTATTATTTTGTCGTCTAAAAAAAAGATTCAAAGTATATAGGTTTGGAAACCTAACGGGTTGCCATATATCTCATTGTAAGATATAATGGATCCTTCCTGTGTAACAATGCCACGTATGATGAATCTTCAAAATGTCTCATCCAAATTGTTTGTTTACTATCCTGCTTGGTTGGTAAATGTGTTGTTTATTACATCGACCATTTATTTAGTTTCACTCATTTTTATATTATAAAATGCTTGGTTGGTATTTATTTATGTAGCAATATAATATAAAATGTGATGTTAAGCATTTTAGTAAGTTTTCTTACGGTTTCGTTTTAATATAAAATCAAATTAAGATAACAAACAAATTATTATCAATGAATACTTTGATAGTGATTAAGCTTCGATATTTTATGAAAACAACATTGGTTTATAATTTGATACCAACATCTTAAATATTCGAATATGGTAATATATTATGTTTAATATTTAAAATCAATTCTTTTTTAAAAAGAATATAAAATTTCCTAAAATGATTTTCTTATTATTTAAATATATTTACATATAAAATCAAATTACTAATTTTTATATTAATAATGTCCGATTTCAATATTTAATATTTGTAAATGTTTTAAAACTTATACTTTTTTATCAATATGATAATAATGATCATTATTTAAATTATTTTAATTACAAAATCGACTTTTTTATTAAAAGTAATTTAAAACTTCTCCTTCATAACTCACATAATTATTATTCAAGAACTTATAAATATTTTGTTATCAATATAATAATATAGATCATTATTTAAATATGTTTTAATATAGAAAATAATATTTTTTAAAAAGAAGTAAGTTAAAACTTTTAAATTTAACAACATCACATCAAATTTCAATTATAAAAAACATATAATAACATTTTCTAGCCTCAATGATTCTTGATTTGAAATTTGAATTTAACTTACATAATACATAACTTAGATAAAATTATTTAACTTACATAATAGATAACTTACATAACTTACATAGCTTTCATCAAATAATTTAACTTACATAATACATAACTTACATAACTTACATAGCTTTCATCAAATTATTTAACTTACATAATACATAAATTACATAATACATAACTTACATAATACTTGTATAGAAAAAAAAGATTCAAAGTATATAAATTTGAAACCTAGCGGGTTGCCTTATGTCTCACCATTAGATATAATGGATCCTCCTAGGTGTAACAATGTCACGTATGATGAATCTTAAAGAATACATAACTTACTTAATTTTAAGATCAAATTTCATAACTTACATAAGTTTAAGATCAAATTTCATAACTTACATAATTTTAAGATCAAACTTCATAACTTACATAATACTTGTATAGAAAAAAGATTCAAAGTATATAGGTCGAAACTGACGGGTTGCCTTATATCTCACTGTTAGATATAATGGATCCTCCCTAGGTGTAACAATGCCACGTATGATGAATCTTAAAGAATACATAACTTACTTAATTTTAAGATCAAATTTCATAACTTACATAAGTTTAAGATCAAATTTCATGACTTACATAAGATCAAATTTCATAACTTACATAAGTTTAAGATCAAATTTCATGACTTACATAATTTTGAGATCAAACTTCATAACTTACATAATACTTGATAGAAGAAAAAAAGATTCAAAGTATATAGGATGGAAACCTGACGGGTTGCCTTTTATCTCACTGATAGATATAATGGATCCTCCCTAGGTGTAACAATGCCACGTATGATGAATCTTAAAGAATACATAACTTACTTAATTTTAAGATCAAATTTCATAACTTACATAAGTTTAAGATCAAATTTCATAACTTACATAATTTTAAGATCAAACTTCATAACTTACATAATACTTGTATAGAAAAAAAAGATTCAAAGTATATAGGCTGGAAACCTGACGGGTTGCCTTATATCTCACTGTTAGATATAATGGATCCTCCCTAGGTGTAACAATGCCACGTATGATGAATCTTAAAGAATACATAACTTACTTAATTTTAAGATCAAATTTCATAACTTACATAAGTTTAAGATCAAATTTCATAACTTACATAATTTTAAGATCAAACTTCATAACTTACATAATTTACATAACTTACATAGTACTCAGTTATATATATGATCATATCATTACTTACATAAATTATAAATTAACAATTTAGGCGTGTAATTTATTGTCAACTTTAGACCTCAACAACTACGAAATGGATAGGAGTTGGATGAAATTGTCAAGGTTAAGCAACGGCTATCGAAATGGAGTAGAAACTTTTACAATTTTGCATTTCAAAATGCAAGTCAAGAGAATATGATTCTTTGCACATAAGAAGTGTTGCAATATCAATTGGCATTATCGTGAAGTTGTCTCTAATATCTAGTTGTTGATGGCTTTGTCCCGGGGTACAAAAAATGGATTTTTCATGGAGAGTGTACATCTAGTGGAGCATATTCATTGATGAATCTGGATTATCCTCATAATGCTTACAATCAGAATGTTAGAGATGATAACATGGAAGGCATGTTGCGGGATGCTTTTAATATGTGCAGTGATGGTTTCGGGTCATTTCCACCTGACTTGGGTGCAACTGATGAATATAATTATGGTGGAAATACTTTCACCGAAGGGGGAAGAAGTGTACCTGATGAACAGCCGAATGAAGAAGCGGCGAGGTTCTACACGTTACTTGGTGAAATGAATGAAGAACTGTATGAGGGATCAAAATTTTCCAAACTGACGTTCTGTATTCGTCTTTTTCACTTGAAATGTTTGGGAGGATGGACCGGAAACTCATTGACAATGCTGCTAGAGTTTCTACAAGAAATGTTCTCGTTTACGAAAATCCCTCAATCTTCCAAATACATGAAGAAACTGATAAAGGATTTGGGCCTTGGCTACAACAAAATTCATAGTTGCCCAAATGACTGTGAAACACCCCATACCCAACCCACAAACCCCGACCGGGTCTGACATGTTCCTTAAGAAAACTTAGCTAAATCTCATTTTGTCATTTTGGAAAATTAGGTGGTTTTGAAGAAAAATAGATTTGTGTTATGATCAAGTTGAAAACCGTGTTGTTATTAAAGTTTGTATTTCATTAAAACGTTATCTTCATGTTTCAAAAATTACAAGTTAAAAGAAATGCCGAATTTTAGAGCTTATCACTAAGTTGAAAATCGTAGGTGTTTAGGTGTCAAAACATTTGAAGTTGTTTTACGAAAAATTATTTAACCATTTGTTTGATGTTGTTAAAACGCATAAATAAAATAGTTAAATAGTAATGGCCTTATTACAACAAAACAAAACCCGAAATAAATCCCGAAAACATAATAAGAAAACGTGATAAGTTTAATCATAAGAAAACCCAGAATGTTGGGTTGAGCATGGCCACCACAAAGTCCCCGCCGACCGGTCCATTTCATCGAGTATCACACGCAAAATGTTAGCCCACGAAAGGTGAGTCAGCAGACTCGGCAGCAACAACTAACACAATTCCCAATCGATTAAGGCATATTAAATCACATACAAAAAATATAAGCAATGATGCAACCCAAACCCACCTAGATATCCAACCTCTATACACCACCGTGCACATCAATCACACCGTGGGATTACTAAATCGACCCTCCATCTGCTACACACCCTCAAAGGCGATCCGCAATCAATCGCACATCGCCTTATAATCGTGGCATAGCCACCGATAATGTGACAGAAGTCACGGATTCATAATATGTGACATAAGTCATCGGATAATGTGGTAAAACCACCTAACACTTCCCTTATCATTTCACCCATTATGCCCATGCAACATACATATTATTTAGATATCATGCAATGTACCTTACCCCAAAGTCATAACGAATTTACACATATTTCCATATCAATGCCTATAAGCATTATTAACTGAGAGTTAGGGGTAACGTACCTAAATGCACTGTACCATTGAATGGTACCCTTAGCCAGGTTACTCGTATTTTTATTAACACACATTTAACAGTAACACTATTAATCTATCGGGAAATTAATGTAGAGCTACACACCTGATAACACTGAAAACAATGCTTTCGATCCTGACACTCCTCCATTATCTCTGTCGAACCCTTCCTATAACATCACAGTTAGAATCGGCTAACACTTAAAAGGTATAGCCTTTGGCCGAATACTCCAACCCCCTTACCTTGCTTGATTAAGTCCCGGAATCTATCACCTGCCTTTGAAGGTTGCCGAAATCCCTACATGACTTTTGTTAGATTCGACTTTATTACATAAAACCTATAAAAGTGGCCCTTGGTCGAATGTTATATCCTACTTACCTCGAATATCCAAATCCCAAAAAATCACCTTTCAATCGTCGGCTACAAGAATCCCGAAAGATCTCCTTTATGGTTTTGGCCAAAAGAGAATAAGAGGATTAGATTCCTAGATTTAGGCTAACCAAATGAAAAGAAAAGAAACCGAATGACGCTTAACCTTACCACAATGTTGAGATCGATTGCACCCTTGCTTGGAAACACGAGAAATTCGACCACAGGGAAAAAGGGTATTCGGCTTTGAGAGTTAAGATAGAAAAAGGATCGATTTCGAATCAACAATGGAATAATGATAGGATTCGGCCTTTGATGCTATTGGACAAGCTGGCTTCAAAGGGTAAAGATGCAATGGGACTTTCGACTTTTGAAGAATCGTAACAAGAAAAAGAGAAGAAGAAAATAGAAGAAGAAAGTGACCTTAATGGTCTTCTTGAATTCGGCTAATGCAAAAAGGTTTTGAAAGTTCTCTGACTACTACTTTTGGCACAACACTAGGGAAAGAAAAGAGAACCAAAATGCACCTAGACCCCCTTAAGCAGTTTCGGCACTTAGCTCCCTTTTGCATGACTAAATATGCCCCCTCCAAAGTCCCTTTGTCGGCCAACTCTTCCTCTCTTCTCAAATCCCTTCTTTTCCTCCTATTTTTCCTCTCCACCTCTCATTCAAAGAGTTTGAATGAGTCCACCTCTCATCCACTCTCTTAGCTGCACATTCAAATGGATTTGACTTGGTCTTTCACTCATCCATTCAGCGTCCTTGTGCCGTCCACCACTACACCTCCTTGCCAAAATATAAAAGCTCCAAAACGCCACCTGCGTTACTCGAACCTAGGCCTCTTCACACTCCCTGAGGCGTTACTCTCCTGTGCTCTAAGTGGCGCCTCCGTTGCCACTTTACTAGCTCAGTTCTTGTGTCCTAGTCCATATACTAAACTCCTTAAGGCCTAGCTCCCTTAGCTCTCTTTTCAATGCTTAAAAAAAATCAAATATTTTCTAAAGCTTCTACCTACACCCCAAGGTTCCCTAATCCCCAAAACACATACAAATCATACACAAGTATGCCACTACATGCATTTAAGTTAAAATGAAAAACCCCTAAATCCCGGATATTACGGTTCTACCCCTTAAAAATAATTTCGGCCTCGAAATTACAGCTAGAATAGGTGAGGGCATTCTTTGCCAGATTGCTTCCTCTCTGCTCTCAAGAAGCTTCTTCGATCCATGGTTACTCCATAACACTTTGACTAGAGGAACTGATTTCCTCGGTAACACCTTCACATCCCATTCCAGAATCTGAATCGGCTCTTCCTCATAGGACAAATCTGGTTTTAGCTCCACCTCCTCAACTGGCACTACATGAGATGGATCCGATCGGTAACGACGTAGCATCGAAACGTGGAACACATCGTGCATCTGCTTCAATTTTGAAGGCAACTCTAACTGATATGCCACTGGTCCAACCCACTTCAAAACCCGATGAGGTCCTACAAACCTGGGACTTAGCCTTCCCTTGTGACCAAATCTCATTACCTTCTTCCATGGCGAAACTTTTAGAAACACCTTATCCCCTACTGCAAACTCTATCTCCTTCCGCTTGAGGTCTGCATACGACTTTTTTCAGTCAGATGCCTCCTTCAACTGTGTCTAATTACCTTAACTTTTCTTCCGATTCGCTACAATCTCTAGACCCAAAACCTGACGTTCTCCCAACTCATCCAAAGACGTAGGAGTGCGACACTTCCGTCCATACAATGCTTCGTGACGGTGCCATCCGAATACTTGCTTGATAGTCATTATTGTCGTAAACTCCGCTTAAAAGCAAGAACTCCTTCCAGCTTCCTCTGAAGTCTATCATGCAACCCCTTAACATATCCTTTAACACTTGAATTACCCGCTCAGATTGGCCGTCCGACTGTGGATAAAATGCCTTGCTGAAGTCCAACCTGGTGCCTAAAGCCTGATGTAGTGCTTTCCAAAACCTCGATGTGAACCTCGGATCCCTATCCGAAATAATTGACATCGACACTACGTCCAGCCTCACAATTTCTTCCACATACAACTTTGCTAACCTCTGCAGAGAATAGTCAACCCACACTGGTATGAAATGTACAGACTTTGTCAACCGATCTACTATCACCCATACCGAGTCCTTCTTAGTAGGCGTAAGAGGAAGCCCACTAACAAAGTCTATGGTAATTCTCTCCCACTTTCACTGCGAAATCTTTATCCGCTGAAGCAATCCTGAAGGTACTTGGTGTTCAGCCTTAATCTGTTGACACGTTAAGCACTTCCCCACAAATTCTGTAACTTTTCGTTTCAGACTAGGCCATCAAAACTGATCCCGTAGATCCCTGTATAACTTACTTCATCCAGGATGCATAGCGTAAGGGCTACTATGCGATTCCTGAAGAATTCTCTGCCTTAACTCCTCATCCTTTGGCATACAGACCTTGCCCCAAAACACAAAGACTCCATCATTGTTACACCATAGTCTTCCAACTCCCATTCTGCACTTGCAGCAGCTTAGCACTCAGATCGTCATCTACCAACTGTTTCTCCTTTACCTAACTTAGCCATGTTGGCTTCACCTGCAACTCTGCTAGCAAACGTCCATCATCATAAAGACTCAGGTGTGCAAACATCACCCTCAGATTCGACACTATTTTCTGACTTAGGGCATCTGCCACCACATTCGCCTTACCCGGGTGATACACTATCAAAAAGTCGTAGTCTTTCAACAACTCCACCCACCTTCGCTGTCTCAAATTCAGCTCCTTCTGAGTCAACAAATATTTTAGACTCTTGTGGTTCGTGTAGATCACCGACCTTTCTCCATACAAATAGTGCCTCTACACTTTTAGAGCGAATACTACCGCCGCCAACTCTAGATCATGCGTCGGATAGTTAACCTCGTGTGGCCTCAATTGTCGAGACGCATAAGCGACCACCTTCCCGTCTTGCATTAGAACACATCCCAATCCTGCGTGAGAAGCATCACAATACACCACAAAATCCTTCTGTGCTTTCGGCTGAATCAAAACTGGAGCCTCTGTCAATACTCTCTTAAGCTTCTCAAAACTTTCCTGCTACTTATCCGCCCATACGAAAGGTACCTCCTTTCTAAACAATTTCACGAGGAGTGCTATTGATGAGAACCCTTCTATGAATCTTACAGAGTAGCTCGCTAACCCCAAGCTCATGAGCCTCATTTCTGCACTTAGGTGGTTTCCAATCTAGCACCGCCAATCTTCGAGGATCCACCCTTATACCTTCCGCAGACACCACATGACCCAAAAATGTAACTTCCTTCAACCAAAATTCGCACTTGCTAAACTTGGCATATAACTTCTTCTCGCTTAACACCTGTAATACTACCTGGAGATACGCATCATGCTCTTTCTCGGACTTGGAATATACCAGAATGTCGTCTATAAACACAACGACGAACTGATCCAAGTAGGGTTGGAAAACTCGGTTCATCGCGGTTCATCATATCCATAAACGTGGCTGGGGCGTTCGTCAATCCGAACGGCATTACTAAAAACTCATAATGTCTGTATCTAGTCTGGAAAGCTATCTTATGGATATCTACTTCCTTTACCTTAAGATGATGATATCCCGACCTTAGATCTATTTTTGAAAATACTGCCGCCCCCTTAAGCTGATCGAACAAGTCATTTATCTTCGACAACGGGTACTTGTTTTTAATCGTCAGCTTATTCAACTGCTGGTAATCTATGCACATACGCATAGTCCCGTCCTTCTTTTTCACGAATAGGATCGGTGCTCTCCATGGAGACAGACTAGGTCGGATAAACCCACGATCGAGTAACTCTTGGATCTAGGCCTTGAGCTCTACCAACTCCTTTGGCACCATCCTATACGGAGCAATTGACATAGGAGCTGTACCTAGCAGTAAATCAATTTTGAACTCCACCTCCCTGTCCGGGGGTAACCCAGGCAGCTCCTCCGGAAAGACATCCACGAATTCTCTTACTGCTCTAACTCTACCAACCCCCTCTTCTCTTGCATCCAAGGAACTAACGAAGGCCAGAAATGCCTTGCACCCTTTCTGAACCATCTTATCAGCCTTCAATGCGGAGACTATGTTAGACAAATAGTTTCTTCTTTCTCCTATCATAATTATCTCCTCATTCTCTGGAGTCCTCAACTCCATTCATTTAGCTGCGCAATCAAATTTAGCCCGATGTTCCACTAGCCAATCCATGCCTAGAATGAGATCAAATTCCCCAAAAGGTAGTTCCATCAAGTCGGCAGGAAATACCACTCCCTGAATCTCTAAAGGCACACTCCAGAATATCCTATTCACCACTACTGTTTGACCTAACGGGCTCACCACAGTCATCTCCCTAATCGATAATTCAGATACTACACCTAGTGTTTCAGCTACTCTACATGCAACATATGAGTGGCTCGAGCCAACATCAATTAAAGCAAAGAAAGGCTTATCAGCTATAAGGAACATACCGGTTATGACGTCTGGTGCGTCACCATCCTCCCTTTGACGAACTACATATACTAGACCCGACTATCTCGCCTCTTTGTTACCAACACCTCTGCCCGGTGTCCATGACCTTTTCGAACCATTACCTCGCCAACCGGACCATGACCACATGGCACAAGCTATCCACCTCTTTCACCGATTAAAACCATGGCTGGCGATCGCCCTATCTCAGATCCACAGACGGTCTCTAATCATATGGTCTTTGGACCCACACTCAAAACATCCTCAATCCTCTTCTAACACTCCTCAGGTGTATCTTTCCACATTGAGCACCACGAACGATCTTGACCTCCCACAAGAATTCATCGATCTCGCACCCCATCCACTCTAAGTCTTTTCCGAGACTTCGGATGACCACGATGATCCAAAACCTCTCTTTGTTTATTCCTATCCAATTCTATCTCACGATTCCTTGACCCTTCGGCTACATTAGCCTTCTCTACCAACACGGTAAACTCCCGCTCCTGCTGTGGAGCAATCAGTAATCTCAAATCATCCCTCAGTCCGTCCTCGAACTTGACACATTGTTCATGCTCCGTAGCCACGACACCTCGAGCATACCGGCTCAACCTTAAGAATTCTGCCTCGTACTCTGCTACGGACTTACTCCCCTGAACCAGCCTCAGAAACGCCTTTCTCTGCGCATCAATATAACTAGACCCAATATACTTCTTCTGATACGCCACCTTGAAATACTCCAAGGTGAGATCATCTCTTCAAGACCTATCCCAAACCGTGAGCCACCATCGGTATGACTCATCCCGGAGAAGAGACACCATCCCTTTCAGTTTCTCCTCAGCAGTCAGATCCAAATCGTCCATGATTCATTCTGTCGCCTCCAACCAATATTCAGCCGTATTGGGCACCACACCAGATACACCTCGGAATACCTTAGCTCCATTGGCTCTGAGTCGCTCGGATACAGATTTTTGAGCTCCCATACCTTCACCTACTCCAGCCACCCTTTCAAGAACTCACAAAGATCACTGCGATCTGCATCATCCCTGCGATCTCGCATCATCCCCGTCGATCACGATACTCAACACCAGCAGCTGGTGGTGGTGGCATCTCATTCTCGGACCCTTGACCAGACCTAACTGGTTCCTATACGGTCATTCTGCCTATACCATGCCCACACACATTACGACCACGTCCCCTAGAACTCATGTCTATGATCATGATTTAATCTGATTTAAGAAATTTTATGCATTAGCTTCTGTTCCACTGATTACCTACGAACAAGTTTTATGTAAAGAAGTTTAGTAGTAGTTCTTTCGATCATTACAAAGTTTTCGTTCTGATCTCCTACCCTAATTTTGAGAATCACATTCATTCAGTAGTATCTACTACACACGCTCATCACTTTGAGCATTTTCATCCGTTCAACCTGTGGGTATTTTCGTAATTTGTCCTATAGGGTATTTGGTAATTTTCCAAATCGGTATCTTGAAATTTTACAAAATAGGGTTTTGGTATTTTTGCAAAATAGGAATATTTTGGTAAAATTGAGGTAGTATGGTAATTTTATAAACCGAGGGTATTTTGGTAATTTCTACAAATCGGGTACTTGATAATTTTTTTAGATCTAAGGTAGTTTTGCAAATCAAGGGTAATTTGGTGATTTTAAAACTAGGGTTTTATAAAACAGTGTAGCTAGTCCCTTTCGAGTTTTAATTATTGAATTTAGCTTTGTGGGTAAGTCCTCTTGGTCGTGGTGAATCGTCGCTCGCACTGTAGGATTCGAGCGAAGAGGAGGTGAGTCACTAGGACTACTTAAATACCAAGCTCCCCTAATCCAATCCTAGACATGCGCACAACTGTTGCCACACCCTTAACTCGGTGACTCACTCACATGTTTGTTCAATTAATCTTTAAATTTTATGTAATTTTGTATTGGAGTAAGCTAATCCTAGAGTTCAATAGCTCCTAATCTACTAATCTACAATCCCGTAATATCCACATACAAATCACATAATAATTAGGGTACTTACTGTGGACTTGGTAGAGACTCAAAGCCATGCCGTAAAACACCGCTCATCTTTTAGTAAACTCACTTTCATAAAATGTTTTGGGCCCAAAAAGTCCTTCAAGCCGAGTTTTGAATCGGGCTCTAATACCAAATTGAAACACCCCATACCCGGCCCACAAACCCCGACCGGGTCTGACATGTTCCTTAAGAAAACTTAGCTAAATCTCGTTTTGTCATTTTGGAAAATTAGACGGTCTTGAAGAAAAATAGATTTGTGTTATGATCAAGTTGAAAATCGTGCTGTTATTAAAGTTTGTATTTCATTAAAACGTTATCTTCATATTTCAAAAATTACAAGTTAAAAGAAATGCCGAATTTTAGAGCTTATCACTAAATTGAAAATCGTAGGTGTTTAGGTGTCAAAACATTTCAAGTTGTTTTACGAAAAATTGTTTAATCATTTGTTTGATGTTGATCGTATCAGAATAAAAATTAAAACGCATAAACGAAATAGTTAAATAGTAATGGCCTTATTACAATAAAACAAAACCCAAATAAATCCTTAAAACATAATAAGAAAACGTGATAAGTTTAATCATAAGAAAACCCGAATGTTGAGTGAGCATGGCCACCACAAAGTCCCTGCCAATCCGGTCTATTGCCTTTGAGTATCACCGCAAAATGTTAGCCCACGAAGGGTGAGTCAACAGACTCGATGTGCAACAACCAACACGATTCCCAATCAATTAAGGCATATTAAATCACATACAAACAAATATAAGCAATGATGCAACCCAAACCCACCTAGATATCCAACCTCTACACACCACCAGTACACCAATCACACAGTGGGATTACTAAATCGACCCTCCATCCGCTACACACCCTCAAGGCGGTCATTGCGATCGATTGCACATCGCCTTATAATCGTGGCATAGCCATCGATAATGTGATGAGTCACGGATTCATAATATGTGACATAAGTCACCGAGTAATGTGGTAAAAACACCTAACACTTCCCTTATCATTTCACCCATTATGCCCATGCAACATACATATTATTCGGATATCATGCAATGTACCTTACCCCAAAGTCATAACGAATTTACATATTTCCATATCAATGCCTATAAGCATTATTAATCGAGAGTTAGGGGTAACGTGCACGAATGCAATCGTACCATTGAATGGTACCCTTAGCCAAGTTACTCGTATTTTATTAACACACATTTAACAAGAACACTATTAATCTATCGGAAATTAATGTAGGGCTACACACCGATAACACCGAGAACAACGCTTTCCATCCCGACACTCCTCCTTTATCTCGGTCGAACCCTTCCTATAACATCACAGTTAGAGTCGGCTAACACTTAAAAGGTATAGCCTTTGGCCGAATACTCCAACCCCCTTACCTTGCTTGATTAAGTCCCGGAATCTATCACCTGCCCTTGAAGGTTGCCAAAATCCCTACATGAATTTTGTTAGATTCGGCTTTATTACATAAAACCTATAAAAGTGGCCCTTGGTCGAATGTTATATCCTGCTTACCTCGAATATCCAAATCCTGAAAAATCACCTTTCAATCGTTGGCTACAAGAATCCCGAAAGATCACTTTCATGGTTTCGGCCAAAAGAGAATAACAGGGATTAGATTCCTAGATTTCGGCTAACCAAAGGAAAAAAGGAAAAGAAACTGAATGACAATTAACCCTTACCAAAATGTTGAGATCGATTGCACCTTGCTTGGAAACACAGAGAAATTCGCCCACAGGGGAAAAAGGGTATTCTTTTTGAGAGTTAAAATGGAAAAAGGATCGATTTGAATCAACAATGGAATGATGATAGGATTCGGCCTTTGATGCTACTAGACAAGTCAGCTTCAAAGAGTAAAGATGCAATGGGACTTTTGGCATTTGAAGAATCGTGACAAGAAAAAGAGAAGAAGAAAATAGAAGAAGAAAGTGACCTTAATGGTCTTCTTGAATTCGGTTAATGCAAAAAGGTTTTGAAAGTTCTCTGACTACTACTTTCGGCACAACACTAGGGAAAGAAAAGAGAACTAAAATGCACCTAGAACCCCTTAAGCAATTTTGGCACTTAGCTCCCCTATGCATGACCAAATATGCCCCCTCCAAAGTCCCTTTGCCAGCCAACTCTTCCCCTCTTCTCAAATCCCTTCTTTTCCTCCTACTTTTCCTCTCCACCTCTCATCCAAGACACTTGAGCAACACAAAGATTATGTCAAAGAAACGTAAGCATCATCTCCTTAGAGGAAACCTCAACATGAGTTCATGCCGGCAGCTTCACTTAATTGACATACCAAGGGTCTCGAAAACCTTTTCGGTTCTATTTTTCTTTTCTTGTCTCCTTTATTTTCCTTATCTATACTTCTTTTCTACTTAGTTGAATTTATTTCATAGTAGTTTCTTGGTTTTAGGATCTAAAGGCTGCTAGGGAATCACACACCATAGCCTTTGAGGTCACACCCACTTCGCAAACCATCCAACAATAAGGACTCCTTAGTCCATTAGTATTTTATTTTAATTTCAGTTTTCTTCTTAATCTCCTGTATTTTATTTTACTTATCTTTCATTATGTTATTAGTATATTTTTAATGTTTCTTTAGGTCTCTTGGCTATATCTGTAGAGGTCCCCCAATTTCTTCATCTAGTGCAGAGATCGTTGGTAGACACCCCATCGGGCCCATAGAAAACACCATCACCTCCACCAAAGACGCCCGGGATCATCCAGTTTCAAGGAGTATTACTTTCCCCACTTATCTTTTGATTTGGCACATAAATTTCATTATCTATCTTTGTACATTTAGGACAATGTATATCTTAAGTGTGGGGTAATAGTGCCTTACTTTTTCATAATTCTCAAAACCCTAAAATTAGTCTTGATCTTAAGTATTTTTCTTATATTATTAATTAGGATGAAATTTATATGATTTATGATTTTTATTGATATGTTTTAGAACAAATCATAGTTAATTGTGCATTATGATTAAATTTGAAGAATACTAGAGAATCAAGTATGATAAGTCTATTTTCCAAAATAAAAATTGATAGGTTGTTGAACTAAATATGAGTATTACTTTGAAATTTGAAATCTACATGGATTGATGTCAAAAACACCCATAATTTCTGTGATATATTGAGCTTTATAGAGCATATATTATTTTTCATGCTCACTTTTATTGATATTGAATGTGTCAACTTTGAACTGTTATTCTAGAACTTGCCTCGCTTATGCATTTCGAGACCACAATAATGATTTGATATCTTGAGATGATAAAGGCACCTAGGTTTTAACCCGTTCACTCCACTAAAAAGCCTACCTACATAAATAACTCCTAGTGAACCCGTTGAATCCTAACAACCTTTTATTGACACACCCACTAATATTAAACCAAAATCCTTTGTATTTGTTATCAACATTCTTTTGACTACCCTCTATCGAGAATTGACTTGATCAATTGCCAAATTAGGTTATTTCAATTATCAAAGTTCCTTCTATTAAGTTTTTCTTAGTTTGTTCTTAAAAAAATCCAAGTTTATTCAATAAAAGAGCTTAGAGCAATTAAACTCCAAGCTGTTGAAGAAAAGCTCGTATTAAAGTATTATCAAATTTTAAAGTGAAGAAAATACTCTTTATTATAAAGTAATTATCAATAGTGGTATTATTACTTTTCATTCGATGTAAATATTCATATTTAGTTCATTATTTTAGACTAGGTAATTAGTCAATTCAATCTCGATTTTAACCTCTAATTCACCTTTATCCACATTTTAACCCAAGCCCGTTACAACCCTAATAAAGACCTTTTGATCTGTTTATTATCTCATATCACATGGTGGAGATTTGATTTTCGAGCAAGCCTATGGGATTAACTTTTAGGTTCGACTTTTGAGTATTTTTTCTTGATCCTTAAACATTTTGAGTGCTTTAAGTGAATCTTTAGTGAGGATGTCAATCCTTGTCGGTTTTCAATCAAAGGTAATTATTTAAATAAGGGGAGACACCTATGTTTTCATGTTACAAAATCATGATTTATCTCGTTTGAATCTTTAGGGCACTTCGAGCTAAATGATCCATGTATAAATCGTCTATAAATTATGATGAGGCATTGTCAATGGGAATTATGAATTTTGGAAAGTTCGTTTTAATTGTAAGTTGAGAATTTTGCTTGAGGACAAGCAAAAGCTTAAGTGTGGGGGTATTTGATAAACCGTAAAAGTAACATATTTTAATCCCACATATAGTATGCTTTTGGATGAATTTATCCTTAATTTATGTAAAAAGGTGCTCTTAATCCTTTCTTTTCATGTCTTATACTCAGGAAACCACCCAAGGATAAAAAGGACGCAAAACGGGTTTAAAAAGGACCAAAGTGGGCCAACCCAAGAAGTCGGCACGGCCTGGACTTCATGCCACATGGCCGTGCCCTAATATTTAGATTGCACACGGTCACACCCTGATTTACACGACCATTCCTCGTCGATAAAAAGCCCAACACGGCCTGACCCCGATGTACACGGCCGTGCCTCAATTGGCAGACCCAAAGCACGGCCTCTACCCAGATATTGCACAGATGTGACATAGCCGTGCCTAAATCAACTGAATGGAGACATGGGCTGGACCACGATTTACACGGGCGTGTCAAGGCCGTGCCCCTGCCACGGGAAAGAGCAATTTCACTCGAAATTGGATGCTTAGAGCCCAAGAAACGCAATCCTAAGTCCACTCAACCACTTAGGATAAATTTCACTTGAATTACGAGTACTTAGGAGCCAAGAAAAGCATCCCAAATGTCTATATAAACAATCCAAGGCGACAATTCGTATGGGTTTTAGCGAGTTTTTTCGAGCTTTACTCGTTTAGGGAATTACTCGAAGATAGCCAGTTGATCCATCTTGAAGAGTCAGAATTCTACTCAAAGACGGAGAATCTCTCCTTCAATTCCTTCAGGGGTTTTAGGGATTTCTTATGTTTTATTTTTATCTTTTCTCTTGAGATGTTTTCTTATTTTATTATGAACTAGATCCTTCATATACCTGAAGGGGATGAAACCTATGATGGATTTTGTTATTTGATTTATTGGTTTATATGATAAATACTTAGTTTGTTCTTAATTATGTTGCTTAATTTAATCTGATGTGCTTAGGTGGAGGAGGAATAGACCCTGCCTAAGAGTAGATCTAGTATAATTAAGCGAAGTTGATCATGCGCCTAGAGATAGGATTACGAGATTTTACCAGATTAGGGTGAAACCTAATATGGGAGTCCATTGATCGATTTACTGCTTCCTTAGGGGGTTATTATAAGAGAATGAGAGTTCCACTAATTAACCTAAGGTTAGACGTTTTTCGCTTCGAGAGAAGGTTTAATATAGGTTAATGAGTCTCACGGATCAAGCTAAGTAAAAGAAATCATATGAATTGAAAGTTAGATAATAAGTGAAGTCATAGTTGGATTCTTCCCGGGTATCATCTTTATCAACCGAGTTTTCCAAAGTCTTTTCGATTTATTCTTTTGTCTTTGTATTTAGTTTAAGTATTTCATTAGTCTTAGATAAGTTAATTAATCACTCCATATTTAAGGCTAAATAATAGGAAGAAAGTGAGTAGTAGTACTTTTAGGTTCCTTGGGTTCGATAAGATATTCTTGCCAAAGCTAAACTACTGTTCGACGGGTGCACTTCCCTCTATCGTTGTCATAGTTAGTCTACAGATTTATAAATTTTAAAACTAGACTATTTTGCAGCGATCAATAGTTCTTTCTTATATTATGTATTTATTTTATTTGTTCTAAAAAAATTGAATTGATCAAGTATATTCAAGTATTAATAGTATAAAAAGAAAAAAAAATGAAATTAGTTCTTTGTTCTAAGAGCTTGTACGTTTAAATTCAACATCTTGAAGAAGAAGCTCGTATTATTAGTATTTTCATGTGATGTAATTATTCAGATTATTAGTTCAATTATTTTTCTAAAAGTTAGGTAACTTGTCATTTTAATATCGATTCTAAACCTTCTAATTCAGCCTTTATCCACACCTTTAACCCAAGCCTCGTTACAACCCTATTAAAGACCTTTTGATTTGTGTATCATCTCATATTACAGTGGTGGAGATTTAATTTTCAGGCAAGCCTATGGGATTAACTTCTCAGGTTCGACTGTTGAGTGCTTAATTGTGAACCTTAAACACTTTTGAGTGATTTCAGTGAATCTTTAGTGAGGATGTCAATCCTTGTCGGTTTTGAATCAAAGATAATTATTTAGATAATGGGAGACACCTATGTTTTCATGCTACAAATATATGACTTAGAATTGTTTGAATCTTTAGGAGTCTTTAAGTTAAATTATCCATGTATGAATTATCTATGAATTATGATGAGGCATTATTAATAGGAATTATGAATTAGGGAAAGTTCATTTTAATTGTAAGTTGAGAATTTTGCTTGAGGACAAGCAAAAGCTTAAGTGTGGGGGTATTTGATAAACTGTAAAAGTAACATATTTTAACCCTATTTTTAGCATGCTTTTGGATGATTTAGCCCTTGATTTATGTAAAAAGATGCTCTTAATCCTTTCTTTTCATGGTTTATACTCAGAAAAGTACCCGAGGATGAAAAGAACGAGAAACAGGCTTAAAACGGGCCAATTTGGGCCAAAGTGAAATTAAAACGTCCCAGACTTCAAGCAACACGCTCGTGTCTCATCAATTTACTTAAGACGGCCTGGACCACGATTCACACGGTCGTGCCTCAATCAACAGAACCAAAACACGATCTGAAGTCGATTTACGCGGGCGTGTGCCATGGCCGTGCCCCTGTCATGGAAAAGAGGAATTTCACTTTGAAAAGGATACTTAGGGAGAAAGAAACGCATTCCAAGAGCCTATATAAAGACCTTAAGTGTAACCTAAAAGAGGGCGATCAGTTAGGCAGTCAGCTAGGCCAAGAAGCCGAGCCAGAAGGCCAGATTTGTGGAAATCACTCGGAGATAGCCAGTTGATCCATCTCAAGAAGCCAGAGTTCTACTCAAGACGACGGGTCTCTCCTTCAATTCCTTTAGGGGGTTTTAGGGATTTCTTATGTTTTGTTTTATATTTTCTCTTGAGATGTTTTATTTTATCATTATGAAGTAAACTCTTCAGATACTTGAAGGGGATGAAGCCTAGATGAATCTTGTTATTATTTATTGAACTATATGATAAATACTTAGTTTGTTCTTAATTATGTGTGCTTAATTCTTGTGTTAATATTTTCGGAATATTGATTCAAGTTGAATGTGCTTAGGTGGTAGAGCAAAAGTCCACCTTAAGAGTAGATCTAGCATAATTAATCGGAGTTGATCACGCGCCTAGAGATAGGGTGACGAGATTTTGCCGAATTAGGGTGAAACCAAATATGGGAGTCCATAGTTCGATTTACTGCTATTCTAGGGGGTTATTAAGTGAGAAAGAGATTTCTTTTAATCAACCTAGGGTTAGATATTATTCGCCTCGAGAGAGGGTTTAATATAAATTAGGGAGTCTTATGGATCAAGCTAAGTGAATAAATTGTATGGTTCAGTGTTAGATAATAAGTGAAGTCTAGGTAGATTCTTCCTGAGGGTATCATCGTAATCAACTGAGTTTCTCTTTGAAGTTATTTTCCCAGATCCATTCTTTCTATTTTTGCGTCTTAGATTAGTAATTAATTAGTTAATTAAGATTTAAACAACCAAATCATTCAATATTTAGGCTAAATAATAGGAAGAAAGTGAGTATTAGTACTTTTAGTTCCTTTGGGTTCGCAATCCGGTCTTACCTAAACTATACTACTGTTTGATAGGTGCACTTGCCTTAAGTCGTTCTCAGAGTTAGTTTCCAAGTTCGATCATTCTCTTTACGAATTCTAAAACTCGACAATTTTAGACGACCAGTTCTTAATTCTTTCTTTGATATTTCAAGATATTGATTCAAGTATTGATGTGCTTAGGCAGTGGAGCAAAAGTCCCTATTTAAGAGTAGATCTAGTATAGTTAAGCGGAGTTGATCGCAACCCTAGAAATAGGATGACAAAAATCTGCCGGATTAGGGTCAAACCTAATATGGGAGTCCATAGATCGAGTTAATGCAATACTAAGGGTTTTAATTAGAAGGAAATTTCAATTAATCAACCTAGGATTAGGCGTTAGTAGCCTCGAAAGAGGTATTAATATAAATTAGGGAATCTTACGGATTAAGTTAAGTGAATAAATCATTTGGTTCAGAGTTAAATAACAAGTGAAGTCTAGGTGGATTCTTCCTCGGGTATTGTCTTAATCAATTGGTTTTTCCTCCAAGTATTTCCCCAATTCATTCTCTTTGTCTTAGCATCTTTAGTTTAGTAGTTAGTTAATTTTAGATTAAACAATAACTCCTTTAATTTTTTAGGTTAAATAATAAAAAGAAAGTTAGTATTAGTACTTTTGGTTCCTTTGGGTTTGACAATCCAGGTCTTGCAACTAAACTATACTATTGATCGATAAGTGTGCTTGTGTCCATCGTTGTCTTAGTTAGTTTCCAAGTTCGATCATTCTTTTTATAAATTTTTAAAACTCTGACACACGATCAAGTTTTTGGCGCTGTTGTCGGGCAACTAAAATATTAAGAAAGCTCAATTTTAATTACTTTAGCCATATTTTATTTTTATTTAATTTTTTGTAATTAAATTTTATTTTTACTTTTCTAATTTTCTTTTTCTTTTTCTTTTCCTAGTAGGTACCTCAGTTTATGACTAGAAGGAACCCGATAGGACCCTTGATTTATGACAGTGATATTGAAGGTACGGTTCGAAGAAATCATAGAGAAATAAAGCAAAGCTTAAAATACATAGAAGAAGAGCAAGAAGACGAAACCAATACTACTGAAGAGATGGCTAAGAATAATCTGCTACCTCTAGAAGTGGCCGAAAATCATGCTCCTCGAACTATGTATGATTATGCTAAACCTAATTTAACAGGAACTGAGTCAAGTATTGTTAGACCTGCTATAGCTGCTAATAGTTTTGAACTGAAATCTAACACTATACAAATGATACATCAATTTGTTCAGTTTGATGGTTTGCAGGATGAAGACCCAAATAATCACTTGGCAAATTTCATAGAATTTTGCAATACTTTCAAGATTAATGGCGTTTCTGATGATACTATTCATCTTCGATTATTTCCCTTCTCTTTGAGGAATAAATAGTGGCTGAATTCTCTTGCACGAGGATCAATCACTACATGGGAACAAATGATCGAAAATTTTTATTAAAATATTTTTCGCTGGCCAAAATGGCCAAATTAAGGAATGATATCTCTTCTTTTGTGCAGATGGATTTAGAAACACTATACGACGCATGGGAGAGATAAAAAGATTTATTGAGAAGGTGCCCACACCATGGATTACCCTTGTGGCTACAGGTCCAAACTTTTTACAACGGTGTGAACACTTCAACGAGACAGCTGATTGATTCAGTAGCCGACAGAACCCTAAATAACAAAACTCCTAAGGCGGCCTATGAGTTTATAGAGGAACGTCACTGAACAACTATCAGTGGCAAGTTACAAGGACAAGGCCAACAAAAGTAGCCAGTGTTTTCAACCTCAATGCAATCACCATGCTATCAAATCAGGTAGAGATGTTAAATAAAATGATTGATGGTTTGTGTGGTTCCTCATAGGTACACCCAGTAATGCAATGTGATTCAAATCTAGTAGGCATGGCGAATCCTGAGTACCCACCCTACAATCCAGGCATGGAAAGTGAACAAATAAACTATACAGGTAAAAATTTTAGATATCAAAATAACCCTTATAGTAATACTTATAATCTAGGTTGGAGGAATGTAACATCCTAAATGTGGGCATGTGCATTTATATGTTGGTTTAACATGTTAGTTCAAGAATTTAAGGCTCGGACTGAGGCCTTGATTAAATATATGGATTAGGGTTTAAATTAATGTTATGGGTAGTTTAAGTGATAGGTTGGGCTTTAAAATTTGGGTTAGGTGGTTGATAAATGGTGTTAGTTCATAATTTAAGTTAGATAATTAGTTTAGTAGCAAGATGGGCTTGTGGCCCGAAGACAAAAGGTGCTCTAAGTGGGCATTAATGGTGGCGTCACAAGGATGAAGGTGTTGGGCTAGTGTGGCCGCTTGGGGCCCAAATGGATGGGTCCAATTTCGGCACTAAGAAGGGAAGGGGGTTGGATGGTAATTAGGCTACTTTTTAGAAGTCTTTTTCTTTTAATTTATGTGATAAACAGCTGATAATTAAAGAGGGAGGAGTTGGTTTTAAGGTGGGCTCTCCTAAAGGTAAGATAAGGATTGAGTTATCAGGTGATTTAAAGACTATCAAAAGAGGAGAGAGTTGGCTAAAACTCAACTACAGGAGGGGGAAATCGGTTTAGTATTGGCTTCTGTGGTAGCCGAAATTCTGCTAACAAATTCTCTCCATCTTTTCTTTTCTCTGCCAAAATTTCCACTTCATTCTCCCTTTGAGTTTTTTTTTTTCTTTTCTTTTTCTAGTTGGCCGAATACTCTGACAACACTTCTCTCATTCTTTTCAAAACACTTTAGCCGAATTCTCTTTTGTTCATACCCTTATCTTCCATAGCCGAAACCACAAGGGTGGTTTCGTTTTCTCAAAGGTGCACTATAGCCGAATACTCCTCTCTAATTTGGTAAGTTTTGGGATTTTGCTTCTTTTCAATTTCTTCATTCTTTTTATCAAGTTTCTAATCCGAATCGATTTTCTAAGGCCTTGTCGATTTCACTCTCTAATCTTAGACGCCTTATCCTTTCTTGTTGAGATCTGTAGTGCCGATTTGTGAAAAGCCGAAGGTAGGTGGTCAAGGGTAGGTAGGCCGAATGGCCACTTTCTTATCCTTTGTCTTTGGCCAAATGTCTTGAGGTGTTAGATGGTTGCGATCATTGATTTGGTTAATTATTTTGGTGATGGCCGAATGTAGGAAGGCAGGTGACGAGTTCTCAAAGACATTCAGGATTCGATCAACTAGGTAAGAATTCGATTTAAGTGCTATAGATGTTAAGTAAATAGATCTCATCGTTTAAATGATTTAGTGATTAAGGATGGACTCAAATAATAGTCAGGCAGAAAAGGTTGGATCTACAAAACCGACACCCAAATACAAGAAGCGATCTATATCGGTAGTGCCAGATTGGCCATCGGGGTGTGGCTCGACATTGAAGTCAGATCGTGGATCGATAGTGGTAGTCTCGAGTGATAGTAGCGTAGATGTAGAGAAATCATTAGTACGAGAATCAGGTGTGTAATACTTCCCCACCATCTAGATCTGATTATTAATATATATGTTCATAAGTTTTATATGTTACGTTAAAACCTGAAATCTCGGATTTAAGCAATGGACCACCGTGTTAGTAAATAATCTGATTATATGTTACAAGTAAATTGTTGTACATGTTTGCATGGGTTGGGTGATGAAAGGAGGAAGTTATATGTATATATGTGTAGCGGTTTTTACCATGATTTGCTGTAGTGGCTAATACCATGATCTGTTATAAGGGCTTCGACCATAATATGATGATGAGCAGCATGACTGCCATCTTAGCGTGTAGCAGTGTGGGTTGATTGTAGAAATCTCCAATGGTGAGATCGGTTGGTAAGGGGGCGTATAGCGGATGGAAACCTAGGCAAATGGGTTGGGCTTTGCATATTACTTGTTAATTATGTAAATGAAATTGTTGTTATGTTTTATGGGTTAAAGCCCAAATCTAGTGGTGTATAAGGGTTGCACATTGAGTCTCGCGACTCACCCAATTAAATTAACCTTCGGTGACAATTAGTGCATCGAGCAGTAGGAGAGGGCGCAAGGTGGCCATGCAAGAGAATATGTGAATCCGCAAAAGTCCCACTTAATAGTTTCTTCTTAAATTATTTTATATTATGGATTTAAACTACGTTGTAATAAGGCCATGGGCCACTAGTTTACATTTAGTTTTATTATGGGCCTTTATTATTTATTTTTAAACAAAGACATGTAATTCAGGTTTTGGGATTTTGATTATTAGGTCATATTTTATATAAATTACATTTGGGCTTTACATAAACACGATTGGTTTTACTAAAGTTTTTTAGTGGCATACGATCCGGTTGTAGTGTTTGGGCGAGTTTGGGGTGTTACAAATTGGTATCGAGCCAGTTCAAAACTCGACTTTGGGGTTTTGGGCTCAAAAGATTTTCTAAAAATGGGTTTTTGAAACATGGATTTCTTTTAGTAAAGGTTTGTTAACTCAGCATGGCACTAGCGTCTCCGGCCAAGTTCACCAGGTAAGTATACTAAACTCCTGGTTGTGAATAGAAATGTGGGCTTAATGGGCTTATGGGACGTAGACTACTTAGGTTAGAACTTGATGGACTCTAGGCTTAGACAAACAACTCTTCAAATCCATAAGACTTAACTTCATTAAACCCAACCTGTAAACAAGTCACAAGACTAAAGTGTGGAAACAAGCATATGCATGTCTAGTAGTAGATCCGGAAGAGCTTGGTATTTAAGCAGTCCGAGTGACTTACCTCCTCTTCGCTGGAATCTTACCTGGTGCATAGTGATTGTTCACTTTAGCCATGATAGGGTGTAGCAATAGGCATATTCATGTCTAGGAGTGGATTCAGGGAAAGCTTGGTACTTAAGCAGTTCTAGTGACTCACCACCTTTTCACTAGAATCCTACCTAGTGCATAGTGACTAGTCACCCTAGTTACGAGTACGTGTTGACAGGCCAAAACTACAATTAAAACCCGAAAGGGACCAGCCAACTTGCTTTGTAAAATCCTAAAGTAAACCTTTTTGAAATTACCAAATTACCCTTGATTCGTAAAAATTACCCTGGTTTTGCAAAATGACCAAAAATACCTCTTGTCTGAAAAATGACCAAATTACCCCTGACTTGCAAAATTCTCGAAATACCCCCCGAGTTGGAAAAAATTACCAAAATACCTTTATTCTGCAAAATCACCCGGAACCATACTTTGGAAAAAATTTTTACGAAAATACCCCTGGGTAGTGAAATGACGAAAATACCCTTAGGTGATGAATGTTACTTGTATGAACGCTGTGTGTGCACAATTCCTAGAATAGGAAGACTGAAAACTGTAGATAGGTTTGAATTCGAAAGAATCACTTTTAAAACTATGTTTCATAAGATTATTCAGGGATAATTAGAGGAAACAACTAATGATTCATAAAACTTTTAAATCAGATAAACGCAAACTAGAAGAATGAGTACAAGAGGTCAAGGGCGTCCGCCACGTGCACGCGGTAGAGGTAAGATGACCGTGTCAGAACCCGTAGGACCGAGTCATAGGTCCGAAAGTGAGATCTGGGTTCCACCACCTCTTGAGGTGGAATTTGAGGACCAGAGCAGTGGAAGGGCGTGGTGTCTCGAGTGTACTAAGGGTTTTGGAAAGAGTGGTGAAATTTGGTATGGGCATAGGAGCTCAAAATCAGTGCTTGAGAGGTGAGGAACAACAGGCGAAGTATTTAGGGAGTCTCTCGTATCCCCAAGTTCATTGAATAATGGTTGGAGGCGATGGAGCGTATAATGGATGACCTAGACTTCACGGTGGAGGAGAAGTTGAAGGGGGTCATGTCTCTTCTTTGAGACGAGGCCTACCAATGGTGGCTTACGATAAAAGAGGTGTACCATGACTGATTGACGGGATTTCTTTAAGGAGTCATTCCAGGGAAAGTACGTTAGGGCTAGTTATATGGATGCTCAAAGGAAAGCATTCCTGAACTTGGTGCAGAGGAGTAAGTCGATGGCTGAGTATGAGGCTGAGTTTCTGCACTTGAGCCATTACACTCGGGGAATGGTAGCAACGGAGTATGAACGGTGCATTCGATTCGAGGATGGGCTATAGAATGAGCTAAGGATTTTGATTGCACCACAACGAGAGAGAATTTTTGCGGTTTTGGTGGATAAGGTCAAAATAGCCAAGGAAGTGAAACGGGTGGATAGACAAGAGAAGGATAAAGATCTAGGCAGGAGTAAAAGAAGTATTGGATCCTCTAAAACAACTAGAAATTTTCAAAAAAGGCCTAGGACTGATGGGCCAGCTCGTGCTCCATCGGGCCAGAGTCAAGCATGTTCTACATGTGGGAGAACCCATTATGGGGAGTACAGAATAAAAACTGGTGGATGTTTTAGGTGTGGATCCACAGAATATTTTATGAGGGACTGTCCTCAGATGGATCGAGGGTAGCCAACGGGCCGAGGTTCTGATCAGACTAGGAGAGGTGATCAGCCTAAACCAAGGGGTAGAGGTGCAGCTAGAGGAAGGAATGGATCTGGTCAGGGTCGTGGAGCATCTGGCAGAGGTACAGGTAATATAGATGCAAAGCAGCCAGGTTTAGTTTATGCAGCTCGACGACGGAAGGATGGTGGCCTTGCACCGGATGTTATAACCGGTACGTTTCTTATCACTGATATCCCTTTTCTTACCTTAATCGATATTGGGTCAACCCACTCCTATGTTGCATGTTCAGTATCTGAGACTCTAAGTATAGACTCTGAAATAACCACTAGGAAGATGATTGTGGTTAGTCCTTTAGGACAATCTAAGGTAGTGGACAAACTGTTTAGGAATGTACCTTTAGAGACTCAAGGGGTAGTATTTCCAGTAGATCTAATGGAATTACCGTTTGGAGAGTTTGACCTTATCTTAGGAATGGATTGGTTGACCAAGCATCGTGTCAAGTTGGACTGTGGGAATAAGCGTATGGTTTTGGGTACCCTGGAAGGCGGGGAGGTAGTTGTGTTAGCAGAAAGGAGGAATTACTTGTCCAACGTGGTATCATCCTTAAAAGCTATTAAGATGATTCGGAAGGAATGTAGTGCATTTCTAGTTTTTATTAGTGCGTTGGATGCTAATGAGGTAACTGTTGAGGAGGTTCAAACAGTCAAGGAGTTCGTGGATGTCTTTTCGGAGGAATTACCAGGATTACCCCCAGATTGCGAGGTGGAATTTGGAATAGACCTACTTTCGGGTACAGCTCTAGTATCAATTGCTCCTTATAGAATGGCACCGAAGGAGTTGGTGGAGCTCAAGGCTTAGATTTAGTAACTATTGGATCGTGGGTTCATTCAACCGAGTGTGTCTCCATGGGGAGCACTGGTCCTGTTTATGAAGAAGAAGGACGGATCCATGCGTATGTGCGTGGACTATCGTCAATTGAACAAGATGACGATTAAAAACAAGTATCCACTACCAAGGATCGACGATCTGTTCGATCAACTCAAAGGAGCTTCGATCTTTTCTAAGATTGACTTAAGGTCTGGATATCATCAATTAAAGGTTAAGGAAGGAGACATACATAAGATGGCATTTCGGACTTGGTACGGGCATTATGAGTTCTTGGTAATGTCGTTCGAGTTGACGAACGCACCAGCGGCCTTTATGGATATGATGAACCGGGTGTTTCAGCCATATCTTGATTGGTTCGTCGTGGTGTTCATCGATGATATCTTGGTTTACTCTAAGTCGAGAGCAGGAGCATGACGAACATCTTCATGTGGTGTTGCAAACTCTGAAGGAGAAGCAGTTGTTTGCAAAGTTGATGAAAGTGTGAGTTCGGGTCAAGGAAGTGACTTTCTTAGGGCATATAGTTTGATCGAGGAATCGGTGGACCTCGAAGATAGAGGCTATATTGGATTGGAAACCTCTAAAGTCTGTGGCAGAGGTTCAGAGTTTCTTAGGTTTGGCAGGGTATTACCGAAGGTTCGTTGAAGGGTTTTCTCTAATAGCGGCACCTCTAACTAATTTGTTGAGGAAGGAAGTATCATTTGTATGGACCGACAAACAGCAAGAGAACTTTGAGAAGTTGAAGAGAATCCTGACGGAAGCACCAGTATTAATTCATCCAGAGGCAAGACAGGAATTTACCGTCTACTGTGATGCGTCACACACAGGTTTAGGGTGTATGCTGATGCAAGAAGGAAAGGTGGTGGCGTATGCGTCTTGACAGTTGAGACCGCATGAGTTGAACTACCCTACGCATGACTTGGAGTTGGCAGTGGTAGTGTTTGCCTTAAAGATTTAGAGGCACTACTTGTATGGGGAGAAGTCGGTAATTTATACTGACCATAAAAGTCTGAAGTACCTCCTTACCCAAAAGGAGCTAAATTTAAGACAATGTAGGTGGATCGAGCTTTTGAAGGATTATGATTGTTCGATCGAATACCACCCTGGTAAGGAGAATGTGGTGACAGATGCGTTGAGCCGTAAGGTAGTATCAGAATTAAGAGCCATGTTCACTCATCTGAGTTTATTCGATGACGGGAGTTTGCTAGCTGAGTTGCAAGTAAAGCCAACATGGATAAGTCAGGTTAAGGACAAACAGTTAGGAGATAAAGACCTGAGTACTCGACTGTTGCGAGTGAGGGATGGTGGAATGGAGGACTATAGTTTGAACAATGATGGAGTTTTGTGTTACCGTGGAAAAATTTGCATGCCTAAAAACGAGGAGTTACGGCAGATGATTCTTTGGGAATTGCATAGTAGCCCTTATGTTATACATCCTAGAGGAGTTAAGATGTACCGTGATTTGCGAGAACAATTTTGGTGGCCAGGTCTGAAGAAGGAGGTAACAAAAATCATAGGAAAATGTTTGACGTGTCAACAGGTCAAAGCTGAACACCAAGTGCCATCGGGATTGTTGCAGCCGGTGAAGATTCCCCAATAGAAATGGGAGAGACTCACAATGGATTTTGTTAGTGGGTTACCCCTTACACCCACTAAGAAGGATTCGATTTGGGTGATTGTAGATTAGCTAATGAAGTCTGCTCACTTCATACCAGTTCGAGTGGATTTCTCTTTACAAAAGCTGGCTAAACTGTATGTGGCTGAGGTTGTAAGATTGCATGGTGTGTTGGTGTCGATCATATCAGATAGGGGCCCTAGGTTCACGTCACGATTTTGGAAGGCTCTTTATCAAGCAATGGGAACAAGGTTAGACTTTAGTACCACTTTTCACCCACAGACTGATGGTCAGTCTGAGAGGGTAATTCAAATCATGGAGGATATGCTAAGGGGTTGCATCATCGACTTTAGGGGCAGTTGGGAAGAATATTTGCCCTTGGCAGAATTTGCGTACAATAATAGTTATCAAGCTAGGATTCAGATGGCGCCCTATGAAGCGTTATATGGAAGGAGATGTCGTACTCCAACTTGTTGGGCGGAGTTGGGTGAACGTAAGGTGTTAGGTCCAGAATTGGTTTCGAAAACAGAGGAGAAAGTTAAGTTAATACGGGCTAGGTTAAAGGAAGCGTCTGATCGACAGAAGTCTTACGCGGATCTAAAGCGGAAAGAGGTGGAATTTGCGGTAGGTGATCAAGTCTTCTTAAAGGTATCCCCGTGGAAAAAGATAATGAGGTTTGGTTGAAGGGGGAAGTTAAGTCCATAGTTTATTGGGCCTTATCGGGTACTAGAACATGTGGGCCTAGTGGCTTATCGTTTGGAGTTACCTTCAGAGTTGGAGCTGATACATGATGTGTTCCATGTCTCGATGTTGAGACGCTATCAATCTGATCTATCACACATAGTGCCGGTAGAAGAGATGCCGGTAGAAGAGATAGAAGTAAGGCCGAATTTGTCTTTTGAGGAGGAACCAGTGCAAATTTTGGATCGAGATGTGAAAGTGTTGAGAAGGAAGTCTGTTCCATTGGTCAAAGTTTTGTGGCGAAATCACGGCACAGAAGAGGCGACGTGGGAGCCAGAGGATGTGATACGACAGCAGTACCCCCATCTTTTCTGATTAGGTAAAATTTCGAGGTCAAAATTTATTTTAAGGGGGTAGAATTGTAACATCCTAAATGTGGGCCTGTGCATTTATATGTTGGTTTAACATGTTAGTTCAAGAATTTAAGGCTCGGGCTGAGGCCTTGATTAAATATGTGGATTAGGGTTTAAATTAATGTTCTGGGTTGTTTAAGTGATAGGTTGGGCTTTAAAATTTGGGTTAGGTGGTTGTTAAATGGTGTTAGTTCATAATTTAAGTTAGATAATTAGTTTAGTAGCAAGCTGGGCTTGTGGCCCGAAGACAAAAGGTGCTCTAAGTGGGCATTAATAGTGGCGTCACAAGGAGGAAGGTTTGGGCTAGTGTGGCCGCTTGGGGCCCAAATTGATGGGTCCAATTTTGGCACTAAGAAGGGAAGGGGGTTGGACGACAATTAGGCTACTTTTTAGGAGTCTTTTTCTTTTAATTTATGTGATAAAAAGCTGATAATTAAAGAGGGAGGAGTTGGTTTCAAGGTGGGCTCTCCTAAAAGAAAGATAAGGATTGAGTTATCAGGTGATTTAAAAACTATAAAAAGAGGAGAGAGTTGGCCGAAACTCAACTACAGGAGGGGGAAATCGATTTAGTTTAGGCTTCTGTGGTAGCTAAGATTTTGCTAACAAATTCTCTCCATCTTTTCTTTTCTCTACCGAAATTTCCACTTCATTCTCCCACTGAGTTTTCTTTCTTTTCTTTTTCTAGTTGGCCGAATACTCTGACAACACTTCTCTCATTCTTTTCAAAACATTTTAGCCGAATTCTCTTTTGTTCATACCCTCATCTTCCATAGCCGAAACCACAAGGGTGGTTTCGTTTTCCCGAAGGTGCACCATAGCCGAATACTCCTCTCTAATTTGGTAAGTTTTGGGATTTTGCTTCTTTTCAATTTCTTCATTCTTTTTATCAAGTTTCTAATCCGAATCGGTTTTCTAAGGCCTTGTCGATTTCACTCTCTAATCTTAGAAGCCAAATCCTTTCTTGCTGAGATCTTAGTGCCGATTTGTTAAAAGCCGAAGGTAGGTGGTCAAGGGTAGGTAGGCCGAATGGCCACTTCCTTATCCTTTGTCTTTGGTCGAATGTCTTAAGGTGTTAGATAGTTGCGATCATCGGTTTGATTAATTATTTTGGTGATGGCCGAATGTAGGAAGGGAGGTGACGAGTTCTCAACGACATTCGGGATTCGATCAACTAGGTAAGAATTCAATTTAAGTGTTATAGATGTTAAGTAAAAAGATCTCATCGTTTAAATGATTTTGTGATTAAGGATGGACTCGAATAACAGTCAGGTAGAAAAGGTTGGATTTACAAAATCGACACCCAAATATAAGAAGCGATCTATTTTGGTAGTGCGAGATTGGTCATCGGGGTGTGGACCGACATCGAAGTTAGATCGTGGACCGATAGTGGTAGTCTCGAGTGATAGTAGCGTAGACGTAGAGAAAGCATTAGTACGAGAATTAGGTGTGTAATACTTCCCCACCATCAAGATCTGATTATTAATATATATGTTCATAAGTTTTATATGTTACGTTAAAAGCCGAAATCTCGGATTTAAACAGCGGACCACCAGGTTAGTAAATAATCTGATTATATGTTACAAGTAAATTGTTGTACATGTTTGCATAGGTTGGGTGATGAAAGGAGGAAGTTATATGTATATGTATATGTGTAGCAATTTTTACCGTGATTTGTTGTAGCGACTAATGCCGTGATCTGTTATAAGGGCTTCGGCCATAATATGATGATGAGCAGCATGACTGCCATCTTGGCGTGTAACGGTGTGGGTTGATTGTAGAAATCTCCAATGGTGAGATCGGTTGGTACGGGGGCGTGTAGCGGATGGAAACCTAGGCAAATGGGTTGGGCTTTGCATATTACTTGTTAATTATGTAAATGAAATTGTTGTTATGTTTTATGGGTTAAGGCCCAAATCTAGTGGTGCATGAGGGTTGCACACTGAGTCTCGCGACTCACCCAATTAAATTAACCTTTCAGGTGACAATTAGTGCATCGGACCGGGCCGGAGAGGAGCGCAAGGTGGCCGTGCAAGAGAATATGTGAATCCGACAAAAAGTCCCACTTAATAGTTTCTTCTGAAATTATTTTATGTTATAGATTTAAACTACGTTGTAATAAGGCCATGGGCCACTAGTTTACATTTTAGTTTTATTATGGGCCTTTATTATTTATTTTTAAACAAAGACATGTAATTCAGTTTGGGCTTTTGATTATTAGGGCATATTTTATATAAATTACATTTGGGTTTTCTGTCGACACGATTGGTTTTACTAAAATTTTCTTAGTGGTATACCAGATCTGGTTGTAGTGTTTGGGCCGGGTTTGGGGTGTTACAAAGAACTACCCCAATTTCTCATGGGGTGGTCAAGGAAATCTGAGACAATAATCCCCTCCAAACTTCCAACAACAGCCCTATCCATAAGAAAAGAAGCCGAACCTTGAAGAGATGCTGACAAAATTCATAGCGTTGTCGGAAACACGTTTCCAAAAAACCAAAACAACACTTAAAAATCAACAAGCATCGATTAAAGGAATCGAGAACCAGTTAGGGCAACTCGCTAAGTTGATCTCCGAATGACCACAAGGTAGCTTGCCAAGTAACACTAATACTAACCCAAAAGAGCAAATTTAAGCCATAACAGCTCATGACAGTGAAGGGATAGTAGAATCTTAACCTGAGCCAAGACAAGAACCTGTAGTAAGTGAAGGACAGGTTGAAGTATGCCAAGAAAAGCCAAAATCGATAATTAAAGAATACCAACCTCAAATACCATACCCCAATGCGATAAAGAAAGACGACACAAATGAACAGTTTGGTAAGTTTCTTAAACTTTTAAAGAAATTACATATTAACTTCCCATTTCTTGACACTCTTTCGCAGATGCCAGATTCAAGGAAATTTTTAAAAAAGCTTTTAACAAACAAGCAAAAGTTAGACGAAGAATCTCATGTGGAACTAAACGCAGTGTGTTTAGCAATGTTAAAAACAAACTACCACAAAAATTAAAAGATCCAGGGAGTTTTACAATTCCATGTTTAATTAGTAGTTTATCTATTGATAATGATTTAGCTGATTTAGGGGCAAGCATCAATGTTATGCCTTCTAAAATGTTTAAACAGCTAGGTCTAGGGAAACCCAAGCAAACTAGGATGAGTATTCAACTAGCTGATAAGACTATTCAAATTCCTAGGGGTATAATTGAAGATGTACTAGTTAAAGTTGACAAATTCATATTCCCAGTAGTGAAACACTCCAAACCCAGCCCATAAGCCCTGACCGGATATGGTATGTTCCTCGAGTAAAACTTCAATTAAACCTTGTTTTGTTTTATTAGATAATATGTTGGTTCTGTAGAAAATAGGTCTATTTAGTGATCACGTTGCAAATGGGTTTAGATAAGTTGGTGTCTCATTAAAAGCGTTATCTTTATGAGAAAGATTATAAGTTAAAAGAAAACCAAATTTAAAACTTATTATTATTATTAAAACCATAGGTGTTTAGGTATCAAAACAGTTTAAGTTATTTTTCGAAATCATTTAATTATTTAGTAAATATTTGATCGTAGCAGACTAAAAATCTAAAACGTACAAAAAAAATAAAACAGTCCATAGCGGCCTTATTACAAAAACATAACCCAGAATAAATCCCGAATAATAAAAGAAAACGTAGTAGGTTTAATTAAAAGAAAATCTAAAATACTAAATTGAGCAATGGCCACCACGTAGTCCTCACTGACCCGATCCATCACGCTAAGCGTCACCTAAAAAGATATCCCATAAAGGGTGAGTCAGCAGACTCAATGTGTAACAATACACTAAAACCCAATTAATTATAGCCATTAAGCCCATTTAAAACACATTTAGCCATAAGCCCATAATATAGCAAATCGATAATAACGATTAAATCACATGTACATATAAAATGAAATGCAATCCCGAGCCCACCTAAATATCCATCCGCTACACACCACGTGCCTACCAATCACACCGGGGATTTCTAAATCGACCCTCCATCCGCTACACACCATCGAAGGCGATCATTGCAGTCAAGCGCATCGCCCTTATAAATTATGGCATGGCCAATTTGATAATTGTGACAGAGTCATCAGATTCATAATATTATTGTGATCGAAATCACGGGATAATGTGGTAAAACCACCTAACACTTCCCTTTATCAAAATTACCCATATGCCCATACACATACATATTATTGATTTTATGCAATTTACCCCAAAATCATAACGGAATCATATACATTTCATATCCATGCTTACAAAGATTGTTAACAAAGTATTATGGGGTTAACGTGCACGAATATCATGTACCCTTTGAATGGTACCCGCAACCATTATCATACATATTTTTCTTAACACATGCAAGTCATTAATATTATCGATCTATTAAAAATTTAGTGTAGTGCTACACACCTGATAACAGTGAGAACTATACTTTCCTGCTCGTTGATACCTAAATATTTATCACGCTTGATTAGAACACTAATACTTATAAAACTATACAAATGATAAGTAATCTAAATCCTTACCCTCGAAATCTCGAACAACAACTATATGCGATTTCTCTCAAATTGATGGTTCGTAACCCGATGAAGAACCACGAACAAACAATGGCTCGGGGGTACGTATGACTTCAAATAATCGATTTTTGCCGGCAGAGGGTCCACAATCCGATGGAAAGTCTCGGATTTCCGTTACAGCCCTTCGTTTGAAATTTGAGGGTGTAGCAGAACCACCCCTCTTCCAAACACTATTTACTGCTCTTTTCAAACCTATTTTGTTTGCCCCAAAATCTTATGTTCACGGAAAAATTAATAATAATCGAGCGATAGAGTCCCCTAAAATGAAATCGATCAGTAGTCCATCTAAAACGATATAACAAGTAATATAAAATCCTTACCTTGATTGTCTAGATCCCGAATATGTCACCGTCCTTGGAGATGTCGAAATCCCTTGGATATTTAAATCCGAATGATCTCTCCTTAATCGTTGGCTACCAAAAAGAATCCCGAAATCCTCCTTCAAGATTTTGACCAAAGAGAATAAAAGGATTAGATTCCTAAAATCGGCTAATCCAAAAGAAAAAAAAAAGAAAAACAATAGACAGTTAATCCTTACCACTAACACTGAAATCGTTTGCACCCTTACTTGATACTACAAAGAGATTCGGCTATATAGGAGAATTATTGACTTTGAAGAAGAAAGAGAAGAGAATGGGGTGTGATGAAATTCGGCTTGGTGACAAGAAGAAGATTCGGCCTTTTCAAAAGAGAAAAGAGATGGGAGATTTTAGGTGTTGCGGCAATGATGAATATGGAAGGAAGGTTTCGGCTATTACAAGAGAAAGAAGAAGAAAAGCAAGGGATGAAAAATGACCTTTGTGCTATGGTGATTTCGGTACAAGAGAGGAAGAAAAGAAAAGAGAAAATGTCTTCAAGGCTTTTGGTGTTTTCGACAATAGGGGAAAAGAAACTTGAGAGAATAGGCAAATTAAACCAAAATGGTCAAAATGGAATGACCAATAGAAAAGAGAAAAAGAATAAAAGATGCTTACCTAATGCTAAGAATGCATTCGGCTAGGAGAGGAAAGGTGGAGAGAATGAAAATTTGCTTTAGAGAAAACACAAAATAACCCAATTGTCAAAATGACCAACTAGCTACTAACCTGCCAAAACCTTCATCAAAATTCGGTCACCCCCTAGGCTCCCAAACTATCCAAATACATGGACTCCAAAGTCAAAGTTTTCCACACAAAACTTTCCATAGCAATCACCTTACAATATGCCTTGTGTTCCCTCATCATTCCTTAATCAAAATGATTCCTTTCCCCAAGTTCCCTCATCATTCCTTAATCAAAATGATTCCTTTCCCCAAGTTCATACTTACCTAAACTATTAATCATCTTGCCATAAAAATTAAAGTCCAACTTACCAAATATAAAGCTTGGCCGACACTTGATGTAAAGATGCAGAAAAATAAAGTCTCCAAAAATGCACTGCATGTTGTTCGAACCACTCCCCTCAAGCAACCATTCATGCACCAATACCACCATGCTACTAACTCCTCTTGTGCTAATTTTAGATGCTTAACTTAACTTAAGTATTAGGGTCACTTGATTCACTTAACTAAATTCTCCATATTTAAAAATTATTCTAGATCCGAATAAATTCCAAACCTTTACAAAACTATATCAGGCACACAATAAAATCATACCCGAGCAAACACAAGCAACAAGATGATTCATAAATTTTTAGGATGTTACAACTCTACCCTCCAAAAAGAAAATTTCATCCTCGAAATTACCTCGCTAGAACAAGTGAGGGTATTGCTGTCGCATTGCTTCCTCCAGCTCCCACGAAGCGTCTTTCGATCCGCTTTGTCCGGCTCCCACAAAGCTTCTTTCGATCCATGGTTACGCCATAATACTTTGACGAGAGGAACTGACTTCCACTATAACACCTTCACATCCCATTCCAAAATCTGAATCGGCTCCTCCTCGTAGGACAAATCTGGACTTAGCTCAACTTCCTCAACTGGCACTACATGAGATGGATCCGACCGGTAACGTCGTAGCATTGAAACATGAAACACATGCATTTGCTTCAATTCAGAGGCAACTCTAAGCGATATGCCACTGGTCCAACCCGCTTCAAAACCCGATAAGGTCCTATAAACCTGGGACTTAACTTCCCTTTGCAACCAAATCTCATCACCTTCTTCCATGGTGACACTTTAAGAAATACTTGATCTCTCATAACAAACTCTATTTCCTTCCGCTTAAGATCTGCGTACAACTTTTACCTGTCAGATGCCTCCTTTAACCGAGCCCAGATTACTTTAACCTTTTCTTCGGATTCCACCACAATCTCTGGACCCAAAACTTGACGTTCCCCCAATTCTGTCCAACACGTAAGAGTGCGACACTTCCGTCTATATAGTGCTTCATACGGTGCCATCCGAATGCTGGCTTGGTAACTGTTGTTATACGCAAATTTCGCTAAAGGCAAAAACTCTTCCCAGCTTCCTCTGAAGTCTATCACACAACCCTTTAACATATCTTCTAACACTTGGATTACTCACTCAGTGGCCGTCATTTGTGGATGAAATACCGTACTGAAGTCCAATCTGGTGCCCAAAGCTCGATGTAATGCTTTCCAAAAGCGAGGCGTAAACCTTGGATCCCTATCCAAATAATCGACACGGCACTCCATGCAACCTCACAATCTCAGCCACATACAACTTCGCTAATTTTTGTAAAGAGTAATCAACCCGTACTGGGATGAAATGTGCAGATTTTGTCAATCGATCCACTATCACCCATATCGAGTCTCTCTAGTAGGCGTAAAGGAAGCCCACTAACAAAGTCCATGGTGATTCTCTCCACTTCCATGCGGAATCTTTATCGGTGAAGCAATCTCAAGGTACTTGATGTTTAGCCTTGACTTGCTGACACGTTAAACACTTCCCTACGAATTTTGTAACTTCCTGCTTAAGACCATGCCACCAAAACTGATCCCGTAAATCTCGGTATAACTTACTTCCTCTAGGATGCATAGCATAAGGGATGCCATGCGACTCCTGAAGAATCCTTTGCCTCAACTCCTGATCCTTCGGCATACAGACCTTACCCTTGAAGCACAATACTCCATCGCTGTTAACACCATAATCTTCCAGCTTCCCATTCTGCACCTGCCATAGCTTAGTACTCAAATCATCGTCTACCAACTGTCTTTCTTTCACTTGACTCAACCATGTCGGCTTTACTTGTAATTCTGCCAGCAAGCTTTCGTTGTCATAAAGACTAAGATGTGCAAACATCGCCCTTAGATCTGACACCACTTTTCTACTTAAAGCGTCTGCTACCACATTCGCCTTGCCTGGGTGGTACTCTATAGAACAGTCGTAGTCTTTCAACAACTCCACCCACCTTGTTGCTCAAACTCAAATCCTTCCGAGTCGCGAGATATTTCGAACTCTTGTGGTCCGATATATCATTGACTTTTCCCCATATAAATAATGCCTCCATACCTTAAGAGCAATGACTACCGCTGCCAACTCTAAGTCATGCGTCGGATAGTTAACCTCGTGTGGCCTTAATTGCCGAGACGCATAAGTAACTACCTTCCCGTCTTGCATCAGAACACATCCTAATCCTGTGTGAGAAGCATCACAATACACCGCGAAATCCTTCCACCTCAGTGAATCAAAATCAAGCTTCACCAAAACCTTCTTAAGCCTCTCAAAACTTTCACCTTTTATCATCCATACGAAAGGTACCTCCTTTCTTAACAATTTCGTTAAAGGTGTCGCTATTGAAGAAAATCCTTAGTCGAATCTTCTGTAGTAGCCTGCTAATCCCAAGAAACTGCGAACCTCTACTACAGACTTAGGTGGTTTCCAATCTAACACTGCCTCAATCTTCCGAGGATCCACCCTTATCCCTTCTGCAGATACCACATGGCCTAAAAACGCAACTTCTTTCAGCCAAAATTCACACTTGCTGAATTTGGCATAAAGCTTCTTCTCCCTTAACACTTGCAACACTATCCAGAGATGCTCATCATGCTCTATCTTAGATTTGGAATATACTAAGATGTCGTCTATAAACACAACGACGAACTGATCCAAGTAGGGTTGGAAAACCCGATTCATCATATCCATGAACGCAGCTAGGGCATTCGTCAATCCGAATGGCATTACCAAGAATTCATAATGCCCGTATCTTGTTCGGAAAGCTGTCTTATGGATATCCGCTTCTTTCACCTTAAGCTGATGATACCCCGACCTTAGATCTATCTTTGTGAATACCGCAGCTCCCTTAAGCTAATCGAACAAGTCGTCTATCCTCGGCAAAGGATACTTGTTCTTAATGGTCAGCTTATTCAACTGCAGGCAATCTATGCACATACGTATAGTTCCGTCATTCTTCTTTACGAATAGGACCAGTGCTCCCCATGGAGACACATCGGGTCGATATAACCCACGATCAAGCAACTCTTGAATCTGAGCCTTAAGCTCAACCAACTCCTTTGGTGCCATCCTGTATGGAGCGATAGATATTGGCGCCGTATTAGGCAACAAGTCAATCCCAAATTCTACTTCCCGATCCGGAGGTAATCCTGGAAGTTCTTCCGAAAAGACATCCACAAATTCACTTACAGTCCGACCTCTTCAACAGCTTGCTTCCTTAACCTCCAAGGCACTAACCAACATCGGAAAAGCTACATCCTTTTCTTACCAATTTTACGCCTTAAGAGCGAGATACCACATTTGATAAATAGTTTCGTCTCTCGCCCATTACCACAACTTCCTTGTCATCAATAGTTCTTAGTGACATCCGCTTAGCAGCACAATCCACATTCGCACGTTATTTAACTAGCCAGTCCATGCCTAAGATTAGGTCAAATTCCCCGAATGGCAACTCCATTAAGTCACCAAAGCTGCGTCCCTTGAATCGCTAAAGGTACTTCCTTAAAGAGCTTATCTATTACTACGGTCTACCCTAAAGGACTAAATACAGGTCATCTTCCTAGGTACAGTCTCGAAGTCACATGCGAGTTCGGATACTTCACTAGCGATGTATGAATGAGTTGACCCTATATCTATCAAAGCAATAAAGGGTATTCTAGAGATCGAAACGCATGCAGTGATAACATCGGTGCATCACTATCCTCCCCGCGACAAGCGCATATACCAGACTTGGCTGTCTAGCTTCAATGCTACCACTACCTCTGCCTAGTGTCCCGCGACCTCTACCAGAACCATTACCTCTGCCATTCGGACCACGATCCCTCATCGGCTACTGTCCACCTCTGCCAGCCTGATTAAAACCACGACTCTTTGGCGGTTCCTATCTGTATCCATCGGACAATCCTTAATCATATGATCCTTGGACCCGCACTTAAAACATCCCCAATCTTTTCCAACATTCTCCGGTGCATTTTTCCACACGAGCACAAGTACTGATCTTGTCCTCCGAAGAACTTTCTTGACCTCATGACCCATCAACTCGAGGTCTCTTTTGAAAATTCTTAGATGACCCTGAAGACCCAAAGCTCCTCTTATTCTTATTTTAACCTCTGTCCTGATTCTGTCTCTCGATCCGCTTAACTTCTTCAGCTATCCGTGCCCTATCCACTAAGACTGCAAAATCTCTTTCCCGGTGTGGAGTAATCAACACTCACAGCTCATCTCTCAGTCCATCCACGAATCTGACACACTGTTCATAATCAGTAGCTACAATCCCTCTAGCATCTGACTAAGCCGCAGAAATTCTTCTTCATACTCAGCTATCGACTTATTTCCTTGTACTAAATTCAGAAACGCCTTTCTCTGAGAGTCTATGTAGCTAGCTCCAACATATTTCCCTTCAAACTTAACCTTAAAATACCCCCAATCCACTCGATCCTCAGGGATACTCTCCTTGATAGTGAGCCACCACTAGTAGGCCTCATCTCAAAGCAGCGAATCGGCACCTTTCAGCTTTTCCTCAGTAGTGCAGTCCAAATCATCCATGATCCTCTCGACTGCCTCTAACCGGTACTCTGCTACATTCGGAGCTACCCCAGATACTCCCCTAAAAACTTCGACTCCGTTTGATCTAAGTCTCTCAGCTACTGACTTTCAAGCCCATTACCCTTACTAGCTCCCGCTACTCGCTCTAGAACTCGCAGCATAGCCTGCGATATTGCGTCATCTCATTCAGTTTGCTCTTGAAATTACGCCTACAATGGGGGTGGCGGTGCCTTATTTCGGAACCCTGACTAGATCTAACTGGTTCCAACACATCCATTCTACCTCTAGCGCGTCCACGACGACCACGTCCCCTAGAACTCATGTCTACTTCGTGTCTTATCTATTTTACGAAAATTTTATGCATTAGAGTCTTTTCACTTTCTTGTTTAAAGAAAATTTTATGCAACAGAGTTTTAATCAGTGGTTTTTCCGTAGAAGTACACATATACCTAGGGTCCGTGTCTCTAAAGTATAGTTTCCTAGACCTATTATTTAGAGTATCATACATCAACATACACAAATAAATTAAAAGAACTTACCTGGCGGACCTGGGCCGAGAACTCGGGTGCCATGCTTCTATAAAACCATTTTAATCAAAAATTTAAAAAAAGTTATTTGGGTCTAATTTTTGAAAACGTTGTCGGCTTCAAAACCCAAGGCCGAGTGTTTATAACTGGGCTCTGCTACCAAGTTGAAACACTCCAAACCCGACCCATAAGCCCTGACCGGATCTGGTATGTTCCTCGAGTAAAACTTCAATTAAACCTTGTTTTGTTTTATTAGTTAATATGTTGGTTCTGTAGAAAATAGGTCTATTTAGTGATCGCGTTGTAAATGGTGTTTAGATAAGTTGGTGTCTCATTAAAAACATTATCTTTATGAGAAAGATTATAAGTTAAAAGAAAACCAAATTTAAAACTTATTATTATTATTATTAAAACCATAGGTGTTTAGGTATCAAAAGCAGTTTAAGTTATTTTGAAATCATTTAATTATTTAGTAAATATTTGATCGTAGCAGATTAAAAATCTAAAACGCACAAAAAAAAATAAAACAGTCCATAGCGGCCTTATTACAAAAACATAACCCAGAATAAATCCCAAATAATAAAAGAAAACGTAGTAGGTTTAATTAAAGGAAAATCCGAAATACTAAATTGAGCAATGGCCACCACGTAGTCTTCGCTGACCTGATCCATCACGCTAAGCGTCACCTGAAAAGATATCCCATAAAGGGTGAGTTAACAGACTCAATGTGTAACAGTACACTAAAAACCCAATTAATTATAGCCATTAAGCCCATTTAAAACACATTTAGCCATAAGCCCATAATATAGCAAATCAGATAATAACCGATTAAATCACATGTACATATAAAATGAAATGCAATCCCGAGCCCACCTAAATATCCATCCGCTACACACCACCCGTCCCTACCAATCATACCGTGGGGATTTCTAAATCGACTCTCCATCCGCTACACACCATCGAAGGTAGTCGCTGCAGTCAACTGCACATCGCCCTTATAAATTGTGGCATGGCCACCGGATAATTGTGACAGAGTCACCAGATTCATAATATTATTGTGATCGAAATCACCGGATAATGTGGTAAAAACCACTGGAACACTTCCCCTTTATCAAAATTACCCATATGCCCATGCACATACATATTATTTAGATTTTATGCAATTTACCCCCAAAATCATAACGAAATCATACACATTTCATATCCATGCTTACAGCATTGTTAACGAAGTATTAGGGGGTTAACGTACCTGAATATCATGTACCACTGAATGGTACCCGCAACCATTATCATACATATTTTTCTTAACACATGCAAATCATTAATATTATCGATCTATTAAAAATTTAGTGTAGTGCTACACACCTGATAACAGTGAGAACTATACTTTCCTGCTCGTTGATACCTAAATATTTATCACGCTTGATTAGAACACTAATACTTATAAAACTATACAAGTGATAAGTAATATAAATCCTTACCCTCGGAATCTCGAACAACAACTATATGCGATTTCTCTCCGATTGATGGTTTGTAACCCGATAAAGAACCACGAACAAACAATGGCTTGGGGGTACGTACGACTTCAAATAATCGATTTTCACCGGCAGAGGGTCCACGACCCGATGGAAAGTCTCAGATTCCCGATACAGCCCTTCGTTTGAAATTTGAGGGTGTAGCAGAACCACCCCTCTTCCAAACACTATTTACCGCTCTTTTCGAACCTATTTTGTTTGCCCCAAAATCTTACGTTCACGAAAAAATTAATAATAATTGAGCGATAGAGTCCCCTAAAATGAAATCAACTAGTAGTCCATCTAAAACGATATAACAAGTAATATAAAAATCCTTACCTTGATTGTCTAGATCCTGAATATGTCTTTTGTCCTTGGAGATGTCGAAATCCCTTAGATATTTAAATCCCGAATGATCTCTCCTTAATCATTGGCTACCAAAAAGAATCCCGAAATCCTCCTTCAAGATTTCGGCCAAAGAGAATAAAAGGATTGGATTCCTAAAATCGGCTAATCCAAAAGAAAAAAAAAAGAAAAACAATAGACAGTTAATCTTTACCACTAACGCTAAAATCGTTTGCACCCTTACTTGATACTACAAAGAGATTCGGCTATATAGGAGAATGATTGACTTTGAAGAAGAAAGAGAAGAGAATAGGGTGTGATAAAATTTGGCTTGGTGACAAGAAGAAGATTCGGCCTTTTCAAAAGAGAAAAGAGATGGGAGATTTTAGATGTTGCGGCAATGATGAATATGGAAGGAAGGTTTCGGCTATTACAAGAGAAAGAAGAAGAAAAGAAAGGGATGAAAAATGACCTTTGTGCTATGGTGATTTCGACACAAGAGAGGAAGAAAAGAAAAGAGAAAATATCTTCAAGGCTTTTGGTGTTTTCGGCAATAGGGGAAAAGAAACTTGAGAGAATAGGCAAATTAAACCAAAATGGTCAAAATGGAATGACCAATAGAAAAGAGAAAAAGAATAAAAGATGCTTACCTAATGCTAAGAATGCATTCGACTAGGAGAGGAAAGGTGGAGAGAATGAAAATTTGCTTTAGAGAAAACACAAAATAACCCAATTGTCAAAATGACCAACTAGCTACTAACCTACCAAAACCTTCATCAAAATTCGGTCACCCCCCCTTAGCTCCCAAACCGTTCAAATACATGGACTCCAAAGTCAAAGTTTTCTACACAAAACTTTCCATAGCAATCACCTTACAATATGCCTTGTGTTCCCTCATCATTCCTTAATCAAAATGATTCCTTTACCCAAGTTCATACTTACCTAAACTATTAATCATCTTGCCACAAAAATTAAAGTCCAACTTACCAAATATAAAGCTTGGTCGACACTTGATGTAAAGATGCAGAAAAATAAAGTCTCCAAAAATGCACTCTATATTGTTCGAACCACTCCCCTCAAGCAACCATTCATGCGCCAATACCACCATGCTACTAACTCCTCTTGTGCTAATTTTAGATGCTTAATTTAACTTAAGTATTAGGGTCACTTGATTCACTTCACTAAATTCACCATATTTAAAAATTATTCTGGATCCGAATAAATTCCAAACCTTCACAAAACTATATCAGGCACACAATAAAATCATACCCGAGCTAGCTAACACAAGCAACAAGATGATTCACAAATTTTTAGGATGTTATAAGTAGACTTTGTTGTTTTAGATATGGATGAAGACAATAGTATCCCCTTAATTTTAGGAAGGCCCTTTTTAGCAACTTCCAGATTTAAAATTGATGTTAGGACAGGCGAACTCACACTTCGTGTAGGTGATAAATCAATCAGTCTTCAAGCTCTCGACTCAGCTAGGACATCAAGAGACAAAGGTGAGAACATAAATTCTATTGATAACCCTTCGGTTAAACCTTCTTTACAGGAAGCACCACGACGCTACATATCTGAGCTAGTTCATAACCCTCGTGCCAATGAAGAAGAAATTTATGAGCAACGAAGGCTTCAGATTGATGACCTAGATGAGTGGAAAGAGCATTTCAATAAAGAATCGAAACCACATGAAGTAAAACCGAAGGAACCCCCAGACGAGCTTATAGGAACATCAAATCACTTCAAAATAGGAGATCAGGTACTGTTAGAGAAAATAGACCCTCGAACCACCACTTCAGACCTAATACAAACAAAGAGATCCCTTTTAAGGTAATCAATGTTTTCCCTTATGGAATAGTCAAGGTAAGTAATTCTACATTCAGTACTTTTAAAGTAAACGCTACTCAACTCAAACCCTATAATGATAGCATGAGAAAGGATTTCTAGCTCACTAAACCACCATGAATGTGCGAATGAGAGGTAAGTCTAGCCTAAGAATTTAAACAAGCACTTTTCGGGAGGCAACCCGAGCACTAACCCCATTTATTTTTATTCTATTTCTTTTAGTACCTAACTACAAACTAACCAAGTTAATGAAGCGCAGATTGTCGCACCACACGGCCTTGCACACGGCCATGTGGACACTACGGATTTTAGTACTGGCATGGCAGAGATAGTATGAAAAAGGATGAAAAAATATCTTCAAGCCACGGGCTCCGATTAAACACCACGGCCGTGCGACACAGCTGTGGTCGACACTGTTATATCAACACGGGCGTGGCAACCTGAATAACATGCGTGGGAGAAATGAATGAACCACCGCACGTCTGCGCGATACGGTCGTGTGACACGACACGCCCATGGAACACGGGCATGGGGATGTACCAGAACTGAAAATTTTATTTAAACCACCTACTCCCCTTCTCACCCCCTCTCTATTCTCTTCTTCCACACCCTTTAAGTTTTTCCCCTTTCATTTTTCTCCTTCTTCATCTTCCAAGTCCTTGATCTTTACCTCATCCATGTCAAAGAAACGGAAGGATCCTATCCCAGTCTCCCTATATGAGACCGATCTACATAAGTTCATGCCGACCGCTTCATTAACACGATAGAAAATGGACCTTTGAGTCCATTTATTTTCTCTTTTCCTTTTATCGTCTCTTTTAATTTCCTTATCTTTATTTTTCTTATGCTAAATGTGGTCTATTTTATTTAGTTTCTTGGTTTTAGGTTCTAAAGGCTGCTTGGGAATCACACACCACGGCTTTAGAAATCACACCCACCTCGCGAACCATCTAACAATAAGGACCTTTCGGCCCATTAATCGATTCTTTTAGTCTTATTTCACTTTTTACACTATTTCTTTTTATTTTTCTTTTCTTTAAATATATAATTAGTATATTTAGAATTATTATTATTTCTGGCTAACTCTTCATGAAGTCCCCAAATTCTTCATCTAGTATAGGAATTCGAGGCAACCCCTCCAACTTATCTTTCACCTCCGAATCAAGTTTCCACACTTGCAACTCAAGGAATCCATCCAAAAATTCAGGAAGTTTCACCTCTCTCCCTCTCTTTTGATTTTTCTGCTATAATGTTATCATATATCTTTGTATATCGAGGGCAATGTACATCTTAAGTGTGGAGGGTGAAAACTATTTAGAAAAAATGCCTAAAATTTTGCATTATTCTCAAATCCCTGAATTATATCTTGTCTTAAAGTAATTTCCTCTTATCACTAATTAGAATGAAATTCCTGTTGATTTATGATTTTTATTGATATGTTTTAGATTAAGTCATAGTTAATTGTGCATTGATGATTTAAAATTTAAGATACCAGAGAATCAAGCATGATGAGTCTATTTTCAAAAATTAAAATTTTGTTAGATTGTCTACCTGAATCTAATTATTACCTTGAAGTTTGAAATCTACAAGGTTGTCATCAAAAACCTTTGAACCTTTTAGAGCATACATTTTTTTGTTCTCACTTTATTGATTATGAGTGTGTCAACATTGATTTGTTATTCTAGAACTTTCTTTGATTATACATGTCGAGACCATATCTTTGATTTGATATACTGAGATGATAAAGGCACTTCGGATTTAACCCACTTACTCCACTAAAAGCCTACCTTCACAATTAACTCCTAGTAAACCCTGTTGATCCTAAGAACCATTTTATTGACTTGATCGTGTTTGTTGAGTCTTAAAAATTTATAAAAAGAATGATAGAATCTGGTCACTAACTAAGACAACGATGGAGGCAAATGCACCTATCGAACAGTAGTATAGCTAGCGTCAAGACCGGATTGCCAAACCCAAAGGAACCAAAAGTACTAATATTAACTCTCTTTCTATTATTTAGCCTACGAATTAAGGAAATTGTTTATCTAATCTAAAATTAACTAATTAACTAAACTAAAGATGCTAAGACAAAGAAGAAATTGGGGAAGGACTTGAAAGGAAAATCGGTTAATTTAGACAATACCTGAGGAAGAATCCACCTAGACTTCACTTGTTATCTAACTCTGAACCAGACGATTTATTCACTTGAATTGATCTGTAGGATTCCCTAATTTATATTAATACCTCTCTTCAAGGCTACTAATGTCTAACCTTAGGTTGATTAATTGAAATCTCTTTTTAATTAAAACCCCTAGAATTGCATTAACTCAATCTATGGACTCCTATATTAGGTTTGACCCTAATCTGGAAGATTTTTGTCACCCTATCTCTAGGCGCGCGAGCAACTTTGCTTAACTATGCTAGATCTACTCTTAGACAGGGTCTCTTCCTCCTCTACCTAAGCACATCACACTTGAATCAATATCTCAAAATACCAAAACAAGAATTAAGAAACCTAGTTAAGAGCAAATCAAGTATTTATCATACAACTCAGATAACAATAATAAGATTCATCTTAGGGTTCATCCCTCTCAAGTATCTGAGGGTTTAGTTTATAATTGTAAAAGAAAACATCTCAGAAGAAAAGATAAAACAAAACATAAGAAATCCCTAAAACCCTCTGAAGGAATTGAAGGAGAGTTCCTCTATCTTGAGTATGATTCTGACTTCTTGAGATGAATTAACTGGCTTCCTTCGAGTAAATCACTGAAATTAACTGCTCTGGCTCGGCTCTTTGGTCTAGCTGAACGCCCCCTTAAAGGTTGGCCTCTAGGGTCTTTATATAGGCTTTTGGAATATGTTTCTTTGCCTCTAAGTACCCTAATCCGAATAGAATTCTATTTTCCTGTGGCAGGGACACGCCCGTGTAAATCGTGGCTAGGCCGTGGTCGAACCTGTTGATGAGGCACGGCCGTGTTTTTCGGGGTCCAAACCGTGTTCAGCTCTTCTTAAGAGGCACGGCCATGTGGTCTTGGGCCAGGTCGTGTGGATTTCTTACTTCGGCCCATTTTCTTCGTTTTTGCCCTGTTATTCGTTCTTTTCATCATCCGGTGCTCTACTGAGTATAAAATATGAAAACAAAGGATTAGGAGCACCTATTTCCATAATTAAAGGAAAAATCATCCAAAAGTATGTTAAATGTGGGATTAAAATATGTTACTATTACGATTTATCAAATACCCCCACACTTAAGCTTTTGCTTTTCCTCAAGAAAAATTCTCAACTCACAATTAAAGCAAACTTCCTCAATTCATAATATTCATCAATAATGTCTCATCATAATTCATAGATAATTTATACATGGATAATTCAATTCAAAGACTCCTAAAGATTCAAACAATCAAAGTCATGAGTTTGTAGCACGAAAAAGATAGGTGTTTCCCTTTACCTAAATAATCACCCTGAATTCAAAACCAACAAAAGTTGACATCCTCACTTAAGATTCGCTCAAACAACTCAAGGTGTTTAAGGTTCCAAAATAAAGCCCTCAAAATTTGAACATGAAAAGTTATTACCATAGGCTTTCTTGAAAATCAAATCTCCACCACTATAAAATGAGATGATACACAAATCAAAAGGTCTTTAAAAAGGGTTGTAATGGGGCTCGGTTAAAGGTGTGGATAAAGGCTGAATTAGAAGGGTTAGAATCGAGATTGAATTGACAATCACCTAATTAGGAAAATGACTAATAACCTGAATAATTACATCAATTGAAAACTTGTAATACTAATAATACGAGCTTCTTCTTCAAGATGTTGAAATTAAACGTACAGGCTGGCTTAATCACAAAACTAATATTGAATATACTTCGATTTTTTGATTTTTTTTCTTTAAGAACAAATCAAGTAAGATACACCTTTAACACTAAAATAATATAATTAGGCAACTGATCAAAACGAATCTCAATAGAAGGGTAATCAAAAGGAATGGTGATAATAAATATGAGATGGGTTTCGGGTTTAATATTAGTGGGTTGAGTCAATAAAAGGGTTTTTAGGATCAAAGGGGTTCACTAGGGGTTAATTATGAGGGTAGGGTTTTAGTGGAGTAAGTGGGTTAAATCCTAGGTTCCTTAATCATCTCTATATATCAACTCAATAGTGTGGTCTCGACATGTATAATCGAAGCAAGTTCTAGAATAACAAATCAATGTTGACACACTCATAATCAATAAAGTGAGCACGAAAAGAATGTATGCTCTAAAAGGCTCAAAATCTCACCAAAATTATGGGTATTTTGATGTCAACCTCATAAATTTCAAACTTCAAGGTAACAATTTAGATTTAGGTAGACAACCTAACAGAATTTTAATTTTTTGAAAATAGACTCATCATGCTTGATTCTCTAGTATCTTAAAGTTTAAATCATCATTGTACAATTATCAATGACTTAATCTAAAACATATTAATAAAAATCATAAATCAACAGGAATTTCATTCTAATTTGTGATATGAGAAAATTACTTTAAGATAGAATATCATTCGGGATTTGAGAACAATGCAAAAGTTAGGCACTTTTCTAATAAACTTTCACCCCATTATTAAGATGTACATTGCCCAATGTACAAAGATATATAACAATCATATAATAAAAAATCAAAAGAGGGAGAGAGTGAAACTTCCTAATTTTTAGATGAGTTTCTTGAGTTTGGAAGTGTGGAAACTCGATTCGGAGGTGAAAGATAAGTTGGAGGGAGCGCTTCTAATTCTTGTGCTAGATGAAGAAACTGGGTAACTCGTGAAGAATTAGCTAGAAAATAATAATAATTTAAATTTTACTAATTATATAATTAAAGTAAATAAAGATAATAAGAAATAGAATATGAATTAAAATAAAACTAAAAGAGAAGATGAATGGACTAGAAAGTCCTTATTGGTAGATGGTTCGCGAGGTGGGTGTGATTTCTAAGGCCGTGGTGTGCGATTCCCTAGCAGCCTCTAGAACCTAAAACCAAGAAACTAAAATGAAATAAACTTCATTAAGTGATGAACTGAAATAGTAACATATTTTAATCCTATATTTAGCATGTTTTTGGATGATTTATCCCTCTAATTATGGAAATAGGTGCTCCTAATCATTTGTTTTCATGTTTTATACTTAGTAGAGCATCGAAGAATGAAAAGAACGAGAAACGGGCCAAAAATGGAGAAAATGGGCCAAAACATGAAATCCACACGGCCTGGGCCCAAGACCACACGGCTGTGCCTTGCAAGAAAAGTCGACCACAGCCTGGACCCCGAAATATATGGTCATGCCTCATCAACAAGATCGACCACGGCCTTGCCACGATATACACCGACATGTGCCATGGGCGTGTCTCTGCCGTAGGAAAGAAGAATTCTATTCGGATTAGGGTACTTAGAGGCAAAGAAACATATTCCAAAAGCCTATATGAAAACCCTAGAGGGCAACCTTTAAGGGGGCGTTCAGCTAGGCCAAAGAGCCAAGCCAGAGCAGTTAAATTCAGTGATTTACTCAAAGAAAGTCAGTTAATCCATCTCAAGAAGCCAGAATCATACTCAAGATGGAGGATCTCTCCTTCAATTCCTTCAGAGGGTTTTAGGGATTTCTTATGTTTTGTTTTATCTTTTCTTTTGAGATGTTTTCTTTTACAATTATGAACTAAACCCTTCAATACTTGAGGGGGATGAAACCTAAGATGAATGTTGTTATTATTATTTGAACTGAATGATAAATATTTGATTTGTTCTTAACTATGTGTTCTTAATTCTTGTTTTGGTATTTCAAGGATATTGATTCAAGTGTGATGTGCTTAGGCAGAGGAGGAAGAGACCCTGTCTAATAGTAGATCTAGCATAGTTAAGCGGAGTTGCTCGCACGCCTAGAGATAAGGTGAGAAAAATCTGTCAGATTAGGGTCAAACCTAATATGGGAGTCCATAGATCAATTTCATGCAATTCTAGGGTTTTTAATTAGAAAGAGATTTCAAGTAATCAACCTAGGGTTAGACGTTAGTAGCCTTGAAGAGAGGGATTAATATAAATTAGGGAATCCTACAAATCAAGTCAAATGAATAAATCGTCTGGTTTAGAGTTAGATAACAAGTGAAGTCTAGGTGGATTCTTCCTCAGGTATTGTCTAAATGAATCGGTTTTCCCTCAAGTCATTCCCCAATTTCTTCTTTGTCTTAGCACCTTTAGTTTAGTTAATTAGTTAATTTTAGATTAGATAAAAATCCACTTAATTCTTAGGCTAAATAATAGAAAGAGAGTTAACATTAGTACTTTTGGTTCCTTTGGGTTCAACAATTCGGTCTTATTGCTAGCTATACTACTGTTCGATAGGTGCACTTGCCTCCATCATTGTCTTAGTTAGTTTTCAGGTTTGATCATTCTTTTTATAAGTTTTTAAGACTCAACAGAGAAAAGATCATTAAGCATAAGAAAGTCAAAGTGAAGGAAAATAAAGGAGAAAAGAAAAGAAGAATAAAAACTAAATGGTCTCAAAGACCCTTGGCTCGTCGAGTTAATTAAGCGGCCAGTATGAACTTATGTTGATTGGTCTCGCACAGGGAGACAGGACTCGGATCTTTCCGTTTCTTTGACATTGTTGAAGCGTAGATTGAGACTTTTATAAAATGAAGAAGGGGAGAGTGAAGATGAAAGGGAGTGGGAGTGGATAGGGAATAGGTGAGAAGGGGAGAGGGGGAGAGGGGTGTTTTAAATAGAAAATTTTTAGCTCTGGTACGTCCCCACGCCCGTGTATCGTGGGCATGTTATGTCACACGGCCATATCGAACGGCCATGTGGTGGTTCAATCGCTTCTCCCTACGCCTTGTATTTAAGTTACCACGCCCGTGTTGGTTCATCAGTGTCGGCCACGGCTATGTCACACGGCCATGGTGTTAGGTGAGTCCGTGATTCAAAGATATTTTTCTCGTCCTGTCTCGTACTATTTTTGCCATGTCAGTACAGAAATCCGTACCATCCACACGGCCACGACCATGGTCGTGTGTAAGGCCGTGTGATGTAAAGATCTGCACTTCATTAACTTGGTTAGTCTGTGGTTAGGTGCTAAAAGAAAAAGAAGTGGAAATAAATAGGGTTAGTGCTTGAGTTGCCTCCCGAGAAGCACTCGTTTAAAGTCTTAAGCTAGACTTACATCTCATTCATTCTTTCACGGTGGTTTAAGGAGTGAAAAATCCTTTTTCATTATCATCATATAATTTGAGTCGAGTGGAGTTTACTTTAAAGTTACTGAAAGTAGAATTACTTACCTCGACTGTTCCGTAAGGAAAACATTAAGTACCGTAAAGGGGATCTCTTTGTTTATCTTCAGGTTTGATTTGGTGATTCACGGGTCTGTTCTATCTAATAGTACCTGATCTCCTATTTTGAAGTGATTTGATATTCCTTTAAGTTCTTTTGGGGGTTCCTTTGGTTTCACTTCATGTGGGTTTGATTCCTCCTTGAAATGTGTCTCCCACTCATTTAGCTCATTGGTCTGAAGCCGTTGTTCCTTATGAGATATTTCCTTGTTGGTACGAGCTATAGGATCTGGCTCTATAGTGTAATTCCATGTTGTTTCCTGAAAAGGAAGTTTAACTAAATGCCTATCAAGGGAATTTACGTGTAACAGACCGAATCTGACCCTAATCGAAAAGGTGGTTTTGGGACCACGAATCCGAGCCCGAGAAATGTTTACATATTATATTTAGTGTTTATTATGTATGTATTTATATGTGTGAAAGTTTCGTAGAAAAATTTTATCGTTTAAGTGTCGAATTGGATAAAAAGGACTTAATCGCATAAAAAGTAAAAGTGGCCAACTAAAGTGAAATGTGTTAAATTGAGCATGGCTCTTTAATGTGAGGTATTAAAAGGGCAAATAGCCCATTTTAAGGTTAATGGCCGCCACCTTATTTGCATGTAATAGTGTTTGGATTATTATAATGTATATTATTACATTATATGTTAAAATAATGAATAAATATATGTTAATAAAACAATAAAATAAAAGCCATTCATTTTGTTCATCTTTGGTCAAGGAAACACAAAAGAAAAGGGGAGAAAAGCCTTTGAACATTCGGCAATATTCCAAAAAATTAGGTAAGAAATCTAGCTCTTTTGTTAATTTTACGTTTTTGAGATCGTTGCTTAGTATATTACCCGCCCATGCTAGAATTTCTAAGATTAGTGTGTATATATGAATCGCCATGGATGAATTCTTGAGGTTATGATGTTTAATGATGTTAGATGAAAGCTATGTTAAAATTAGTATATTATGTGTTGGAAGTTTTGGTGAAATTGTGTTTTTAGGGCCAATATGTAAAAATAAAATTTTAGAGGGCTTGATTGCAAAATAAATGAAAGAAATGGACTTGTATAGTCCTTATACACATTCGCCTTTAAAGAGTATGGGGTAATTTGATGTATTTTGAGTTTTATGCAAATAGGACTAAATTGTAAAGTTGTGAAATAATAGGGTAAAATAGTAATTTGCCCATTTATGTGCTTAGGGACTAAATTGAGATGAATTGTGCTTGAATAAGCTAAATTTAATGTGTTTTAGATCAAGAGCAAAGAAAATGGAGTTAGATCTGGAAAGACGAAGGTTCTCGAATAGTCGATTACATCTACTTATCGACAACCGAGGTAAGTCCTTAAGTGAAATTTGTTAAAGAATTATTCATGAACTCATTAAATGATAATGTTTGATAAATTTTGATATATAATCATGTTATAGCCGAATGTATATATATGTGTGTATGAGATTGATTTCATAAATTTGATAATATGAAATGAATTAGTGTATCAATGTGAATTGTGGAATTGTACAATGAAGTAATGAGTTATTTGTTTAAGGTGAATAAGTTAGTTGATTTGGATATGTAATATAGATATGAGGTGTGTGTGGAATGATTGATTATATTGATGTGTTCAGGCTTCGTGCGGTGATATATTCTAAGCTTAGTGCTCAGCGTGCTTCGTCTTTGATATATTCGAGCTTAGTGCCTAGCGGAGCTTCGTCTTGGTGATATATTCGCTTAGTGCCTAGCGTGCTTTATGCTTGATATGCTATAAGAGGAAATACTGAACATCAAACAAGGTGAAATGTTTATATAGGGTTATGTGGTAAAGGTTCAAGTAAGAACTAACCCACCATTTTAGTAAGGAATGAAGTGAACAAAAGAATTCTTAATGTATAATTAAAGATCAGTGATGTGTGTGATAAAGGTGCTTGTTCTTGTGTATAAATGGAAATAGTAGATCGATGCCTAGATTGGTTTTGATGTTATTGTAATGATATTTAAGTAAAGAGTATTACTATTATTCAATGATCTATATTTTATATAATGAAATAATTATGTGTTATACTATATGCTCATTATATTTATGTATGCTTGGGACTTACTAAGCTAGTAAGCTTACTGTGTGTGTATCTTTGTTTATCTTTGTTTTATAGATTTCGATTCGAACTACGGGCTCAAGGATCATCCGTGAAGTCAACCACACTATCGACTTTCTTTTGGTATTAAAAACTTAGTTTGTTATTTCAAAAGGACATGTATAGGCTAGATTAAATCGTATAATTAATGTTTTGTAATAGTGTAAATATGCTAGCTATGCGAAAATGGCTATCTATTTGGAATAACTTGTTTCGTGTTTTGATGATATTGTTTGCTCATGCCATGAACTATTATTTATGCTTGATTATGGTTTAAACATGTGTGCGAGTGGCATTATTGTTTATGCATGTTAGATTATGGTAAGAAAGACTTATTAATGGGTTCATGTTAATGAGCTTAATATTTGGTATATACATTGATAATGTTTGGATTGTAATTCGCTATGAGAAATGGTAAATGATGGTTGTGGTTTAAGTATGTTTGGTTAGCTTTATTGGATAGTTAAAAGTGCCAAGTTGATGTTAATAATAATATGAGCATGCGCATGTGTGGTTGTAATGTTTGGTTCATATTGATATGCATATGACCTTGATTATGGTGTGGTGAATCAATGATTAGTAATAAGATAAAAATAAAGTTTAGGTATACTAATGTACTTGCGAATTAGGAGTATATTTAAATGTTATTTGTGTTCAAATGTTAGATGTAGCTTTTATTTTAAGGTATAATGCACTATATATATATATATATAAACATCAAAAGTAAGTTCTACCATATTGTAAGGTTACTAAAATCGCATATGTGATTGTATAATAATTGATGTAATATGGTTTGAATGTTTTGATTTTGTTTTTTGTGTAGTAGCAATGAGTTGATAGGTTCAATATTCAATATATAAATAGATATATTTACATACATAAGATGTATGAAGTGAAATCATATATATATATATATATATGTATATCTTTAATATGTTTCAAGTATACAATCGCCATTGATATTTGAGTCATAGGTATTAAGTATATGAACATGATTTTGTGGCATAGTAGTTAATTCGAGCATGTGGATATATATAGATGATATTGAAATGGTTGAAATTTTATAGCATAGTTTGCATATGTATTATAAGTAACTGAGCAGGATTAACTTTATCTAGTTGTGTGTTTCATATGTGCAAATTTAACTAATATGATTTAGTGGATGATTGCTATTGGATTTAGAAGTTATATCGTAAAGAAATTGATATAAAGTTGTGTATAAAAAAAATTGATAATTGATTGTGAGAAACTGTATTGTCTGGTAATGCCTCGTAACCCTATTCCGACGATGGATACGGGTTAGGGGTGTTACATTACGTCCTCACCTTTCTCACTCGATGTACTAGCTGAGTCGAGAGCTTGAAGACTGATTGATTCGTCACCTACACGAAGTATGAGTTCACCTGTGCTAACATCAATTTTATATTTGACAGTTGCTAGAAAAGGTCTTCCTAAAATTAAGGGGATGCTATTGTCTTCATCCATATCTAAAACAACGAAGTCTACGGGGAATATGAATTTGTCAACTTTAACTAGTACATCTTCAATTATACCTTTAGGGATACAAATAGTCTTATCAGCTAGTTGAATACTCATCCTAGTTTGCTTGAGTTTCACTAGACCTAGCTGTTTAAACATTTTAGATGGCATAACATTGATGCTTGCCCCTAAATCAGCTAAAGCATTATCAACAGATAAGCTACCGATTAAACATGGAATTGTAAAACTCCCTGGATCTTTTAATTTTCGTGGTAGTCTGTTCTGTAACATTGCTGAACATATTGTGTTTAATTCCACATACGACTCCTCGTCTAACTTTCGCTTGTTTGTTAAGAGCTCTTTTAAAAATTTCCTTGAATCTGGCATCTGTGAAAAAGCTTCAAGAAGCGGTAAGTTAATATGTAATTTCTTTAAGAGTTTAAGGAACTTACCGAACTGTTCTTTTGTATCATCTTCCTTCATCTCATTGGGGTAAGGTATACGAGGTTTGTATTCTTTAATTACCGATTTTGCCTTTTCTTGGCTTACCTGGACCTTACCTTTACTTACCACAGGTTCATGCCTTGGCTTAGATTTAGATTCTACTAACCTTTCACTATCATGAGCTGTTATGGCTTGAATTTGTTCCTTGGGATTAGTTTTAGTGTTACTTGACAAGCTACCTAGTGGTCATTCGGAGATCATGTAACAGTACGGTTTATACCCTAGTCAGAATAGTGGTTTTGGGACCAAAAATTTGAGCCCGTATAATATTTTAATATTATTTTTTGTATCGTTGATATGTAACTAAGCATGTGGTAAATTTCTGTGAGTTAATTTGTCCGTCTGTGTGTTTAATTTGACAAAAGGATTAAATCACATAAAGTTTAAAAGTGGCTTTTCATTTGATTAAGTGGTTTAATTGATGTGGCTTTGGATTGTAAGGGTTTTATGTTGCAATTTGGCCAAACTATGGCTAGTGGACGGCAACATGGTTTTATAATATGTTTTTATATGTTATTTTATAAGTTAAATTAGTATAATAAAAATTAAAAAAGAAACAAGTGTAAGTGGCCTTATTTTATCACCTTCTTGCCGAATTCATAAAAGAAAAAGAAAGAAAACATAAGCAAGGGTTCAGCTATGATTTTGGTCTAATTCAAGGTTAGTTTGTGATCTGTTTTCGATAATTTCTACGTTTTTGCAATCGTTGCTTTGAGAGCTACAAAACCCATATCTCAATTTGATGAATTGATGTTGTTCATGAGAAATGCCATTGATGTTATGTTGAGCTTTGTGATAATTTAAGGTGTTAAATGAAAGTTTGGAGCTAGATGAATATGTTTTGTTCTTGAATTTTTGATGAATTTAGCTAAATAGGACTAAATTGAAAAAATAACAATTTGGGGGACTAAATTGAAAATTTGATGGAAAATATGGACTTGTATGGTCCCTAGAGAAATTCGACTATGCATGTGTGTGAACAAATTTTGTATATTTGATGTTTTGAGAAAAATAGACTAAATTGATAAATTGTGCAAGTATGAGGGTTAATTTGTAAATAGCCCTAAATGTGTGTCCTTGGATTGAATTGAATATATTAGTGAATAAAAGGGTTAATTCTGAATATGTTTAGATCAAGAACCGAGGAAAACAGACTTAGAACGCGAGAAAGCGAAAGTAACCGAGTAGTCGTGTCTATTTCGATAAATCAAATCCAAGGTAAGTCATTATGCAAATAAACGTACTTGTATGAAATTGTGGTTGCTCATATGACTAATGTTGATAATGAATTATTATGAGAGGTTATGCATATGAATTCCGAGATAAGTTTGATATAGTGACAATATCCGAGAAGTCCCGTACGAACCTAGGAATAGATAGGATTACCTATGTCATGACATAGGTATCTATTCTGTTTTATCATGGAAGGCCATGTCAGGGACGTTGGTGTTGATTTGAGATTTCATGTAAGACCACGTCTGGGGCGTTGGTATCAATACGAGCTTTACGAGTAAGACCACATCTAGGACGTTGGCATCGATACAAGCTTTACAAGTAAGACCATGTCTGGGACGTTGGCATCGATATGACCTATATGTGTAAGACCATGTCTGGGACAGTGACATCGTATTGATTAGTATAAGATCATGTCTAGGATAGTGGCATCGATATTCGAGTGCATGTAAAACCTCATCTAGGACGTTGGCATTGCACGACTATTTCGATCTTTCTGAGCATCCTACTAGATTCCTAAAGGTTCAACGGGCAAGTCTGTGATACGAATTGTAAATCCGAGCTATGATCAAATAAGTGAACGAATATCCGTTTCAGGGACGTTGAATATACATTAAGTGTGTATAAAAAGGTAAGTACCTATATGACTTGAAGTTGAAGAAATGTATGTTTAAATGTGAGAATGTGAATCTTGAATTGATGAATGTGGCAAATATGGCCACAAGTATGAATCAAGGTATATATGTGATGATTTGCTAAGTGATTGGAATGTGCCAATGTATTTACTTGCTCAAAATGCATTTTATGCTAAGTTTGTTTGTGTATTGACTTACTAAGCTTTTGGAAAGCTTACTCTGTGTGTCTGTTTTCTCTGTTTTATAGGTCGTCAAAGCTATTGATGGCTCGGGACCATCAAGGATCGTCATTACACTACTAAACTCTTTTTGATACTCTTTGAAAAATGCATATAGCTAGATAGGCATGTATAGGCTAGATATGTGTATATGTTTATGAAGTGAACTTAACCATGGTTTTGGCTAGTTTTGAATTGATAAAATGCTTGAATGAATGAGTTATATGATGCATATTTTTGGTATGGTTTGGAGCATAAGAAATGGTCAAGTTTTTGAGTAAGTTTTAGATGAATTATACTTGTGATGATATGAATTTTAGTTTTGTAAGTTGGAATGAATGAATTTGGTATTGAATGTATAGATTGATTGGACAATTTGGTATGCTTTTGGTTTCCATATATGCATGATATGATTTGGTAAATGTTGCTTGTAAGTATGACCCAATTGGATGGAGTTTTGGTTTTGCCAATTACCTATAATGTCACACGGCCATGGCACATGGGCGTGCCTAGAGGCCGTATGAGAAAGTCAGTATATGGCTCAGTAGAACATGACCTTAGAACACGGGGGTGCTTGATAGCCGTGTTTTTTGGCAGGATCGACCACGGTCAGGGTACACGGGCGTGCTTGGTGGCCGTGGTGTGTAGTCAGGTTTAACCACAGGGAGGACACACCGGTGTGTCCAGCAGCCATGGAGGGCACACAGTTGGCTCCCACGAACGTGTGTCCCCTGTATTTTAGAAAAGTTTTTAAGTTTCCAAGAAGTTCTATATGTGTTTCATTTTAGTCCCGACCCGATTTATAAGGATGCTTAGGGTCTCGATAACTCATTTAAGGGACATTACGATTGTGATTGATGAAATGTTCTATGAATTTTTTGTAAATGGTTTCAATCTAGTCTGTAATGCCTTGAACCCTAGTCTGGTGACGATTATGGGTTAGGGGTGTTACAGATCAACTTTCCGAGTATCCTAACTGGTTCTCGATTCTTTTAATCGATGCTTGTTGATTTTTAAGTGTACTCTCGGTGTTTTGAAATCGAGTTTCAGACACCGCTATAAATTTTGTCAGCATCTCTTCAAGGTTCGGCTTCTTTTCTTGTGGGTAGGGCTTTTGTTGGAAGTTTGGAGGGTGTGGTTATTGTCTCTTATTTGCTTGGCCACCCCACAAGAAATTGGGGTGGTTCCTCCAACCTGGATTATAAGTATTACTATAGGGGTTATTTTGAGGTCTAAAATTGTTACCCGTATAGTTTAATTGTTCACTTTCCATGCCCGGATTGTAGGGTTGGTACTCAGGATTCGCCACGCCTCCTAGATTCGAGTCACATTGCATTACTAGGTGTACCTGTAAAGAACCACACAAACCATCAATCTTTTTATTCATCATCTCTACCTGATTTAATAGCATGGTGACTGCGTCGAGATTGAAATCTCCGGCTGCTTTAGTTGGCTTTGTCCGTGTAACTTGCCAATGATAGTTATTCAGTGACATCTCCTCTATAAACTCGTAAGCTACTTTAGGAGTTTTGTTATTTAGGGTTTCGTCGGCGATCGAGTGAATTAACTGCCATGTTGAGGGGTTCACACCGTTGTAAAAAGTTTAGACCTGCAACTACAAGGGTAAACCATGGTGTGGGCACCTTCTCAAAAAATATCGTCATATAATGTTTCTAAATCCATCTGCACAAAAGAAGAGATATCATTCCTTAATTTGGCCGTTTTGGCCGGTGGAAAATATTTTAGTAAAATTTTTTTGGTCATTTGGTCCCATGTAGTGATTGATCCTCGTGGAAGAGAATGTAACCACTATTTGTCTTTATTTCTCAAAGAAAACGGAAATAATCGAAGATGAATGGCATCATCAGAAACGCCATTTATTTTGAAGGTATCACAAAATTCTAGAAAATTAGCTAAATGAGTATTTGGGTCTTCGTCTTGCAAACCATCAAATTGAACAAACTGTTGAATCATTTGTATAGTGTTAGGTTTTAATTCAAAATTATTAGTGGCTATAGCTGGTCTAACAATACTCGATTCAGCTCATGTTAAATTAGGTTTAGTATAATCATACATAATTCGAGGAGCATGATGATCGGCCATATCTTGATGTGGCGATTATTCTCAGCCATCTTTTCGGTGGTATTGGTTTTGTCCTCTTGCTTTTCTTGTATGTAATCTAGGCCTCGCCTTACTTCTCTACGATTTCTTCTTACAGTTTCTCCAATATCACTGTCGTAAAGTAGTGGTCCTGTCGGGTTCCTTCTAGTCATAAACTAGAGGTACCTGCTAGGAAAAAGAGAAAAGAAAAATAAAATTTAGAAAAATAAAATAAAATTTAATTGCAAATATAATATGGCTAAAATAATAAAAATTGAGCGCTCCTAATATTTTAGTTCCCCAGCAACAGCGCCAAAAACTTGATCATGTCATGAGTCTTAAAATTTATAAAAATAATGATCGAACACGAAACTAATTAAGACAACGATGGAGGCAAGTGCACCTATCGAACAGTAGTATAGCTAGCGGCAAGACCGGATTGTCGAACCCAAAGGAACCAAAAGTACTAATATTAACTCTCTTTCTATTATTTAGCCTACGAATTAAGGAAATTATTTATCTAATCTAAAATCAACTAACCAACTAAACTAAAGATGCTAAGACAAAGAAGAAATTGGGGAAGGACTTGAAAGGAAAACCGATTGATTTAGACAATACCTGAGGAAGAATCCACCTAGACTTCACTTGTTATCCAACTCTGAGCCAGACGATTTATTCACTTGACTTGATCCGTAGGATTCCCTGATTTATATTAATACCTCTCTTCAAGGCTGCTAACGTCTAACACTAGGTTGATTAATTGAAATCTCTTTCTAATTAAAACCCCTAGAATTGCATTAACTCGATATATGGACTCCCATATTAGGTTTGACCCTAATTCGATAGATTTTTGTCACCCTATCTCTAGGCGCACGAGCAACTCCGTTTAATTATGCTAGATCTACTCTTAGACAGGGTCTCTTCCTCCTCTGCCTAAGCACATCACACTTGAATCAATATCCCGAAAATACCAAAACAAGAATTAAGAACACTTAGTTAAGAACAAATCAAGTATTTATCATACAGCTCAGATAACAATAACAAGATTCATCTTAGGGTTCATCCCCCTGAAGTATCTGAGGGTTTAGTTCATAATTGTAAAAGAAAACATCTTAGAAGAAAAGATAAAACAAAACATAAGAAATCCCTAAAACCCCCCGAAAGAATTGAAGGAGAGTTCCTCCGTCTTGAGTATGATTCCGGCTTCTTGAGATGAATCAACTGGCTTCCTTCGAGTAAATCCCTGAAATTCACTGCTCTGGCTCGGCTTTTTGGCCTAGCTGAACGCCTCCTTAAAGGTTGGCCTCTAGGGTCTTTATATAGGCTTTTGGAATATGTTTTTTTTTGCCTCTAAGTACTCTAATCTGAATAGAATTCTATTTTCTTGCGGCAGGGACACGCCCATGGCACACACCCGTGTAAATCTTGGCCAGGTCATGGTCGAACTTGTTGATGAGGCACGGCCGTGTTTTTCAGGGTCCAAACCGTGTTCGGCTCTTCTTAGGAGGCACGACCGCGTGGTCTTGGGCGCAGGCCGTATGGGTTTCTTACTTCGGCCCATTTTCTCTGTTTTCGGCCCATTATTCATTCTTTTCATCATCCGGTGCTCTTTTGAGTATAAAACATGAAAACAAAGGATTAGGAGCACCTATTTCCATAATTAAAGGGAAAAATCATCCAAAAGTATGTTAAATATGGGATTAAAATATGTTACTATTACGGTTTATCATGACTCACCCAATAATATTAACCCAAAACCCATCTTGTGTTTGTTATCACCATTCCTTTTGACTACCCTTCTATTGAGACTTGATTTGATCAGTTGCCTAATTATTTTATTTAAGTAGTTGAATTTTTCTTATATTATGTACTTAACTTGATTTGTTCTTTAAAAAAAATCAAGGTATATTCATTATTAGTTCTATGTTCTAGTGATCTTATACATTTAAATTCAACATCTTGAAGAAGAAGCTCATATTATTAATTTTCAATTGATGTAATTATTTAGGATTAGTTGATTTTTCTAGTTAGGAAAATTGTCAATTCAATCTTGATTCTAACCATCTAGTTCAGTCTTTATCCACACCTTTAACCAAAGCCCCGTTACAACTTTTTTTTAAAGACCTTTTGATTTGTATATCATCTCATTTTATAGTGGCGGAGATTTGATTTTCATGCAAGCCTATGGGATTAACTTTTCATGTTTGACTGATGAGTGCTTTATTTTGAACCTTAAACACCTTGAGTGATATGAGTGAATCTTTAGCGAGGATGTCAACTCTTTTCAATTTTGAATTAAAGGTAATTATTTAGATAAGAGGAAACACCTATGTTTTCATGCTACAAACTTATGAATTTTATTGTTTGAATCTTCAGGACTCTTTTATTTAAATTATCCATGTATGAATTATCTATGAATTATGATGAAACATTATCGGTGAATAGCATGAATTGAGGAAGTTTGTTTTAATTGTGAGTGAATTTTGCTTGAGGACAAGCAAAAGCTTAAGTGTAGGGGTATTTGATAAACCGTAATATGAACATATTTTAATCCCACATTTAGCATACTTTTGGATGATTTATCCCTTTATTTATGGAAATAGGTGCTCCTAATCCCTTGTTTTCATGTTTTAAATGCAGGAGAGCACTGGAGGATGAAAAAAATAAAAAATGGGCCAAAAATAGAGTAAATGGCCTAAATTACGAAATTGACACGGTCCGGGCTTAAGACCACACGATCGTGCCTCATTAATAGACCCAAACACGGCCTGGCTTTGATTTACACGGGCGTGTGCCACGGGCGTGTCCCCTGTCGTAGCAAAGAAGAGTTTCATTCAGAATAGGGTACTTGAAGCAAAGAAAGGTATTCCAAAAGCCTATATAAACACCCTAGAGGCCAACTTTCAAAGGGGCGTTCAGCTAGGCCAAAGATCCAAGCCAGAGGGGCCGAATTGTGGGATTCACTCGAAGAAAGCCAGTTGATTCATCTCAAGAAGCCAGAATCATACTCAAGACTGAGGATCTCTCATTCAATTCCTTTACGGGGTTTTAGGGTTTTCTTTATGTTTTGTTTTATATTTTCTTCTGAGATGTTTTCTTTTATGATTATGAACTAAACCCTTAGATACTTGAGGGGGATGAAACCTAAGATGAATCTTGTTATTGTTTTTTGAGCTGTATGATAAATACTTGATTTGTTCTTAATTATGTGTTCTTAATTCTTTCTTTGATATTTTAGGATATTAATTCAAGTATTGATGTGCTTAGGCAGTGGAGCAAAAGTCCCTGTTTAAGAGTAGATCTAGAATAGTTAAGCGGAGTTGATCGCAATCCTAGAAATAGGATGACGAAAATCTACCGAATTAGGGTCAAACCTAATATGGGAGTCCATAGATCGAGTTAATGCAATTCTAGGGTTTTAATTACAAAGAAATTTCAATTAATCAACCTAGGATTAGACGTTAGTAGCCTCGAAAGAGGTATTAATATAAATTAGGGAATCCTACGGATCAAGTCAAGTGAATAAATCATCTGCTTTAGAGTTAAATAACAAGTGAAGTCTAGGTGGATTCTTCCTCGGGTATTATCTTAATCAATTGGTTCTTCCCCCAAGTTTTTCCTCAATTCATTCTCTTTGTCTTAGCATCTTTAGTTTAGTAGTTAGTTAATTTTAGATTAAACAACAACTCCTTTAATTTTTTAGGTTAAATAATAAAAATAAAGTTAGTATTAGTACTTTTTGTTCCTTTGGGTTCGACAATCTAGTCTTGCTACTAAACTATACTATTGTTCGATAGGTGCGCTTACCTCCATCGTTGTCTTAGTTAGTTTCCAGGTTCGATCATTCTTTTTATAAATTTTTAAGACTTTGACACACGATCAATGCCTCCTCTCGTGCACGGATAGCATAAGCTCGGGCATGTGTTCGTGCCTTAGATCTAACATCAGAATCTCTCGTAACACCTCGGTTACCACTCGTATTTCTAGTGTTTCAAGGTGGTCTCCCTCTAGTAGTTGTATTACTCAGTCTCACATTCTAAACTTTATCTTTCTCATCTGGCTTAGGGCAATCTCAAATGAAGTGATCTAACGAACCACATTTATAACAAGCTTTATTATTTTTGTTCCAACATTCTCTGAAATGTCGTCTTCCACATTGCTGACATTTGGGTTTGTTGTCTTTCACACTGCCAACACTTGCTACTGATGTCGCTTGAGCTTTAGAACCTGAGTATTGTTTTATATGATCTCTGTTTAAATATTCATTTGAAACATTTGGGCGAGTAAACGAATCTCTAGATTTCTTCGATGAAGATTAATATGGCTTACTCATCGACCTTTTTCTTGAGTCTCTAGCTTCTAAAACTGCTTTTTTTTTTTTTGCTAAGATCCTCAGCTTTACAAGCCCTTTCAACCAGAACGACAAATTCTTTCAATTCAAGAATCCGACTAATAGTTTTATATCCTCGTTCAACCTATCAACGAACCGTTTACACATAATCTCCTCAGTAGACACATACTCTCGAGCATACTTGCTTAAACGTATGAATTCTCTTTCATACTCAGTGACAGTCATCCGACCTTATTTCAACTCTAGAAACTCTTTATGCTTCTGATCGAGAAATCTTTGACTGATGTACTTCTTTCGGAATTCAAATTGGAAAACCCTCAACTAACCTATTCTTTAGGGACCACAGATATCAATGTTTTCCACCAATGGTACGCATTATCTCTCAGCAAAGATACAACACATTTGATTCATTTATCAGGAGTACAAGATAATTCATCGAATACGCAGATTGTATTTTCGAGCTAGAACTCAGCTCTCTCTGCATCATCATCAACAGTAAGCACGAAACTCTTTAGCCCCATGTTTCCAAATCTTATCTATTGGCGGCTTGTTCATCCATATCGGATCTATAAATTGAGGAATAACAAGGATTTGTTGAGGAATAGGTGGGGGTGGAGGTTGTTTAAGCAGCCAGATTTGTTCGAACGAACTCCGTGAACCACTCACTCATCATCTGGAAAAAAGTTTGTTTAGCCTCTCCCTCGTGGTTACTCGTTATAGGTCTAGAGTCGGATGTCATTGCCCCTTGACTAGGAGCAGATGCATTACTCTCTACATCATCAGCTACAGCTCATTCGGGATCCATTACTAAAAGAAAACACAATTTAAGTCATCAAAATCATCACAATATCATAGAGTATATATGGCATGTATAGCTAGACTCTAACACACATTGTAACATCCCAAAAATTAAAGGTTGGTCATATCTGTGTAATTGCATGTTATGCTAGTTTTGTGTGTAGTTTAAGGGTGTTTAGAGGCCCTAGGGAGGCTTGGGGTCGAGTTTGAGCCCTGGTAAAATTTTGGTTTTTGGGCACTTTAGTGGGGTGAGCTAGTGAAAGCAGGACTTGAGGTTAATTAAGTGTGTTGGTTATCATAAGATGGGATAGTGGTGGAGTGGTGTTGGCGTCATTGGTGAGGCAAGGAGGTGGGGTTCGAATCCCACATGTAGTATATGGGAAGGTTTTTATTTTGTGCTAGGGAAGGGAGGTAGGTGAGTGGAGACCAAACTCTGCAGGAGAGAGTGAAGACTTGGTCAAATTATTTGAATGGGTGTTGGACAGTGAATGGGAGAGCAAATCGAGGAGAGAATCATGGGATTTGAAGAGTGGAGGTGTTTGGTGAAATTGGGAAGTGCTTAGTGAGCACATTCGGTTTTTGTGTGTATAGGTGCCGTTTCGCTCAATTCATCTTTTGGAGAGTAGTGTTGCGTTTTGACCTTGTCTTTTCGGGTCTTTTCTACTCATTTCTGCTGTTGTCGAAACTCTCAACTTATTGTTTTCATCTCATTTCCTCATTTGGGGTCCTAGTTGAATCTGTAGAGAGTTAACCACTCGTACATCTCCTTTCATTCTTTCTTTCTTACTTCCCTCTCATCTTTTCTCTTATGTGCTCACCATTTGTTCTTTGCTACACTATAGCCAAAATCCCCATTCTTTTTCTTCCTCTTCAAACATCCGCCTTCTTCATTTGCTCTCGTTAAGTGCGGTTATTTTCTGCTCTATCATTCTTTTCTCTGGGTAATGGCCGAATAGGTGAGTCCTCTATGCCTTTTTTTTTCCTTGCCACATTAGTTCTTTCTTCGTTGGCTGAATGCATCTTACCTTTCTTTCTTATTGTTTTTCTTCTCCATTCAAAGTATAAGCTGAACCTATTCACCCCTAATATATTTCATCTTTCATTCTATTTTTGGCCAATCCGAATCTAATCTCTTCTTCTTCTTTTTTTTTTTTTTTTTCTTTCTTTCCAGTAGATTATCATCTTCGAAGGGTGTGAGGGTTCAACATCTGATTATTCAAGAACTTGTTCTTGCCAATCTAAGGTTAAGCAGTGTTAATGGAATTGGGGGTTTTCTCTATTGACCGAATAGGGGTGGTTGGTAACTCTAATTGTTTTGTTATATCAATTATGTTAGGAACTCATTGGTGTTAGTCAAGGGAGAAAATCAAGCTGTGGTGGTGTATCAAAGAGAATCTCGTGGTGATCAGTGAAGTTAGTAATTATTTTGGGCTCAAGCTATAGTTATGCTTTACAAGTGATGAGATTAACTAATAGCCAAATGTGTTCTTAAGTGCTTCAGAGGGTAACGTGGTTCGGATCACAAACAAGTGTGTAATCTCACACCTTTCCTGAATGATTGCTTGTGGTGTTTTACGAATCGCCCAAAAGTTGAAAAGCCGAAAACTGGCTTCTGTACCCACTCGAGCGTGCAAGCGCTCATAGTGGTAAAATGAGATACAAAACGTGACGATAAATCGTTTAGGGTCTCACGAACACTCTCGCGACACTGAGGCTGAAACAGGCCTATCTGGGCTAAAACGGGCCAAATGGGCCCAATAGCCTATTCGGCCCACATGGGTGGAATTGATGGAAAATTGTAAAAGGGTAAGTGCGATTGCAAAATCTAAAAATCTGAGACCGAAACATTTGGAATGGGCCACACGAGCTGTGGGCCCTTTTGGGCCTAAAATGGATTTTAGGCCCAATAGCTCCGTATAGACCCGAAAGGGGCTCGTGTCGCTCAAGGCGACAATTGGCCTTTTTGAAAGACCGCTAGTGGGTAAAAATTACCAAAATACACTTGGTGGGTAAATTACTGAAATACACTTGGTGGGTAAATTATCGAAATATCCTTGGTGGGTAAATTACTAAAATACCCTTGGTAGGTAAATTACTGAAATACCCTTGATGGGTAAATTACTAAAATACCTTCAAAATTATTGAGATACCCTTATTAGGGAAAATTACTGTTATACCCTTAAGGGCAGATTTGGCGTAATTGTGTATAACTTGATTACCTGCCATGATGATACATTTTGCATACACTGAATTAATATGCCATGACATGTTGCGTTGGGATGGGTTGTAATGATGGAAGAAGTGTTGTACTGGTGGCTATGCCACATTATACTGATTCCAATGGCTCATTATATATTGATATTGGCGACTTTCTTTGTGTTTATCTTGGCACTCGACTACATTCTTAGAGTGTAGGGTTGGGTGGGTTAACTTGGTCCCCACATGGAGTGTAGGGCTGGTACGGGTGGAGTGTAGCAGATGGACTATTAGGTTGGGTTGCATTTTCTGTTTGCATTACCATAATTTTAGGCCCGTAGGCCCAAATTGATACTGTATGGGGCTTAGGCCCAGACTGAGACCATGACTGTGACTGAAATCGGGGTTACACACTGAGTTCTCGTAACTCACCCCTCTATTTTAACCTTGCTGGTAATCCCCAGCGTTAGTGGATTTGGAGCTGTGGAGGATTTTGTGGTGGCCATACTTCAGGATTTATTATCACGTACTTAGTAAATTTTTATTTTGCTTTACTTTAGTCTTATTTTATTTTGAGGTTAATATTTTTGTAATAAGGCCGTTGGTTTATTTTCTTTAAGTTTTCTTTAATAACTGCTAAATTTATTGATACTTGGCTTACTTAAAATAACGATAACCGTTTTCAAAATATCGCATCTTTGCAAATAACTGAATCTAATTTTTATTATAAACAGAGGTTTTACTAGTTATAACAAACAACATTTTTACAACAACACCATGAAAGCAAAATTGATTTAAACACACAGCAAAGCCAAAGTCCTAAAATAAAAATATACGAAGTTTTTAACAAGAACACAGCTTTTAAACAACCCAACCATATGACATACTGGATCCGATCGTAACGTCTAGGCCGGGTGATACCAATAAATGCCTTCACTCGTATTCACTGTCAGAATAGGGTTACGAGGTATTACCAACAATTACATATCATTTAACATATATAACTAATAAACCGTAATATGAACATATTTTAATCCCATATTTAGCATGTTTTTGGATGATTTATCCCTTTAAATATGGAAATATGTACTCCTAATCCCTTGTTTTCATGTTTTATACTCAAGAGAGCACTGGAGGATGAAAAGAATGAGAAACGGGCCAAAAACAGAGAAAATTGACCTAACACGAATTACACACGGCTTGGACCCCGAATCACACGACCGTGCCTCATTAACAGACCCGAACATGGCCTGGCCTCGAATCACATAGGCGTGGCACATGGGTGTGTCACTACCATAGCAAAGAAGAGTTTCATTTAGAATAGAGTACTTAGAGGCAAAGAAAGCCATTCCAAAAGCCTATATAAACACACTAGAGGCTAGCCTTCAAGGGGCGTTCAGTGGGGCGTTCAGCTAGGCCAAAGAGCCAAGCCAGAGGGGCCGAATTGTGGGATTAACTTGAAATAAGCCAGTTGATTCATCTCAAGAAGTCGGAATCATACTCAAGAAGGAGGATCTCTCCTTCAATTCCTTCAGGGGGTTTTAGTGTTTTCTTTATGTTTTGTTTTATATTTTCTTTTGAGATGTTTTCTTTTATAATTATGAACTAAACCTTCAGATACCTGAGGGGGATGAAACCTAAGACAAATCTTGTTATTTTTTCTGAGCTGCATGATAAATACTTGATTTGTTCTTAAGTATGTGTTCTTAATTCTTTCTTTGATATTTCAGGATATTAATTCAAGTATTGATGTGCTTAGGTGATGGAGCAAAAGTCCCTGCCTAAGAGTAGATCTAGCATAGTTAAGCGGAGTTGAACTCAACCCTAGAAATAGGGTGACATAAATTTGCCAAATTAGGGTCAAACCTAATATGGGTGTCCATAGATCAAGTTAATGAAATTCTAGGGGTTTTAATTAGAAAGAGATTTCAATTAATCAACCTAGGGTTAGACATTAGTAGCCTCGAAATAGGTATTAATATAAATTAGGGAATCCTACGGATCAAGTCAAGTGAATAAATTGTCTGGTTTAGAGTTAAATAACAAGTGAAGTCTAGGTGGATTCTTCCTCGGGTATTGTCTTAATCAATTGGTTTTTCCCCAAGTATTTCCCCAATTCATTTTCTTTGTCTTAGCATCTTTAGCTTAGTAGTTAGTTAAGTTTAGATTAAACAACAACTACTTTAATTTTTAGGTTAAATAATAAAAAGAAAGTTAGTATTAGTACTTTTGGTTCCTTTGGGTTCGACAATCCGGTCTTGCCACTAAACTATACTACTGTTCGATAGGTGCGCTTGCCTCTATCATTGTCTTAGTTAGTTTCCAGGTTCGATCATTCTTTTTATAAATTTTTAAGACTCTCACACATGATCATACATAACTCATAAATTTATGCATCCATTCTTAAACACCATTTAATCATAATCACATTGTCCCTTATAAGGGCCTACGAGGCTTTAAACATGCTTTATAAGTGGTTTGGGACTAAACCGATAACATACAAAAATTTTGGAAAACTTAGAAATTTTTCAAACATATAAGGGTCACATGCCCATGTGAAATGGCCATGTGCCTTACACGACTCCAGACACGCTCATGTCCCAGGCCGTGTGAAAACAGGGCATACATACTGACTTGGGTCACACAACTGACCACATGCCCGTGTGTCTAGCTTGTGTGCCCTTCGAAATGGCGTCACACGCCTGTGTTCTAGGCGTGCCAATCCTGTAGGGTATACTGATTTATGCAACATGGCCAAGTCGCACGCCCGTGTGCTAGGTCGTATGCTATTTAGGGGGTATATTGACTTATGCAACACGACCGGTCACACACCCGTGTGTAAGGTCATTTGAAGCATACTGACTTTATTTTAATATCAACACCAGGGGACACACGGCCGGGTAGCATGACCGTGTGTCACACATGACTGAGACACGCCCGTGTCTCTGCCCATGTGGACAAAAAATAGGCCATTTTCAAGGCCAATTTGCCACCTTTTTTTCATTCTTACCTAAACAACCAAAATGATACCATTTCATCATACAATAAGCATCCAAAATCATCAACCAAATGCACAATTCATACCATATCCATTTCAACCAAATTCAATACCAAATCAATGCCAATTACCTATTCAACACTTATATCATTAAGCATAAATTCACTAGCCCATAACTTTTCAAATTATCAGTTTCAATCACACCATGTAAATCATTACCAAACTCAAAATATAACCATTTGAGCAATTATGAAACCATAACCACATTTATACCAAAACAGACTAAAATAAGCCATCACTCATGGCTATATATACAAAACAAAACATACATTTACAAGCCAAATCTTATGGCTATATTCACAACCAAAGTATTACAACTAGCCTATACATGCCATATACCATATATACACAACTCAAAAGTACTAATTAGACATTTGATAGTGCGATGATATTCCTGACGGCTCCCAGATCCGAGCTAGTATTAATTCTATATAAAACATAGGAAAATAACACAAAGTAAGCTTCATAGCTTAGTACGCTCATAAGTGAATAACTCAGTTCATCAATTAACTGTATTTCCAACCAAATATACATGACAAAGTCATATACACATCATCTACAAACCTTTCTAATGCCTCAAAACATGATCAAATACCATCTCATTGAACTTTCTCTATTTAATATTCGAATAGGTTCTGTACGTACCTATATCATCTCGTACTAACCTCTTTCTCAATCACCCTATTTGTTTACCCGTTGAACCATTTCGAATAGAAGTTGGATACTCAAAGAGCTCTGATCGTGTGTCAGAGTCTTAAAAATTTATAAAAAGAATGATTGAACCTGGAAACTAACTAAGACAACGATGGAGGCAAGCGCACCTATCGAACAGTAGTATAGTTTAGTGGCAAGACCGGATTGTCGAACCCAAAGGAACCAAAAGTAGTAATACTAACTTTCTTTCTATTATCTAGCATAAGAATTAAGGGATTTGTTTATCTAATCTAAAATTAACTAACTACTAAGCTAAAGATGCGAAGACAAAGAAAAGAAATTAAGGAAAGACTTGAGGGAAAACTGATTGATTTAGACAATACCCGAGGAAGAATCCACCTAGACTTCACTTGTTATCTAACTCTAAACCAGACGATTTATTCACTTGACTTGATCCGTAAGATTCCCTAAGTTATATTAATACCTCTTTTGAGGCTACTAACGTCTAACCCTAGGTTGATTAATTGAAATTTCTTTCAAATTAAAACCCATAGAATTGCATTAACTCGATCTATGGACACCAATATTAGGTTTGACCCTAATTTGGCAAATTTACGTCATCCTATTTCTAGGGTTGAGTTCAACTCCACTTAACTATGGTAAATCTACTCTTAGGCAGGGACTTTTGCTTCATCACCTAAGCACATCAATACTTGAATCAATATCCCGGAAATACCAAAACAAGAATTAAGAATACATAGTTAAGAAAAAATCAATTATTTATCATACAGCTCAGATAACAATAACAAGATCCGTCTTAGGTTTCATCCCTCTCAGATATCTAAGGGTTTAGTTCATAATAGTAAAAGAAAACATCTCAGAAGAAAATATAAAACAAAACATAATAAAACCTTAAAACCCCCTAAAGGAATTGAAAGAGAGTTCCTCCGTCTTGAGTATGATTCCAGCTTCTTGAGATGAAACAACTGGCTTCCTTCGAGTAAATCCCCGTATACAACTTCTCTGGCTCGGCTCCTTGGCCTAGCTGAATGCCCAAAAAGCCCTGACAGAATACTTCTATCGAACTCTCGTCGAACCCCCATTTAAGTTGGCTCATAGGGTGTTTATATAGGCTTCGAAATGCCTTACTTGGACCGAAAGTATCCTAATCCGAATAGAATTCTTCTTTCATATGACAAGGCTATGCCCATGGCATATGCCCGTATGATTCAAGGCCAGGCCGTGGTCGAACCTGTTGATGACGCACGGTTGTGCATTTTGGGGTCCAAGCCATGGTCGACTCTTCTTAAGAGGCACGGTCGTGTGGTATTGGGCCCAGGCTGTGTGGAATTCGTGCTTTGGCCCATTTTCTCTGTTTTCAGTTGGTTTCTAGTTCTTTTCATCCTCTGGTGCTCTCTTGAGTATAAAACATGAAAACAAAGGATTATGAGCACCTATTTCCATAATTAAAGGGAAAAACCATCCAAAAGTATGCTAAATGTGGGATTAAAATATGTTAATTTTACGGTTTATCAAATACCCCCACACTTAAGCTTTTGCTTTTCCTCAAGCAAAATTCTCAACTCACAATTAAAACAAACTTCCTCTATTCATAGTATTCATTGATAATGTTTCATCATAATTCATGGATAATTTAACTAAAAGAGTCCTGAAGATTCAAAAAATCAAAGTCACATGTTTGTAGCATGAAAAATATAAGTGTTTCCCCTTACCTAAATAATTACCTTTATTCAAAATCGACAAAAGTTGACATCCTCACTAAAGATTCACTCAAATCACTCGAGGAGTTTAAGGTTCAAAAATAAAGCACTCATCAGTCAAACATGAAAAGCTAATCCCATATGCTTGCATGAAAATCAAATCTCTACCATTGTAAAATGAGATGATACACAAATCAAAAGGTCTTCAAAAAGGGTTGTAACGGGGCTTAGGTTAACGGTGTGGATAAAGGCTGAATTAAAAGGGTTAGAATCGAGATTGAATTGACAAATTACCTAACTAGAAAAATAAACTAATAAACTAAAAAATTACATCAATTGAAAACTTGTAATACTAATAATACGAGTGTAACATCCTGAATTAATGGGCCAATGCGTTTAATGTATGGTTATGCTTAATGTGAGTGTTAGGGGTCTAGAAGGGACTCAGAAATTGGGCTGAGGCCTTAATTGAATTTTTGTTTAGACACTCTAGTGGGAAACCAGTTAGGATAGGGCTTAAAGGATGTTATCTATGTTTAAAAACACAAATGGGCTTGTGGCCTAGTGGCAAAATGGTGCCACTTAGAGAGCAAGGAGGTGGCGTCAACTGAGTAGGCCAAATTCAAGTTGCATGAAGCCCAATTCTTTTAATTAAAGTTAGCTAAATTTTGGCAATTAATTAGGTGGAGTTGGACGACAACAAGGCTTAAAAAATAGGAGAATTTATCCAAGTAATACAGATAATATAGTAGATAAAGGGAGGAAATTTAGGATCTGATCTGTTGGTCACAGAAGTGGCCGAATTTCTAACTCTAGGGGAAGGAGGAAATTGGTTTTGATGAGGTTAAAGAGGTGCCAAAATTTCCCTTGTTTATTAATTAGTTTTAGTTTTCAAAAAAGGACAATTTCGGCTTTTGGTTAGTGTATGTGCCGAAAATTGGATTAAAAAAATAGGGCACTTCTTAATTTCGGTATTTATTCTCATTCTCTTCTCTTAGTTGTTTTTTTTCTCAAAAAGTTGAAAACTCCTAAAAGTTTCATCTTCTTCTTCTCTTCTGCTAAAGCCGAAACCTTATAGCCTTTCTCTACACTTTTTCCCAATTTCTTCCATAAGCCGAAACCCTAAGTATTCCTTCTCTTTACTCTCTTCTGCTATAGCTGAATGCCCTAGTATCCATTCATTCTTTTCTTTCTTTCTGATTTCTTTATTAAAAGCCAAAACCTTCCTGTCGATTTCTTCATTAAAAGCCGAAACCTTCCTTCCGATTTCTTTATTAAAAGTTGAATCTCCCATATTGAGGTAAGTGTCGACTCTTGTTATTCCTTAAGATCTCTTTCAATTTTTAGGGGTCAAGGCTGAATGGCCACTTGGTTTGTTAAGGTTGTCGATAGGGCTAATATTCCCTATCTTTTTGCGTTTTGGACGGCCTTCCAGGATTTGTAGAAGACCTGATCGTTTTGGTTCTTAATCCAGGAACCGTTAACGTTCGAACCATATCTCTTCTTTTGGGATTTTTAGGTAAGGGATCTCTACTCTATGAATATACATTCGTGTTATTATTCGATACAATGTTTTAATCTAGTTTGTTGACTAAGATCTGTTCCATGGATACAAACGCTAGTCAAACAAAAGAGGGAATTGGATCCGTAAATCCAACCCCTAGATTTAAGAAGCGAGCGGTGTCAGCAGTTCGGGATTGGCCACCGGGTTGTGGACCGGTTTCAGAATAAAATCTTAAACTGTTAGCAGTCGTAGCGACTACTGATAGTGTCGACATAGAAAGTACTATCCTGTCGGTAATCAGGTGTGTGGATCTCTATCACCCTAGTTAATCTGTATTATATGTATGTATGGGCTAAAAGCCGGATAAAGAGGTCAGATGAATAATGTAATACCCAAAAAGGGTAGGCAAGGGATGCCATGTACGTAATCATAGAAACTTCTCTATGTGTATCGAAGTATGTGAAAGTATGTGATCTATTTAGATAGTTTAATGTTCTAATTCTTGCATGCATGTATGCATGGGATGGGATTGATATGATGAAGGGGAGCAGGTCGCGAGGCGATCGGTGGCTTTGCCACATAGGTCACATAGTGATCAGTCTTTATGATAGGCAGCGCAGCTATCGATATATTATTAAGGCGCATAGCGATCAGTGGCTTTGCCACATAGGTCACATAGTGATCGATATGGTGTGTAACGGATGGAGGGTTGATTGTAGAAATCCCCACGGTGTGATGGTTGGTACGGGGGTGTGTAAAGGATGGACTCTTAGGTTTAGGATGGGCCATGTTGCATGAAAATATATTCTGTTGCCATTGTTAAGGCCCAAGGCCCATAATGTGTTTGTGGGCCCAAGGCTTTCATGTGTTTTTGGGATTTACACACTGAGTCTTGGTGACTCACCCTTTTATTTTTCCCAACTTTTTAGATGAGCAGTAGATCGTGGACATGGGAGCCGAGTTGGACTCGAGGGGCCATCAAGACTATTATTTCCATAAACTCTTTCTGGTTATCTTTTAAGTTTTAATTTTGGGATATTTCTTTTGTAATAAGGCCTCCATAACTTAGGTTATTTTTCTTAATTATTATGTCACATTGTTATAAATTTATGTTTTCAAAACTTAAATTATAAAGCGAGATGAAAATGGGCTTTTCAAACACATTCACTCAAATCTTAAAGTTTTATTCAGGAATTACACAATTAATGATAAATCGGTTATAATAAACTGAGATTTTCCAAAACCCTTCAAGGAAAAGTTTGCAATGTTCAACCCGTAGCATACCAAATCCGGTCATGACGTATGGGACAGGTTTGGGGTGTTACAACGAGCTTCTTCTTCAAGATGTTGAAATTAAACGTATAGGCTCACTTAATTATAGGACTAATGGTGAATATACTTCAAAAAAAATTTTAAGAACAAATCAATATAAGATAAAACTTTAACAACTGAAATAATATAATTAGGCAACTGATCAAAACAAGTCTCGATAGAAGGATAGTCAAAAGGAATGGTGATAACAAATACAAGATGGGTTTTGGGTTAATATTAGTGGGTTGAGTCTATAAAAGGGTTGTTAGGATCATAGGGGTACAATAAGGGTCAATTATGAGGGTAGGCTTTTAGTGGAGTAAGTGGGTTAAATCCTAAATGCCTTAATCATCTCTGTATATCAAATCAAAAGATGTGGTCTCGACATGTATAATCGAAGCAAGTGCTAGAATAACAATTCAATGTTGATACACTCATAATCAAAAAAAGTGAGCACGAAAAGAATGCATGCTCTAAAAGGCTCAAAATCTAAAAAATTATGGGTTTTGATATCAACTTTGTAAATTTCAAATTTCAAGGTAATAATTAGATTCAAGTAGACAACCTAGCAAAATTTTTAATTTTTGAAAATAGACTCATCATGCTTGATTCTCTAGTATCTTAAAGTTTAAATCATCATTGCACAATTATCAATGATTTAATCTAAAACATATCAATAAAAATCATGAATTAACATGAATTTCATTCTAATTAGTGATATGAGAAAATTACTTTAAGGCGAATATCATTCGTGGATTTGATAATAATGAAAAAGTTAGGCACTTTTTCTAAATAATTTTCACCCCCACACTTAAGATGTACATTGCCCTCAATGTACAAAGATATATAAACTAACAATATAGTGATAAAATCAAAAGATAGGGAGAGAAGTGAAACTTCCTGAATTTTGGATGGATTCTTTAGAGAATGATTAATGATGTGACTTAAACATAAGTGAGTGTGGTTATGAATACTTCTAGTGATGTTTTCCATTCTCAGAGTGGCACAGTGAACCTTTAAATTGCGAAGTCATTAGTTTTAAGAGGTACTATTTAATTGATGTTGTTAGGGAGTTTTGAGGGTTAGGCAGTTAGTTATAAAGGGAATTAAACTATAATAATAAGAGTTTGAAGCAAAAAGAGTAAAAAGCTTGATTAATAAAACAAGATAAAATAAAGAAAAATGAAAAGGAATTCAAATAAAAATAAACACTGAAAAGTAGAAGAGCCTCAAAGGTCCTCGTCATTGGCTGGATTGGTAGATGGGGGTGGCGATGATATGTGAAAGTGATGAAAAATCTGCTGAAGAGTTGCTTCAATGCCGTCAAATCTTCGAGCGGTGTCATTGAATTGTTGAGTACAATACTGCTCGAACTGAGTGAGCCGTGCAGAAATGTCTGAAAGTGAAGTAGCCACATGAGATGGGCGATGACTCGATTGTGGCTCCTCATCTTGGTGTGGGACATCATCAGTAATGTCCTCAGGGTCCTCCTCCTCAGTAGTAGGAGCTAGTCGATATTGAGGAGGATCGGTCCCACGTCGACGCTGGATCATCCTCATGTGCAGCATTGTCTGGATACCCTGTGGGGACATCTAACCTATCAGTCTGAGTGAAGAGATCTGTGCGGCGGTGTTGAGGAGCCCGAAATATCAAGCCAAGCGTGTGATGTACGAACCCATAGATAGGACCCCTCCTATGTTGCTCTATTTGGTGTTGAATGGCGCGGGCTATAAAATAAGCTAGATTGAAAACGTGTCTGTTTTCCATGCACCATAGGAAGTAGGCGTCGTGAGTGTTGACGACGCCGGTGCTCTCTCGCCTTCCTGTCAACGTGTGAGCTAAAATGGCATGTAGGTATCGTAAAGATAGGGCGAGAGCTGTTGCTTTCGAGCGGCTAGGGTCATATGAGTCTGAACTAGGGGCTATATTATACCAACATTTCGTTGGAGTGTTGTCAAGGTGGCAATAGAGATCCGAGAGATCATGCTCCTCCATAAACTCATCGGTATAGAGTCCCAATGTGGCCCCAAATTGCGGTACATTTAGTTCTCGTATGATGCCTCCAAGATGGAATTGTATTGTGCTGGGGTCATCGTGGTTTGTCATCACTATCTGAAGGTGGAAAGTGGAGCAGAGTTCCAAGGTGAGCTCTAGATATGTCAGCTCAATGATTGTAAAGAATTGGTCCCATGGATCGGTGGTTAGGAGAGCTCGTATGTCATCGGCTAATCAGACCTGCTCCAAAGTGACCCAATCAATACACCTCCATGTGCTAAGTGGTCGTGCGTGAAGTATCTTATAGAGGTCTTCCTGAGGTCTTTGAGGAAATTGTAAGAACGGGTGGTGTATTTCGGCAGATGCACTGGCCGATGACGAACCGGGTCCCTTTCGTTTTTTAGAACTGGAGACCGCTGTTTTCTTGCCTCAGTGTAATGACATTGTGGTCCTGAAAGAAACAAATATTCATTGATTCAAGTATCATTTTCAGCCATATTTCATAATATTTAGGAACTTGGTCATATCAAGTATAACAATGACAAAGATCATTATAAGGATAAATTCATATGTTGTATAGATACTAATAGCTATTATTTAAACAATGAATAACATGAATAAAACTAATAGTAAGAATGAACTAATTAGAAACTAAATAAATCTAAATAAACTTAAGTGATAAATAGTTTAAAGGAGAAAAATGTAAAGTGGATAGGTGACCGGTGGAATTCTTGGAGAGAAGTGGCGTGGTTGGTCAGCGCACGGGCGTGAGGGGTGTTACACGGGCATGTGCTGCAATTGAATTGAGGAACACGGCTATGACAAGCGTGTCGGCATGGGCGTGTACTGGTTTTATGTGGATTATGAAAGGGTTAAAGGTAGGGGACGGGGAGTGTCAAGAGGTGGAAAAAGGGGTTGCTGGTGGCTGGATTTGATTTGAGATTTGGGGAGAGAAATAGTTAGGGTTGGGGAAAAATTTTGGGGGGGAATCTTCGACAGTGCATTTCTTTAAATAGGGTATAGGGGACACGGTCGGGGGCCACGCCCGTGTTCCCTTTATTCAACCCATGTTTTTTGAGAATTTCAAATTTATGCACATTTATGATGTCCTCTACGCCCGTGTCACCTGGGCGTGCCTAGCTTTGTTCGTTTCTCCCACGTCTGTGTCAATGGTCCTACACTTGTGTTCAAAACTCAGTGTCGTCCACGGCCTCGAGGCACGGATGTGTCACACGTCCGTGTCGTTTATTCAGAATCTACCATGAGTTGGAGACACGGGCGTGTCTCACACCTGTTTCACTTAATCAGTATTGACCACGATCGTAGTGCACGAGCGTGTGGAGTTATCTTAGCCCGTGGTCTTGAGGCAGCTTCGACCATGGCCAAGTCGCATGGCCATGTCGTTTAGTCAGATCCCGTGGCATGGGAAAACCTGTTTCTGCACCATCTTTGCCATGCCCATGTACCTGCTCGTGGAATCCACACGACCACGCCCGTGTGTGAGACCGTGTGGTAAGGAAACCTGTGTTTTTCTGAATTGGTTAATTTGTGGTTAGGTGTTAGAAATTGAGAATATAGTATTAGTAAAGTTAGTGCTCGGGTTGCCTCCCAATAAGTGCTCGTTTAAAGTCTTAAGCTAGACTTTCCCTGTTTTTGTTTCTAAATGAAGGTTCACAGAGCTTAAGCTCCTCTCTTATATCCCTAAATCATTCACCATTATAAATTTTAGTCGCTGACCATTTACCTTGAATGTGCCATAATTTGGATGAGTTACCTCTATTGTGCCGTATAGGAAAATAGTTTTGATTACGAATAGACCTGACCATCTTGATTTCAACTTTCCAGGGAACAATTTTAATCTTGAATTGTACAATAGGACTAAGTCTCCTACTTCTAATTGTTTTGATTGCTTCAAATGAGCATCATGACGTCACTTTGTTGCCTCCTTATATAATCATAAATTTTCATAGGCATTAGCTCGCCATTCATCTAGGTCGTTCAACTGCATCATCCTCTTCTCACCTGCTGTTTTAATATCGTAATTTAAGAATTTTATAGCCCAAAAAGCTTTGTGCTCTAACTCAAATGGTAAATGACAGCTTTGTCCATAGACAAGTTTGTATAGGGATGTTCCTATGGGAGTTTTAAATGCTGTTCTATATGCTTATAAAGCACCGCCTGTTTTTAATGACCAATCTTTCCTGTTTGATTCTACCTTTTTCTCTAAAATATGCTTAAGTTCTCGGTTTGCTACTTTTACTTGTCCGCTGGTTTGAGGATGATAAGGGGTAGCTATCCTGTGATGTACTCTATATTTCTTTAAGACTCTATCAAATTGAGTATTACAAAGTGGGTGCACAGTAACACCCGCACCCAAGACCGACATCTGGTCCGGATACGAGACATTACTATGCTTGAACTCACTGAAACATGTACTTACGGGCTATAAAATTTCGTTCCAACTTAAAAACTTCACTTTCTTAGTCAACACATATAACAAGGGCCCACGAGGCCTTTAACTCATGTCAGAAAACTTTCAAAATTAAAATCAAATAACTCACTTTTGAAGCAGGGTTCACACGCTCGTGTGACTTGGAACGCGTCCGTGTACCCTTAAGCACGCCTATGCCCTCAAACTGTGTAGGGCTACTGACTATTTCAACACGGCTTAGACACGCCCGTGTCTACCAACCGTGGGGGGTTACTGACTAATTTCACACGGCCATGACATGCCCATGGGCTTAGATCGTGTGCTAATCCTTGATATACTGACTAAATCAACACGGTCTGGGAACACTCCCATGTCCAGACCGTGTGTCTTACACTGCATACACCCACGGCTGTGGGATTTTCCCGTGGCATATTATGATTAATAATACTAAGGTGCAAGGTTAACACGGTCTTGACACATGCCCGTGTGTCCAACCGTGTGGGCACTTACAGGCTATTTACCAAGCCGTTAGACACCCTGAAATGAAGATCATATCCATACACAATTTAACGATGAAATAACAACCCAAATTTATGAATAATACTACATGCTTCATTGATCTCAATAAACATACATGCTTAGTCAAATTTGGCCAATCACTTAGCCATATACAAAAGAATAATAAACTTGATAGCCTTTACGAAGGCCCTTCTTAAAACATGTCCACAAAATGAATGTTTCCTATACATGCCATACTTAGTAAAGTAACTTGGCTATACCAAAATAAGAGTTGACAGTGTGTTGCGAGCTCTAACTTTATTGATCCACGAGTTAGCTTGGCGGGACTGCATTGAAAGAAAGAATCATAACGTAAGCATATATCTTAGTAAGTTTGCATGTAACAACTCTTAGCATCATCATTGCTTAATATAAACCATTTCACATAAAGTGGTATCATGAATTTCAGCTAAAGAGCTTACTTACTCATATAGATTCTTACATGTCTCATGACACTTACTATTATCATACTTGTAAGGTAACCATGATACCTGTATCACTTGATCACATTGATCAGTATACTATAATAACAATAATCATGATATCTACTTTCTCATTCACAACATGAATAATACTCAACTTCATCTAACTTCATCTTGATACTAACTTTACTTTCTTAGCTTTCTTGCTATCTTCATTTAGCTTACTCATTTGCCCGATGAATTTCTGTGAATAGCCGAGGATACTAAATCTCCTCCCACATAATATGATGCCAAAGCCATATCCTAGACACGGTCTTACATGGGTTATCTCATCTTGGTTTCAAGGCCATGTCTTGACATGGACTTATATGAAGTCTTGCTCTTGATAACATACTCAATGCCAAGCTTGAGTCCTTGGACTTACAGGATAACTTGCTTGCTAACTTGATCAATGCCAAGCTTGCCTTGGACTTACATGATATCTTGATCAATGCCAAGCTTGCCTTGGACTTACATGATAACTTGATCAATGCCAAGCTTGCCTTGGACTTACATGATAACTTGTGTAGTAGATCGAGTATCCCAGGGAAATTTATCTTCAATCAGGACTTGCTTGTACATATTATCGTGATTTCTTGCTTGAACATAACATGATCATTTCATACAATTATTGTACATTATACTAAGCAAATTAATGATAATAATCATAAAGCTTAGAAATCATACAAACTTACCTCAATATGCAAAATGTATGTAGATGTGCAATTTAGTCCTCGACTTTGTTCTTGCCTCGGTTCGATCTGGCTTCTTTTTCTTGATCTATAATCATAAATAGATCATTTAAAACCATATTGACTAAATTGACTCATAACTCATACTTTGGCAAAATTACTATTTTGCCCTATACTTTCTAATATTTGCACTTTTGCCCCAATTCTCGTAAAATGATTTTCATGCAACTTTCTTAAACTTCATGCTCAACTGAATCATTTTCTCTTCTATAACAATCATCAATTCTACTATTTCTAGTAGGTATGACCAATTTTATAATCTGTTACAAAATGGTCCAGTATTACCATTTTCATGAAATTCATTAAGGAAAAGATGTTTATCTAACATCAAACTCTCTTAAACTTCCATAAAACATCATTTAACAAGCATGTCATTCAAGGGTAGATTTTTGAACATGCATCTTAGCTTATTTTATAGCTAAAATTAGCTAATTCATAATACGAGAACTTCAAAATACGAAGAATATTAAAAATGGGGCTAAGATGAACTTACTATGTGCTTGAAAAAAAAGAAGAACCCTAGTTATTGTGTCTCCAAATTTTCGGCAGCAACAAGGAAGAAGATGAGTGAATTTTTCTCATTTTTATCCTATTTTAATCACTAATGAGTCCAAATGACCAAAATGACCTTCCTCTTAAAAATTTCCATAATAGTCTCTTAAGGCCAATTTTGTCCAAAAATTAAATTTTGGGCAAATTGCTATTCAAGGGCTCATAATTATTATTCTAAAGCTATTTCATGCAAAAAGCTTCTAGAAACTCATATATTGCAACTTTTGCAATTTAGTCCTTTTTGGACCAATTGACCTCAACTTAATAAAATTGCTTTACAAAACTTTCATACTAACGTGCAAATATGGCATAAACTTGAAAAACTCATAGTTTCACCTCGGGTTCATGGCCTCGCACCACTATCCAGACTAGGCCCTAAATCGGGCTGTTACAGTACCCCTATCACTGGTAGCGTACTCTGCTGATATGCAACTCGTCTTTCTCTTTGGGTTTTAGTTCTGAAGAGATAATTACTAGTAGTGTAGAATTATCCCCGAGGAATACATATTCTAAGTTTTTTGGAAACTGTTTTAATTCTAATTTGGGTGGCTCATCAATAGAGGGTTTTTGTTTTAGTTCGTCATTGATTTTAATGCCCTCTTCTTTCGTTTGTCTCTGGGAAATGTGTTAGAATCCAATTCATCGGTATCATCATTTACCCCTCATCTTGAGTAAGATACTGTTCCATCGTGTTGTTATGTATGATTTTCTATAAAGAATCTTGAATAGAATGATCAATGCTATCATCAAAAATGCCATTTATTTTGAAGGTATCACAGAATTCTGGAAAATTTGCTAAATGAGTATTCGGGTTTTCGTCCTGCAAACCATCAAATTGAACAAACTGTTGAATCATTTGAATAGTGTTAGGTTTCAGTTCAAAATTATTAGCGTTATAGTAGGCCTAACAATACTCGATTCAGCTCCTGTTAAATTAGGTTTAGCATAATCATACATAGTTCGAGGAGCATGATGATCGCCACTTCCTGCGATAGCAGATTATTCTCAGCCATCCCTTCAGTGGTATTAGTTTCGTCCTCTTGCTCTTCTTATATGTAATTTAAGCCTCACCTTACTTCTCTACGATTTTTGCGTACGGTTCCTTCAATATCACTGTCGTAAAGTAGTGGTCCTATCGGGTTCCTTCCAGTCATAAACTAGAGGTACCTGCTAGGAAAAGGGAAAAGAAAGAAATTCAGAAAGGTTAAAAATCAAATTTAATTGCAAGAATAAAAATATGACTAAAGTAATAAAAATTGAGCGTTCTTAATATTTTAGTTCCCAAGAAGCGGTGCCAAAAAATTGATCGTGTGTCAGAGTCTTAAAATTTATAAAATAATGATCAAACCTAAAAACTAACTAAGACAACGATGGAGGCAAGCACACCTATCGAACAGTAGTATAGTTTAGTGGCAAGACCGAATTGTCGAACCCAAAAGAACCAAAAGTACTAATACTAACTTTCTTTCTATTATCTAGCCTAAGAATTAAGGGATTTGTTTATCTAATCTAAAATTAACTAACTATTAAGCTAAAGATGCAAAGACAAAGAAAAGAAATTAAGGAAAGACTTGAGGGAAAACCGATTGATTTAGACAATACCCGAGGAAGAATCCACCTAGACTTCACTTGTTATCTAACTCTGAACCAGACAATTTATTCACTTAACTTGATCTGTAGGATTCCCTAAGTTATATTAATACCTCTTTTGAGGCTACTAACATATAACCCTAGGTTGATTAATTGAATTTTCTTTCTAATTAAAACCCCTAGAATTGCATTAACTCGATCTATGGAGTCCCATATTAGGTTTGACCCTAATCCGGTAAATTTATGTCATCCTATTTCTAGGGTTGTGTTCAACTCCGCTTAACTATGCTAGATCTACTCTTAGGCAGGGACTTTTGCTCCACCACCAAAGCACATCAATACTTGAATCAATATCCCGGAAATACCAAAACAAGAATTAAGAACAAATAGTTAAGAACAAATCAAGTATTTATCATACAGCTCAAATAACAATAACAAGATCCATCTTAGGTTTCATCTCCGTGCATTTTGGGGTCTAGGCCATGGTCGAATCTTCTTAAGAGGCACGGCTGTGTGGCCTTGGGCCCAGGCTGTGTGGAATTCATGCTTTGGCCTATTTTCTCCGTTTTCGGCCCGTTTCTCATTCTTTTCATCCTCTAGTGCTCTCTTAAGTATAAAACATGAAAACAAAGGATTAGGGGCACCTATTTCCATAATTAAAGGGAAAAATCATCCAAAAGTATGCTAAATGTGGGATTAAAATATGTTTATTTTGCGGTTTATCAAGCTCAATCGATAAGTACCTATACCATGGCCCATAGCCAAATTAAGGTAACTTATCCTCGAGTACCTATACAATGGCCCGTAGCCAAATCAAGGTAACTTCTCTCCAAAATGCCTATACCATGGCCCGTAGCCAAATCAAGGTATCACTAGCACCCGAAGTGCTGATATCATGGCCCGAAGCCAACACAATAACCTAATGACATGTCACTAGCATCCTCAACTATTCCTAAAGTTCAACCGGGAAGTTTCACTTGTCGATTTCATCATCGAACACATCCGTAAAGTCATTTTCACAATTCAAACATTATTCATAATCTCATAATCACAATTTATGCAATATCAAAGCATTTAACATACATTTTTAATGAAATTACCACATACAAACTTACCTCGGGTATGAAAACGGTGAAATGAGTCAATTACTCGATAATCTTGCCTTTCCCCCGTTCTAATTTCGGATTCCTCTTTTATTGATCTATATGTATTCAAAATTAAATCATTTAATCACCTACTCATTCAATTTAATCCTTAAACACATATTTGGGCATTTTTACACATTATCCCCTAAAATTTCACATTTATTCAATTTAGTCCTTATTTCACAAATACACAAAATTCAACTTAACCCATGCTTCTGATTTATACATAAGCCCCTAGCGGCCCAAAAATTTCATTTATTTCACATTTCAACCACAAAATTTGCATATTTCTCAATTTAATCCCTATTATGCATTTTCATCAAAAATCACTTTATAAAACATGAAAATCTATCATCCAAATTTCATATTTCATCCTCAAACATCAAAGAACACATAAAATCATCAATGGAAACTCTCAAAATCTTTAACAATTTCGAAATTAAAGGTACGGGCTAGCTAGATTGAGCTACAATGATTACAAAAACATAGCAATCATTAAAAAACCGAACAAAAACGGACTTACAAATAGCAAGAGCAATGGCTGAACCTTCAGATCCCTAACAATGGTGTTCTCCCTTCAATTTTTCGATTGAAAGATGATAATAATGTATAATTTTGATTTTTTACTAATATTAACATTATTTAAAAAATACCAAAATTAACCTTAACTTATAACATTTATAAACATATAATGGATGTCCATTAATGTCCATTAACACTACCAATGGTCTAATATCATCATACGAACCTTTGGTTTAACAAATCATAATAATTAAACATCTTTAACAAGTAGAATGCAATTTTTATATTTTACGCGATTAAGTCCTTTTTATCAAATTAAGCAATTAAACAATAAAATTACTTCACGAAAATTTCACACATTCATACTATCATCTTGTAAACACATAAAATAATATTAAAACAATTTTATGAAATCGAATTTTTGGTTTCGAAACCACTATTTTGATTTAACTAAAATCGAATTATTATAAGAAGAGGCAGTTAATGCATAAGCTTTCTAAAATTCATCATGCCTTGGACCTTTCGGGGTCTAATTCTCTTATTCATTAGGAAGTAATGATTCGAGATGAGCTTGAAAATATTCTTTATCATGAGGAGATGCTGTGGAAGCAAAAATCAAGCTGTGAGTGGCTTATTTTGGGAGACCATAACACTAGCTTCTTCTATAAACGCACAATTCAGAGAAGGAATTTCAATAAAATCACTGCTTTACGTAATGCTTGTGGGGATTGGATTTTTGATCATGAGGTTCTTAAGATCAAAACGATTAATTGTTTTTAGAATCTTTATGGGGAGAATCCAGGTCCGCTAGGAATTCTTCCCCCTACTGCTTTTCCTTGCCTTAGTCCTGAAAATGTTGATTTTCTCAGGAGAAATGTTACGAATAAGGAAATAAGGATTGCTCTTTTCAACATGGCACCCTTGAAAGCCCCAGGTAGTGATGGTTTTCATGCTACTTTCTTCCAGAATCAATGGGATAATATTGGGGATACTATTTGTGAGTGGGTCAAGAAGGTTTTTGAGGGAGATACCATCGACCCAAAATTCAATAGCACACTTATTGCGTTAATCCCCAGTGTTCCAAACCCAAAAAATTTCTCGCAGTTCTAGCCTATCAGCCTTTGTTGTAACACCCTTAACCTATTCTGTCGCAGGAACAAGGTTACGGAGCATTACCAAAATATACAAATCAAATACGCATAATTCATATTACTTAACATTCATATCAGAAATTATTCATAAAGTCCCTTATATGAACCCTCAAGGTCAGGAATACACATTAGAAACAAGTCGGGACTAGACCGGGTACTTAGAAAATTCTTCACAAAATTTCAAAGTTTTTTTAAGGTGCAGGGGACACACACCCGTGTGGTCAGGTCATGTGGCTCACATGGCCAAGAGACACGCCGTGTCTCGGTCGTGTGGGCATTCAAATAGGGCACACGATCGTGCCTCAGCCCGTGTTAGTACTCGTGTAACTCTCTGACTTGGGTCACACAGCCAAGTTACATGCCTGTGTGCTAGGTCATGTATAGGTGCATGGGTCACACGGCCAAGCCACACTCCCGTGTGCCAGGCCGTGTGATCAATTCTGAGCATTCTATTTTGAAATTTAAAGAATGCAGGGGACACATGACCAAAACACACGCCCGTGTGCCAGGCCGTGTGATCAATTCTAAGCATTCTGTTTTGAAATTTAAAGAATGCAGGGGATACACAGTCAAAACACACGGTTGAAACACACACCCGTGTGGAAAAAATAAGGCCATTTTTAAGCCTTATTTCTCATCCAATTTGTATTTCTCCTTCATCAACACTTTAACATATTCTCAAGCCAATACAATACATCCAAATCAAGCCAAAATGAAGTCTTATACATGACATATCAACTCATATGTTCAATTATCCAGACTTACCAAAACAACCATACATACATATAGGCATATTTTTCCAAATTTATACTATCTCAAACCAAACCTCAACATACCTATATGATTTTCATTATTTATCCATTTCAAACACACATCAACATATTAAAGCTACTTTTTACATATCAAAACATACCAATTACAAGCCATACCAATGGCTAAATTTCAACCAAACACAACATGCCATTCTTGACCACTTTTAGCCTATACATGCTGTTATAACCTAAAATTTAATTTACTTTTTATATTGAAATGAGCTGGTGTATAGTGTGAGATATCTTAGCCAGGCTTCCAACCTAATGACATTCAGAAGTATTATAAAATAGAGGAAATAAAACAGAGTAAGCATTTGCTACTTAGTAAGTTCGTATAACAAGAAATTAACTTACCATTTAATTCACATTTAAGGTAAGCAAATAAACATGTTCAAGCCAATTTGGCCATTTGCCCAAACACATATCCTCATCAAGCATGTTAGTCATGTAATTCACATAAATACAAAGAAACATGAATGAGCTCATTAATATTCAATTTCCACATACATGTATTTATCACTTCAAGTATCCTTGAACATGTACTTATCATATCTTTGTATTTCAAGTATTTCTCATAGTAATTCATCTTGAATTCATATCATCCCATATCGAAACTTTACCCATTGAATCATTTAAAATATTGATGGATACAAGGGTAGTACATATGAAGTGTACAAAACTGTAAACCATCAATTCATATTCGGGAATGCTCATACGAGCACATAAATGGGAAGCTCTCTCTCAAGCCATAACAGGAAGCTCATGTGAGCCATGTAGAGGGAAGCTTATTTGGACTGTATAACGGGAAGCTCATAAGAGCCATAATCAAGAAGCTCATGTGAGCCAATAACGGGTAGCTTCGAAGAGCCATTAATCAGGAAGCTCTGGATAACCATATATTGGGAAGTTCAAACGAGCCAATATTGGGAAGCTCCGGAGAGCCATTAATCAGGTAGCTTATAAAGAGCCTTTAATCGGGAAGCTCACAAAGAGCCATATATTGGGACGCTCATAAGAGTTGTGGTGTGTCTACAACACATGCAGAATCACAACCAATCAAAATGCTCTGAAAAGCTATTAACGGGAAGCTCGTAAGAACCATATATAACAGGAAGCTCGAGAGGGCCATATATCAGAATGCTCATGAGAGCTAATGGTCGTGTCAAACAGTCGAGTTTTAATATTTATAAAGAATGATCAAACTCAGACCGATCATGACAACAATAGAGGCAAGTGCACCTATCGAGCAAAGAGTATAGCTCGAGCAAGAATATCTTATCGAACCGGGGAACCTAAAAGTACTACTACTCACTTTCTTTTTATTATTTAGCCTAAAATATGGAGTGATTGGATTATTAAACTAAATGCAAAGATAAAAGAATGAATTGGAGAGAGACTTTAAGAAAACTCAGTTGATAAAGACGATACCCTCAGGAAGAATCCACCTATGACTTCACTTATAATTTATTCCCCAAACCATATGATTTCTTTACTTAGCTTGATCCGTGAGACTCCCTAACCTATATTAAACCCTCTCTTGAGGTGAATAACGTCTAACCTTAGGTTAATTAGTGAAACTCTCGTTCTCTTATAATAACCCCCTAATGAAGCAGTAAATCGATCAATGGATTCCTATATTAGGTTTCACCCTAATCCGGCAAAATCTCATAACCCTATCTCTAGGCACCCGATCAACTCCGCTCAATTATGCTAGATCTACTCTTAGGCGGGGTCTATTCCTCCTCCACCTAAGCACATCAGATTAAATTAAGCAACGTGATTAAGAATAAACTAAGTATTTATCATATAATTTAAAAATCAAATAACAAAATCCATCATAGGCTTCATCCCCTTCAGGTATTTGAAGGGTTTAGTGCATAACTAAATATGAAAACATCTCAAGAGAAAAGAACAAACAAAACATAAGAACTCCCTAAAACCCCCTGAAAAAATTGAAGGAGAGATCTTCTGTCTTGAATGGAGTTCCGACTTCTTGAGATGGATCAACTGGCTATCTTTTAGTGACTCCCTAAAAGATAAATGCTTCAGCCTAAAAGCCTCTACCCTCCAAAAAGCTCCTCTTTTATGTCTGCCTTGGGTTGTTTATATAGGCTTTGGGATGCTATACTTGGCTCCTAAGTATCTCCTTCAAGTATAATTACTATTAGGGTGTTTGAGTAGACTTAGGAGTATGTTTCTTTGGCTTCAAGCATCCAATTCTGAGTGAAGTTACTCATTCCCACGGCAAGGGCAAGCCCATGGCACACGCCCGTGTAATTTTAGGGTTGGGCCGTGCCTTGATTCTGTCGTTTTGGGCACGGCCATGTAGATCACCAAGCATGTCCGTGTATGGTAATGAGATGATGCACGGCCATGTAACTCGTGAGTTGGGCCGTGCTCTAGGTAATCGTCGAGACACGGTCATGTAGGCTTTGGGCCAGGCCGTGTTGGTTTCTTGTTAAGGCCCAATTACTCCGTTTTAAGCTCGTTTTGTGTTCTTTTTATCCTCGGGTGCTTTCTTGAGTATAAACATGAAAAGAAAGGATTAAAAGCACCTTTTTACATAAATCAAGGGCTAAATCACCCAAAAGCATACCAAATATGGGGTTAAAATATGTTACTTTTACGGTTTATCAAATACCCCCACACTTAAGCTTTTTCTTGTCCTCAAGCAAAATTCTCAACTTTACAATTAAAACGAATTTTCCATAATTCATAATTCCTATCGACAATGTCTTATCATAATTCATAGATAATTTATACATGGATAATTTAACTAAAAAAAACCCTAAAGATTCAATTACGATAAGTCATACTTTTATAGTACGAAAACATAGGTGCCTCCCGTTATCTAAGTGCTTACCTTTAATTCAAAATCGACAAGGACTGAAATCCTCACAAAAGATTCACTCAAATCACTCAAAGGTGTTTAAAGTTCAAGAATAAGCACTCTAAGTCAAACCTGAAAAGTTAATCCCATAGACTTGCCTGAAAATCAAATCTCTACCACTGTATATGAGATGATACACAAATCAAAAGGTCTTTAATCAAGGTTGTAATAGGGCTAGTGTTAAAAGGTGTGGATACAGGCTGAATTAGAGGTTATAATCGTGATTGAATTGACTAATTACCTAATCTAAAAATAATGAACTAGATATGAATATTTACATCGAATGAAAAACTAACAATATCTACTATTGATAATTACTCTATAATAAGAGTATTTTCATCACTCAAATTTTGAAAATACTTTAATACTGAGCTTTTCTTTAACAATTGGAGTTTTAAATGCTCTAAGCTCTTTTATTTACTACTAATATTGAATATACTTGGATTTTTTAAGAATAAACTAAAATAAACATAATAGAAGGAACTTTGGTGATTGAAATAACCTAATCGCAATTGATCAAATCAATTATCGATAAAGGGTAGTCAAAGGAATGTTGATAACAAATACAAAGGGATTTTGGGTTAATATTAGTGGGTGATTCAATAAAAAGGTTGTTAGGATTCAACGAGGTTCACTAGGGGTTATTTATGTAGGTAGGCTTTTTAGTGGAGTAAACGGGTTAAAACCTAGGTGCCTTTATCATCTCAGTGTATCAAATCATTAATATGGTCTCGACATGTATAAATGAGGCAAGTTCTAGAATAACAGTTCAAAGTTGACACACTCATAATCAATTAAAGTGAGCACGAAAAAAGGTACATGCTCTATAAGGCTCAAAATCTCACAAAAAATTATGGGTGTTTTGACATCAATCCTTATAAATTTTGAACTTCAAGGTGATACTCAAATTCAGTTCAACAACCTATCAATTTTAATTTTTAGAAAGTAGACTTATCATGCTCTATTCTCTAGTATTCTTCAAATTTAATTATCAATGCACAATTAACTAAGACTTATTCTAAAACATATCAATAAAAATCATAAATCATTAGAAATTTCATCCTAATTAATAATATGAGAAAAATACTTAAGATCAGGACTAATTTCGGGGTTTTGAGGATTATGCAAAAGTTAAGCACTATTACCCCACACTTAAGATGCACATTGTCCTCAATGTACAAAGATAGATAATGAAATTTAGGTGCCAAATCAAAAGATAAGTGGGAAAAGTAATACTCCCAAAATCTGAATGATCCTGGCGTCTTTGGTGGCGGTGATGGTGTTTTCTACGGGGCGGTGGAGTGGCTACCTAAAAGCAATTTGCTAGATGAAGAAATTGGGTAGCTTTGTGAAGATATAGCCAAGAGATCTAGGGTAATAATAATATTATACTAATAATATAATTAAAGATTAAAGAAATAAAATGAAGGAGACTAAGAAGAAAACTAAAATTAAAAGAAAATACTAATGGATTAAGGAGTCTTTATTGTTGGATGGTTTGCGAAGTGGATGTGACCTCGAAGGTCAGGTGCGTGATTCCCAAGCACCTTTAGAACCTAAAACCAAGAAACTAATATGAAATAAATTAATTTAAGCGGAAATAAGTAAATATAAGGAAAATAAAGGAGACGAGAAAAAATAGAACCAAAAGGTTTTCGAGACCCTTGGCGTGTCAATTAAGTGAAGCTGTCGGCATGAACTCATGTTGAGGTCTCCTCTGAGGAGATGATGCTTGCGTTTCTTCGGCATGATCTTTGTGTTGCTCAAGTGTCTTGGATCTTTTCTATGAATAGGAAGAAAAATTTGAAAGAAAAGAGAAAGAAGGAATAAGAAAGAAGATGGGACAAAGAGGACAGGCTGTGGGGATTTAAATTGGATTTCAAATCTGGCACGTTCCCATGCCCGTGTACCGAGGGTGTGTCTATTCACAAGGCCGTATCGCACGGCCGTGTTGTGGGGTATGTTGTCCTTCCATGCTCGTTTTGTTGGTTTGCACGCCCATTCTTAAAAAGCCAGTATAAGAGCACGGTTGGACTGCACGGGTGTGGTCTTCCCGTGCTAAATAAGTTAGTATCTTAGCACGATTGTGAGGCACGGTTGTGGTATTTTTGTCGGTGCCCATTCTGTGGGTGGTTGGACTTACTTGCACGGCTCTGCTCTGTCAGTGTGGTGGTTCTGGTGGTCCACACGGCCACAGGCACGGCCGTGTGTAAGGCCGTGTGGCTTAGAAACTTGCATCTTTGTTTTAATTGTGGAGATAGAAGAGAGAAAAGAAAAGAAAAATAATTTTGAGGAATAAAAAGTGTTAGCGCTCGAGTTGCCTCCCGAGAAGCACTTGTTTATAGTCTTAAGCTAGACTGTCTTATGCTTTGAAAATTTAGGGAGGTTTAAAGGTGTGAATATTTTCCCTCTTACTGACAGTTTTATTTTCGTGACAAAGTTTAGGTCGAGAAGAGTTTACCTTGAAATTGTTGAACATTGGATTGCTTACCTCGACTATTTCGTGTGGGAAAATGTCGTGTACCTAAAGGAGTATTTCTTTCTATTTCTTTAGTTCTGTTGAACTGATGTAAGGATCGACTTTATCTAACAGCACTTGATCTTTTATTTTACAGTGATTTGATATCCCTATGAGCTCTTCTGGTGGTTCCTCAGGTTTTATTTCGTATGGATCCAGCTTTTCTTTGGTGTGTATCTTCAGCTCTTCTAAATTGTTGATCGTATGATTTTGTGTTGGCTCAGTTTTGATGCTTTGTGATGTTTCCTGCGATGAAGGTTGAATAATTTGATTATCTATTGAAACAACTTCTTACCTTCATCTTTTGTGGTTCTGGCTGAGTCGAGAGCTTGAAGATTAACTGATTCATCTCCTACACGAAGTATGAGTTTTCCTGCGGCAACATCAATTTTAGTCTTGGCCGTTGCAAGAAAAGGTCTTCCTAAAATTAAAGGGATTGAATTTTCCTCATCCATGTCTAAAACAAAAAAATCTACTGGGAAGACGAATTTATCGATTTTTACTAAAATGTCTTCAATAATGCCACTAGGAATTCTAACAGTTTTATCAGCTAGTTGGGTACTCATCCTAGTTTGTTTGGGCTTTCCTAGACCTAGTCGTTTAAATAGTGTATAAGGCATGACATTTATACTTGCCCCTAAATCAGCTAACGCATTATCAATAGTTAAACTACCAAATAAAAATGGAATCATAAAACACCTGGATTTTTAATTTACTGCGTGAGTCGATTTTGTAGCATTCTTTGAGCATGTTGCGTTAAGTTCTACATGGTGCTCTTCATCTATTTTGCTTTTGTTCGTTAAGAGTCGTCTTAAAAATCTCCTTGAGTCGGGCATCTGAAAAAGAGCTTCAAGAAGAGGTAAGTTAGTGTGTAATTTCTTTAGAAGTTTTAGAAACTTACAGAATTGTTCCTCTAAATCATCCCTTTTCAATGCTTCGGGATAAGGTATTCGAGGGTGGTACTCTTTAATTACCGTTTTTTCTTGTGCTACCTCTATTTTACCTGTTTCTTCCTTGGTTTCTTGTACTGAGATGGGCTTGTCTACCTTTGTATTCTCTTGAGATGTGATGGCTTGTATCTGTTCTTTTGGGTTTATTTCTGTGTTGCTTGGTAGACGTCCTTGTTGACATTCTAAAACAAGCTTTTTGAGTTGTCCCACTGACCTAGGACTTATTCCTTGATTTCTTTGATCGATATTCCTTGGTTATCAAGTGTTGTATCAGTTCTTTGGAGACGGGCATATGTGTCTGCCATGAACTTTTTCAGCATCTCTTCAAGAATCGGCTTTTTTCTATGGATAAGGTTGATTTTGGTAATTTGGAAGAGGTTCTTGCTTTTGATTTCCTTGTCCTCCCCACGAAAAATTTGGGTGGTTTCTCCAACCTGGATTGTAAGTGTTACTATAAGGATTATTATTAGATCTGAAATTGTTACCTATATAGTTTGTCTACTCGTTTTCTGCTCCTGGTTGGTAAGGTGGGTACTGAAATTCGCCACATTCCCGCTTGCTTCGCATTGCATGACCGGATTTACATGATGAACATAAATTATCAAGCTTTTTATTCATTAACTCCATTTGTGTTGACAACATTGTCACTGCGTCTATGTTAAAAACTCCGGCTGATTTTATCAGTTTAGCTCTTGTAATTTGCTATTGATAGGTGTTCAACGACATATCCTCAATAAAATCGTAAGCCGCTTCAGGAGTTTTGTTGTTCAAAGTTCCACCGGCTGATGAATCAATCATTTTCCTGGTTGGAGAATTCACACCATTGTAGAAAGTTTGGACTTGAAGCCACAAAGGTAATCCGTGGTGTGGGCATCTCTTTAGGAGATCCTTATATCTTTCCCATGCATCATATAATGTTTCTGCGTTATTCTACACAAAATAAGATATATCATTCCTAAATTTAGCCGTTTTGGCTGGTGGAAAATATTTTAAAAGAAACTTTTCAGTCATTTGATCCCATGTGGTGATTGACCCTCGTGGTAACGAGTTCAACCACTACTTTGCTTTGTTCCTTGATGAAAAAGGAAATAACCGAAGATGTATGGCATCGTCAGAAACGCCATTTATTTTGAAGGTATCACGAAATTCTAAAAATTAGATATATGAGTGTTTGGATCCTCATCCCGCAAACCATCAAATTGAGCGAATTGTTGAATCATTTGTATTGTGTTAGGCTTTAATTCAAAATTATTAGCAGCTATAACGGGCCTAACAATACTAGATTCTGCTCCTATCAAATTAGGTTTAGCATAATCATACATAGTACATGGAGCATTCTGTTCTTGCACATTTGGTGGATTGTTCTCGTCCATCCCTTCAGTAGGATTGGATCTTTGCTGTTCTTCTCTTTGATAGTCTAGGGCTCATCTTATTTCTCTACGATTTACTGACGGTAGCCTCAATGTCACTTTCAGATTCTAATGGTTCTCTTGGATTTCTTCTAGTTATAAACTAGAGGTACACGATATGCAAAGAAAGAAAGAAATTTAGAAAAACAAAAACAAAACATATGTATAAAAGAGAAATTTAAAATAAAAATAATGGCTAAAGTAATAGAAATAGAGCTTTCTTAATATTTTAGAGTTCCCGACAGCGGTGCCAAAAACTTGATCGTGTCAAACAATTGAGTTTTAATATTTATAAAGAATGATCGAACACAGACCGATCATGACAACAATAGAGGCAAGTGCACCTATCGAACAATATTATAGCTCAGGCAAGAATATCTTATTGAACCCAAGGGAACCTAAAAGTACTACTACTCACTTTCTTTCTATTATTTAGCCTAAAATATGGAGTGATTGGATTATTAAACTAACGAAATAATTAAACTAAATGCAAAGACAAAAGAATGAATTGGAGAAAGACTTTAAGAAAACTCAGTTGATAAAGGCGATACCTCGGGAAGAATCCAACTATGACTTCACTTATAATTTATTCCCCAAACCATATGATTTCTTTACTTAGCTTGATCCGTGAGACTCCCTAACATATATTAAACCCTCTCTCGAGGCGAATAACATCTAACCTTAGGTTAATTAGTGGAACTCTCGTTCTCTTATAATAACCCCTAAGGAAGTAGTAAATCAATCAATGGATTCCCATATTAGGTTTCACCTAATCCAAAGAAAAATCTAGTAACCCTATCTCTAGGCGCTCGATCAACTCCGCTCAATTATGCTAGATCTACTCTTTGGCGGGGTCTATTCCTCCTCTGCCTAAGCACATCAGATTAAATTAAGCAACATAATTAAGAAAAAACTAAGTATTTATCATATAATTTAGAAATCAAATAACAAAATCCATCTTAAGTTTCATCTCCTTCAGGTATCTGAAGGGTTTAGTGCATAACTAAATATGAGAACATCTCAAGAGAAAAGAATAAACAAAACATAAGAACTCCCTAAAACCCCCTGAAGGAATTGAAGGAGAGGTCCTCCGTCTTGAATGGAGTTTCGACTTCTTGAGATGGATCAACAGGCTATCTTCAAGTGACTCCCTAAAAGATAAATGCTTCGGCCTAAAAGCCTCTGCCCTCCAAAAAGGTCCTCTTTTATGTCTATCTTGGGTTGTTTATATAGGCTTTGGGATGCTATACTTGGCTCCTAAGTATCTCCTTCAAGTAGAAATACTATTAGGGTGTTTGAGTAGACTTAGGAGTATGTTTCTTTGGCTTCAAGCATCCAATTTCGAGTGAAATTGCTCATTCTTGCAGTAGGGGCACGCCCATGGCACACGCCCATGTAATTTCAGGGTTGGCCAGTGCCTTGATTCTGTTGTTTTTGGTACGGCCATGTAGATCACCAAGCAAGCTCGTGTGTGGTAATGAGATGATGCATGGCCGTGTAACTCGTGAGTTGGGCCGTGCTCTAGGTAATCGTCGAGACACGGCTGTGAAGGCCTTGGGCCAGGCCGTGTTGGTTTCTTGCTAAGGCCCAATTACTCTGTTTTAAGCCCGTTTTGTGTTCTTTTTATCCTCGGGTGCTTTCTTGAGTATAAACATGAAAAGAAAGGATTAAAAGCACCTTTTTACATAAATCAAGGGCTAAATCATCCAAAAGCATACCAAATATGGGGTTAAAATATGTTACTTTTACGGTTTATCAGCAAATAATAGGACGCTCTTTCGAGCTATGGTGTGTCCGCAACATATGCAGGACCACAACCAATTTAGAAACCCTGTATCCATCGAATTTCATTTATTCAATCGAGACTAAATACTTATCGAGCATTATCAAATATGTAACTGATTTTCATACATGTCAATTATACAATACACATACACAACATTCAATTTAAAACATATAAATATACAATTTAATTACACTAACTTACCTCGACAATTGTTCGTGTAATGAAAAATCTACTAATTTGATCCTTTTCTTTTCCACGATTTAACTTCGTGCTTGATCTATCTAGATCTATATGAATGAATTTAACATTAATTTATATTCATTTCAATTCAATTCACATCTTTGGAAAAATTATCATTTTGCCCTCGTACTTTTAATTAATTATGATTTCATCCTAGGCTAAGGAAATGAAATTCATATAACTTAATTCTTATTGAAAACCTAACCGATTTCCACATATCACAATAGCAGTTCATATATTTCATAAAATTCATAATTTTTCCATGAATTTTTCAACTTTTCAATTTAGTCCCTTGAAACACCCCAAACCCGGCCAACAAGCCCTGACCGGATCTGGCATGCTCCTTGGGTAAAACGTAGCTAAACCTCGTTTTGTCATCTTGAAAAAAAAAAGAATTTGTGGTTTTGAAGAAAGATAGGTTTGAGTTATGATTGATTTGAAAACCGTGTTGTGTTTGAAGTTTGTATTGAAACGTTATTTTCATGTTTCAAAAATTTACAAGTTAAAAGAAATGCCAAATATTAGGGCTTATTATTATTAACTTGAAAATCGTAGGAGTTTGGGTGTCAAAACAATTGAAGTTGTTTTACGAAAAATGTTTAATCTTTTGTTTGATGTTGTTCGTATCATAATAGAAATTAAAACATAAACTTAAAACAGTTAAATGGTAATGGCCTTATTACAACAAATCAAAACCCGAAATAAATTCAAGGAAAACATAATAAGAAAATTCAGAAAAAAAACTGAGCTGAGCATGGCCACCACTAAGTCCCTGCCACCGGTCCATTTCTTGAGTATCACCGCAAAATGTTAGCTCACGGAGGGTGAGTCAACAGACTCGGTGTGTAACAACCAACATAGATTCCCATTCGGTTAAGGCATATCAAATCACATATACGCATTTATAAGCAATGATGCAACCCAAACCCACCTAGATATCCAACCTCTTCACATCATCCGTACCTGCCAATCACACCGTGGGGATTACTAAATCGACCCTCCATCCACTATACACCATCGAAGGCGCTACGGTCAATCGCACATCGCCTTATAATCGTGGCATAGCCACGGATAATGTGACAAAGTCAACGGATTCATAATATGTGACATAGGTCACCGATAATGTGGTAAAACCACCGAACACTTCCCTTTATCATTATCACCCATATGCCCATGCAACATACAAATCATACGTATATCATGCAATCTACCTTACCCCATGGCCATAATGAAAATTCTCATATTTTCATAGCAATGTTCATAATCATTATTAACGAGTATTGAGGGGTACATGCCTGAATACACTGCACCATTGAATGGTACCCTTAGCCATATTCATTCATTGCCTTATTAACATATACATAACATTATTATTATTCGGGAATTTATGGTGGGTTACACACCTGACAATTCGTAGATCTAAGCAAAATCACAAAGCTACGCGAAACTAACAAGATCCCGAAATGTTTGCCTTTCCTTCCTAAAATCGGCTAACACTTGTTAGTAACCAAAAGCCTATTCGACTCAACTAGAAATCTCGAAGGATATGTCGCATGGAAATAATACCTTACCTTATGCCGATTTGGTTTCCAACCAAATCCGAAACTACATGGTGCACTTCCCTTGCAATCGACCAACCACTAGATCGTACCATCAATCCAGAAGATCTACCAATCAGTTGTACTCCTCTAAGAATCATAGTTAGAATCGGCAACCTCAATAGGTAATATGGCCTTTGGTAGAATATTACAACTCCTTACCTTGCTTGTTCAAATCCAAAACTATCGTCTACTCCGAGGTTGCCGAGATCCCTACATAGCTTAGGTTAGAATCACTTAGTGCCTTAAAACCAATAGAAGTGGCCCTTGGCGAATAGTATATCTTGCTTACCTTGGATGTCCAAATCTGGTAGATCTCCCTTAAGCAACCGCTTACAAAAGAATCCCTAAACCAACTTTTATGGTTTGACCAAAGAAAATAAGAGGAATTAGATCCCTAGATTTAGGCTAACCCAAATTAGTCAAGAAGAGAAGAGAGGTAGGAAGTTGACTTACCAGAAGATTCGGCTTTCAAGAGATAGATTCGACACTGAGTATGGAGTTTAGAGCACGTAGGAAGAGCAAGAAAATAAGGCCAAGGATATTCGACCAAACACTTGAAAAAAATAGAAGAGAACACAAAGGGGTTTCGGCTTTTCAAGATGAAGAAGATGGAAAAGGAATCAATAAGAATGATTCAGCCTTTGACAAAAGAATGGAGAAGAGGTGTTTGGAACCTTAAGAATTTTGGCAATGGTGGGAATGAATGATGGAGAAGTTTCGGCCTTATCAAAATAAAAGAGAAGAAAAGGGAGGAAAATGGGTTCGATCTAAGATGAGTAAAGAAATTAAGCAATTTCGGCACTAGCTCCCTAAGCATGACCGAATATGCCCCCTCCAGAGTCCTTCTGCTGGCCAACTCTTCTTCCTTCATCCAAATCCCCCTTTTCACTCTTACTTAGCCGAATCTTTAAGCTGTCAGACCCAATCTACACTTCATCCATTCAGAGTCCCTGTGTCGTCCATCACTGCACCTCCTTGCTGAAAAATAAAAGCTTCAAAACGCTTTCCTTGCTGCTCGAACCTAGGCCCCTTCGCACTCCTTGTTGCGTCACCTCACAAGGCCCTAAGTGGCGCCTCCTAGCCACTTTACTAACTGAGTTCTTGTGTCCTAATGCACACAATAAACTCCTTAAGGCCTAGCTCCCTTAGTTTCCCTTTTTAGGCTGAAAATCAGATATTTTTCTAAGGCTTCTACCTACAACCCAAGGTTCCTGAAGCCCCCAAAACACATTTAAATCACACACAAGCATGCTACCACATACATTTAAGTAAAAATGCATAACCCCTAAATCCCAGATATTACAGTTCTACCCCCTTAAAATAATTTCGACCTCAAAATTACCTGGCTAAAATAAGTGAGGGTATTGTTGTCACATTGCTTCCTCTGGCTCCCATGAAGCTTCTTCTGATCCATGGTTACACCATAATACTTTGACTGGAGGAACTGATTTCCTCCGTAGCACCTTCACATCCCGTTCCAGAATCTGAATCGGCTCTTCTTCATAGGACAAATCTGGTCTTAGCTCCACCTCCTCAACCGGTATTACATGAGATGGATCCGATCGGTAACGACTTAGCATCGAAACGTGGAACACATCGTGCATCTACTTCAATTTCGAAGGCAACTCTAACTGATACGCTACTGGTCCAACCCGATTTAAAACCCGATAAGGTTCTATAAACCTAGGACTTAACTTTCCCTTGCGACCAAACCTCATCACCTTCTTCCACGGTGAAACTTCTAGAAACACCTGATCCCCCATAGCAAACTCTATCTCCTTCCGCTTAAGGTCTGCAAATGACTTCTGCCTGTCAGATGCCTCCTTCAACCGTGCCTGAATTACCTTAACCTTTTCTTCGGATCCTGCCACAATCTCTAGACCCAAAACCTGGCGTTCCCCCAATTCTGTCCAACACGTAGGAGTGCAACACCTCCTTCCATACAGCGCTTCATACGGTGCCATCCGAATACTTGCTTGATAGCTGTTATTGTACGCAAATTCCGCTAAAGGCAAGAACTCCTCCCAACTTCCTCTGAAATCTATCACGCAACCCCTCAACATATCCTCTAGCACTTGAATTACCCGCTCAGATTGGCTGTCCGACTGCAGATGGAATGCCGTACTGAAGTCCAACCTGGTGCCCAATGCTTGATGTAGTGCTTTCCAAAATTGGGACATAAACCTAAGATCCCTATCCGAGATAATCGCCACCGGCACTCCGTGCAGCCTCACGATTTCTACTACATATAATTTTGCCAATCTCTGCAGGGAATAGTCAACCCGCACTGGTATAAAATGTGCGGACTTCAATCAACCGATCTCTATCACCCATACCGAGTCCTTCCTAGTAGGCGTGAGGGAAGCCCACTAACAAAGGCCATGGTAATTCTCTCCACTTCCATTGCGTAATCTTTATCGGTTGAAGCAATCTCGACGGTACACGTGTTCACCTTGACTTGCTGACACGTTAAGCACTTCCCTACAAATTCTGTAACTTTTCGCTTAAGACCAAGCCACCAAAACTGATCCCGTAGATCTCTATATAACTTACTTCCTCCAGGATGCATAGCATAAGGGCTATTATGCGATTCCCAAAGAATTTGCTGCCTTAACTCCTAATCCTTTGGCATACAGACCTTTTCCCAAAAACACAGCACTCCATCACCATTTACACCATAGTCTTCCAACTTCCCATTTTGTACTTGTAGCAGCTTAGCACTGAGTTCACAATCTACCAATTGTTTCTCCTTCACCTGACTTAGTCACGTCGGCTTCACTTGCAACTCTGCTAACAAGCTTCCATCATTATAAAGGCTAAGATGTGCAAACATCGCCCTTTGATCCGACACCACTTTCCGACTAAGGGAATCTGCCACCACATTCGCCTTGCCTGGGTGATACTCTATTGAGCAATCATAGTCTTTCAATAACTCCACCCACCTTCGCTATCTCAAATTTAGCTCCTTCTGAGTCAGAAAATACTTCAAACTCTTGTGGTCCGTGTAAATCACAGACCTTTCTCCATACAAATAGTGTGGAGTGAATACTACTGCCGCCAACTCTAGATCACGTGTCAGATAGCTAACTTCATGTGGCCTCAACTGCCGAGACGCATAAGCGACCACTTTCCCTTCTTGTATAAGGATACATCCCAATCCTGTACGGGAAGCATCACAATACACCACGAATTCTTTCCTTGCTTCTGGATGAATCAAAATCGAAGCCTCAGTCAATACTCTCTTAAGCTTCTCATAACTTTTCTGCTGCTTATCCGCCCATACGAAAGGTACCTCCTTCCTTAACAACTTCATCAGAGGTGCTACTATTGACGACAACCCTTCAACAAATCTCCGGTAGTACCTACTAACCCCAAAAACTATGAACTTCAGCCATAGACTTAGGGGGTTTCCAATCTAATACTGCCTCAATCTTCCGAGGATCCACCCTTATTCCTTCCACAGACACCACATGCCCTAAGAACGTAACTTCCTCCAGCCAAAATTTGCACTTGCTGAACTTGGCATATAGCTTCTTTTCCCTTAACACTTGCAATACAACCCGGAGATGCTCATCATGTTCTTCCTTAGTCTTGGAATACATTAGGATGTCGTCTATAAACACAATGATGAATCGATCCAAGTAGGGTTGGAAAACCCAGTTCATCATATCCATGAACGCGACTGGGGCATTTGTCAATCCGAACGGCATTACTAAGAACTCATAATGCCCGTACCTTGTCCGGGAAGCTGTCTTATGGATATCTGCTTCCTTCACCTTAAGCTGGTGATATCCAGACCGTAGATCTATCTTTGAAAATATTGCAGCCCCCTTAAGCTGATCGAACAAGTCGTCTATCCTCGGCAATGGGTACTTGTTCTTGATGGTCAGCTTATTCAACTGTCGGTAATCTATGCACATACGCATAGTCCCATCCTTCTTCTTCACGAATAAGACCGGTGCTCCCCATGGAGACACACTAGGCCAAATAAACCCACGATCGAGTAACTCTTAGATCTGGGCTTTAAGCTCTACTAACTCCTTTTGTGCCATTCGGTATGGAGCAATTGACACGGAGTGCATCTTTAAAGAAATCAATTCGAACTCTACCTCCCCGTCCGGGTAACCCAGCGACTCCTTCTAAAGACATCCACGAATTTCCTTGCTGTTCTCACTCCACTAACTCCTTCTTTATTCGCATCCAAAGCACTCACAAAGGCCAAAAATGCCTTACACCCTTTCCGAACCATCTTATCAGCCTTTAACGTGAAGACTACATTAGCCAAATAATTTCTTCTTTCTCCTATCATTATTATCTCCTCATTCTCCGGAGTCCTCAACTCCATTCGCTTAGCTGCGCAATCCAATTTAGCCCGATGTTCCACTAGCCAATCCATGCCTAGAATGAGATCAAATTCTCCGAAGGGTAGTTCCATCAAGTTGGCAGGAAATACCAATCCTTGAATTTCTAGAGGCACACTCCAGAATATCCTATTCACCACTACCGTTTGACCTAACAGGCTCACTACAGTCATCTCCCTAATAGACAGTTTAGATACTACACTTAGTGTTTCAGCTACTCTACATGCAACATATGAGTGGGTCGAGCCAACATCAATTAAAGTAAAGTAAGGCTTGTCAGCTATAAGGAACGTACCGGTTATGACGTCCAGTGCTTCACCATCCTCCCTCTGACGAACCGCATACACTAGACCCGACATCTCGCCTCTGTAATACCAACACCTCTGCCCGGTGTTCCCCGACCTCTTTCAGAACCATTACCTCTGCCAACCAAACCACGACCCGTGGTGGTCTGCTTTATCCACTGTTCGGCTGATTAAGACCACGACTTGTTGGTCGGCTCCGTCTGCTTTTCATAGGACAATCCATAATCATGTGATCCTTGGACCCACACTTAAAATATCCCCCTGTCTTCTTCCAACACTCTCCCAGGTGCATCTTTCCACACTGAGCACAAGTACGGTATTGTCCTCCCGTAACAACCTGCTGACCTCGCGGCCCATCAATTTTAGGTCTCTTTTGAACGTTCCCAGATGACCCTAATGATCCAAAGCCTCTCTTTTGTCTATTTCCATCGAAATTCTGTCTCACAGATTCCTTAACCCATTCGGCTACCTTAGCCTTCTCTACCAACATGGCAAAATCCCGCTCCTGCTGTGGAGCAATCAGCAATCTTAGGTCATCCCTCAGTCTGTCCTAAAACCTGACACATCGTTTATGCTCCGTAGCCACGATGCCTCGAGCATACCGGCTCAGCCTTAAAAATTCTTCCTCGTACTCCGCTACGGACTTATTCCCCTGAACCAGCCTCAGAAACTCCTTCCTCTACGTATCGATATAGCTAGTCCCAATACACTTCTTCTGATACGCCACCTTGAAATACTCCCAAGTAAGATCATCCGCGGTAGCACCATCTCGAAACGTGAGCCACCACTGGTATGACTCATCACGGAGAAGCGATACCATTCCTTTCAGCTTTTCCTCGGTGAGTCGGGTCCAAATCGTCCATGATTCGCTCCGTTGCCTCTAGCCAATACTCAGCCGTATTGGGCGCCACACCTGATACACCATGGAATACCTCAGCTCCATTGGCTCGGAGTCGCTCGGGTACAAATTTTTGAGCTCCCATGCCTCCACCTACTCCAGCCACCCTCTCAAGAACTCGCAGCATTGCCTACGATCTCGCATCATCCCGTCGATCACGATATTCAAGACCAAGAATGGTGGTGGTGGCATCTCATTCTCGGACCCTTGACCAGACCTAACGGGTAACGATACGATCATTCTGCCTCTACCACGCCCTCGCACTTTACGACCACGTCCCCTAGAACTCATTCTTCTGAGTTGCGTTTATCTGATTAAGAATTTTATGATTCATTATTTCTTTCCACTGATTTATCGCGAACAGTCTTATGATTAATAGTTCTAAAAAGTAGTTCTTTTGAATTCATACACACACTACAGTCTCAAGTTCATTCATTCAATCATCAACATTCATGAACTCGCCTTCATTACAGAAAAGTGTTGTGTTTGTCATTGTTGTTGTTTTCCACTACCCAGGGGTATTTTCGTAATTTTATCCTACAGGGGTATTTTCGTAATAATATTTTTTCAAAATAGGGTCCTTGGTGATTTTGTGAAATAGGGGTGTTCTGGTAATTTTGTAATCCCGGGGGTACTTCAGAAATTTTGGAAACTCAGGGGTATTTCAGTGATTTTGGAAATTTGGGGGTATTTCGATAATTTTAAAAATCTGGGGGGTATTTCAAAAAATTTCTTTTCAAAATAGTTTTTACAAATCAAAGGGGTAATTCGGTGATTTTAAAACTAAGGTTTTTATAAAACAATGTAGCTAGTCCCTTTCGGTTTTAATAATTGAATTTGGCCTGTGAATAAGTCCTCTTGGTTAAGGTCAACCGTCACTGTGCACCAGGTAGGATTCGAGCAGAGAGGAGGTGAATCACTAGGACTGCTTAAATACCAAGCTCCCCCTGAATCCAATCCTAGACATGCGCACAACGGTTGCCACACCCTTAACTCGGTGACTCACTCACAGGTTTGTTTGATTAGACTTTAAATTTTATGCAATTCTGTGTTGGAGTAAGCTAATGCTAGGGTCATTAGCTCCTAATCTACTAATCTACGTCCCCGTAATACCCACAAACAAATCACACAACAGTTAGAGGTACTTACCTGGTGGACTTCGGGCCGGAGACTCAAGTGCCATGCCAGAAAACCTGCTCAACCTTTAGTAAAGCTCAATTTCAAAATAAAAATGTTTTTGGGCCCAAAAGCACTCAAGGCCGAGTTTTGAACCTGGCTCTAATACCAAACTGAAACACCCCAAACCCGGCCCACAAGCCCTGACCAGATCTGGCATGCTCCTTGGGTAAAACGTAGCTAAACCTCGTTTTGTCATCTTGAAAAAAAAGAATTTGTGGTTTTGAAGAAAGATAGGTTTGAGTTATGATTAATTTGAAAACCGTGTTGTGTTTGAAGTTTGTATTGAAACGTTATTTTCATGTTTCAAAAATTTACAAGTTAAAAGAAATGCCAAATATTAGGGCTTATTATTATTAACTTGAAAACCATAGGAGTTTGGGTGTCAAAATAATTGAAGTTGTTTTACGAAAAATGTTTAATCTTTTGTTTGATGTTGTTCGTATCATAATAGAAATTAAAACATAAACTTAAAATAGTTAAATGGTAATGGCCTTATTACAACAAATCAAAACCCGAAATAAATTCAAGGAAAACATAATAAGAAAATTCAGAAAAAAAACTGAGCTGAGCATGGCCACCACTAAGTCCCTGCCGACCCGGTCCATTTACTGAGTATCACCTGCAAAATGTTAGCCCATGGAGGGTGAGTCAACAGACTCAGTGTGTAACAACCAACATAGATTCCCATTCGGTTAAGGCATATCAAATCACATATACGCATTTATAAGCAATGATGCAACTCAAACCCACCTAGATATCCAACCTCTACACTAAATTGACCCTCCATCCACTACACACCATCGAAGGCAGTCGCTACAGTCAACTACACATCGCCCTTATAATCGTGGCATAGCCACCAGATAATGTGACAAAGTCACTGGATTCATAATATGTGACATAGGTCACCAGATAATGTGGTAAAAACCACCAGAACACTTCCCCTTTATCATTATCACCCATATGCCCATGCAACATACAAATCATACAGATATCATGCAATCTACCTTACCCCATGGCCATAATGAAATTTCTCATATTTTCATAGCAATGTTCATAATCATTATTAACGAGTATTGAGGGGTACATACCTGAATACACTACACCATTGAATGGTACCCTTAGCCATATTCATTCATTGCCTTATTAACATATACATAACATTATTTTTATTCAAAAATTTAGGGTGGATTACACACCTGACTATTCGTAGATCTAAGCGAAATCCCGAAGCTACGCGAAACTAACAAGATCCCGAAATGTTTGCCTTTCCCCTTCCTAAAATCGGCTAACACTTGTTAATAACCAAAAGCCTATTCGGCTTAACTGGAAATCCGGAAGGATATGTCACATTGAAATAATACCTTACCATAATGCCGATTTGGTTTCCAACCAAATCCTGAAACTACGTAGTGCACTTCCCTTGCAATCAGCAAACCACTAGATCGGCCACTGAATCCCGAAAATCTACCGAATCAGGTTGTACTCCTCCCTAAGAATCATAGTTAGAATCGGCAACCCTCAATAGGTAATATGGCCTTTGGCTGAATATTACAACTCCCTTACCTTGCTTGTTCAAATCCTGAAAACTATCGTCTACTCCTGAAGTTGCCGAGATCCCTACATAGCTTAGGTTAGAATCGGTTTAGTGCCTTAAAGCCAACAGAAGTGGCCCTTGGCCGAATAGTATATCTTGCTTACCTTGGATATCTAAAATCCCAGAAGATCTCCTTTAAACTGTCGGCTACAAAAGAATCCCGAAACCCACTTTCATGGTTTCGACCAAATAAAATAAAAGGAATTAGATCCCTAGATTTAGGCTAACCCAAATTAGTCAAGAAGAGAAGAGAGGTAGGAAGTTGACTTACCAGAAGATTCGGCTTTCAAAAGATAGATTCTGCACTGAGTATGGAGTTTAGAGCACGTGGGAAGAGCAAGAAAATAAGGCCAAGGATATTCGGTCAAACACTTGAAAAAAAATAGAAGAGAACACAAAGGGGTTTTGGCTTTTCAAGATGAAAAAGATGGAAAAGGAATCAATAAGAATGATTTGGCATTTGACAAAAGAATGGAGAAGAGATGTTTGGAACCTTAAGAATTTCGGCAATGGTGGGAATGAATGATGGAGAAGTTTCGGCCTTAGCAAAATAAAAGAGAAGAAAAGGGAGGAAAATGGGTTCGGTCTAAGATGAGTAAAGAAATTAAGCAATTTCAGCACTAGCTCCCTAAGCATGACCGAATATTCCCCCTCCAAAGTCCTTATGTCGGCCAACTCTTCTTCCCTCATCCAAATCCCCCTTTTCACTCCTACTTAGCTGAATCTTTATGCTGTCAGACCCAATCTACACTTCATCCATTCAGAGTCCCTGTGCCGTCCATCACTGCACCTCCTTGTTGAAAAACAAAAGGTTCAAAATACTCCCCTTACTGCTCGAACCTAGGCCCCTTCGTACTCCTTGTGGCGTCTCCTCACAAGGCCCTAAGTGGCGCTTCCTAGCCAATTTACTAATTGAGTTCTTGTGTCCTAAGGCACATAATAAACTCCTTAAGGTCTAGCTCCCTTAGTTTCCCCTTTTTAGGCTTAAAATCAGATATTTTTCTAAGGCTTCTACCTACAACCCAAGGTTCCTGAAGCCCCCAAAACACATTCAAATCACACACAAGCATGCTACCACATACAGTTAAGTAAAAATGCATAACCCCTGCATCAAGGATATTACATCCCTAAATCGTAATTTCATCAAAATTCCCTTTACAAAAATTGTTTATCTATCAACAACCTTTCATTTTCTACCATAAAACTTCACAATTCAACTATATTCATCCATAGAAAAATGATAAGCCGTAAAAGTAACATATTTTAATCCCACATTTAGTATGCTTTTGAATAATTTATCCCTGATTTATGTAATATGGTGATCTTAATCCTTTCTTTTCATGTCTTAAACTCAGGAAAGCACCTAAGGATAAAAAGAACGAGAAACAGGCTTAAAACGGGCCAATTTGGGCCAAAGAGGAAATCGACACAGCCTGAACTTCAAGCCACACAGCTGTGCCTCGTCAAATTACTTCACACTGCCATGCCACAATTCACACGGTCGTGCCCGAATTGATAGACTCGAGACACGTCCTGAAGACGGTTTACATGGGCGTGTACCATGGCTGTGCCCCTGCCGCGAGAAAGAGTAATTTCACTCGGATTTGGATGCTTAAAGCCAAAGAAACATACTCCTAAGTCTACTTAAACACCTTGATAGTAATTTTACTTGAAGGAGGTACTTAGGAGCCAAGTAAAGCATCTCAAAGCCTATATAAACACCTAAGGTAGCAATGAAAAGGAGAGTTCAAGAGAAGTGAAAATGGGTCGATGTTTTGGGCGAGTTTTCTCGCGAGCTTTTATTCGTGGAATTACTCAAGATAGCCAGTTGATCCATCTCAGGACGCCGGAGTTCTACTCAAGACAGAGAATCTCCTCTTCAATTCATTCAGGGGGTTTTAAGGATTTCTTATGTTTTGTTTTATCTTTTCTCTTGAGATATTTTCTTATTTTCTTATGAACTAAACCCTTGAGATACCTAAAGGGATGAAACCTATGATGGATTTTGTTATTTGATTTCTAAATTATATGACAAGTACTTAGTTTGTTCTTAATTATATTGCTTAATTTAATCGATGTGCTTAGGTGGAGGAGGAATAGACCTGCCTAAGAGTAGATCTAGCATAATTAAGCGAACTTGATCTCATGCCTAGAGATAGGGTGACGAGATTTTGTCGGATTAGGGTGAAACCTAATATGGGAGTCTATTGATCGATTTACTACTTCCTTATAGGGTTATTATAAGAGAACGAGAATTCCACTAATTAACCTAAGGTTAGACATTATTCGCCTCGAGAGAGGGTTTAATATAGGTTAGGGAGTCTCACGGATCAAGCTAAGTAAATAAGTCATATGAATTAAAAGTTAGATAACAAGCGAAGTCATAGGTGGATTCTTCTTGAGGGTATCGTCTAAAATCAACTGAGTTTTTCCACAGTCTTTTCCCAAAGTTTCATTCTTTTGTCTTTGCATCTAGTTTAGTTTTTCATTAGTTTAATAAACCAATCACTCCATATTTTAGGCTAAATAATAGAAAGAAAGTCAGTAGTAGTACTTTTAGGTTCTTTTGGGTTCGATAAAATAATATTGCCTAAACTATACTATTGTTCAATATAAGCACTTGCCTCAATCGTTGTCATAGTTAGTCTACAGGTTTGATCATTCTTTATAAATATTAAAACTCAATTGTTTGGCACGATCAAAAAACCCTATTACTTTGATAACTTTACAAATTAATCCCTGGGATAGCTAGATTAAGCTATTACGATCTCAAAAATATAAAAATCATTAAAACGGGACTTGAATACTCACCTAATTGAGCCAAAGTAAACTTGTCTATCTTCAAGCTTCAAACTAGGGTTTCCATGTCTTTTGATTTTAGGAAAGATGATAAATGATGATATTTTGTATTATTTTATTATTTATCATCTTTATTTTTATCTTTTAATTTTATCCTTTTCTTTTATTAATTTTCCATTGATGACTAATCATCCTTATCTACTAACTCTTCTAAATGGTCTATTTTCCATATAATGTCCTCAAATTTTGAATTCCATAGCTATTTGATAATTATAGCAATTAGAACTCAACTTTTACATTTCATGCAATTTAGTCCTTCTATCAAATAAACATGTAATCGGTAAAATTTTCTTAACAAAATTTTTATACGATATTTCTATCATAATTCAAACCATAAAATAATATTAAAAAACTTTTCTTACGGACTCGGATTTGTGGTCCTGAAACCATTGTTCCGATTTCACTGAAAATGGGTTGTTACATTTGCTCTGAGTTGTACAAGTTGATCATGAAGGTCATTGCTAATTGATTTAAGAGTATCTTTTCTAAGATCATAGGTCAAGAACAAGTGGGCTTCATTGTTGGGAGAAGTATTATCGATAACGTCATTATCACTCAGGAAGTTTTACATTCTATGATGACTAAGAAGAAGTCCAGTGGATGGCAATCAAGATTGATTTGGAGAAGGCTTATGATAGAGTCAAATGGGACCTTGTAGAAGCTTCTCAATGTAGCAGGTATTCCTTCTCATTTGGTTAAAGTTATTATGAATGCTATCTCGTTATCCTCTATGCAGGTATTATAGAATGGTGCGCCAACACAAAAGTTTAGACCAGTAAGGGATATTCGACAAGGCTGTCCTCTGTCATCATACCTCTTTGTCCTCTGTATGGAATGGTTGGGCCATAGATTTCACGTGGGTATATCTTTAGAGGAGTGGAGCCCCATTCGATTATCATGCATAGGACCGAATCTTTCACACTTGTTCTTTGCAGATGACTTGCTAAAGTTTAGTCGAGCTGATTTGATACATAGTGGTCTCCTCAAGAATTTTCTGAGTAACTTTTGTGAGTTATATGGTCACAAGGTCAATGCTAGGAAAACGAATGTGTTTTTTCTACAGGGGTTAACGAACTTTTAAGGAATGAAATCAGTGACATGCTTGGTTTTCAAGAAGTTAATGATTTGGGTCACTATCTCTGGGTTCCACTTTTTCATCAAAGGGTTACTAATAGCATCTTAGATTTTTTGGTGGAAAGAGTTTGCAATAGACTTTCTAGTTAGGATGCAAAGAGACTTTCCTTTTCTGGAAGGGTTACCTTAGCACAGTCAGTTCTGTTGCCTATTCCAAGTTATCTCATGCAATCGACTCTAGTCCCTAAAAGAATTTGCAACTCTATTGAAGAATTAGTAAGAAAATTCATTTGGGGTGTTGCAGACACGAAAAGGAAAATGGCTTTGGTAGGATGGGATGATATCTACCAGCCTAACCTACATGGAGGTCTCGATTTTCAATGTTTGGGGGATCAGAACAAGGCTTTCATGTTAAAAATTAGCTTCAACCTTATTACTAAGATGAAGCTCTATGGGTTTAGGTCCTTAAAACTAAGTATGGATTGTGTGAAAGTATGTCAGACTCTATTATGAGGAACAATTGCTCCTATATATGGAAAGTAGTTGCTAAAGCTTGGCCTCTGTTGCGTAGTAATATGATTTGGTCCATTGGAAGTAGAAGGACGTGTAACACCCCTAACCCGTATCCGTCACCGTAATAGGGTTATAGAGCATTGCTGAAATATTTAGAACATTTATTAATTAATTCAGGCAAGTTACTATTCATTCATCGAGGTCATTCATAATGTCCCTTAAATGAACCCTCGAGGCCATATAGAGCATTAGAATCAAGTCAATACTAAATCGAGAACTCAAGGAAATTTTTCATGAAATTTTAAAAATTTTCAAGGTGCAGGGCTCACACACCCGTGTGACCCTAGGACAGACCCGTGCTGCAGGCCGTGTTTAAAATTAGGTAGCTCTCTGACTTGTGCCACACGACCATGCCACATGCTCGTGTGCTAGGCCATGTGGTTAATTAATTCAATTCGAATTAGGTGTTGGTTTCACACGGCCAAGACACACACCCGTGTTCAAGGCCATGTCACCCACGCAGCTGAGACACACGCCCATGTCTCTACCTGTATGCTTAATTTTGAGCATTCTGTTTTCTCAAATTTAAGGTGCAGGGGACACACGGCCTAACCACATGTCCATGCTACCAAGCCATGTGTCTGCTCATGTAGACAAAATAAAGCCATTCTTAGCTTCATTTCTCACCCTAATCTTTGTCATAATCCTACACTACATCTTGCATTCATAACCCAACAAATCCAAAAATTTTATTCAAGTTAATTCTATCATTTAGCATGATCTATCATCACGTACTATTACTAACCATTTCAAGCATTATAATTAAGCATATTCCATCCATCATCATGGCATATCATTTCATGCATACATGTTTACAATCTTACCTTGGTTATGTCCTCATGTTAGACATAATTTGATCAACTATTTAACATATATGTGGCTAACATAATATGATGTTACAAGTTGATAAAGCATAATTTATACATATTTTTACCCCATGCTTGGCTTATTTTTGGATGAATTTTCATTAGATTTGATGAATTTGATGCTCCTAATCCTTTAATTTCATGTTTTACACTCAGGAGAGCTTACGGAGTCGAAAAGAACGAGAAATGGGCCAAAAAGGGAAAAAATGGGCCTACCTCAACTAGGACTATAGCACACGGGTAGATCACACGGTCGTGTGTTACGAGCAGAATCAAACACGGCCTAAGCTATCGTACGCGAGTGTGTCACATGGACGTGTCCCTACCGAACCTAAGTCTAATTTCATTCGGAAAAGGGTACTTGTAGGCCAAGAAAGGTGCTCCAAAGCCTATAAAAACACCTAAGGAGAGAGCCTAAAGAGACACACACAATAGAAGGCAGAAAATACTCGAAGACAGCCATTAGGAACAGCATGGAAGAAGGATCTCCATCAAGACTGAAGATCTCCTATCAATTTCTCTTGAAGTTTTTGGGTTTTCTTATGTTTTGTAGTTTTCCTTATTTTAAGATATTTTCCTCTATCAGTATGAACTAAATCTCTTAAATACCTAAGGGGATGAAACCTAAGACAGATCTTATTACTATTTGATTTATAAGATAAATACTTGTTCTTATTCTTAATTGTGAGTTATTATTCTTGTTTTGATAATTTAGGTTATTGATTCAAGTTGAATGTGCTTATTCAGAGGAGCAAAAGTCCCTGTTTAAGAGTAGATCAACACAATTAAGCGGAGGTGAATGCAATCCTAGATTTAGGACGACGTAAATCTGCCGGATTAGAGTCAAATCTAATAAAGGAATCCATAGATCGAGTTAATGTGACAATAGGGGTTTTAATTAGAAAGAGATTTCAATTGATCAACCTAGAGTTAATTGTTCTTAGTCTCGAAAGAGATATTAACATAATTTAGGGATTTCTACAGATTAAGTCAAGTGAATAAATCGTATGAATCAGAAGTAATAAGTGAAGTCTAGATGGATTCTTCCTTGGGTATTACCTCTCTCATATAGTTGTCTAAAAGTATTTTTGTAATTCATTCTCTGTCGTGCTTTTAATTAATTTTAGTTTAAAAGAAATCACTCCAAATCTTAGGCTAGATAATAAGAAGATAGTAATTACTAGTATTCTTGGTCCTTGTGGATACGATATTTTCGGTCTTACCATAACTATTGTAACACCCCAAACTAGGTCTATGCATTAAGATGAGATTTGGTTTGTCACACAGATCGAACATCCTTTTAATTTTTTTCTAATGATTTAGGTGAAACCGTTCTACAAAACCTCTTGAAAGTGAAGTTTAGTAAAAACCAAGAATTTTGTTTAAAATCAATGGGTAAAGAAGAACTAGTTTGAAAACTTATTATTTAAAGAACCTCATATGTTTAAAAACCAAAGTATATAAGGAGACATTATAGAATTAACATAAGCCCATATTAAATGTCTAAAACAAAATTTTAAATCGATCCACACATAAAATCCATAAATTATTAATAAATGCCATATTACATCATACCGAAAATAGTAATTAAAAGAATTCACTTAATAAAAGTTCATAGTTTATAAACCCATGTTCAAAGTATGGCCTCCACGAAGTCATCCTCGGCCCAAGCCTCCGTCAATTGCTATTACCTGAGGTGGATAATTAAACAGAGTGAGTTACTCAGAACTCAGTGTATAACTCACTTAGCACATTCATTGGTCCAGATCATCAAGACATTATTTTGGGCTTGAACCCATTTACGAATTTAACAATATAATAAATGAAATGCATGTAAAATGAAATTCCCAACCAAACCTAATTTCCATCCGCTACACACCACCCGTACCAACCAACACACCTGTGGGGATCAAGTCAACCCACCCCGCCAACACACCAATCATAGGCATAAAGCCATTTTAAATAATATTGTGGTGCACCACCAAACTAGATTGTGACAAAGTCACTGAACTAGAGGCATTAAGCCATTAAAATATTTCTGGCAGAGCCACCGAACTAGATTTTGGCAACAGGACTTTCTTCTCTTCATCATTTATCCCAACCCATGCAATCATGTATGCATAACAATCTACTTTCATATGATAATTTAACAAAAATCCATAATACATGTGAGTTTATATTTCTAATTTTCATTTTGGCCCATAAGACAAAATAGCATATAGCCATTTAGCAATCTAGCAAACTTTGGCCCATATATCGATCTAGCAGATTTTCGACCCATTTAACGATCTAGCAGATTTTCAGCCCATTTAATGATCTAGTAGATTTTCAGCCCATTTAACGATCTAGCATTTTTTCGGCCCATTTACACATGAGGCATATAATTTACTATTTACCAATAAACTCATTGAGGGTGTTTTCGTAAATTTCACGACTTTAACTGTTTTCATGCATTTACACAAAAGTGTTAATTTTTTTACGCATTTTTCGATTTTGCCATCTTTACGATTTTATCCCAATACTTACGGTATAGTATGTAACTCGAGATAAGTGTGAAGTTACACACCTGGTTACTGTGAGAACTAGACTTTCCCTCTCGTCGATGCCTAAACACATCACAATAAATTAGAACACTATTATTTATTTACAAATCGAATCTTAGAAATAATGATCTTGACTTTTACCCTCAGAATTTCGAACCACTTCTATTTGCGGTTTCTCCCCGATTGTTAGTTCGTTACCCGATGAAAATCCACGAACAAACAAAGGTTTGGGAGTACGAATGACTTCAAACAATTGATTCTCCTCGGATGAGCGTCCACATCCCGGTGGAAAATCTTAGATTCCCGAAATAGCCCTTCGCTTAAACTTAGGGGGAATAGCAGAACCACCCTTCTTTCGAACATTATTTATCGCCCTTTTCGTCCCTATCTTGATTGTCTCTATTGACAAAAGATCATTAGTCCGACTAATAATATATCGAAATTATGACTAATGGTTTTAAGGATGAGATTGCCTTACCACAAAATATCCTTGTTCCACAATATGAGAATCACCCTAAATCGATTCCAACATTCCACGATGCTCACGAACACTTGAGTTTCGGCCTTTCTCTATTTCACTATAAAATGAAGAGAATTTATTTAAGAGAAATGGATGAAGATTTCGGTCAAAAGGCTCTCTAAAACCAACATAAGGATTCGACAATTAAGCAAATAAAAACAAAATTAAAACTATCAAAGAGGGTTCTTACTGAATATTCAAAGTTTGAATAAAATAGAATTGAGAAGAAAGAATGTGTGAAAAGCAAAGATACTTTCGGTTTAGGTAGATAGTCACTGACATTCGGCCATGGTGAAAGATTTTGAGAAAGAATAAAGATAATTCGAGAGATGGTTACAAGAAGAGAGAATAGAGAAGAAGGAATAAGAGAATGTTTATGTGTCGATTTCCAAGGATAGAAGATGAACAAAGAATTTGTCTTGGGTTTGATGCATAATCGGCCAAGAAGAAAGAAGAAGAATTTGACCTTTCAAATGATATGGTTTCGGCACAATGAGAAACTCTTGGGAAAAATGAAAGATAAAAAAAATAAATTTGGCCTTAATAAAATGACCAAAATCAAAACAAAATTTACCTTTTGCACAAGACACATTCGGCTATGAGATAAAACAAATGGAAGGAGAATAAGTGTTTTTGGGAAAATAAGGATGACCAAAAGGGAGTATCACTAACTACACAACCTTACCAAGCCTACCTCAAAATTTCAGCCACCCCCTAACCCCAAAAATCGACCAAGTTCAAGTCAAATTTGGCTACACCAACTTTCCAAAACATCTTCCTTGATAAGTGCCTTGTGTTCCCCCTTCATGCCTTAATCAAATGATTCCTTTCCCTAAGTTAACACTTGCCTTTATCCCATGGTCTTCTTGCCATAAAAATTCAAAGATCCAACTCATCCTAATCCTTATCCATGACCGACACATGCCATATAGATGCAAACATTAAAGTCACCAAAATGCTATCCAAAGGATTCGAACCTCTCCCCTCAAGTCCAACTTATGGCACCATCACCACTTTGCCAATTACTCATCTTATGCCATCTTTTATCACTTAATTAACTTAACTTCAAGGTCACCTGATTTCTCTACACTAAAGTACTCTTTTACTAAAATTTTATTCTAATTCCAAGTAAACCTGAGCCTTCTCAAGACTATATTAAGCACACAATAAAAAATATCATACCCGAGCTAACACAAAAGACAAGCAACATATTGATACTCAAATTTTTAGGATGTTACAATTCTACCCCCTTAAAGAAAATTTCATCCTCGAAATTTATCTGATTAAAAGAGGTGAGGATATTGTTGCCGAATTGCATCCTTAGGCTCCCACGTAGCTTCCTCCGCTCCGTGATTACGCCATAAAACCTTGACCAACGGCACGGTCTTCTTTCTTAGCACCTTAACATCTCGGTCTAAGATTTCCACTAGTTCCTCCTCAAAAGATAAGTCCGATCTCAACTCCACTTCCTCTACTCTAGTCTTATGTGAGACCGATCCGATCTATAGCGCCAAAGATGGAAACATGGAAAACATTATGAATTTGACTCAACTTCAGAGGTAAATCAATCGATAGGCCATCGACCAACACGCTTCATCACACGATATGGTCTAATGAACCTAGGGCTCAACTTGCCCTTCCTTCCAAATCAAAATCTTTTTCCAAGGTGAGACCTTCAAAGACTGATCCCCTCAAGAAACTCAATATCCTTACGCTTCAAATCAGATATGACTTTTGTCTATCCGCTTCTTTAACCGTGCTCGAATAACTTTTACCTTTTCTTCCGCCGGATATCAATTCAGACCCAACATCCGCTTTTCACCCAATTCACCCAACAAGTAGGGTACGACACCTATGACCACACAATGCCTCGTAGGGTGCCATCTGAATGCTAGACTGATAGCTATTGTTATACGCAAACTCTGTCAACGGTAGAAAATCCTCCCAACTACCTCTGAAGTCAATTACACAACCCCTTAACATGTCTTCCAATATCTGAATTACTCTTTCCGACTGACCATCTAACTGAGGATGAAAAGCCGTACTGAAGTTTAAATTTGTTCCCAAAGCTTCATGCAGAGCTTTCCAAAATTGTGATGTAAACCTAGGATCCCTGTCTGATATAATAGACACTAGTACCCCATGCAACCTTACGATTTCAAATACATACAGCTTAGCCAACTTCTGTAATGAGTAATCCGTACGAACTGGTAGAAAATGAGCAGTCTTCATCAATCGATCAACTACTACCCAAACAGAATTTTTCATAGTAGGTGTTAAAGGCAACCCACTAACAAAATCCATTGTTATCCACTCCCATTTCCAAAGAGGAATCTTTATCGGTTGTAATAAGCCTGACGGCAATTGATGCTCCGCCTTCACTTGTTGACAAGTCAAACATTTTCCTACAAACTCAGAAATCTCACGCTTTAACCCTGGCCACCAATACCGTTCACGGAGATCTCGATACATCTTATTTCCTCCAGGGTGCATAGCATAAAGGCTACTATGCGTCTCCCGCAGAATCATTTGTTTCAAATCTGAGTCCTTAGGCATACAAACTCTCCCACGAAAACACAGCACTCCATCCGTGTTTATACCAAAATCCCCTATTTCACCACTTTCAACTTGCTAAATTAAGAGTCCCAACTTTTTATCTGATATCTGCTTTTCCTTGATTTGTTCTAACCATAGAGGCTTCACTTGAAGTTCCGCTAATAGACTACTATCCTCATACAAACTCAGATGAGCAAACGTTGCTCTAAATTCAGATACCACCTTACAACTTAACGCGTCTGCTACCACGTTAGCCTTTCCAAGATGATACTCGATTGAGAAATCATAATCCTTTAACAGCTCCACCCATCTTCTTTGTAACACCCCAAACCCGGTCAAAACGCTACAACTGGATCTGACGTGCTACGGGAATAAAATGGTTGAAAACTGATTTGATTTGTTTAAAGAGAAAGCTGTTGAAAATTTTTTTGATGATACGTCATTGTATTTTGCAATGTGGAAAACACGTTGATACTTGGTTTTAGAAAAAACTTGTTTGCCTTATTGTTTCTTTTGCATTTATAACTTAGTCGATGACCACTGTGGAAAATGAGTTTTTTTTTCCTTTTTATTAGATTTTGAAAATAGCCAATTCATAACGTTTAAGTATGCATAGCAAAAGTTAAAGAACAAATTAAATAAAAACATCTCAAAAAAAAATAAACTTCAGCGGCCATATTACATAACTGAAAACCAAAATCAAGTAAAATCACTAAGTTCGAATAGAACACTTTATAATAAACCAAATGTTGTGCATGGCGACCTTGAGTCCACTCCGACTTCATATCCATGATCTAAGCCTGATCTGTAAAATATAATGGAAGGGGTGAGTCGCCTAGACTCAGTGTGTAAGTCCCCCTCCCAAAAGAAAATATACCCTTACATAGATTCAAATACAAATATGCATGCCATGCAACCCATCAACCTAGGTATCCATCCATGTCTCTGAAATCTACCCCTTGTGGTACCAAACCACTGGTGGTAACAAACCACTGGTAACCAAAGTTACAAAGATATTATATGTGGTACCAAACCACTGGTAACTGAAGTTACGAAAATAACATATGTGGTACCAAACCACCGGTGGTGCCAAACCACCGAGACTTAGTCACAATTTTTATAACATGTGGGCCAACCCAATCGTGTGATACCAAATCACCGATGACAATCCGATAGATCATAGTTCCCCTCTTCTCATCACCCATAACACATATTTTGCCAACAATATCGGTATGATCATGCTTAACATACAAAATTACGATACAAAATAACATGCTTTCATAGATCACAATTACCGCGAGAAACAATAACAACTTACCCAGCATCCTCGCTTTTACCCACAAGGGTATTTTAGTAACCATTGCCGTCACTCCGGCTTTTAACAACACACAACATATAACATATTTAGCATAGAAAGTGTGTAAGAGTTGCACACCTAATTTTCGTACTAACGCTTTTACTGCTTCTACACTATTGTCACTCGAGACTACCACGATTGGCCTACGATCTAACTCCGATGTTGGCCCACACCCAGATGGCCAATAGCGTACTCTTGACACAGATCGCTTTTTGTATTTTGGCATTGGGTTTACAGATCCAACCCCTCCTACTGCTTGACTGCTATTCGAGTCCATAATAACCCTTGGTCACTAAACCAATCAAATCGATAAGATCTAATAAATAAACATAGTGCTTAAACGAAAACCTTACCTAGCTTTCATGAAACACCCCAAACCCAGCCCACGAGCCTTGACCGAATCTGGTATGTTCCCCGGTGTAAACCGTTTCAAATTCTTTTGTTACTTAGGAAAAACTTGTGTGTTTTGAAAGAAAGATTGTTTTGGGTTGGGCTTGAGTTGAAAACAAGTTTATTTCATTATTAAAATCCTTTACTTAAGGTGACAAAACGTTTAGGCTTTGTTTTAAAATAAATTTATTTAATATTTTAATAAATAAAAGTTTGTAAGCTTAATAAATAAAAGCAAAGTAAAGTAGTTCTACTATGGCCTTATTACATAAAATAATTCCCAAAAAAAAATTCAAAGTACTTAATGAAATAAAATCCAAATTAAATAAATTCCTTCTTGCATGGCCACCTTTAAGCTCCCCGTCGACCCAGTCCATTACTCGATCGTTACTCGAAAATAATTCCACAAGGGTGAGTCAAATGACTCAATGTGTAACCAACACTAAAATTTAACAATTTAGGCATATGTTCACATATTACATGCATATTCATATAATGAGATAGAAAATAATGATGCAACCCGAACCCAAACCTATATGCCATCCGCTACACATCACCCGCATTCATCCCGCACACCGTGGGGACTACTAAGTCAACCCTCCATCCACTACACACCATCGAAGGCGTCATTGCAATGACGTGCTCATCGCCTCTTATAAAATTCGTGGTCTTAGGTCACCACATTCAGATATCGTGGTCTTAGGTCACCACATTCGGATATCGTGGTCTTAGGTCACCACATTCGATTATCGTGGTCTTAGGTCACCACATTCACTTCCCTTTTCATATAACCCATATGCCCCATATCATACATGTCATGCATTAACATGCCAAATTCTTATTTCACATTCTTATAATGTCATATGTGTGTCGTAATGATATTTAACATAATCCTAGTAGGAGTAGGAACGTACTCGAATACTTTGTACCATAGCATGGTACTTTAGCCATATTCACATTCTTATAAACATGCTCATATTAAATTTTAACCATAATTCTTATTAAAAGATAGTGTGGGGTACACACCTGATTCGCTTAAGGTTTCCAATCCAAATCTCGAAAAAGCTTGATCTAATGCCTTAGATCTTAAATCTCTACATTTTATCAATCATTTAATACTTAGTAAAGAGCCATTCGACCATAAATCCAAATCCTAGTAGGATTAGTACACTAAAACTTACCTTGGTGCCAAATCCCGGAATGTTGTAGACTCCCTTCCTTGTAACCAGCTGGTGTTAAATCCCTTCATAGATTAGTTTTCGGCTTTTAAATCATGTAAAAAAATAGATCTAGTACTAAAATAAGCCTTGGCCGATTGCATATATATATACACTTTACCTTGTGATTTGAAATCCAAAATTTCTATTTAGCCCTTGGTATCTCATCAAAATCAACTGTGACACATGTTAGATTAATTTCTAACATGTAAACATGGTAAAAGTGGCCTGTGGCTAAATGTCTTCCTTACCTTAGATCTTGGAAGATTCCTTCCTTATGGTCGACTTATGGACAGATCCCGAAGCCTTCTTTCCAAGTTTTGACTAACACAATAATGGGGTTAGATTTCCTGATTTCGATTTTAATCTTCGAAAGAAAAGAATAGAAATCGATAATCACTAACCTTACCCTTAATGCACAAGTCGACAACCCATTGCTTGAAGTCTCAAACTATTCAGCTATGGTCTTGATAATAGCAAGTTTTCACTTTTGGAACTTAACAAGAAATCGGCTAAAGGTTATCTGTGGTTGTCGGTTTATCAAAAGAAAAGAGAGGAAAAGAGTCACTAGGGGATTCTAAGCAATGGTGGACTTATGGTGAAAAGATTTGGTTATGGCAAAAATAAGAGAGAAAGGAGAGAGTTTGCTAGGAAATTTTCGGTAGAGACTTCAATGGAAAAGAGAAGATTGATGAATAGCCTTATTTTCCTCCTTTTGCCTAAATTACTAGGCCAAGACTCCCTTACTTGGCCATCACTTCTCTTATCTTTATTAAAATTAATGGAAATAATCCTTAATTATCTCTTGTCTCTTAAACAATAATTATCCATCATTGATCCACCTATTTAGCCGAATTTTAAAGATAATTAAACTCTTCCCCAAGTGCCTTGGTGCCGTCCAACTCCCTTGCTCCTTGCAGTAAAATAAAACTCTTTTATTTGCTTCCCACATGACCCGAACCTAGGCTCCTTCCCCCTTGATTGTGGCGTCACTTATTGGGCTTTAAGTGGTGCCTCCTAGCCACTTCTCCAAGCCCGTTCTTGTGTCAAATTTCTTCTATTAATTTTCTTAAGACCACCTTGCCTTAGTTTCCTCTTTTAAACTTAACATTTCTAAAACATTTCCTTACATTTCCAAGTTTCCAAAAATGTTCACCATACATTCATAATACATAAGACATGCCATTTCGTATTAAATAAAAAATGCATAGGCCCATTTTCAGGATGTTACATTTCATATCCCGAAAGTCTTTATGAAAACGTCACCACCAACCTACATTCGGCCAACACCCATTTATTAAACCAAATCCTTAAACGCAATCAAATGAGTACCATAACCCATTCGGCCAACCACAAATGAACAAGAGTGGCCATTCGGTCAACCACAAATGAACAAGAGAGGCCATTTGGCCAAACCTACCATTAACCATCTGCCTTCGGCTTTCCACAAACGGCACTTCTGACTATAGCAAGGTAGGATTCGGCTTCTATGGACAGAGAGGGGAAATCGACAGGCATTAGTACACATGATTCAGGTTAGATCTTAAGGAAAAGAAGGAGTGAAATTGCATAGAACAAAATCCCGAAACTCACCAGATTACAGAGAAGTATTCGGCTTACGGGGCACCTTAGGGAAACAGAGATCTCACCTGATGGTTCGGCTATGGAGGAAGAAGATGTACACCAGGAGTATTAGGCTTTCAGAAGGGTTTTCGAGGAGAGGAGAAACACTAGGGAGTTTCGGCTAGAAGAGAAAAATTAAGGCAAGTGGGTGAGAAGAGTTTCGGCTAGAGAGGAAAAAGTGTGAAAGAAAGAAAAGAAAATGAAAGAAAAAGATGATTTCTTCCTACTAAATTCGGGACATACACACCAACACATAGAGTTGGAGTTTCTACCAACTCTCTCCCTCCTGATAGCCTTCATCTCACCTGATAACCCAATCTTTATCTTACCTTTAGGAGAGCCTATTTGAGAACCACCTCTTCCCTCCTAATTATCATCTTTTTATCACTTAAAATAAAAGAAATAAACACTCCTAAATTCTAGCAAGTGCACTGCCCACTCTCCCTCCTTGGTATTTCGAAATTTTGCCCCAAACACTTGGGCCTCAAGTGGCCACACATGGCCCAATAATCCCCTAAGTGGCGCCACCTTAATGCCCACTCAAAGTACCCCAAATTTTTAGGCCACAAGCCCAGCTTGCTACCAAACATAACTATTTAAATTTGATTACTACTAACACTATTTTTAACCAATCTAACCCCGATTTTAAAGCCCAAATCTGAGCCCAATTCACACCTTAAAGCTTCAACCTACTAATTTACCCGTGCAATGTACCAAATGCACAAACCCACAAAATCAGGATATTACATTCTTTGTCTCAAGTTTAACTCATTTTGAGTAAGAAGATACTTAAGACTCTTATGATCCGTATAGATGATAGACTTCTCATCGTAGAGATAATACCTCTAAATCTTTAAAGCAAACACTATTGCAGCTAACTCCAAGTCATGAGTAGGGTAGTTTACTTCGTGCGATCTCAACTGACGAGAAGCATAAGCCACTATTTTTCCATTTTACATCAGCACACAACCTAAACCCGTGTGTGACGATCACAAGAAATGATAAATTCTTTTCAAATTTCAGTCAATCAAGATCTTAGTGCTTCCACAAAATCTTCTTCAATTTCTCGAAACTCTCTTGCTGTTTATCAGTCCATAAGTACGGTACTCCCTTTCGCAATAGCTTAGTTACGGTCCCTTTTGCATCAGCTTAGTTAGCGGTGCAGCAATCATCGAAAACCCCTCAACAAAGCGTCTATAATAACCAGCCACACCCAAGAAACTCTGAATCTTAGCTACTGACTTTGGCGATTTCTAATCCAGTATAGACTCAACCTTCCGAGGATCCACCCTTATTCCTTCTGCTGACACTACATGACCCAAGAAAGTCACTTCCCTTAACCAAAATTCACATTTACTGAATTTGGCATAAAGTTGCTTATCTCGAAGTAACTGCAATACTATACGCAAATGCGACTCATGCTCCTCTTCATTCCTTGAATATACCAAAATGTCATCTATGAACACTACCACAAATTGGTCTAAATATGGTTGAAAGACCCGGTTCATCATGTCCATAAATGCAGCTGGTGCATTGGTCAACCCAAACAGATCACCAAAACTCATAATGTCCATAACGAGTTCGAATGTCATCTTATGAATATCCTTTTTTCACCTTGAGTTGGTGATAACCCGATCTCAAATCAATTTTGGAGAAAATCGAAGCTTCTTTCAATTGATCAAACAGGTCATCATTTCTCGGTAAAGGATACCTATTCTTGATCGTCAATTTATTCAACTGCCTGTAGTCAATGCACATACACATCGACCCATCCTTTTTCTTAACGAACAAAATCGGTGCTCCCCACGGAGACACACTCGGTCGAATAAAACCCCGATCCAGTAATTCTTAAATTTGAGCTTTAAGCTCCGCCAACTCTTTCGATGCCATTCTATAAGGAGCAATGGACACTAGAGCCGTTCCGGACAAAAGCTCAATACCAAATTCTACTTCCCGATCTGGAGGTATACCAGGAAGTTCTTCGGGAAATACATATGGAAATTCCTTCACCGTTCTCACATCTTCCACTGATAACTCATTGGCATTCAAAGCACAAATAAAAGCTAGGAATGCTCCATACCCTTTCCGTACCAACTTTTCTGCCTTTAACGCAGATACCACATTTGCCAAATAGTTCCTTTATTCACCTATCATTACTACTTTCTTATCATCCGAAGTCCTTATTGACATTTTCTTTTCAGCACAATCCAAATGCGCCCGGTGCTTAACCAACCAATCCATGCCTAGAATGAGATCGAACTCGCCGAAAGGCAATTCCATCAAATTCGCCAAAAATATTTCTCTTTGGATTTCTAAGGGCATGTCTCTAAATAGTTTATTTACAATTACCGACTGTCTTAAAAGACTAATTACTATCATCTCACTATCGGTAATTTAAGATTCTAGATTCAAGTTTCCAGATATGGCACTAGCAACATACGAGTGGGTAGAACCAATATCTATCAAAGCAGTAACAGGTACATCAAAGATGAAGAACGTACCAGTTATCACATTAGGTGCATTGCCATCCTCGCTGCGTCTAACTGCATAGACCAGTCATGGCTGTCTTGCATCCGCGTTACCTCTAGAACCATTGCCTCGACCGGTGCACCTTAACCACGTCCAAATTTCATTACCACCACGACCCACCCATCGCTTCTAGGTGGTCATAAGTACCTCCGCCTTGTACATTAGGATTACGAGCTTTACGAGTCGTATCCATCCGTCGAGGTAATTCTTATATTGATGATCCATTGAACCACATTTATAACAAGCACCAGTTTTCCTCCAGCACTCTCCGGAATGTCGTTTCCCACATTCAGTATAGTCTCGACTCTGATTAATAGCTATAGGTGCTCTACCTTGAGTTGTCTCATCATTCTAAGGCCTCTTCTGAAACTTTTTTGAAGAACCCGAATACTTTATATCTCTCTTGCCTCTAGTTCTTTCCCGGTTCTGACGTTCTGAGCTCTTAGCCTCTTCGGCTATCTTGGCTTTCTCCACAAGCGTGGCAAAAGTTCTAACTTGTTGTGGAGCTATCAGAACCTGCAACTCTTCATTCAGCCCATCCTCGAAGCATACACAACGCTCATGATCTGTTGGTACTATTGTTCGAGCATAACGACTCAAGCGTAAAACTCAAATTTCATACGCCACCGTCTTATTTCCTTGAATCAGATTCAGGAATTCCTTCCTCTGAGCATCCACATAACTTGTTCCTACATATTTCCCCTGAAAGGAAGCTTTGAAGAAATCCCAAGTAACTAATACTGACTTCAAGCCTTCTCTGACAGTAAGTCACCATTGATATGCCTCGTCCTTAACAAAGACACCACTCCTCTTAGTTTCGCTTCTCTGATTGCACTCTAGGTCATCCATAATTTGCTCCACCGCCTCAAGCCAATATTCAAGAACATTTGGTGCTACACCGAGACACCTCAAAACCTCAAGACCACTTGATTTCAATTGTTCGATGTCGACCCACGAGTCAGCCGCCCACTCTAGTTCCAACGACCCTTTCAAGGACTCGCAACATTGCTCGTGTCAAAGCATTACCTTCTTTCTTATTCTCTTGTGATTCATTTTTTGGCGCTGGTGATGTCGGTGCATCCATTTCTAGAATATGTCCCGATTCCTCGGACACAGCTCTAGCACCTCGGCCTCTACCACGGCCACGTCTACCACGTCCGTGTCCTCTAGCGCTCATACTGACTAACTCGTTTTAATCTAATTACGAATTGTATGAATTAGAAAACTGTTTCAGTGTTTATTAATGATATTTTATGAGATTCAAGAGATAAAGTTATTTTTTGCAAACGCATCCTATAGTCTTAATCTCTACGATTTTCAACATCTAAAACTAGAAGTTCTAGAGTGATCCTATGATCATATTATCATAATAATCATTCAGGAATGAATACTTACTTGACTTGGTGCCGAAAGCTTGTGGTGCCATACTAACTTTAAAACATAATTAAAAATAATTTCAAACGGAAGTTATTTATTGATCCCAACCACAGTCGAGTTTTGAAACTGGCTCTGATACCATTAAATGTAACACCCCAAACCAGGTCTATGCGTTAAGACGAGATTTGGTTTTTCACACAGATCGAACATCCTTTTAATTTTTTTCTAATGATTTAGGTGAAACCGTTCTACAAAACCTTTGAAAGTGAAGTTTAGTAAAAACCAAGAATTTTATTTAAAATCAATGGGTAAAGAAGAACTAGTTTGAAAGCTTATTATTTAAAGAACCTCATATGTTTAAAAACCAAAGTATATAAGGAGACATTATAGAATTAACATAAGCCCATATTAAATGTCTAAAACAAAATTTTAAATCCATCCACACATAAAAATCCATAAAATATTAATAAAGGCCTTATTACATCATACCCAAAATAGTAATTAAAAGAATTCACTTAATAAAAGTTCATAGTTTATAAACCAATGTTCGAAGTATGGCCTCCACGAAGTCATCCTCGGCCCAAGCCTCCGTCAATTGCTATTACCTGAGATGGATAATTAAACAGAGTGAGTTACTCAGAACTCAGTGTATAACTCACTTACCACATTCATTGGGCCAGATCATCAAGACATTATTTTGGGCTTGAGCCCATTTACTAATTTAACAATATAATAAATGAAATGCATGTAAAATGAAATTCCCAACCAAACCTAATTTCCATCCGCTACACACCACCGTATTCAACCAACACACCCGTGGGGATCAAGTCAACCCACCCCGCCAACACACCAATCGTGAGGCATAAAGCCATTTTAAATAATATTGTGGAGCACCACTGAACTAGATTGTGACAAAGTCACCGAGCTAGAGGCATTAAGCCATTAAAATATTTCTGGCAGAGCCACCGAACTAGATTTTGGCAACAGGCCTTTCTTCTCTTCATCATTTATCCCAACCCATGCAATCATGTATGCATAACAATCTACTTTCATATGATAATTTAACAAAAATCCATGATACATGTGAGTCTATATTTCTAATTTTCATTCTGGCCCATAAGACAAAATAGCATATAGCCATTTAGCAATCTAGCAAACTTTGGCCCATATATCGATCTAGCAGATTTTCAGCCCATTTAATGATCTAGTAGATTTTCGGCCCATTTAACGATCTAGAATTTTTCGGTCCATTTAACGATCTAGCAGATTTTCGACCCATTTAACGATCTAGTATTTTTTTCAGCCCATTTACACATGAGGCATATAATTTACTATTTACCAATTAACTTATTGAGGGCATTTTCGTAAATTTCACGACTTTAACTGTTTTCATGCATTTACACAAAAGTGTTAATTTTTTTACGCATTTTTCGATTTTGCCATCTTTATGATTTTATCCCAATACTTACGGTATAGTATCTAACCCGAGATAAGTGTGAAGTTACACACCTGGTTACTGTGAGAACTAGACTTTCCCGCTCGTCGATACCTAAACGCATCACAATAAATTAGAACACTATTATTTATTTACAAATCGAATCTTAGAAATAACGATCTAGACTTTTACCCTCAGAATTTTGAACCACTTCTATTTGCGGTTTCTCCCCGATTGTTGGTTCGTTACCCGATGAAAATCCACGAACAAACAAAGGTTCGGGAGTATGAATGACTTCAAACAACCGATTCTCCTCGATGAGCATCCACATCCCGTGGAAAATCTCAAATTCTCAAATGTTCTTCGCTTAAACTTAGGGGAATAGCGAAACCACCTTCTTTCGAACACTATTTACCGCCCGTTTTGTCCCTATCTTGATTGTCTCTATTGACAAAAGATCATTAGTCCGACTAATAATATATCGAAATTATGATTAACGGTTTTAAGGATGAGATTGCCTTACCACAAAGTATCCTTATTCCACAATATGAGAATCGAGCAAAAACGTCCCCTTAACAACCTAAATCGATTCCAACGTTCCTCGATGCTCACGAACACTTGAGTTTTGACCTTTCTCGATTTCACTATAAAATGAAGAGAATTTATTTAAGAGAAATGGATGAAGATTTCGGTCAAAGGGCTCTCTAAAACCAACCTAAGGATTCGGCAATTAAGCAAATAAAAACAAATTTAAAACTATCAAATAGGGTTCGTACCAAATATTCAAAGTTTGAATAAAATAGAATTGAGAAGAAAGAATGTGTGAAAAGCAAAGATACTTTCGGTTTAGGTAGATAGTCACTGACATTCGGCCATGGTAAAAGATTTTGAGAAAGAATAAAGATAATTCGAGAGATGGTTACAAGAACAGAGAATAGAGAAGAAGGAATAAGAGAGTGTTTATGCGTCGATTTCCAAGGATAGAAGATGAACAAAGAATTTGTCTTGGGTTTGATGCATAATCGGCCAAGAAGAAAGAAGAAGAATTTGACCTTTCAAATGATATGGTTTCGGCACAATGAGAAACTCTTGGGAAAAATGAAAGATAAAAAAAAATCAATTTGGCCTCAATGAAATGACCAAAATCAAAACAAAATTTACCTTTTGCACAAGACACATTCGGCTATGAGAGAAAACAAATGGAAGGAGAATAAGTGTTTTTTGGGAAAATAAGGATGACCAAAAGGGAGTATCACTAACTACACAACCTTACCAAGCCTACCTCAAAATTTTGGCCACCCACCTAACCCCAAAAATCGACCAAGTTCAAGTCAAAGTTGGCTACACCAACTTTCCAAAACATCTTCCTTGATAAGTGCCTTGTGTTCCCCCTTCATGCCTTAATCAAATGATTCCTTTCCCTAAGTTAACACTTGCCTTTATCCCATGGTCTTCTTGCCATAAAAATTCAAAGATCCAACTCATCCTAATCCTTATCCATGACCGACACATGCCATATAGATGCAAAAATTAAAGTCACCAAAACGCTATCCAAAGGATTCGAACCTCTCCCCTCAAGTCCAACTTAAAGCGCCATCACCACTTTGCCAATTACTCATCTTATGCCATCTTTTATCACTTAATTAACTTAACTTCAAGGTCACCTGATTTCTCTACACTAAAGTACTCTTTTACTAAAATTTTATTCTAATTCCAAGTAAACCTAAGCCTTCTCAAGACTATATTAAGCACACAATAAAAAAATATCATACCCGAGCTAACACCAAAGACAAGCAACATATTGATACTCAAATTTTTAGGATGTTACAACTATACTATTAAACAATAGGTGTGCTTGCCTTTATTGTGATCGTAGTTAGTTAGAGACACATCAAGTTTTTGGCGCCGTTGCCGGGGACTAAGATATTAGGAACACTAAATTTTTATAACTTTAGCCATTTTTATTTTATTACAATTTATTTTTATTTTATTTTTACTTTTCTAATTTTTCTTTTATTTGTTTCTGGCAGGTATTTCTAGTTTATGACTAGAAGGAACCCGTCAGGACCCTTGCTTTTTGATAGTGAGATAGAAAGTACCGCTCGCAAAAATCGTATGGGAGATAAGGTGAAGTTTACAATACATAGAGGAAGAGAAAGAGGACAATACTACTACTATCGAGGAGATGGCTGATAATAATCTGCTCCCTCCGGTGGTTGTCAAAAATCATGCTCCTCGTACTATCTACGACTATGCTAAGCCTTATTTAACTGGGGTGAATCGAGTATTGCTAGACCTACTATTGCTGCAAATAATTTTGAACTGAAACCTAACATTATTCAAATGGTCCAACAGTTTGTTCAGTTTGATGGTTTGCAAGACGATGACTCAAATACACATTTAGCAAATTTTCTAGAATTCTGTAATACTTTCAAAATAAATGGCATTTTTGATGGTTCCATTTTCCTTCGGTTGTTTCTTTTTTTGTTAAGAAACAAAGCTAAATAGTGGTTAAACTCGTTACCATGAGGTTCTATCACTAATTGGGAACAGATGACCGAAAAACTCTTATTAAAATATTTTCTATCGGGTAAAACGGCTAAGTTGAGGAATGATATCTCTTTTTGTGCAGATGGATTTAGAAACACTTTACGATGCATGGGAGAGATACAAGGATTTATTGAGAAGATGCCCTCGCCATGGGTTACCATTATGGCTACAGGTTTAAACCTTTTACAATGTTGTGAACCCCTCAACTAGGCAATTTATTGATGCAGCCGCCGGCGATACACTAAATAACAAAACCCCAGAAGTGGCTTATGAGTTTATAGAGGTTATTTCACTGAATAATTATCAGTGGCAAGTTATGAGAACAAAGTCGACAAAAGCCGCCAGTGTTTTCAACCTCGACGCAGTCACTATTTTATCAAACTAGGTAGAGCTTTTAAATAAAAAGATTGATGGCTTGTGTCGTTCTTTACAAGTACTGATAAACCGTAATTATAACATATTTTAATCCCACATTTAGTATGCTTTTGGATGATTTAGCCCTCAATTTATGTAAAAAGGTGCTCTTAATCCTTTCTTTTCATGTCTTATACTCAGGAAAGCACCCGAGAACGAAAAGAACAAGAAATAGGCTTAAAAAGGGGCCAATTTGGGCCAAAGAGGAAATTGACACTACCGACATTAAGCCACACTACCAGCATCGTCAAAATACTTCACACGGTCTAACCCCGAATCACACAACAGGCTCAAATAATGTAATCAAACACTACCAACTGTAATTTACACGGCGCAGTGCCACAGCGTGTGCCTCCGCCACGGGAGAGAGCAATTTCACTCGAATTTGGATACTTTGAGGTAAGGAAACACTTTCCAAAGTTTAATAAAACACCGAGTAGGAACTATACTCGAATTACAACACTTAGGGACCAAGTAAAGCATTCTAAAAGTCTATATAAATATCCTAAGTGCATCCTAGAGAAAGGCATCAAAGATAGGCCAAGGAGCCAAGCTAAGAAGGTCAGATTGAGGGAATTACTCGAAGATAGCCAGTTGATCCTTCCCAAGAAGCCAGAATTCTACTCAAGACGGCGGATTTCTCCTTCAATTCCTTCAGGGGGTTTTAGGGATTTCTTATGTTTTGTTTTATCTTTTCTCTTGAGATGTTTTTTTTATTATGAACTAAACCCCTCAGATACCTGAAGGGGTGAAACCTAGATGAATCTTGTTATTATTTTCAGAATTATATGATAAATACTTAGTTTGTTCTTAATTATGCATGCTTAATCCAATCTGATGTACTTAGGTGGAGGAGGAATAGAGCCTACTTAAGAGTAGATCTAACATAATTAAGCGGAGTTGATCGCACGCCTAGAGATAGGGTGACAAGATTTTGTCGGATTAGGGTGAAACCTAATATGGGAATCCATAGATCAATTTAGTGCTATTTTAGGGGTTTATTATAAGAGAACGAGAGCTCTTGTAACACCCTGAATTAATGGGCCTTTGCATTTGATGTGTGTTACGTTCAATGTGATAATTAGAGTGTTTAAGGGGTTCAGATTGGGCTCAAGTTTAGGCTGAGGCCTTAATCAATTTTCGGTTTGGGCAGTTTAGTGGAAAGTTGGATAGGTCCGGCCTTAAAAGATATTATTCGTTTATTAAAACACAAAAATGGGCTAGTGGCCCAGTGGATAGTGGCATGAAAAGTAGTAAGGGGATCCAAGGTTCGAGTCGCATTACCTACTTATTTTTAATTATTTTTAGCATCAAAGGAGGGGAGAGTGGGGGCGGCTAGGATGCTTTAAAATAGGAAGATTTATCTGTTTGGATAATATGATTATTATGCTGATAATAGTAGGGATAGGTGGTGCTATTTAGGCCTCTTCTAAAGGTATGAATAGATTAAGATAAAGAAGAAAAGATAGGAGTTATCTGCGAAAAGTTGTTGGTCAAATTCCATCTCCTAGAGAGGAAAGAAATCGGTTTCTTTATGGCAAAGGGGTGCCAAAATTTCCCCTACTATTTGATTAATTGTTAGTTATCAGGAAGGGCACTTTCGGGTTTTGATAAGTAAGTGCTGAAAATTCTCTATAAATAGGAGTGGTATCTCTTCAATTCTGGCATTTGAACCATATTCTTTTCTCATTCTCTCGTCAAACTCTCGTCATTCTCTCTGTAATTTCTTTTCTTTTGATTACTTCAAAAGTCAAATCTCTAAATCTTCACTTTCATTCAAAGGTCAAAACTCAAACTTTCTTCTCATCTCCATAGCCGAATACCTCCTATTCTCTTTTGTTGATTTCTTCATCAAAGCCGAATCTTCAGAGATCTCTTGAGATCATCCTTTCTTTCTGATCTTCTCAAAAGTCAAAATTCCCTAGGAGTTGCCGAATTCTCTATGTTAAGGTGAGTGTCAATTTCTTCTGTTCTTTTTCCCTTCTCTTTCGATTTTTTTGATACCATAGTCGAATGGCTAGTTGGTTGATAGGCCATCTTTAGTTTGACTTTTCCACTAATTCATGTTCTTTTGGGCGGCACCTTGGGAAATCAGAGTAGATCAAATTATCTAGATTCTGAAAACCGTAATCCATTAGTCTCTAAGCATCCTATCTATTTCGAGATTTCAAGGTAAGGGGTTTTCATTAGATTTTCATTAGATTCGTTATCGTACTTAAGATCTTAATCATACGATATGGTTTAACAACCCTATTTCGTTATAGTAGTTCTGACAAAGACTTTTGATGGAATCAAATATAGATCAGGAAAGAGAGGATCGGTCCGTAAACCCAATCCCTAAGTTTAAGAACGAGTGGTGTCTCATTGTTTGAGATTGGCCACCGAGTTGTGGACCAACTTCAATAGATCTTAAGTAGATATCAATGATCGGCTTCTGATAGTGTCGACATAGAGAGTGTCGTCTTAACGGTAACCAGGTGTGTAGATCCTTAACACATAAGTATTGTTGTAATATATATGTATGATATAGGCTAAAAGCTGGAAAGTGAGGCTGTATGAACAGTTGTAATACCCAAAAAGGGTAGGCAAGGGATGCCAGGTACGTAATCATAGAAACTTCTCTATGTGTATCGATGTATGTGAAAGTCTATGATCGATTTAAATGGCTTAATGTTTTGATTCTTGCATGTATGTATGCATGGGATAGGATTGATTGATTTATGGAAGGGAAGCAGGTCACGAGGCAATCAGTGGCTTTGCCACATAGGTTACATGGTGATCGGTCTTTATGACAGGAAGCATAGCTATCGAAATACTATAATGTATTTTCTGAGGTTCGCATAAGCAATTGGTGGCTTTGCCACATAGGTCACATGGCGATTGGTCTTTATGACAGGCAGCACAGCTGTCGACGTGGTGTGTAGCGGATAGAGGGTTGATTGTAGAAATCCCCACGGTGTGATGGTTGGTACGGGGGTGTGTAGAGGATGGACTCTTAGGTTTGTGATGGGCCACGTTGCATGAAATATTTTGTTACCATTGTGTATGGGCTAAGGGCCATAATGTGTTTGTGGGCCCAAGGCTTTCATGTGATTTTGAGATTTGCACACTGAGTCTTTGTGACTCACCCTTTTATTTTTCCCACTTTTCAGATGAGCAGTAGTTTGTGGACATGGAAGTCGAGGCGGACTCGAGGGGCCATTAAGACTATTATCTACATAGACTATTTTTGGTTTTGTTTTCATTTAAGTTTTAATTTTTGGGGAACATTTTTGTAATAAGGCCTCCATTACTTAGGTTTTTGATTTGTTTTTTTTTTGTGAAGTTTTTATAAACTTATGTTTTTTTTCCTTACAGTCTTAATTATAAAATGAAATGATAAATGGGCTTTTCAAACACAAACAATGTGAACGCTTAAAGTTGTTTCAAAAATTTCACAATTATTTGATTGACCGGCTATAATAAACTAAGATTTTCAAAACCCTTCAAGGCAAAGTTTTCAAGTTTCAACCTATAGCATACCAGATCCGGTCATGACATATAAATTGGGCTGGGTTTAGGGTGTTACATTTTTGGTATCAGAGCCCAGTTCAAAACTCGAGCTGTGAAACGGGTCTAGCAAAGGTTTGTAAAATGATGTAAGTTTGAGAAAATGCAATTGAGATATGGCCTTCGAGTCTCACTCTAGACCCGATCCATGCAGTTAAGTATTCTAACTCTTGATGTGGTGTGTATTGTTGGGCTTTAAAGGGACGTAGGCTAGTATGTTAGAATTGATGGACTTTAGGTTTAGTATAAACAATTCTCCAAATTCCATAAAACTTAATTTCTAATTAAACATGTCTGTGGACAAGTAACAGGGTTAGGGTGTGGTAACATGCATACGCATGTCTAGGATTGGATCCAGAAGAGCTTGGTATTTAAGCGACCATAGCGGCTCACCTCCTCTTTTCTCGAATCCTACCAAAAGCGTAGTGTTTGTTCACTCTAACCGAGAGGGCTTTTTGACGGGCCAAAACTTATAACTAAAACCCGAAAGGGACCAGCCACCCTATTTTTGTAAAATTATCCCTAGTTTTATAAATTTTTGAAATACCCTTGATTTGTCGAAACTTCTCAAAACTACCCTGGATTTGTAAAAATTACCAAAATTTATAAAATTACCAAAATACCCCCGATTGACAAAATTATCGAAATACCCTGATTGATAAAAATTATCAAAATACCCCAGATTACAAAATTACGAAAATACCCCTATTTTGTAAAATTGCCAAGATACCTTATTTTGGAAAATTACGAAAATACCCCTGTGGGATAAAATGACGAAAACACCCCTTAGTATTAAAATGACAAAAATACCCCTAGGTGATGAATGTGAGTTCATGGACGCTGCTTGTATGTAGATGTGTGATGGATGTTGTATGTATGTGTATTCTAAAACTAGGAAATATAGACTTGAGAACTAAACTTTGTAGATAGAATTCGAATTCGAAAGAACTACTGTTAAAACTACTTTCCATAAGACTGTCCGTTATTAATCAGTGGAAGAAAGTATTAATCCATAAAACTTCTAATCAGATAAATCGCGAATGGTAGAATGAGCATGAGAGGACGTGGTGTACGTGGCCGAGGTAGAGGTAGGATTGCTGTGTCAGAACCCATAAGGTCTGGTCGCGAGTCAGGAAATGAGGTACCAGTGCCACCACCGTAGAGGCGTAATTTTAAGATCGATGGTCGTGGATGATGTCAGATCTCGGATATGTTAAGGGTTTTGGAGAGAGTAGCTAGGGCAAGCATGGGCACAAGAGCCCGGAAGTCTGTGCCAGAGTGACTCAGAGCCAATAGGGCAGAGGTGTTTAAGGGAATTTCTTGTGTAGCTCCTAGCACAGTAGAAGTATTGGTTGGAAGCAATGGAGCGATAATGGATGATCTTGACTTGACTAAGAGGAGAATCAAGGAGTGGTGTCTCTCCTCCCGGACGAAGCGATCAATGGTGGCTTACGATTAATGATGGTACCGCTGTTGACCGTATCACCCAGATTACTTGAATGGCGCCCAAAGTATGTACATTAGGGACGAGCTCGTGGATGCGTGAAGCAGAGCATTCCCGAATCTAGTTCGTGGAAGTAGGTCGATGGCGACTTATGAAGCGAAATTTTATGCCTTAGTCGTTATGCTTGAGGATAGTGGCCACGTAACATGAGCGATGTGTTCATTTTGAGGACGGCTGAAGGATGATCTATGTGTTTGATAGCTCCACAACGAGAGTGGAATTTACTATGCTTGTGGAGAAAGTTAAGATAGTGAGGATGTGAAACGGATGGAAAAGTGAACCGGATAGAGATAGGGTGGAGGTAAGAGAAATTTTAGATCATCGTGGATAGCCGTGTGTACTCATAAAAGACCTAAGATGGATGGATCGAGACTGGTTGAGAGACCTGCTACTAGCCAAACACGAAAGTATGCTCGATGTGGTAAGTTTCATGTAGGTGAGTGTTGGGCGCAGCAATGGGAAGTGCTTTAGGTGTGGATCTATGGATCATCAGATAAGAGACCGCCCTCAACCACGGATGAGGTAAGACCCAGAGGTAGGGAAATGCTCAGCCGAGTAGAGGAGGGCAGCAGCCGCAGAGAGGTCGTGGTCTGGCCAGAGGTGGTAACGATTTCGGTCGGGGCCGTGGAGCACCAGGCCGATGGGTAGGAAACACTGAGGTGAGATAGCCGGGGTTGGTCTATGCTGCCAGACGTAGAGAGGAGGCTGATGCACCAAATGTTATAACCAGATATTTTAATATTTGGATTACCTTACACTAAATTGATTGAAATTGGGTCGACACATTCATATGTTGCTAGTAGTGTGTCTGGAACTTTAAGTTTAGATTTTGAAATTACCCCTAGGGCGATGATAGTAATTAGACCTTTAGGACAATCTATGGTAGTATATAAACTTTATCGGGAGGTACCCTTAGAAGTTCAGGGAATAGTTTTTTTGACGGATCTGATGGACTTACTGTTCGGGGAGTTCGACTTAATATTAGGCATGGACTAGTTGGTGAAGTACCAAGCCAATTTAGATTGTACAGCCAAGCGTATGGTGTTAAGAACCTCCAAAGGAGGTGAAGTGTTGGTGATAAGAGAAAGGGGGAATTGCCTGTCGAACGTAATGACTGCCCTAAGAGTAGAAAGAACGGTGAGAAAAGGATGCGAGGTAGTTTTAATGTTTGTACGGGCTTTGGAAGCCAAGGACCTAACTATTGAGGACGTTAGGACGGTGAAGGAATTTCTTGATGTTTTCCCAGAAGAGCTTCCGGGATTACCTCCGGATCGAGAAGTGGAGTTTGGAATTGATCTTCTTTCGGGAACAGCGACTGGTATCTATTGCTCCATATAGAATGGCGTCGAAGGAGTTGGTGGAATTGAAAGCACAAATCCAGGAGTTGTTGGATAGAGGGTTTATTCGACCAAGGGTGTCGCCTTGGGGAGCACCAGTGTTATTTGTTAAGAAAAAAGATGCTTCAATGCGTATGTGCATTGACTATCACCAATTGAATAAGTTAACAATCAAGAACAAGTACCCATTACCGAGGATCGATGACTTATTCGATCAGTTGAAAGGGGCCTCAGTATTTTCGAAGGTAGATCTGAGGTCAGGGTATCATCAGCATAAGGTCAAGGAGGCGGATATTCATAAGACAATGTTCGTAACTCACGTGGTCATTACGAGATCATGGTGATGCCATTTGGGTTGACTAACGCACCAACAAAGATTTATGGATATGATGAACCGTGTGTTCCAACCCTACTTGGATCGGTTTGTCGTGGTTTTTATTGATGACATCTTGGTTTACTCAAGATCGGAAGAGGAGCATGATTCACATCTACGAGTGGTTCTGCAGATTCTAAGGGAGAAGCAGATTTATGCCAAATTCAGCAAGTGTGAATTCTAGCTTAAGGAAGTTACTTTTCTAGGTCACGTTGTGTCAGCAGAGGGGATTAGGGTGGACCCTCGAAAAATAGAAGTAGTGTTGGATTGAAAGCCACCTAGATCTGTGGCGAAAATTCAGAGCTTTCTTGGCTTGGCCGGGTACTACAGAAGATTTGTTGAAGGATTTTCTCTGATTGTAGCACCGTTGACTAAGTTGCTACGGAAAGGAGTTCCGTTCATTTGGTCTGATAAGCAGCAGGAGAGTTTTGAGAAGTTAAAGAGGATTTTGATGGAGGCTCCGGTGTTGATTCAGGCGGAGGCTGGGAAGGAGTTTGTAATTTACTGTGATGCTTTACACACGGGATTAGGGTGTGTGTTGATGCAAGATGGAAAGGTTGTTGCATATGCATCTCGGCAGTTAAGACCGCACAAGTCAAATTATCCCACCCATGATTTGGAATTGGCGGCTGTAGTGTTTGCCTTAAAAATTTGGAGGCATTATTTGTACGGGGAGAAATCTATCATTTACACAGATCATAAGAGTTTAAAGTACCTTTTGACTCAGAAGGAGTTGAATCTAAGGCAGAGGAGGTGGATCGAGTTGTTAAAGGATAATGACTGCTCGATCGAGTATCATCTGGGTAAGGCTAATGTGGTGGCAGATACCTTAAGTCGTAAGGTAATCACTGACTTGAGAGCAATGTTTGCTCACCTTAGTTTGTATGATGATGGGAGCTTATTGGCTAAACTTCAAGTAAAGCCCACATGGGTCAGTCAGGTTAACGAGAAGCAGCAGACTGATAAGTTGCTAAAGGAGAAGTTTCTGGTAGGAGCCAGTGATGAATCAACGGGATTTAGTGTGAATGAGGAAGGGCTATTATGTTTTCAAGGGAGAGTGTGCATGCCAAAAGATCCTGAATTAAGGTATAGGATTTTGCAAGAAGCGCATGGTAGTCCATACACTATGCACCCTGGAGGGAGTAAGATGTATCGGGATTTATGAGAATAGTTTTGGTGACCAGGCTTAAAAAGAGAGGTGACCGAATTAGTGGGGAAGTGTTTGGCCTATCGCCAGTAAAGGTAGAACATCGCTACCATCGTGGATGTTACAAAGATAAAGATTCCACAATGGAAGTGGGAAAGGATCACAATGGTTTGTTAGTGGGCTACCTCTCACGCCTACTAAGAAAGATTCAGTTTGGGTGATTGTTAATCGCTTGATGAAGTTTGCTCATTTCCTATCGGTACGAGTCGATTACTCTTTACAGAAATTGGCTAAGCTGTACATAGCGGAGGTGGTGAGGTTGCATGGAGTACTGATATCGATCATATCAGACAGGGACACTAGGTTCACATCACGATTTTGGAAGGCGTTGCATCAAACGTTGGGTACGAAGATGGATTTTAGTACAGCGTTCCATCCTCAGACCGATGGACAGTCTGAGTGGGTAATTCAGATTTTAGAGGACATGTTAAGGGGTTGTGTCATTGATTTCAGAGGTAGTAGGGAGGAGTTTTTGCCATTGGCAGAGTTTGCATACAACAACAGCTACCAGGCTAGTATTCAGATGGCGCCCTATGAAGCGTTGTATGGACGGAAGTGTCGCACTCCTACTTGTTGGACAGAATTAGGGGAACGTCAAATTTTGGGTCCGAAGTTGGTTACAGAAACAGAAGAGAAGGTTGAGTTAATTTGAGCTCAACTAAAGGAAGCATCGGATAGACAGAAGTCCTATGCTAACTTAAAGCGTAAGGACATAGAGTTTGCAGTGGGTGACAAGGTGTTCTTGAAGGTATCGCCATGGAAGAAAGTACTGAGGTTCAGACGGAAGGGTAAATTAAGTCCCAGATTTATCGGACCTTATCGGGTGTTGAAACGAGTTAGACCAGTAGCGTATCAGCTAGAGCTACCTTCTGAGCTAAGCCAAATTCACAATGTGTTTCATGTCTCTATGTTGAGACGATATCGTTTGGATCCATCCCATGTAGTGCCACTGGATGAAATCGAGGTGAGACCTGACATATCCTTTGAAGAAGAACCAGTGGACTTGGATCGTGATGTCAAATTGTTACGAAGGAAGAAAGTTCCGTTGGTTAAGGTTCTATGGCAGAATCACGGCTCTGAGGAGGCTACGTGGGAACCGGAGGAAGCCATGCGACAACAATACCCACATCTATTCGGATCAAGTAATTTTGAGGATAAAATTTCTTTAAGTGGGTAGAACTGTAACACCCTAAATTAATGGGCCTTTGCATTTGATGTGTGTTACGTTCAATGTGATAATTAGAGTGTTTAAGGGTTCAGATTGGGCTCAGGTTTGGGCTGAGGCCTTAATCAAATTTTTGGTTTGGTCACTTTAGTGGAAAGATGGATAGGTCCGTGCTTAAAAGATATTATCCGCAGATTAAAACACAAAATGGGCTAATGGCCCAAAGGATGATGGCGTGAAAAGCAGTAAGGGGATCCAAGGTTCGAGTCGCATTACCTACTTATTTTTAATTATTTTTAGTGTCAAAGGAGAGGAGAGTGGGGGCGACTAGGATGCTTTAAAATAGGAAGATTTATCTGTTTGGATAATGTGGATATTGTGCCGATAATAGTAGAGAGAGGTGGTGTTATTAGGCCTCTTCTAAAGGTATGGATAGATTAAGATAAAGAAGAAAAGATAGAAGTTATCTACTGAGTGCAGTGTTGGCCAAAATTCCATCTGCTAGAGGGGGGAAGAAATCAGTTTCTTTATGGCAAAGGGGTGTAACATCTCGGATTTGGGGATATGCATTTTGTGCATAATTCAAGTGCTAGTAGGTTATGGGTATGCTTGGAGATATTTTAGGGGTTCCTAAAATTCTAGGATGGAAGGGAACGCTTTGGGAAAATTTTTAGAATTTAAGTCTAAAGAGGGGAAGCTTGGTAAAGGAGGCTTTAAAGGAAATTCCGTGTGAAGCATGACACAAGGAACCATGTGGTAAAGTGGCATGAAGGTGCAAGGGTGCAAGGGGAGAAGGTTGCGTCAAAGGGAGTACCAAGGGGGAGGAGGTTCGAGCAACGTGGGAAGCATTGGAGACTTTTATTTTTGGCGTTAAAAAGGGAATTGGGCTAAAAGGGCTTAAGGGAAGTTATAAGTGCTTTTGGACACAAAGAGCGCTTTGGTAAAGTGGTAAATGCGCCATTTAAGGGCCCTGAAATGACGCTTTGGCAAGGGCCTTGGTTGAGTCTTGTTGGCAGCAGGAAGGCGTGTTATTTTTTCTTTGGCGTTAAGACAAAGGGGAGCTAGGAAGGAGCTCTTAAAAGAATTGTTGGAAGTTTATGACACAAAGAAGCTAGCAGTGAAGTGGTCGGTAGCGTGTGGTGTTTCCAATGTGTCTTATGTTCAAACTTACGGAAGTAGGGGAAGTTTTATTTTACGCCCAAAGAGAGGAGCTAGTGGTCTGCACATAGACTCTCAAATAGATGAGGATAAGCTTGATGTTTCTTTTAAATTCTATTTGAAGAGAAGAATAATTATGGTTTTATTTTATTTATTTGAATAGGTGATTAAGAGATAAGATAGAAGATAAATGTGAGTTTTTTTATTTATTTCAAATGGGTGATAAAGAAATTAAATAAGAGATTATTATGGGATTGGATTAGAGGAAAGGTGGTGGTAGGCCAAGGGTTCTTTAAGGAGCAAATAAGTGCCGAATTTTGCTTAAGGAGTGTGTCCATCTTTTGATTTTTTAGTCTCCTTGTCAATCTCTTTGTATTTTTCTTCCTATTCTCTTTCTTTTCATAAAACCTTATTTTCTACTAATTTTCTTGTATAGCAATCCTCTAAAAGCCACTTAGTTTCGGCTTGCTCATCCCTTCAAGTGTTGACCAAAACTCCAAGTGTTTCAAGGCCATTTATGTTCCTTTCTTCTTATCTACTTGTTTCTTAGCCAACCTTATAAGCGTTATTTCCTTTTCTTCTCCATCATTATTTTGAGCCATAGCCACATGTGCGATACCTTTGAAGCCATTGTCAATCTCCTAGGGTGGTGTTGTCGATCTCTTGCTTTTAGTTTCGTCTCAAGTGTAGTGGTAAGTATTTTTCTTTAAACAATCGGTTTTGGGTTCTTATATTGAAACTAAGTATTTGATCTTGGTTTTTATAACATGGCCGAATGTCATAGTGCCATTAAGTATGTTCTTTTGTGTGTGTAGCCGAAAGAAGGAAGCATTGAGGAAGTCTCTTGGATTCGATTATCTAAGGTAAGTGTTAGGTACTATTCGGCCAAGGGCCATGATTATGGATTTATGCTTAAAACTGATACTAACAAGTGATTAGTAGGGATTTCGACTATTAAAGGTGCAAGTGTGTGATTTCGGGATTTGGAAGAAATAGGTAAGTGGGTTTGTGCTATTCGGCCATAGGCCATATTTGGTAATAAGGTTAGCCGATTTTAACTTTGATGATTTAGGACCAAATTGGCAGTAAGGAAGGAGGAAAACCACATTCCAAGATATGGTTAGATTCAAATAGTTTGGGATTTCGCTAAATAGTCAAAAGCGTAGTTATCGTGACCGCCTCTTGAATGTTTAAGTGTGTTATTATATGTATGTGTATAACATGAATGATAGTGAAATAAAGGCTAAGATGGTGGATACCCATAATGGGTAATCGATTTATCGTGTCAAGATTTTATGACGTTGATTTACATTTGATATATGTAAGAAATGTGATGGCATGTGATGTATAATTGTTCAAGTGATATATTTCCATGATATATATGTATGCATGGGACTTGGGATGTGACTATCGAAGGAAAGGGTGTACTTTATGTACGTGGTCTAATGTTAGCCTTGTGCTACATTGGCGCTTGATGTTGGCTATGTGCCTCATCAAGGAGGTGTTGGCTAGGTGCCACATTTCGCGGATGATAGCCGTGTGCATCACCGTGGATCGATTGATATGTGGGATCACTTATGTGATTGGTGGCTCAGCCACGGCCTTGTGCAGCAGGTTTACCAAGGTAAGTTATATGGATCACTTGGTTGATCGATGGATTAGCCACAGCCTTGGGTAGCGGGTCTGCCAAGGTAGGTGTAACAGATAGACACTAGGTTGGGTTGGGTTACATGTTGCATATTTATGTAAGTGGACTGTGTGGATATGGGCCAAGCCCGTATGTGGAGACTTGTGAAATAACTATGCACTGAGTCTGTTTGACTCACCCAAATTTTTCCTACATCGTAGGTGATGCATAAAGCTTGGACCGGGTTGGAGTGTATACGAGGTGGCCCATGCGAAAGATGTTTTACTTGTATTAAATATTTTATTATCAGTATTTTGGGAATTTATTTGATGTGATAAGGCCATAGTAGAACTACTTTACTTTGCTTTTATTTATTAAGCTTACAAACTTTAAATTCATTAAAAAATTAAGTAAATTTATTTTAAAACAAAGCCGAAACGTTTTGCCACCTAAGGTAAAGGATTTTAATAATGAAATAAACTTGTTTTCAACTCAAGCCCAACCCAAAACAATCTTTCTTTCAAAACACACAAGTTTTTCCTAAATAACAAAAGAATTTGAAATGGTTTACACCGGGAACATACCAGATCGATCAAGGCTCGTGGGAAGTTTGGGGTGTTTCAAGGGTGCCAAAATTTCCCTACTATTTGATTAATTGTTAGTTATCGGGAAGGGCACTTTCGGTTTTGATAAGTAAGTGCCAAAATTCTCTATAAATAGGGTGGTATCTCTTCAATTCGCATTTGAACCCTATTCTTTTCTCATTCTCTCGTCTTCAAACTCTCGGTCATTCTCTCAAATTTCTTTTCTTTTGATTACTTCAAAAGCCAAAATCTCTAAATCTTCACTTTCATTCAAAGGCCAAAACTCTGAACTTTCTTCTCATCTCCATAGCCGAATACCTCCTACTCTCTTCTGTTGATTTCTTCATCAAAGCCAAATCTTCATAGATCTCTTGAGATCATCCTTTCTTTCTGATCTTTTCAAAAGCCGAAATTCCCTAGGAGTTGCCGAATTCTCTGTGTTAAGGTGAGTGCCAATTTCTTCTGTTCTTTTTCCCTTCTCTTTAGATTTTTTTTTAGACCATAGCTGAATGGCTAGTTGGTTGATAGGCCATCTTTAGTTTGACTTTTCCACTAATCTTATGTTCTTTTGGGCAGCACCTCGGGAAATCAGAGTAGATCGAATTATCTAGATTTCGAAAGCCGAAATCCGTTAGTCTCTAAGTATCCTATCTATTTCTAGATTTCAAGGTAAGGGGTTTTCATTAGATTTCTGTTAGATTCATTATCGTACTTAAGATCTTAATCATACGATATGGTTTAACAATCCTATTTCGTTATAGTAGTTCTGACAAGGACTTTTGATGGAATCAAATATGGATCAGGCAAAGGAGAGGATCGAGTCCGTAAACCCAATCCCTAAGTTTAAGAAATGAGCGGTGTCTACTGTTTGAGATTGGCCACTGGGTTGTGGACCGACTTTTGAACAGCATCTTAGGTAGATAGCAGTCGTATCGGCTTCTGATAGTGTTGACATAGAGAGAGTCGTCTTAACGGTAACCAGATGTGTAGATCCTTAACACATAAGTATTGTTGTAATATATGTGTATGATATGGGCTAAAAGCCGAAAGTGAGGCTGTATGAATAGTCGTAATACCGAAAAAGGGTAGGCAAGTACGTAATCATAGAAACTTCTCTATGTGTATCGATGTATGTGAAAGTCTGTGAACGGTTTAAATGGCTTAATGTTTTGATTCTTGCATGTATGTATGCATGGGATAGGATTGATTGATTTATGGAAGGGGAGCAGGTCGCGAGGCGATCAGTGGCTTTGCCACATAGGTCACATGGTGATCGGTCTTTATGACAGGCAGCATAGCTGTCGAAATACTATAATGTATTTTCTGAGGTTCGCATAAGTAATCGGTGGCTTTGCCACATAGGTCACATGGCGATCGGTCTTTATGACAGGCAGCACGTTGTCGACGTGGTGTGTAGCGGATGGAGGGTTGATTGTAGAAATCCCCACGGTGTGATGGTTGGTACGGCGGTGTGTAGAGGATGGACTCTTAGGTTCGGGATGGGCCATGTTGCATGAAATATTTTGTTACCATTGTGTATGGGCCAAGGGCCATAATGTGTTTGTGGGCCCAAGTCTTTCATGTGATTTTGAGATTTGCACACTGAGTCTTTGTGGCTCACCCTTTTATTTTTTCCACTTTTCAGATGAGCAGTAGTTGGTGGACATTGGAGCCGATGCGGACTCGAGGGGCCATTAAGACTATTATCTACATAGACTATTTTTGGTTTTGTTTTCATTTAAGTTTTAATTTTTGGGGAACATTTTTGTAATAAGGCCTTCATTACTTAGGTTTTCGATTTGTTTTTTTTTTTATGTTAAGTTTTTATAAACTTATATTTTTTTCCTTAAAGTTTTAATTATAAAATAAAATGGTAAATGGGCTTGTCAAACACAAACAATGCGAATGCTTAAAGTTGTTTCAAAAATTTCACAATTATTTGATTGACCGGCTATAATAAACTAATATTTTCAAAACCCTTCAAGGCAAAGTTTTCAAGTTTCAACCCATAGCATACCAGATCCGGTCATGTCTTATGGGCCGGGTTTGGGGTGTTATAGTTCTACTAATTAACCTAGGGTTAGACGTTATTCGCCTCGAGAGGGGTTTAATATACGTTAGGGAGTCTTACGGATCAAACTAAGTGAATAAATTGTATGGTTCAGTGTTAGATAACAAGTGAAGTCTAGGTGGATTCTTCCTGAGGGTATCATTGTGATCAATTGAGTTTTCTTCAAGTTATTTCCCAATTCGTTCTTTTTGTCTTTGTGTCTTTAGCTTAGTAGTCGATAAATTAAATTAAATCAACCAATCACTCCATATTTTAGGCTAAATAATAAAAAGAAAGTAAGTATTAGTACTTTTAGTTCCTTTGGGTTCGACAATCCGGTCTTGCCCAAGCTATACTACTGTTCGATAGGTACATTTGCCTTTAATCATTGTCAGAGTTAGTTTCTAGGTTTGATCACATTCTTTATATATTTTAAAGCTCTGATTTCAGCGATCAAGTTTTTGTCGCCGTTGCTGGGGAACTAAAATATTAAGAAAACTCTATTTTTATTACTTTAGGCATTTTTTTATTTTAAATTTCGCAATTTATTTTATTTTACTTACTAAATTTTCTTTCTTTGTTTTCCTAGCAAGTACCTCTAGTTTATGACTACGAGGAACCCGAGAGGACCAGTAGTATACGATAATGATATTGAAGCTACTACTCGCAGAAACCGCAGAGAAATCAGGCGAGCCCTAAATTACATAGAGGAAGACCAAGAAGATAGATCCAATCCTACTGAAGGGATGGACGAGAATAACCCACCACCACCTGATGTGAGAGAAAATAATGCTCCACGCACCATGTTTGACTATGCTAAACCGCATTTAACAGGAGCGGAATCTAGTATTGTGAGGCCTGCTATAGCTGCTAATAATTTCGAATTAAAGCCTAACACAATACAAATGATTCAACAATTTGTTCAATTTGATGGATTGCAGGACGAGGACCCAAATACTCATATAGCTAATTTTTTGGAGTTTGGTGATACCTTTAGAATAAATGGCATTTCTGATGATGCCATACGTCTTCGGTTATTCCCTTTTTCATTGAGAAATAAAGCCAAATAGTGGTTAAACTCGTTACCACGAGGGTCAGTCATTACATGGGAGCAGATGACCGAAAAATTTTTATTAAAATATTTTCCACCGGCCAAAATGGCCAAATTACGAAATGATATCTCTTCTTTTGTGCAGATGGATCTAGAGACGTTATACGACGCATGGGAGAGGTACAAAGATCTCTTGAGGAGGTGTCCACACCATGGTCTGCCCTTGTGGCTACAAGTCCAAACCTTCTACAATGGTGTAAATCCCTCAACGAGGTAATTAATATATTCAGCCGCCGATGGAACTCTGAACAACAAAACTCCTGAAGCAACCTACGAATTCATTGAAGAGATGTCACCGAATAACTATTAGTGGGAAGTTACAAAAATGAAACCGACAAAATCAGCCAGAGTTTACAACATCGATGCAGTAACCATGCTATCAAAATAGGTAGAATTGATGAATAAAAAGATTGATAGTCCGTGTTCTTCGTAGGTACATCCAGTCATGCAATACGATGCAAGTGGAACCATGGCGAATCCTGAGTACCCACCCTACCAACCGGAAGCAAAAGCAAATAGATGAACTATATAGTTAATAATTTCATATCTAATAATAATCCTTATAGTAATACTTACAACCCAGGTTGGAGGAACCACCTAAATTTTTCATGGGGAGGTCAAGGAAACCAAGGAAATCAAAGGCAACAACCTCCTCAAAACTTCCAAAATCAGCCCTATCTACAAGAGAAGAAACCAACAAGCGACAGTTGAAGAACTTACTGAGTCATCCGGGGAACTCACTAAGTCGGTTGGACTACTTACTAAGATGATCTGTGAAATACAGTCAAAAATCTTTTCTAAAGAAACAAAATAGGTAAAAGTTGTTACATTAAGAAGCAGAAAGGAATTAGTCAAACCAAACAAACAAATCTCACACGAAGTTAACAAACCAAGAGATAAGGGGTTGAGAATGCAAATCCAATACGCAATGAAAGAAAACCACCAATACCATATCCAGCAAAGTTGAAAAAGGAACGACTAGACACCCAATACGGTAAGTTTCTTGAACTTTTTAAAAAAATACATATTAACTTACCCTTTGTCGAAGCTATTTCACAGATGTCGAAGTATGCAAAATTCCTAAAGGAACTCCTGACGAACAAAAGGAAGCTTGAAGAAGTATCAACAATTGAACTTAATGAAGAATGCTCAACCATCCTCCAAAACAAGTTACCAACCAAATTAAAAGATCTAGGAAGTTTTACTATCCCTTGTTTAATTGGTAGCTTGGATATTAAGAAAGCATTAGCTGATTTAGGTGCCAGTATTAATTTAATGCCTTACAAAATGTTTAAACAACTAGACCTTTGGGAACCAAAACCCACTAGGATGAGTATTCAATTAGCTGATAGATCCATTAAATATCCTAGAGGAATTATCAAAGATGTCTTGGTGAAAATTGATAAATTTATTTTCCCTATTGATTTTGTTGTGTTGGACATGGATGAAGACATTAATGTCCCTTTAATTCTAGGGCGTCCCGTTTTAGCTACTGCTAGTACTGTTATTGATGTAGGTGACGGAAAACTTGCATTAAGGATAGGCGATGAGGAAATTATTTTTCAAATTTATGATGCCATGCGATATTCTAAAGAACAAGATGATTCCTGTTATTTTGTTGATACTACTGACCATATCATTCAAAACTCAGTACAGGAAATCATCCATGACGACACGATGGAACTATGCCTGACTCAAGAAGAGGGGGGAGAAGATGAAGGCAATAAGATGAATTTGACTATATCATCATTCAAACAAATGAAAGAAGAAAGCATTGAAAATAATGATGAAACAAAACAGAAATCCTCCATCGATGAGCCACCCAAATTGGAATTGAAGTAGTTGCCAAAACATTTAGAATATGCGTTCCTCATGGACAACTCTACATTACCAGTAATTATCTCTTCAGAACTAGAACCTAAGGAAAAACAGGAGTTGATACAGGTACTAAGAGAACGTAAAAAGGCCATAGCTTGGAAAATTTTTGACATCAAGGGTATAAGCCCTCGTTCTGTACCCACAAAATTCTAATGGAAGAAGAATACAAGCCATGTGTACAACCCCAGAGACAATTAAACCCCAACATGAAAGAAGTGGTCAAAGCCGAGGTAATTAAACTTCTAGATGCAGGAATAATTTATCCTATTTCTGACAGCACCTGGGCAAGTCCTGTGCAGGTAGTTCCAAAGGAGGAATGACGGTGGTGCCCAATGAAAGGAATGAGTTAATTCCCACAATAACAGTTACAGGTTGGAGAGTCTGTATAGACTATAGAAAGCTGAATGGCACCACCAGAAAAGATCACTTCCCTCTGCGCTTCATAGATAAAATGCTAGAAAGACTATCCGGGCATATGTACTACTGCTTCTTGGACGGACTCTCCGGCTACTTTCAAATCCTCATAGCTCCTGAAGACCAAGAGAAGACAACATTTACATGCCCATACGGTACATTCGCTTATCATAGAATGCCTTTTGTATTATGTAATGCTCCTGCTACTTTTCAGCGTTGCATGTTGGCAATCTTTGACGAATTCGTGGAAGACATCATGGAAGTATTTATGCATGACTTTTCGGTATTCGGTAATTCTTTCCATCTTTGCCTTAAAAAATTTAAAACAAGTTCTAATGATATGTGAGGAAACAAACCATGTTTTGAATTGGGAAAAATGTCACTTTATGGTTAGAGAAGGGATTGTTTTAGGACATAAGATTTCTAGTAAAGGGATTGAGGTAGATAAAATAAAAGTTGAAACTATAGAAAAATTACCTCCCCCAAGTTTAGTCAAGGCTATTAGAAGCTTTTTAGGATATGCAGGGTTCTATAGAAGATTTATTAAAGATTTTTCTAGCATAGCTAAGCCTTTGACAAAATTACTAGAAAAAGATGTCCCTTTCAATTTCAATCAAGAATGTTTAGATGCATTTAATGTCCTCAAGGATAAATTAATAAATGCCCCGATTATAATTGCACTTGATTGGAATTTACCCTTTGAACTAATGTGTGTTGCAAGTGATTTTGCAGTTGGTGCAGTTTTGGGACAACAAAGAGACAAGCATTTTCAGCCAATTTACTACGCTAACAGAACATTAACACCTGCGCAAGAAAACTACACCACCACAGAGAAAGAATTGCTAGCTATAGTTTTTGCTTTTGATAAATTTAGGCAGTACCTAATGTTGTCCAAATCTGTCGTTTACACTGACCATTCAGCCTTTCGTTATCTTTTAAACAAACCCGATGCAAAACCTCGACTTATACGATGGATTTTACTCTTACAAGAATTTGACTTGGAAATACAAGATAAGAAGGGAGCAAAAATCTTGCAGCAGATCACCTCTCTAGACTTAAAAATCCACATACCAAATAGCTCGATGAAAGTGAGATTAACGATTCATTTCTCGAAGAACAACTCTTCTCTATAACACATTCTTAGGTACCATGGTTTGCAAATATTGCGAGCTATTTAGTAGCTAACATCTTGCCAAAAAGATTAACACAAAGAAGCGATTCTTTGCTGATTATTTTTGGAAGGACCCCTTTCTTTTCCGCATATGTGCATATCAGGTAATTCGATGATGCGTTACAAAGACAGAAGCAAGCAAAATCTTGGAGCATTGCCATTCAGGACCGTCAGGAGGACACTATAGTGGTATAAGACAGCACACAAAATACTCAAATCAGGTTTCTATTGGCCCACTCTATTCAAAGACGCCAACAGGTATGTTACCTCGTGTGATAAATGCCAAAGAATAGGTAATATTTCTAAACGTGATGAAATGCCTTAAACATATATGCTATCATGTGAAATATTCAATGTATGGGTTATTGATTTTATGGGACCATTCCCTAGTTCATTTGGAAACAAATACATCTTAGTGGCAGTTGATTACATGTCAAAGTGGGTAGAAGCGGAAGCTTTACCTACCAATGATGCTAGGGTAGTAGTTAAATTCCTCAAGAAATTGTTTTCCAGATTTGGGACACCGAGAGCCATCATTAGTGATAGGGGTACTCATTTCTATAATACTCAATTTGAAAAAGTCCTAAAAAAATATAGAGTATACCATAGGACAGCCACCCCATACCATCCTCAAACCAGTGGGCAAGTTGAAATGGCAAATAGAGAACTTAAGCGTATCCTAGAAAAGATGGTTGGATCGAATAGAAAAGATTGGGCATTAAAAGTAGATGATGCTTTATGGGCCTATGAACAACATTTAAAACACCTCTAGGAACATCCCCATACAAACTTGTATATGGGAAAAGCTGTCATCTACCATTTGAATTAGAACACAAAGCTCTTTAGGCTATAAAATTTTTAAATTTTGATCCTAGAGTTGCAAGAAAGAAAAGAATGATGCAGATGAACGAGCTAGATGAATAGAGATCTGAAGCCTACGAGAACTCAAAATTATACAAAAGGCAACAAAGCGACACCACGATGCTCGTCTAAAGAGGTCAAAACAATTAGAAGTAGGGGACTTGGTCCTGCTATACAACTCAAGGCTTAAACTATTCCCTGGAAAGTTGAAATCAAGATGGTCGGGCCCATTCACAATCAAAAAATTTTTTCGTATGGTACAATAGAGGTAACCCACCCCACCAAGGGCACATTCAAGGTAAATGGTCACCGACTAAAAATTTATAATGGTATAGATTTTAGGGACAAAAGGGAGGAGTTTCAACTCCGTGAACTTTCTTTTAATGAAAACAGGGAAAGTCTAGCTTAAGACTATAAACAAGCACTTCTCGGGAGGCAACCTGAGCACTAATTTATTAACATTTTTTTATTTATTTATTTATTTTTTTTTTTTTAGTTTTAATATCTGACACCATATTAAGTAACTCGATGAAGTGTAGATAGGGGTCACACGGCCTTACACAAGGGCGTGCACATGGCCATGCGAAAGCCAGGGGACGAGCCATAAGCGTGCTAGTAGTCGTGCACGAACAAAAATTTTTTTCTTATCGAACACGGGCGAGACTCACCCATTTTAAACAATCGTGTTTAAATACTGACATCTTAGACACGGGCAAGACATGACCGTTCCCCAACACCATAGGAACATACTGGCTTATTGAACACGGGCAAGACACGCCCGGTTCTAAATGACCGTGCTAAATTACTGACTTCCCAAGCACGGGCTGTACACGGCTATGCCTCACAACTATATGACCATACTGGCTAAATGAACACGGGCAAGACACACCCGTTCTAACCGCCCGTGCGCAAAAAAACCGATCGCGCCCAATTCAAAAAACGCAAAAAAACATGGCCATTTGAAAAAATAGCACGGGCGTGGCCCTTGACCGTGCCCCTACTACTATTTAAACACCTCAACCGTTCATCCTCCCCATTTAACCCTAAAAACAAAAATTTCAGCCCCCTCCTTACAAAATTCGGCCACACTCACAACCCCTACCCCCTCAAACCCTCGTTAACCACCGTTTCTTCTATCCAACCCGCACCAAAATCATCCACACACTTAACACCATTGCATGATGCACCCCCATGCCCTTGCTCCGGCTTTGCTCGTGCTAGAATACTGCAACACCGTCGTGCTCGACCCTTGTTCTGTAGAAACCCACCACTATCACCCCTGGTTCTTTCAATTATTTCAAATATTTAACTTAAAATTTGAAAATTTTCATATTAGTTTGTTTTATTTAGAATAATTTCTTTAGTTTTGAAAATGATTCATTTCTTAGAACTCATTTTAGAAATTATGTCAATTCTTGCAATCTCATTATTATAGCAAATATTTCTGACTATTTTTATCATTGTTAGAAAGATTGAATAAAGGTTTATGTTGACTATATCCTTTAACAATTGTCAAATTTGGTTGCTTATTGTGAAAATCATCGTGTTTTGCCTCAACTATTTCCGTATAGATGACAACCTGATACAACTATTATTTAAATATGCAAAACACTTTTTTCAGGTACAATATCATCATCTCGTGGAAAGATACCAACCACCCGAGTTCGAAAAAGCAAAAGGACCCAACTCATCCTCGGTGAGGGCCACTTCCGAGGTTCGACACCACTTCCTTCAATTTAATCAAGAAATTCAGGAAGCACGATACAGGGCATTTCGGGAACGGCCCTTAGGCACCTGGAAGGTGCATTGCTTGGGACGCCATAGAACAAGTCAGACTAGCAACCGATATCCGAGCCCTCATATCGACTGAACCATGGGAGCAGATCTTCTATATCATCGAGCCTACATACTTGGAACTCACATTCGAGTTCTGCACCACCTTCACTTTTCAAACAGTGATGACCAACTATGACGATCCGGGAATAGTACAATTCTATTTAGGGGGCACGGTACGTAGACTAAGCGTACCCCAATTTGGCGCAGCACTCAAACTATATACAGAGGAATTTATAGAAGGAAATAACCTCTCTGAGTTAGACCGTCAACTCCACCATACTCCACTAAACTGCTAGCGTAGCTTAAACCCCACCACAGGCATCTACGACCCAAGTCACTCTAAGGCGATAACCCTTAGACCACCCTTGAGGTATATCCATGCTCTTCTCGCTCATACCATCACAGGACGATGTGAAAGTACAGGTGTGGTAATCAAGCACCATGTCTACTACTTATCGTGCATGCCAGAAGGGCACATTTTCGACTTGGCATATTTCATCGCCTGTGCCATCCAACACCAAACGGAGCCGCATAGGAAGGAAATCTTATCGATGGGGCCATACATTACATGATTAGCTTGGCATTTTAGCCTTCTCGACACCGAGGCTCAGACCACTTCCCTCACACTGATCGGCCACATAGTACCTCGGGCATCCAAACGATGCTACACATGAGGATGATTAAACATCGTCAAGGGACCGACCCCCTTCAATACCATTTAGCGACATCAACAGACGATGGGGAGCCTGAGGATATTACTAATGTCGTCCCACCACCATCACAGGAGGCACCGATGCCGAGCCAGCAGTCATCCCATAAGTAACCACATTGGCAGATATCTCTACGCACCTCGACTAGTTCGAGCAAGTATTTCATCGACAACACTCGGTGTTTTGATGGGATAGAGGCCACCCTTCAACAAATATACCAGCACCTCCACATCTCATCACCAGCACCACCACCGAACCCAACCAATGATGAGGACCTCTGAGTTCTCTTAAATTGTTATTTTTAATTTCCTTTTATACATTTTATTATTTTTTTAGTTTTTAATTTAAACTACTTTTATATTATTACAAACTTTTATCATTGCTTATCTAACTATTCGAGTATCCCAACAAATATTTACTACACCAACAAGATTGTTAACTAGTAACCTTGCAGAATAAATTGCTCACTCCAAATACACAGACACATAACTAGGGGAAATTCAATAAGTCACCTGACGCCACATATTTTCCACATCCTCCAAGGATCTCATCCGAAATTCAGGGAGTGTCACTTTCTCCCCTCTCTTTTGATATTAATTCACTATTATTATCTATCTTTGTACATTGAGGATAATGTACATCTTAAATGTGGGGGTAAAAGTACCCAACTTTTTGCATCATCTCAATTCCTTGAATTTAATCCTGTTTTCAAGTAAGCTCCTCATATTACTAATTAGGATGAAATTTTTGATAATTTATGATTTTTATTGATATGTTTCTATTAAATCATTTATAATTGTGCATTGATGATTAAATTTGAAGAATACTAGAGAATCTATTTTTCCAGAATAAAAAATTTTCTAGGTTGTTGAACTGAATTTGAATATTACCTTGTAGTTTGAAATTTACAGGGATTGATGTCAAATACCCATAATTTTTGTGAGATTTTGAGCCTTACAGAGCATATATTCTTTTTCATGCTCACTTTATTGATAATGAGTGTGCCAACTTTGAACTGTTATTCTAGAACTTACCTCGATTATACATGTTGAGACCACATCTATGATTTGATATACTGAGATGACAAAGGCACCTAGGTTTTAACCCATTCACACCACTAAAAAGCCTACCCACATAATTAACCCCTAGTGAACCCTTTTTAATCCGAACAACCTTTTTATTGATTTCCCGCTAATATTAACCCAAAAAACCCTTTGAATTTGTTATCATTCTTTTGACTACCCTTCTATCGAGAATTGATTTGATCAGTTACCTAATTAGTTTATTTCAATTCATAAAGTCTTTTTTTTATTATGTATTTGCTTTAGTTTATTCTTAAAAAAAATTTAAAAAATTGAAGTATACTCAGTATTAGTAGCGTAGAAAGTGAGCTTGAACATTTAAATTTCAATTATTGAAGAAAAAGCTCGTATTATTATTAGTTTAAAGCTTCAATTGATGTAATCATTTATTTTCTAGTTCATTATTTTTAGTAGGTGATTTGTCTATTCGATCTCGATTCTAACCCTTTTAATTCAGCCTTTATCCACACCTTTAACCCAAGCCCTTTTACAACCTTGATTAAAGACCTTTTGATTTGTGTATCATCTCATATTATAGTGGTGGAGATTTGATTTTCAGGCAAGCCTATGAGATTAACTTTTCAGGTTCGACTATTGAGTGCTTAATTGTGAACCTTAAACACCTTTGAGTGATTTGAGTGAATCTTTAGTGAGGATGTTAATCCTTATCGGTTTTGAATCAAAGGTAATTATTTAGAAGAGGGAAGACACCTATGTTTTTCATACTACAAATTTATGACTTAGAATTGTTTGAATCTTTATGAGTCTTTGAGTTAAATTATCCATGTATGAATTATCTATGAATTATGATGAGGCATTATTGATAGGAATTAGGAATTGAGGAAAGTTCGTTTTAATTGTAAATTGAGAATTTTGTTTGAGGACAAGCAAAAGCTTAAGTGTGGGGGTATTTGATTAACCGTAATTATAACATATTTTAATCCCACATTTAGTATGCTTTTGGATGATTTAGCCCTCAATTTATTTAAAAAGGTGCTCTTAATCCTTTCTTTTCATGTCTTATACTCAGGAAAGCACCCGAGAACTAAAAGAACAAGAAACGGGCTTAAAACAGGCCAATTTGGGCCAAAGAGGAAATCAACACGGCCTAGACATTAAGCCACACGGCCGTGCATCGTCAAAATACTTCACACGACCTAACCCCTGAATCACACGTCCCTGCCTCAAACAATAGAATCGAAACATGGCCCAATCGCGATTTACACAGGCGTGTGGCCTGGTCGTGCCTCTTCCGCTGGAGAGAGCAATTTCACTCGGATTTGGATACTTTGAGGCAAGGAAACACTTTCCAAAGCTTAATCAAACACTGAGTAGAACTATACTCAAATTAGGACACTTAGGGACCAAGTAAAGCATTCTAAAAGTCTATATAAATATCCTAAGTGCATCCTAGGGAAAGGCGTCAAAGCTAGGCCAATGAGCCAAGCCGAGAAGGTCAGATTGAGGGAATTACTCGAAGATAGCCAGTTGATCCTTCCTAAGAAGCCAAATTCTACTCAAGACTAGATTTCTCCTTTAATTCCTTTAGGGGGTTTTAGGGATTTCTTATGTTTTGTTTTATCTTTTCTCTTGAGATGTTCTCTTTCTTTGTTATGAACTAAACCCCTCAGATACCTGAAGGGGATGAAACATAGATGAATCTTGTTATTATATTCTAAATTATATGATAAATACTTTGTCTGTTCTTAATTATGCATGATTAATCCAATCTAATATGTTTAGGTGGAGGAGGAATAGACCCTGCTTAAGAGTAGATCTAGCATAATTAAGCGAAGTTGATCGCACACCTAGAGATAGGGTGACGAGATTTTGCCGGATTAGGGTGAAACCTAATATGGGAATCCATAGATTGATTTACTGCTACTCTAGGGGGTTATTATAAGAGAACGAGAGTTCCACTAATTAACCTAGGGTTAGACGTTATTCGCCTCGAGAGAGGGTTTAATATACGTTAGGGAGTCCTACGGATCAAACTAAGTGAATAAATCATATGGTTCAGTGTTGGATAACAAGTGAAGTCTAGGTGGATTCTTCCTGAGGGTATCGTCGTGATCAATTGAGTTTTCTTCAAGTTATTTCCCAATTCATTCTTTTTGTCTTTGTGTCTTTAGCTTAGTAGTCAATAAATTAAATTAAATTAAAATAACCAATCACTCCATATTTTACACTAAATAAGAAAAAGATAGCAAGTATTAGTACTTTTAGTTCCTTTGGGTTCAACAATCCGGGCTTGCCTAAGCTATACTACTGTTCGATAGGTACACTTGCCTTTAATAATTGTCAAAGTTAGTTTCCAGGTTCGATCACATTCTTTATAAATTTTAAAGCTCTGATTTCAGTGATCAAGTTTTTGAGGAGAAGATGAAGGCAATGAGATGAATTTGAATATATCGTCATTCAAACAAATGAAAGAAGCAGAAATCCTCCATCAATGAGCCACCCAAATTAGAATTGAAGCAGTTGCCAAAACACTTAGAATATGCGTTCCTCGGGGACAACTTACGCTACCAGTAATTATCTCTTCAGAACTAGAACCTAAGGAAAAAAGAGGAGTTGATACAGGTACTAAGAGAACATAAAAGGGCCATAGCTTGGAAAATTTCTGACATCAAGGTTTTAAGCCCCTAGTTCTGTACCCATAAAATTTTAATGGAAGAAGAATACAAACCGTGTGTACATCCCCAGAGACGGCTAAACCCTAACATGAAAGAAGTGGTCAAAGTCGAGGTAATTAAACTTCTAGATGCAGGAATAATTTATCCTATTTCTGACATCACCTGGGTAAGTCCTGTGCAGGTAGTTCCAAAGAAAGGAGGAATAACGGTGGTGCCCAATAAAAGGAATGAGTTAATTCCCACAAGAACGATTCATGAGTTGGAGAGTCTCAGATAGACTATAGAAAGTCGAATAGCGCCACCGAAAAGATCACTTCCTCCTCCCTTCATAGATCAAATGGTAGTAAGACTATCCGGGCATATGTACTACTGCTTCTTGGACGGACTCTCCGACTACTTTCAAATCCCCATAGCTCCTAAAGACCAAGAGAAGACAACATTTACATGCCCGTATGGTACATTCGCTTATCGTAGAATGCCTTTTGGATTATGTAATGCTCCTGCTACTTTTCAGCGTTACATGTTGGCAATCTTTGACAAATTCATGGAAGACATCATGGAAGTATTTATGCATGACTTTTCGGTATTCGGTAATTCTTCCCATCTTTCCCTAAAAAATTTAAAACAAGTTCTAATGAGATGTGAGGAAACAAACCTTATTTTGAATTGGGAAAATGTCACTTTACGTTAGAGAAGGGATTGTTTTAGGACATAAGATTTCTAGTAAAGGGATTGAGGTAGATAAAGCAAAAGTTGAAACTATAGAAAATTACCTCCCCAAGTTCACCAAGGCTATTAGAAGCTTTTTAGGACATGCAGGGTTCTATAGAAGATTTATTAAATACTTTTCTAAAATAGCTAAGCCTTTGACAAAATTACTAGAAAAAGATGTCCCTTTCAATTTCAATCAGAAATGTTTAGATGCATTTAATGTCCGCAAGGATAAATTAATAAATGCCCCGATTATAATTGCACCTGATTGGAATTTACCTTTTGAACTAATGTGTGTTGCAAGTGATTTTACAGTTGGTTCAATTTTGGGACAACGAAAAGACAAGCATTTTCAGCCAATTTACTATGCTAGCAGAACATTAACACCCTTGCAAGAAAACTACACCACCACAGAGAAAGAATTTCTAGCTGTAGTTTTTGCTTTTGATAAATTTAGGCAGTACCTAAATTGTCCAAATCTGTCGTTTACACTGACCATTCAGCCCTTCGTTATCTTTTAAACAAACCCGATGCAAGACCTCGACTCATACGATGGATTTTACTCTTACAGAATTTGACTTGGAAATAAAAGATAATAGAGCTAAAAATCTTGCAGCAGATCACCTCTCTAGACTTGAAAATCCACATACCAAAGAGCTCGATGAAAGTGAGATTAACGATTCGTTTCCCGAAGAACAACTCTTTTCTATAACATATTCTGAGGTACCATGGTTTTCAAATATTGCGAGCTTTTTAGCAGCTAACATCTTGCCAAAAAGATTAACACATCAGGTACATCCAGTGATGCAGTGAAATACGAATGGAAGAGGAATGAACAATACAGAATATCCACCCTACAATCCTGGCATAGAAAGTGAACAGATGAACTATATGGGTAATAATTCTAGACCTCAGAATAATCCCTATAATAACACTTACAATCCAGGTTGGAGGAACCACCCAAACTTCTCATGGAGTGGTCAAGGAAATCAAAAACCGCAAACCCCTCCAAGATTCCAACCACCCTACCAGCAAGAGAAAAAGCTGAACCTTGAAGATATGCTAGCAAAATTTATTTCGATGTCAGAAACTCATTTTCAGAATCTCAAACAGCGTTGAAAATTAGCAAGCATCGATTCAAGAGCTTGAGAATAAAATTGGACAGCTGGCTAAGTTAGTTATCGAAAGGCAACCAGGTATTTTACTTAGTAACATCGAACCTAACCCAAAAGAGCATGTGAAGGCAGTTACACTAAGGAATGGGAAGGTATTGGTTGAAGCTGAAAAGAAGATGCCACAAGAAACTAATAAGGCAAAGGGTGAGGAAGTAAACGAGAATGTAACACCAGTATTTAAAGAGTATAAACTACCGATCCCATATCTGACAAAGTTGAAGAAAGACCACGTGGACGCACAATTCGGTAAATTTCTTAAACTTTTTAAACAATTACATATTAACTTACCTTTTGTTGAAGCTATTTTACAGATGCCGACATATGCAAAATTCTTAAAAGAGCTTTTAACAGATAAAAGGAAGTTTGAAGATCTATTAACCGTGGAACTTAACGAGGAATGTTCAGCTATTCTCCAAAATGAGCTACCGGCCAAATTGAAAGATCCAGAAAGTTTCACTATTCCCTATTTAATTGGTAGTTTAAATATTGAGAAAGTATTAGCTGATTTAGGTGCCAGTATTAATTTAATGCCTTATAAAATATTCAAGCAGCTTGGTCTTGGGGAACCAAAATCCACTAGGATGAGTATTCAATTAGCTAATAGATCTATTAAATATCCTAGGGAAATTATTGAAGATGTTTTGGTAAAAGTTGATAAATTCATATTCCTTGTTGATTTTTTTGTGCTTGACATGGATGAGGACGTTGAGGTACCTTTAATTTTAGGACGCCCATTTTTAGCTAATGCTAGGGCTGTTATTGATGTAGGTGATGGTAAACTTGTGCTCAGGGTAGGTGACAAGGAAATTATTTTTAAAATTTATGATGCTATGCGATACTCTAGAGAGCAAGATGATTCCTGTTATTTTATCGGCGCTATTGATCATTTTATTCAAGATTCTTTTCAGGAAATCATACATGAAGACACGTTGGAATTGTGTCTTACCCAAGGTGAGGAGGCAGATAACGATTAATCATTGTAACATTATCGAGTTTTAAAATTTATAAAGAGAATGATCGAACCTAGAAACTAACTCTGACAATGACTTAAGGCAAGTGTACCTATCGAACAGTAGTATAGCTTAGGCAAGACCGGATTGTCGAACCCAAAGGAACTAAAAGTACTAATACTCACTTTCTTTCTATTATTTAGCCTAGATTTTAAATGATTTGGTTGATTAACTAATTAATTACTAAACTAAGATGCAAAGACAAAAAGAATGAATTGGAAAATAACTTGAAGAGAAACTCAGTTGATCATGATGATACCATCAGGAAGAATCCACCTAGACTTCACTTATTATCTAACACTGAACCATACGATTTATTCACTTGACTTGATCCGTAAGACTCCCTAACGTATATTAAACCCTCTCTCGAGGCGAATAACATCTAACCCTAGGTTAATTAATGGAAATCTCTTTCTCACTTAATAACCACCTAGAATAGCAAAGAATTGAACTATGGTCTCCGAATTGTCTTTACATGCTTTAGTTAAACTTAATAATTTTCTAAGTTTTTATTTTGGGGTTGTAATAATGCCGCTAAATTTTATTTGGATGCTTACGATGTTATTTTATTTACTTATGCCATGCTACAAATGAAATTTTAAATGTTAAGTAAACCGGATAAAAGTAATTTTTCCCAACTTAATAACTTCTACGGGTTTTTCAAAGAAGTTACCATCGGGTAACAAAATTCACCAAGTCAATTATAACCTTGACGATTTTAAATTTTAAAACGATTAAATGTTTTCAAAGGCTTTCAACACAACCATGTCTATGAAAAGGCCAACTAAGTTTTCAAAACCCCTTTTTTCAAAAACCTTAGCCATATTTAACAAGTTTTCACCAGAAAATCAATGTCTATCAGCTTATACTCCGTGACATACCAGATCCGATCAGGACTCATGGGCCGGGTTTGGGGTGTTACATTTTTGGTATCATAGCCCGGTTCAAAACTCGGCTGTGGGGGGCCCCAAGGCCCAAAATGTTTGGTTTTTGTTAGTAGGCCTTATTATGATGTTTGAGAAACTATTTTGGCATGAACAGCATGGCACCGAGTCTCCGGCACCTATCCACCCAGGTAAGTACTTCTATCAATTTTTGTGAATTCTTTTGATGAAGGGTAGAAGAGTAAAATGGGAACGTAGACTACTAGAGTAGAATTATTGAACCCTAGGGTTAGCATACCCCAACTATGCATAAGATTTAATAATTACCTAAACAAACCCTGTGAGTTGTCACTAAGCAAAAGATGTGGCAATCGTTATATGCATGTCTAGGATTGGATTCGGTGGGGGCCTGGTATTTAAGCAGTCCTCGTGACTCACCTCCTACTCACTTGAATCCTACCTGGTGCGTAGTAATGGTTCATCCTAGCTGAGACGACGAACTCACAGGCTAAACTTGATAACTACAACCCGAAAGGGACTAGCTGTTTTGATTTTTGAAATAAATAAAACTTTATTTTAAAAAAAGAGAGACCAAAATACCCCTGGTTTGTAAATTACCAAAATACCTTCCGTGTGAAAATTTTTCAAATAGGAATTTTTAAAATATCCCTCTTTTGTAGAATCACTTAGAACCGAATTTTTGGAAATCATTTTTGGTGAAAATGCCCTGAATGTGAAAAATTACCAAAATACCCTTAGGGGTAAAATTACAAAAACGTCCCTAATTTATGATATTTCCAAAATACCCATAGTTACAATCAAAATTTCCATTATATATAAAAGTGCCCAAAAACCTTACTTTGCAAAATATCGAAAACATCATGATTTTAGGAAAATTACAAAATTGCCCTAACCAACAAAATTACCAAAATGACAAATTTTGCAACACCATCAAAATGGAAGATAAATTCTTAAAATAACTCCCAAAGTTTTACAACTTTTAAAATATCCCTGATTTATCAATTTTACAAATTCACCCTAATTTGTGGAAAATTACCAAAATGCCCCGAGTTTCAAAATTACCAAATACGGGATTTTAAAATTTTCCAAAATACCCTAGGAAATTAAGAGTTTTAAAATAATTTTGACAAAATCATCCGAGAACACAGATTTTGAAAAATTATGAAAATACCCTCAGAGAACAAATTACGAAAATACCCACAGGTAGTGGAAAACAATCACCATGAAATCAACAACGTCTCTTTGATTGAATGAATGAAAGACTCTGTGTTTGTATGATTACGAAAGAACCACTTCTAAAACTCACATCATAAAACCTCATCGCGGATAACCAAGTGAAATACTAATGCATAAAATTCTTAAACAGATAAACGCGATCGTTAGAATGAGTTCAAGAGGTCGTGGACGTTAAATCGCGTGGCGTGGTAGAGGTAGGATGACCACGCCGGAGCTCGCGAGGTCTGGTCATGGGTCTGGAAATGAGTGCCGGATCTGCCGGCGGTGGAAACTGAGTTCCAAGATCAGACTGGTGAAAATGATGTCGTGTCTCAAGTCAGTATTCACGGTATTGAAGCGGGTTCTTTGAGGCAAAGCGAGTGTAGGAACCCGTAAATCGTATTTGAACAACTCGGCTAGACTAACGGGCAGGTATTAGAGGAGTATCGAGTAGCGCCAGTCTTGTGAGTGTTGGTTGGAATCCATCGAAAGGATTATGGGTGACTTGGATTTCACCGAGGAGAAGTTGAAGGGTATAATCTCCTTACTTCGGGATGAGTCATATCAGTGGTGGCTCACCGTAAGGGATGGAACGGTGGCTGAAAATCTTACTTGGGAATTCTTCAGGGATGCCTACCAGAAGAAGTATATCGGAACCAGTTACGTGGATGCACAGCGAAAGGCTTTCTTGAACTTGGTTCAAGGCAATAAGATGGTGGCTGAGTATGAGGCCGAGTTCCTCCTGTTAAGTAGATATGCTCGTGGTATGGTGGGTACCGAGCATGAACGCTGTGTTAGATTTGAAGATGGGCTTAGAGATGAGCTTAGGATGATGATAGCTCCACAATAGGAACGGGAGTTTGCTGTCTTAGTGGAGAAATCGAAGGTTGCTGAAGGGGTAAGGCAGTCGGTTAGACGAAATCAAGATAGAAATTGGAATAAGAGGAGCTCGGAACCTTCAAGGTTCTCGGGTAATGAGCAGAAGAGGACGAGGTTTGGTTGGTCGGATCAAGCTGCTAGGCCTGCCGCTGTTGCTAATCCTCAATGGCCGCCACGGTGTGATAGGTGTGGCAAGTCTCACAAGGGGGAGTGTTGGAATGGTAATCGTGGATGCTTCGAATGTGGGTCTATGGAGCATCGAGTTAAAGACTGTCTGAAAAAGGCAGCTAGACTGAGATTAGAGGGTGAGGATCGTGCACCGAACAGGAGGGATAACCAGCAACCACAGAGGGGTCGAGGTGCAGTTAGGGGTAATGGAAATGGCAACGGGCGTGGCCGAGGTGCTGAAGGTACAGAGGCGAGGCAACCAAGGCTGGTTTATGCAATTGGCCATCGCGAGGAGGAAGATGTGCCAGATGTGACAACGGGTATGCTCCTTATTTCTGGAATACCCTTAATTGCTTGATTATTGTAGAGTTTTCTTGTTTTGCTAGAGAAGTGCCTAAAACCTTGGTTGTGAATTTAGAGATGGTGCTTAGGAAGTAAGATAGTTTTATCAGAGTGCATAGCATAAGCGTAGTACGGTGAGTTAAGATGTACGACTATTCGTTAGTAAGTAATTTCGAGGACGAAATTATTTTTAAGGGGGGTAGAATTGTAACACCCTAAATTAGGGGTTGTTAAAAATTCAATTAATTTCCAATGTGTGCTTAAAGAAATAAATAATATGACTTTATTTGGCATGATTTAGGGTCTAGAAATAGCCCCAAATTAGGTCAGATTTGGAATTAAAAATCTTTTTTTAAAAGTACTTAAAAGGAAGGAAGCTAGGGGATAGGGGTTAAATAAAACTTTGGGCGAATCGTGACACAAAGAAATCCTTGGCTAAGTGGTTCCATGCGCCACTTGAGTGTTGGAGGTGAAGCGCAGATCACAGGTTCGAGTGGCTGGAGGGGCGTTTTGCGTGTATTTTTTTTATGCGGTGATGGGCTTAAGTAGGAAGGCCTTAAAATTAATTGGAGAAGGTTCATGGCATGAAAGGCAGGTTGGTGGAGTGGCATGGGGCACCACTCAAAGGCTTGGGTTTAAGGTCTCGGGTTCGAGACATAAAGGACGCAAGAAGTTTTATTTTTTTTAGGCTTTGGCATTAAAGGATAGAGTGTCAAGAAGAAGGCTTATAATTAAAAGGTGAGGGCTTTATGTCATGAAAGTCAATTGGGAGAGTTGGTTTGGGGCGCTTAAAAGGGGTCACATCTTTGTTGAGGAGCTGGTTTGAGCCCAAGAAGCAGCATGGATTTTATTTTTTTTCCCTCTTTGCTGCTGGCGTGAAGGAGAGTAGGTGTTGGCTGCTATTTGGACTCCTTAAATGATAGAGATAAGGCTTAATTTTTGCACTTATTCGGCTGGAAGGGAGTAGTATTAGTAGTTAAATTTCATTAAACTTGCTAAAGAGGTGATTAAGGGATAAGAAAAGATAAATTTAATTTAAATAAAAGCTGGAATTTATCACCTAGAAGAGAGGTGTTTGCCGAATTTTGGACTCCTTGGGGCTGTCCATATTTTGATTTTTGCTACAGCAAAGAAGTGAAAAAACTCCAGCAAACTCTTTTCTTTTTCTCCCTTCATTGTGCTGTCGAAATCTCCCTTGTTTCTTAGCCAAAAATTGTTCAAAATTTCTAGCTTCTCTTGCTTATTGTTAGCCGAACATACCCCTCTTCTAATCTAAATTTCCAAACCTTCCCACTTGTGATAGCGAATCTTCTTTTCCCCAACTAGGTCTTTGTAGAATTACATAGTGTGGTAAGGGATCTCTTTAATCTTTGTTCTTGTTATGGCTAGCCGAAATCCGGCATTTGTTGATAGTGTGGTTAACTATTTCCCTTCTTAGGAATCGATTTCCCATAAGGTACTCCGGGATTTTGATGTACTTAATCCAACCCTTTACTCCTCTAGCAATCGGTTTTGGTAAGTGAATAAGCTACATTCGGCCAAGGGCCTTTCGATTAAAAAGTTTTTGTTAAATGCCGAAACTAACATGTGCCATGGATTTAGGGACTAATTAAGGCTTCGGGATTTGTTTGGAAATCAAATCCGTTCAAGGTAAGTCCCTTTGATACTACTTGGTTTGGCCGAATAGGCCTAATGTCCCTAATTATGTTAATGGCTAATTATAGGTTAAGAGATCTAACGTTATAGATCGACTTTTCGGGATCTAGGAGTTCCTAGAAAGCCGTGTGTAAGATCTCTCTACACTTTATTAATTTACATGACTTTAATGTTTGCTTTAATCTTTTGGTTGTGATTAGCTTGTGGCATAATCATGGATTTCGGGTAAGTCCCCTAACTTGTGACTTTTGTTAAATGATTTGCATGCCATCACATGATATTAAATACTATGACATGATATATAATAATTGATGTATAAGCATGTGATGGTGGGATTGATGAGAGGAGGGGGATGATTTATGGACTGTCGTCAGTGGTTTTGACCACAAGATGGGTTGGCCCCATCAGACTATTTGTGACCTATGGTCATCAGTGGTTTTGACCACAAGATGGGTTGGCCCCATCAGATTATTTGTGACCTATGGTCATCAGTGGTTTTGACTACAACGATTGATTATTTGCGACTAAGTCCCAGTGGTTTGGTACCACCAGTGGTTTTGACCACACTTGATATATTGTGACCTATGGTCATCAGTGGTTTTGACCACACGATGGGTTGGCCCCATCATTTGAATTGTGACTTTAAGTCATCAGTGGTTTTGACCACACGGGGTAGAAAAGGAGTATGGATGGCTAGTTGGGTTGCATGTGCATGTTTATTAATGAATTGTTTATGAGTTGTATTTTCCGGGTGGGGGATTTACATACTGAGTCTTGGTGACTCACCCCTTCCCTTAACATTTTGCAGATGAGTAGATCGCGGAGATGGACCCGGAGAGGACTCGAGGCGGCCATGCTTGTCGTTGGAATTGTCTTTACATGCTTTAGTTAAACTTAATAATTTTCTAAGTTTTTATTTTGGGGTTGTAATAAGGCCGCTAAATTTTTATTTGGATGCTTATGATGTTATTTTATTTACTTATGCCATGCTACAAATGAAATTTTAAATGTTAAGTAAACCGGATAAAAGTAATTTTTCCCAACTTAATAACTTCTACGGGTTTTTCAAAGAAGTTACCATCGGGTAACAAAATTCACCAAGTCAATTGTAACCTTGACGATTTTAAATTTTAAAACGATTAAATGTTTTCAAAGGCTTTCAACACAACCATGTCTATGAAAAGGCCAACTAAGTTTTCAAAACCCCTTTTTTCAAAAACCTTAGCCATATTTAACAAGTTTTCACCAGAAAATCAATGTCTATCAAAACGCTTATACTCCGTGACATACCAGATCCGGTCAGGACTTATGGGCCGGGTTTGGGGTGTTACAAATGTCCATATTTTTTATTTTTAGCACCTAACTAAAAACTAACCAAATTAATAAAGCGCAGGTTTCCCTACCCACACAGCCTTGCACACGGGCGTGGTTGTGGCCGTGTGGACACCACAAGTAGGTACACTAGCGTGGCGGAGGCTGTGTGAGAACAGGACGAAAATTTTCCCAAAACACGGGCTGCGATAAAATACCATGGCCGTGGTCAACACTGGCTAAAGAACACGACATGTGATAACAACACACGGGCGTGCCTTATGACCGTGGTCGATACTGAGTAAATGACACGGGCAAGTGACATGCCCGTGCCCAAAAGTCATGGTCGAAGCTAAGAAAGTCACACGGGCGTACGGCACGCCCGTGCCTATAGGTCGTGGTCGATACTGATTAATTAACATGGGCATATGAACCTCTACACGGGCATAGGAAAAATGAACGAAGCATCACACGACCGTACGATTCAGCCGTGTATGTGACATCTCGATTTATGGCGTAGTCGAAATAGTGGTGCGAGACCAGAAATTCGAGGTATATGTATGAGTTTTTGAGGTCTATGCCATGTTTGCATGTTAGTGTGAGAGTTTTATGAAGCAATTTTATAACACCCCTAACCCGAATCCGTCACTAGATTAGGGTTACAAGGCATTACTGATCATAACACAGTTCACACAGATATTCATTATTAATTCCACAACTCAAAATTTAATCACATCAATGTTTGAAACTTAATCAAAAATCAAGTCTTAAAATCATAACATACATAACATTTCATAATTAAAAACATAATCCATCATCTATCAAACCATATTATTATATAGCTTCTGCACAGGTACAAATTTAAACATCAAACGAACCATTATACCATGCTCATATTTCCTAATGTGAAAAAAAACATATCCAAACATAATTACCGAATCAATATCAACTTATTGCATTAATCAATACATGACTTTACCATTTCACATGTTATGCACCTTAATCTAAGATTAATTAATCATACGGCATGCTAACTATACATACACATAAACTCATTTAAACATGCCTCATTTCAAGACTAAATATACCTCTTCTCTTAACACAAGTATATGCGCATATAAACATATTGATTTGAACCATTTTGAGCACAAATAATACTAAAGGTACACCTGATTCACATCCTAAAAAAAATACATACACATAACCAATCACTTAACTACAAATTCGGTTATCCAGGATAACTTTAATACCTAACACATAGACCATATCACTTACTCATTGATATGAGTTTAATACTTTGATCGAAAATACATATATACATTATTCACCATTTCTAGACCAACTCACCAATGCTAGCATACCATTTCAAATTAACAAATATCTATAGTATAGCATAGTCTACACGTATGAATACAACCAATTCCATTATTAACATTTAACTAAGCATTTAACTACACAATTAAATCACCATTGCCGAACCACAAATTAGATTAAAACCATTATCTATATTTACAATTTAAGCTAATACATGACTGAAAAATCACTATCATTAGCATCATAAATGATCCACAACCAAAACATATCCATCATCCATATATCAAGTTTACCACACACATATATCATAACCAAATTTATTTAAACATCTAAACATTAACTTTAAGAACAAGCCATTTTCGCATGGCTATATATATATATATCTATACAAATTTCAAAACCAGACATCATATTACTAGCCTATATGTAACATCCTAGAATTTAATTTTTTTTATGTGTTGCATTATTTTGGTGCTAAGCTAGTTAGATTATTAATTTTGTATGTTGAGGAGGTCCTGAGAAGGCTCGAGATTTATTTGGACCTAGTAAAAACTTTTGGTATTTAGCACTTTAAGGAGATGGAGTAAGTGTCCTTATAGCATATAGAAATAATTGAGTAAATAGCTAGCATAAATAAGCAAAGGGTAAAGATGTTATGGCGCCACATGTAATACCTTGAGGGAAGAGGTTCGAATCACTTTGTGTGCAAATTTTGACTAATATTTTTGCACTCTTTCCTTAAGTGTCGGCCAAGAAGTAAACATGGCAAGTTTGACTTCTTTATTTTGGCATGGTGGCTAAGAAATAAGGTAAGGTTGAGGTTGAGGAAAGGAATCAAAAGAAATAGGTAAGTAAGGGGGACAAGAGGCTTATTTCATGGATAGTGTTTTTGGAAAGTTTGGGTGGCCAAACTTTTATCCTAGGGGGGATGCATGTGGACGGTTTGGGGCTAGAGTGATAGCTGGATTTATGCTTGAAGTTTTGGTGAGGAGTTAGTTTTGGTCTAACACCAATTTGATCAATTGTGTCTTTCTCTCAAAATTCCATTTCACCTAGTCGAATTTGGTCATTTGCAATTGGTAAAATTTTGGTTGCTTTGGCCAAACTTCTATAGACAACTTTGGTATCATTTCTCTCTTCTCCCCAAACTCCTTTTCTTCTCTTTGCTAAAATTTTCAAGCCTTGAGTGTGCATATTTTTTGGTTTTCTTTCTTCTTGCCGAATGTACCTAAGCCATTGAAACCATATTATTCATTCTTTCTCTTTTAAAAAATCGAAACCTCACAAACCCTTCTTTTCATCTCTTTTCTTTTTACAAAATTTTCCAAACACCTTTCTTCTTCCTCTCAAATCAATATTTTTCATAACCGAATATTATTGTTTGTTTTTACCCCATAGCCGAATCTTCTATTTCATCCATATTTTCTTCTCAACCGTATTACTACTTATACTTTGATCAATTGGTAAGTGATTCATTTCAACATTTTATTTTATTTTTCCTCCTCTTAGTGCCAAATCTATACCTTGGTGTGGGATGGCCATATTGATCGAGACCATCACTTTGTTCTACTTTCTCAATCGAGACCATTTTTCCCTTTTTTAGCATTCTAACTGGAAGCCGAACATCATTCTAGCCTTAAGTCGAATGGAGAAATCGGATCCAATATTAATAAGGTAAGGAGTTCTTATGGATTATTGGTATTATTCAATATTCGATTGGTTGCTAACAGATTAATAATTTGAAATAATCGACTGTAAGTTTTAGGGTCAAATCACTCAATATATTCTACCTTTGGATATAGTGGTAAGTGATTCAAGTGTAAGTGATACAAAATCTTTTGGAAATCCGAGGCTAAATTTTGGTTGGTATTGTTCTAGGTTATCGACGAGTGGTTTGTTAGGAAATCGAAATCAGGTGTGTAACCTCACACTGTTTTCCGTGGGTTTAGAAATTAATGTCATATTGGTAGTAAACAGTTTGATTCAAATCGTATTAAGGTGAAACCAGGAAAATTGGCATATATCTCAATATTTGATAAAATTATTAACACCGTGAAAGATTTCTAAAATACCTTTAATATGTGGGCCAAATTGATATATTTGATATGTGGGCCAAATTGATATATTTGATGCGTGGGCCAAATTGATATATGATTATGTGGGCCGATTAGTATTTGCTATATGGGCCGATCTGAAAAATTTGCGAAAATAGGCAAGATGATATTTGCTTAATGGGCCAATCTTGATAAATTGTTATAATGGGCCATAAAATTTGTAAGAAATATCTGAATACATTGTTGTGAATTGTTATGCATTATATACATGTTTTGCATGGGATGGGATAATGATGAAGAGAAGTTACGGTAGCTCTGCTACATAAATTTGGTGGCCATACAAATCTAAAAATGGCATTGCCATGTAAATTACATTAATCTGGTGGATTGTCCAAAATTTGATATAAATGGCTTAATGCCTACGTTTGGTGTGTTAGCGAGTGGGTGACTAAAGCTCCCCACGGGTGTGTTGGTTGGTATGCAATGGTGTGTAGCAGATGGAAAATTAGGTTTGGTTTGGGAATTGCATATCATATGCATATTATATATATGATACCTTTACGTTATTGTAAATGGGCTTGGCCCAAATAAATACTTAATGGGATTTTGGCCCGGTGAATAATGGTAAATGGGTTACACACTGAGTTACGTAACTCACCCCGTTTCCTTACCCTTTCGGGCAATGATCAATGATGGAGACTTAGGTCGTGGATATCTTCGTGGAGGCCATCTTGCCAAAACGATTAAATTTGGAATTTTGGATTTCATTTAATACTTTTAATTATTTATTATTTAGAAACACCCACACCCTACCACGAGAATGGACCGGATCGGTATGTTCTAAAGTAAACCGGTTTCAAACCTTTTAGTTACTTAGAGAAAATTTGTAAATTTTAGAAAAACTATTGTTTTGAGTTGGGCTTAGGTTGTAAACCCATTTATTTAATCTTGTAAATCCAATTTGAGGTAATGTGTCCAAAATAGATCTTAGCAAAATATTAAAAGTAATGTAAAAACAAAGAATAATCCATTTGGGCCTTATGGCCTTATTACATCAAATACACCCCAAATAAAATTAAAGAGGTATTAAAATCAAATAATGTCCAAATTTCGAATAAATTCTTCAAGTGATGCATGGCCTCCTCATGGTCTACCGGCTGTCCGTCCTTGCTCATCGCTGAAAAAATAATTCCCACAATGGGGTGAGTCAGCAGACTCAATGTGCACACAATACTATCAATCAATAATTGAGCATTCACGTTTAAATCATCAAGTCCATATAATAATAGAATTCATGATGCAACCCAACCCAAACCTATAAGCCATCCGCTACTCTCCACCGTACCAACTTTTGCACACCGTGGGGACTACTAAGTCGACCCTCCATCCGCTTACTCTCCACGTTGTGTCATTAGACACTATTGTAACCGGTTACCAAAATTTCGCAATGTGACCGTAGTCGACATATTTAAATCGGTGAGACCAAGTCAACACCTAAATTTCGCAATGTGACCGTAGTCAACATATTTCGTTGGTGAGACCAAGTCAACACTGCTCTCCCCTTTCACATAAATCCAGAATGCCCTAAAACATGTATATATATATATAGCATAATTTAATTTCATGTTCATATTCATATATTCGCATGTTATTGAAATAACATTTTTTCACAATCCTATCGGAAGTAGGAAGCATTTTGGTACTTTTTGTCACATGTGTGGTACATAGCCACATTCATATTATTATTCATATCGATAATTAAAATATTTAACCATAATATATCAAAGAATAGTAAGGGTACACACCTTTTCGCTTAATAGTTTCCTTGATATCTTGAGAATCCCGATCTAATTTTAGATCTATTAATCCTATATTCGACCCACCAATTAAAACACATTAATAACCCTTTTTAGTCAAAACCAAATCCTAGTAGGATTTGTAAGGAAAAACTCACCTTTTGATTTGGTGATTACACAAATCCGGAAGTTTGGGTTTTCCTCTACTTGATATTCGCCAACCCTTGTAGTTCAATATGGTTAGTTTTTCGACTTTTCAATAATTAAGGAATTAATTTAGATGATCTCACCACCATTGGCGAATGTTTGAGGCTTACCTTATAGATTTCCAAATCCCGAAAGTTCCTTTTGTCTTGAATATCCGTCGAAATTCCTAAAATTCATATGTTAGATCCGATCTAACTTTAATAAGTAAGAAGTTGGCCTTTGGCGATTGTGCCTCACCTTAAATCCTTGATTTTGAAATCCCAAACTCTCCCTTTTCATTCGGCCATGAGACATAGAAAAGGTTATTTCCTTGTTCTTGATTAATCGATTTAGAAGAACAAAATTAATTGTTCTTACCTTAGATCCTTGCTCTTTGTAATTGATGATGGTAGAAATCTAAGGAATCATGGTGGATTCGGCCATGAACAAGAATGGAATTAGTACCTTGATTTTGGTAAAAAGAAAAGAATAGAAGTTGACTAATCCACGATCTTACCTCTTTTGATGTTGTGGATGATTCCTCCTCTACTTAGAATCAATAAGGATTGAATTTTGATAGTAGAAACGAGGAAGAAAATAGAAAAGAGAGGATGGTTCCTTGCTTAGGAGAATTCGGCAATGAGAGGGGGAAGTGAGAGCAAAATTTCGGCAAAGTTGATGAATGAGATGAGAGTATCACTTTTCCTCTTTTAACTGAAATTGTTAGACCAAGAGTCCAAAACTTGGCCACTACTCTCCCAAGTGATACTTTAATCTTCATTAATTATCACTTTATTAAATTAAAATAACCTTTAATCCTTCTTTTAATTCCTTATTTATCTTAGTGAAATAAATCCTCTATTTATCACTTTAATTTGACAAGTTTCAATAAAATAAAACTCTTCCCTTTCAAGCCAACATGTGTCATCCATCCCTAGCCTTGGGAAACAAAATTAAACCTTCAATAATTGCTTTCCATGTGACTCGAACTCAGGCCATTAGCCATAAGCCTTAAGTGACACTTCGTGCCACTTTTCCAAGCTTGATTGTATGACAAAATTCACCAACTTTTTCTTTTAAGGCCCTCCCGCCCTTATCTCCTATTTTGGGCTTTAAAATTTGTCATTCCCTTATTTCTAAGTTTCCTAAAATTTTCAGCAGCGCTCAGAACTTGCCATTTTTCTTACATCCTCGTGTTTCCAAAATGTTTAGGTTTCCAAAATGTTCTGGTTTCCAAAATGTTCGGGTTTCCAAAATGTTTAGGTTTCCAAAATGTTCGGGTTTCCAAAATGTTCGGGTTTCCCAAAATGTCTAAGTTTCCAAAATGTCTAAGTTTCCAAAATGTCTAAGTTTCCAAAAATGTCTAAGTTTCCAAAATGTCCATTTCCATTTCCATTTTCATTTTCATTTCCATTTCCATGCATTTCTAGGTTTCCAAAAGTTTCACAAATTTATTCATAGTACTTGAAACTTGTCATTTCATACAATTAAACTGAAATGCATAGGCCTATTCAGGATGTTACGCTTCTACCCCTTAAACAAAATTTTGTCCCCAAAATTTCCTAACTAAAATAATTGAGGGTATTCTTGTCTCATCGCCTCTTCATCTCCCATGAAGCCTCTTGGTTCCATGATTGCGCCATAGCACTTTGACTAGAGGAACTGCTTCTTCGTAGTACTTTCACATCACGTTCCAAGATCCGAATCGGTTCTTCCTCATAGGATAAGTCGGCCTTAGTTCCACCTCTTCAACCGGTACCACATGGGATGGATCCGATCGATAGCGACGTAACATGGACACATGAAATACGTCATGCATTTGTTGCAATTCGGTGGCAACTCTAATTGGTATGCCATCGCCCAACTCGCTTGATGCTTGATAAGGCCCTATAAATCTTGGGCTTAGCTTTCCTTTGCCAAACCTCATTACCTTCTTCCAAGGTGAGACTTTCAAGAACACTTGATCTCCCACTTCAAACTCTATTTCCTTTCGCTTAAGGTCCGCGTCGACTTTTACCTATCGGAGGCTTCCTTCAACGGTGTCTAATTAACTCAACCTTCTCTTGGTTTACGCCACCAACTCGACCCAAAACTCGGCGTTCTCCTAACTCGGTCCAACAAGTAGGTGTTCTACACTTCCTTCCATACAATGCCTCGTATGGTGCCATCCGAATCTCGGCTTGATAGCTATTGTTGTAGACGAATTCAGCTAAAGGCAAGTAATCTTCCCAACTTCCTCGAATTCCATTACACGACCTCTCAACATATCCTCCAACACTTGTATAACTCGTTCGGATCGCCTGTCGATTGTGGATGAAAAGTCAGAGTGAAGTCTAGCTTAGTGCCTAAAGCTTGATGAAGTGCTTTCCAAAATCGAGGCGTAAACCTTGGGTCTCTATCGGAGATGATCGACTTGATTTTCGTGTAATCTCACAATTTCATACATACGACTTAGCCAACTTCAAGAGAATAATCCATTCGATTTGGGATAAAGTGTGCGGACTTGGTCAAACGGTCCACAATCACCCATACCGAGTCCTTCTTAGTAGGCGTAAGGGAAGCCCACTAACGAAGTCCATGGTAATTCTTTCCCACTTCCATTGGGGAATTTCGATTGGTTGGAGCAATCTGATGGAACTTGGTGTTCACCTTAACTTGTCGACCGTCAAACATTTCCCACTAATTGGTCACTTCTCGCTTGGTCGGACCACCAAAATTGTTCCTTAGATCTCTATCTGACTTGATGCCTCCGGGATGCATGGCATAGGGCTACCATGCGCTTCCAAGAATCTTTTGTCTCAACTCCTTATTCTTGACATACAAACTTTACCCTTATAGCACAATACTCCTTCATTATTGACATCATAATCCTCTAATCCCCTTGCGTGCTTCTTTGCAACTTAATACTTAAGTCATCATCACCAACCGTCCTCCTTCACTTCCTTTAGCCATGTAGGCCTGGACTTGCAACTCGCCAATAGGCTTCCATCATCATATAGACTTATATGAGCGAACAAGGCCGTAGATCCGTTACAACCTTCGAGCTTAGGGCATCGGCTACTACGTTACGCCTTGCGGATGATACTCTATCGAGCGATCGTAGTCCTTTAGCAATTCCACCCACCTTCGTTGCCTCAAGTTCAACTCCTTCGAGTTAATAAATACTTAAGGCTCTTGTGATCTGTGTAGATAATCGACCTTTCTCCATAAAGGTAGTGCCTCCAAACCTTAAGGCGAAAACCACCATTGCTAGCTCTAAGTCATGAGTTGGGTAGTTAAGCTCATGAGGCCTTAGGCTGCAGAGACGCATAGCGACTACTTTACCATCTTGCATTAACACACGACCTAACCTCAGATGCGAAGCATCACAAGACACCACAAATTCCTTTCCCGCCTCCCTTTGAATTAACACTGGAGCCTCTGTCAAGACCTTCTTAAGCTTTTCAAAGCTCTCTTCTGCTTAGTAGTCCATTCAAAGGTACTTCCTTCCTTAGCAACTTGGTTAAAGGCGCGGCTATTGACGAAATCCTTCCACGAACCTTCCGTAATAGCCCGCCAAGCTAAGAAACTTGGTTTCAGCCACGGACCGAGGTGGCTTCCAATCCAACATCGCTTCGATCTTCCTAGGGTCCACTCTTATTCCTTCATGCGGATACCACATGCCCTAAGAATGCCACCTCCCTAAGCCAAAATTCGCACTTGCTGAATTTGGCATGAGCTTTTCTCCTTAGTACTTCCAACACGACTCGGAGATGCTCATCATGCTCTTCCTCCGACTTCGAATATACCAAAATATCATCGATGAACACGACGACGAATCTGTCCAAGTAGGGTTGGAAAATCCGATTCATCATGTCCATGAACGCGGCTGGGGCGTTTGTCAACCCAAACGGCATCACCACAAACTCGAAGTGACCATATCTTGTCCTAAAAGCGGTCTTGTGGATATCAGCCTCCTTCACCTTTAACTGATGGTATCCTGATAGTAACCGATCTTGAAAACATCTGCGGCTCCACCGGTGATCGAACAAGTCCTCGATCCTTGGCAAGGGGTACTTGTTCTTAATGGTCAGCTTATTTAACTAACGGTAGTCTATACACATACGCATAGTTCCATCCTTCTTCTTCACAAAAAGGACCGGTGCTCCCCATGGAGACACACTGGGTCGGATGAACCCACGATCCAACAGTTCTTGGATCTGAGCCTTTAGCTCCACTAACTCCTTTGGTGCCATTCGGTATGGAGCGATTGACACGGAGCTGTCCCGTAATAGTTCAATTCCAAATTCGACCTCCCCATGCAGGGGTATTCCGTGAACTCCTCCGAAACACATCTACAAAGTCCCTTACTGTCCTAACTCCATTAACACCTTCCTCCTTCCCACCTATCGCACTTACAAAAGCTAAGAACGCTTTGCAACCTTTCTTAACCATCTTCTCAACCTTGGTCTGAAAACTACATTAGATAAATAATTCCTCCTTTCTCCGATCATTATTACCACTTCATCCTCCGGGTTCTTAATTCCATACGTTTAGCACTTTACAATCCAACACGGCTCGGTGTTCCACTAACCACCCATTCCAAGAATAAGCTCAAACTCTCCAGAAGGTAACTCCATTAAGTCCGCTCGAAAGTTCACTCCACGAATCTCTAGGGGTACATTCCAAAGATCTTGTCTACCACTATAGCTTGGCCTAGTGGGCTTACTACGATCATCCGCCTATCGAGAGTTGAGTCTAGGCCTAATGTTTTCACTATACTACTTGCAACATAGGAATGGGTCGAGCCCACATTAATCAAAGCAAAGTAGGGTTTGTCAAAATAAAGAACGTCTTAGGTTATTACGTCCGTGGCGTCTCCATCTTCCTTCGACAAACCGCATAAACCAAACCCGGTTGTCTTGCATCAAGATTAGTATTACCTCGTACCGTGTTCCACTACCGCCTCTGCACTCACTACCACGGTTATTCAACCACGGCCCGTTGAGGTCGCTGTCGCCTCTACCGGTCAGCTAGCATTCGAACTACCGTCGGCTCTCGTGCAGTTGTTTGGGGCAATCCTTAAACACATGGTCCTTGGACCCACACCTAAAACATGCTCCTATCTTTTTCCAACACTCCCACAGATGCCTCTTTCCACAATATTCACAAGGACGAATCCGCACTTTGTACCGACTTGTTGATTACTGGGCCCATCAACCCTAGGCCTCTTGTAACCCTTTCCTGATGACCCAAACCCTCTTTTGGTCTTATTCTTGTCCACGGTCCGCTTAGTAGCATCCTTAATCCCCTCGCCACCTTGGCCTTTTCTACCAAAAAGAGAATTCCCGCTCACGATGCGGTGCTATCAACATCTTAAATCATTTCTCAACCCGTCCTCAAACGAACACAAGATTCATGCTCGATCGCCACTACCCCTCGAGCATAGCGGCTCAATCTCGTAAATTTCGCCTCATATTCTGCGGACTTACTCCCTTGACTAATCCTAGAAAAGCCTTCCTCTGCTCATCAGATACACGGTTCCCACATACTTCTTCCGAAAGGCCTCTTTAACAAATTCCCGTGTCAAGTTTTCACTATGGTACCATCACGAGCAGTCAACCACCATTGATCGCTTCATCACGTAACAATGCTACCATCCCTTCGCTTTTTCCTCGAGTCGATCAAGCTCATCCATGATGCGTCCGTCGCTTCTAACCAATTTTCGGTGTACTAGGTGCCACATTGGATACTCCTCGAAACATTTCGCTCCATTAGCTCGAGTCGTTCAGTAATCGACTTTCGATTTCCTCTATTTCCTCGCACGGCCACCAATTCCAAAACTTCGCGAGCGACTGCGACCTGACCTCTTCCTCCGTCTCGAGCCTTCTTTGCTCAACGTTGATACCGGGTGGTGGTGGCGGTGGCATCTCATTGTCGGACCCTTGTCCCGACCTAACGGGTTCCGACACGGTCATCCTTCCTCTTCCTCGACCACGACGGCCACGTCCTCTAGAGCTCATTTTCTAGCGTCGGGATCTGATTAAGAAGTTTTATGAATTAGTTATTTGTTCCACTTATTTATCGAAGAAGTCTTATGAAAAGGGATTTTAGAGTGGTTCTTTCGTATCATACAAACACACAGTCTTTTCCATTCATTCATCCATCCATCAAACAAATATGAACTTAGTTCATTCGGAGAAACGTTGTAGTTTTTGTTGTTTGTTGGTATTTTCCACTACCCGGGTATTTTTCGTAATTTTGTCCCATCTGGGTATTTTCGTAATTTTGTCAAAATAAGGTTCCTTGATGTTTTGTCAAGAATTATTTTGAAAACTTCCAAAGTCTAGGGTAACTTGGAAAAATTTTAAAAGCAAGGGGTATTTGATAATTTTGACCTCGGGGTACTTTGGTAATTTTACAAATCGTGGTAAATCGAAAATTTAATAAATTTGGGGTATTTCAAAAGTTGTAAAACTTTGAGGGTTCTTTTCGAAAAGTGTTCCTTCAAAATGGGGATGTTGCAAAATTTTGGAAATTAGGGTCATTTTGGTAATTTTGTAAGTTAGGGCAATTTTGTAATTTTCCAAAATCACGGTATTTTGGTATTTTACAAATTAGGGTTTTGAATGTTTATGAAATGTTGAAATTTTGGGTAAAGTTGTTGAGTAGTTGAACATTTTACAAACCAAGTGCGTTTTGTAATTTCACCCCTAAGGGCATTTTTGTAATTTTCGTAGATCAAGAGTTTTTTGGAAAAATGTTGTAAAAATAATCTTCTCGATTTAAAAGAGAAGTTTTAAGGGTTTGAATAAAACTAGGGTTTGTTGTTTTGTTCTCTCTTTTTTTTTTCAAAACATGGTTTGGTTCCTTTCGGGTTTTAGTCATTATGTTTAGCCTATGACCGAGCCCTCTTGGTCGGGGTGAACCAAAGCTACGCACAGGCGGGATTAGTGTGGAGAGGAGGTGAGTCACACTGACCGCTTAAATACCAAGCTCCCACCAAACCATTCCTAGACATGCGTGAGAGGTTACCACACCACCGAGCCCTCGAGTTATGGTGAGCCGAAGCTACGCACGGTAGGATTCTGCGAAGAGGAGGTGAGTCACTAGGATCGCTTAAATACCAAGCTCTTAGGATCCAATCCTAGACATGCGTACAAGGGTTACCACACCACTAGCTCAGTGACTTAGCCATAGGTTGGTTTAGTACATTAAGTCTTATGTGTTTGTGTTTGAGTAGTCTAATCCTAAGGTTCAAGTTCCTATCATTCTATTCTACGTTCCATGCCTTTTCTACCCTTATATAAATCACAAAATCACACATATAGTTAGGGGTACTTACCTGGTGGACTGCGGGTCGGAGACTTAAGGGCCATGCCAAAAAGCCTGCTTATGTTCAAAGAAAATCATTTGGCTCACTTTGAAAATGTTTTGGGCTGAGCCCACAGTAGAGAGTTTAAAATCTGGCTCGATACCAAATGAAACACCACACCCACCCACGAGAATGGACCGGATCTGTATGTTCCTAAAGTAAACCGGTTTCAAACCTTTTACGTTACTTAGAAAAATTTGTAAATTTTAGAAAAACTATTGTTTTGAGTTGGGCTTAGGTTGTAAACCCATTTATTTAATCTTGTAAATCCAATTTGAGGTAATGTGTCCAAAATAGATCTTAGCAAAATATTAAAAGTAATGTAAAACAAAGAATAATCCATGGGCCTTATGGCCTTATTACATCAAATACACCCCAAATAAAATTAAAGAGGTATTAAAATCAAATAATGTCCAAATTTCGAATAAATTCTTCAAGTGATGCATGGCCTCCTCATGGTCTACCTACCGGTCACATCACGCTCATCGCTTTGAAAAAATAATTCCCACAATGGGGTGAGTCAATGACTCAATGTGCACACAATACTATCAATCAATAATTCGAGGCATTCACGTTTAAATCATCAAGTCCATATAATAATAGAATTCATGATGCAACCCAACCCAAACCTATAAGCCATCCGCTACTCTCCACATTACACAACCTCATTTTTAGTGGGGACTACTAAGTCGACCCTCCATCCGCTACTCTCCACGTTGTGTCATTAGACACTATTGTAACCGAAGTTACCAAAATTTCGCAATGTGACCGTAGTCGACATATTTAAATCGGTGAGACCAAGTCAACACCTAAATTTCGCAATGTGACCGTAGTCAACATATTTAGTTGGTGAGACCAAGTCAACACTGTTCTCCCCTTTCACATAAATCCCGAATGCCCCAAAACATGTATATATATATATAGCATAATTTAATTTCATGTTCATATTCATATATTCGCATGTTATTGAAATAACATTTTTCACAATCCTATCGAAGTAGGAAGCGTGCCTTGGTACTTTTTGTCACATGTGTGGTACATAGCCACATTCATATTATTATTCATATCGTATAATTAAAATATTTAACCATAATATATCGAAGAATAGTAAGGGTACACACCTTTTTAAGCTAATAGTTTCCTTGATATCTTGAGAATCCCGATCTAATTTTTAGATCTATTAATCCTATATTCGCCCACCAATTAAAACACATTAATAACCCCTTTTTAGTCAAAACCAAATCCTAGTAGGATTTGTAAGGAAAAACTCACCTTTGCCGATTTGGTGATTACACAAATCCCGGAAGTTTGGGTTTTCCTCTACTTGATATTCTACCAACCCTTGTAGTTCAATATGGTTAGTTTTTGACTTTTCAATAATTAAGGAATTAATTTAGATGATCTCACCACCATTGGCGAATGTTTAGAGGCTTACCTTATAGATTTCCAAATCCGAAAGTTCCTTTTGTCTTGAATATCCGTCGAAATTCCTAAAATTCATATGTTAGATCCGATCTAACTTTAATAAGTAAGTTGGCCTTTGGCCGATTGTGCCTCACCTTAAATCCTTGATTTTGAAATCCGAAACTCTCCCTTTTCATTCGGCCATGAGACATAGAAAAGGTTATTTCCTTGTTCTTGATTAATCGATTTAGAAGAACAAAATTAATTGTTCTTACCTTAGATCCTTGCTCTTTGTAATTGATGATGGTAGAAATCTAAGGAATCATGGTGGATTCTACCATGAACAAGAATGGAATTAGTACCTTGATTTTGGTAAAAGAAAAGAATAGAAGTTGACTAATCCACGGATCTTACCTCTTTTGATGTTGTGGATGATTCCTCCTCTACTTAGAATCAATAAGGATTGAATTTTGATAGTAGAAACGAGGAAGAAAATAGAAAAGAGAGGATGGTTCCTTGCTTAGAGAATTCGCAATGAGAGGGGAAGTGAGAGCAAAATTTGACAAAGTTGATGAATGAGATGAGAGTATCACTTTTCCTCTTTTAACTGAAATTGTTAGACCAAGAGTCCAAAACTTGGCCACTACTCTCCCAAGTGATAATTTAATCTTCATTAATTATCACTTTATTAAATTAAAATAACCTTTAATCCTTCTTTTAATTCCTTATTTATCTTAGTGAAATAAATCCTCTATTTATCACTTTAATTTGACAAGTTTCAATAAAATAAAACTCTTCCTTTCAAGCCAACATGTGCCATCCATCCCTAGCCTTGGGAAACAAAATTAAACCTTCAATAATTGCTTTCCATGTGACTCGAACTCAAAGCCATTAGCTATAAGCCTTAAGTGACACTTGAGCCACTTTTCCAAGCTTGATTGTATGACAAAATTCACCAACTTTTTCTTTTAAGGCCCTCCTGCCCTTATCTCCTATTTTGGGCTTTAAAATTTGTCATTCCTACCTTATTTCTAAGTTTCCTAAAATTTTCAAGCTGCTCTCAGAACTTGCCATTTTCTTACATCCTCGTGTTTCCAAAATGTTTAGGTTTCCAAAATGTTCGTGTTTCCAAAATGTTCGTGTTTCCAAAATGTTTAGGTTTCCAAAATGTTCGGGTTTCCAAAATGTTCGTGTTTCCCAAAAATGTCTAAGTTTCCAAAATGTCTAAGTTTCCAAAATGTCTAAGTTTCCAAAATGTCTAAGTTTCCAAAATGTCCATTTCCATTTCTATTTTCATTTTCATTTCCATTTCCATGCATTTCTAGGTTTCCAAAAGTTTCACAAATTTATTCATAGTACTTGAAACTTGTCATTTCATACAATTAAACTGGAAATGCATAGGCCCTATTCAGATGTTACAATTTGAATTAAGGTTGTAATAAGGCCTTTGGATTAATTTTTGGTTTTGTTTATTGTTTGATGAATTTATAAACTGCTTAAAGTATTTTAATTGATATTTTAATTTCTAAAAAACTTAAATAATCAATTTATTCAAAATGAATATACAAAAGTATTTCATAAAAATTTTCATATTTCTTTACTCGAAATTTACTCGTAAAAATTTTTATCAATTCTTTTCAAACTAAAATATTTTAATTCCTTATAAAATTTACTCGAATTGTTAACGATATTTTCAAAATTTCGATTTATAAGATTTTGTATCTCAAATTGTCGATTTATCAATCAAATCTAATTTTAATATTTTGTCTAAATTTTGTAGTCTGTTTTACTTGATTTTTGAAAGACTTAATGGTTTTTCACATGTGACATGTCAGATCTGGCCTTAATGCATGGGTCGGGTTTGGGGTGTTACATTTTATGATATCAGAGCCCGGTTCGAAAGTCGACTGTGGTTTGGGTTCAAAAACATTTTTTTTAAATGAAAAATTTAGAACGTATATTTTTAAAAGTAGTATGGCACCACGGGTATCCGGCATCAAGGCAAGTAAGTGTATATTATTTTATGATTATGATTATGGTGATATGACTATAGGAACACTCTAGAACTTTTAGTTTTAGATGTTGAAACTATAGAGATTGAGACTATAGGATGCGAATACGAAAACGACTTTGCTTCTTATGTTTCATAAAACATTGTTTAATACATATCGAAATAGTATACTGATTCATAAGACTTTTAATCAGATTAAATCGAATTAGCAACTATGAGCGCTAGAGGACGTGGACGTGGTAGACGTGGCCGTGGTAGAGGCTGAGGTGCTAGGGTTGTGTCTGAAGTGTCGGGACACATGTCGAAAATGGACGCACCTGCGTCACCCGAGACTGAGACTGGATCACATGATCGTATGAGGGAAGACATTGCTCTATCCCAAGCAATGTTGCGAGTCTTAGAAAGGGTTGCTGGGGCTAAAACTGGACCAGCAACTCGTGGATCAATTTCGGAACGACTTAGATCAAGTGGTGTCGAAGTTTTTAGGGGTGTCTCGGGTGTAGCCCCAAATGTAGCAGAGTATTAGCTCGAGGCAGTGGAACGGATCATGGATGATTTGGAGTGCACCATCGAGCAGAAACTTAGAGGAGCTGTGTCCTTATTGAGAGATGAGGTGTATCAATGGTGGCTTACTGTTCGGGAGGGCACTCAGGCCGATTGCATTACTTGGGATTTCTCCAAAACTTCATTTTAAGGAAAGTATGTTGGGGCTAGCTATGTAGATGCCCGAAGGAAGGAATTCTTGAATCTGGTCCAAGGAAGTAAGACTGTGGCAGCTTACAAAGTAAAATTTCTGCGTCTGAGTCATTATGCCCGAGGTATAGTGCCGACTGACTATGAACGCTGCATGCATTTTGAAGACGGGTTGATTGATGAGTTGCGAGTACTAATAGCCCTACAACAAGAAAGGAATTTTGCCACACTAGTAGAGAAAGCGAAGATAGCCGAAGAGGCTAAGCACTCAGAGCGGCGAAACTGAGAAAAAGATAGAGGCAAGAGTAAGAGGGACTTTAAGTACTCAGGTCCTGCTAGAGGGTTTCAAAAGAGGCCCAGGAATGATGAGTCCGCTCGAGCTAGAGCACCTGCTACGACCAATCAAATACAACCATGTGCTGACTGTGGAAGACGACACCCTGGTGAATGCTGGAAGAGAACCGGTGGTTGTTTCAAATATGGTTCTAAGGATCATCAACTTAAGGATTGTCCCCGACAAACTGCTCCAAATCAGGAAGCTCGTAACTATGTTGCACAGCCAACTAGAGGCGCCAAAGAACCACCGAGAGGTCAGGGCGGTCGAGGTGGTAATGGCGCAGGACGAGGTCAAGGTGCACCGGGAAGAGGTAATGGCTTCAGGGGTAATGCGGAGGTGAGGCAGCCAGGGTTGGTTTATGCGGTCAGACGCCAAGAGGATGGCTATGCACTTGATGTGATAACTGGTACGTTCTTCATCTCTGATGTACCTGTTACTGCATTGATAGATATCGGATCTACCCATTCGTATGTTGCTAGTGCTATATTTGGAAATTTGAACATTGGATTTGAGATTACTGCTAGAGAGATGACAGTAATTAGTCCTTAAGGACAGTCTGTATTAGTGAATAGATTGTTTAGAGATGTGCCTCTAGAAATTCTCGGAGAAAGATTTTTGGCGGATTTGATGGAACTGCCTTTCGACGAGTTTGATCTTATTTTGGGCATGGACTGGCTGGTGAAACACCGTGCGAACTTAGATTGTGCTACAAAGCGAATGACGATAAGTGAAACACCCCAAACCCGGCCCACGAGCCATGACCAGATCTGGTATGTTCCTTGAGTGAAACATTTTAAAATGCATTGTTACTTTGGAAAGATTTGGGTGGTTTTGAAGAAAATTTGTTTTGTGTTGGGTTGAATTGAAAAGTCCGTGTTTTAATAAAACTTTATTATTAGTTTTGAAACTAGGAGTTAACAAAAAGTCGATTTGTTTTAGAGTTACTTTTAAATTGAAGACCATTTGTGGTTAGGTTCCAAAACTTTTAAGAATTTATTTTTAGGAAAATAATTTAATCTTGACTTTTAAAAATAATCGTATCGTAATGTAAATTAAAAGCGTCGTAGCGATTTAAATCTAATGGCCTTATTACATCAAACAAAACCCAAAATAAATCAAAAATACTTAAAATAAAGAGTCCAAAATTTAAATAAATTTCGAGTGAGCATGGCCATCGCTAAGCTCCTGCCGAATCTTGGCCATCACCGAGTGTCACCGAAAAATATCCCACAACGGGTGAGTCAAATGACTCGATGTGTAACAACCAACACTAAGTCCCAACGATTCGGCATATCGGATCATACATATACATATAACAATTAGAAATATAATGATGCAATCCCAACCCAAACCTAGATACCATCCGCTACACATCACCCGTACCAACCATCACACCGTGGGGACTACTAAGTCGACCCTGTAACACCCTAAACCCGGCCTAAACGTTACAACCGGATCTGGCATGTCACATGAAAGGAATGTCTAAAAACTGTGCGTTCGTTAAAAAAACTCGTATTCTTTACAGTTGTTGCGAAAAATCAAGTTTAAGTAATTTTGAATAAGAAACGGTTTATTATCATTTTAGGAAAATCCCATATTGATCATTTAATAATAGCGGTAACCAAATTGAAAGTGAAACCAAATAAAATACCCAAGGCCTTATAATATAACAAAACCCAAATAAAATAAGTCCAAATAAAAGAAACGAATTTACAATTAAACATATGTATGGCCTCCACGAGTCCACCTCGGCTCCCAAATCCAGCGATCTAATGATTACCGCAAAATTTAACTAAGGGTGAGTCATCGAGACTCAAAGTGTAAATCCCCATCCAACGGTGTTAAACCCTTACACAATTTCATATGAAAATATGCATGTCATGCAACCCAAAACCTAACCATCCGAACTCCCGATTCTACCTGTGTGGTACCAAACCATTTGGTGGTACCAAACCACCGTGACCCAAAGTCACGATATCAATATAATGTGGTGCCAAACCACTGGTGACCCAAAGTCACGAATATCCATATGTGGGGCCAACCCGTTGTGATACCAAATCATGGCGACAATCCGTTTTATCAAATGTGGGCCAACCCATCGTGGTGCGAAGCCAACCGACGAGTCGCCATGAGGTGCCAAACCTCGTGACCCAAAGTCACAAATATCAACTGTGGTACCAAACCACTAGTGGTGCCAAACCACTGGTGACCCAAAGTCACGATATCAATCTTCCCTCCTCTCATCATACCCATGCAATATGACATAATAATTGTGTATGCAGATGTCATGTATGCTGAACATATATTAAATAACGTGTGAAACGAATTACCATCATAATCGTAATAATAATATACAACATAATCAAGCTAACCAACCTCTAAGGGTATTTTTCGTAATTTTACCTACCAAAGGTATTTTCGTAATTTACACATCAAGGGTATTTTGTAATTTACTTACCAAGGGTATTTTCGTAATTTACCTACCAAGGGTATTTTAAGTAATTTACACACCAAGGGTATTTTCGTAATTTACCCACTAAGGGTATTTTCATAATTTCATCTGCAATGGCCCTCTCGAGGTCTAATGTTACCCCGACGACTTTGCTACCATTTTCTGGTCGTCACTGCACTATTGGGCCTAAAACCCGATTTCACCCATTCTGTGCCCACACGCCATGTGGCCCACCAAACCAAATCTAGCCACGTATATAGGTTCCACCTAGTCTAGTTCACTATATACTATATCATCATACAATTTATTCCAATTGGGCCCATTTCATCGCGCCCAAGTAGCCCCAACCCACAAGAATACTACTATGGCCTCAACTATCGGCGTCGAAGCCCCCACGTGCTCTCCTCGCTCGTGTAGGTTACTATTGCCGTGGCCAAGCACTACGGCATTGCCGCTCTACAACTAGAGTAGAGAGAGTTACACACCGATAGGACTCTGGTGCTAAACCGCACTGCGACTACTCCTATGCCCAACGCCCACCAAGGTATGTTAACTCTCCCCTTGGCATGCTCTTTATATAGCTAGCTCTTCACCTTCATTCCTTGTATCTTTCCGATGTGGGATCCCTTCACAAGAGAGTTTAAATTCAACTAAAACTCTTACCATCCAATCAAGTAAAATAAATACTCCTTGCTTCTCATGAGATTTGAACCCGTGCTCCCTCAGAAGCGAATCCACGCCGCTAGCCACTTTACCAACTAGCTCCTTGTGTCTTAAACCATGCGTAACTAAATATAACCCTATGGCCAAGGTTTAAATTCATTTAATAAAAATAATCTAAAAGGAATGCAAACGCTACAACTAGAACCTTGGACCTCCTTCCTTCCTTGTGGCGTCATTCCCTTGTCTTTAAGTGGCGTCACTTTGCCACTACACCACACACTCCCCTTGTGTCATTTTCCTCCACATTTTATTCTTAAGGCCTACCCGCCAACCTCCGTGGTTTTTTTCACCTAAAACCAAAATTTCCCCAAAGCCAATATTTGATCCCGGGACTTCATAGAAGCCCTCTAACCTTCCAAAATCACTTATCTAAAAGGTCCAACTTGCACTTAAGTCGATCTCCTGTTCTTCAAAAATTTTAAACGCTACTACGCCTAAGGCCCATTGGGCTCAATTCTCCTAGGCCCAATTTCAGGATATTACAAATCTACCCTCCTTAAAGAAATTTCGTCCTTGAAATTTCCAACTACTAACAATACATATCCTAACCCACCACACTACGCTCTTTCACAAGACTCTTATCTTAATAAAACTAATATACTTTCTAACTAAATCTTGGAACCCTTCACATAACCAACTATCTACCACTGAAGCAACATATATTTTCACACATACATACAATTCCTATATTCAAGCATCACATCCACACATCGCAATAAATACAATCATTTCAAGATATACGTAATATAGTAAAAAGGAAATTTACTGATTTGGTGCCGAGACTCGGGTGCCATACTTACGTAAAAGATATATATATTTTCTAAACCATCCTTTGAAAACATTTTTGAACCCAAACCCGCAATAGAAGTTTTTGAACCTTGGCTCGATACCATAATTGTAACACCCCAAACCCTACTTAAACGTTACAACCGGATCGGCATGTCACATGAAAGGAATGTCTAAAAACGTGCGTTCGTTAAAAAACTCGTATTCTTTACGCTTGTTGCGAAAATCGAGTTTAAGTAATTTTGAATAAGAAACTTTATTATCATTTAGGAAAATCCCATATTGATCATTTAATAATAAGCAAGAACCAAATTGAAAGTGAAACCAAATAAAATACCCAAGGCCTTATTACATAACAAAAACCCAAATAAAATAAGTCCAAATAAAAGAAACGAATTTACAATTAAACATATGTATGGCCTCCACGAGTCCACCTCGGCTCCCAAATCCATGATCTAATGATTACCGCAAAATTTAACTAAGGGTGAGTCATCGAGACTCGGTGTGTAAATCCCCATCCAACGGTGTTAAACCCTTACACAATTTCATATGAAAATATGCATGTCATGCAACCCAAAACCTAACCATCCGAAACTCCCGATTCTACCCATGTGGTACCAAACCACCGGTCTTTGCCAAACCACTAGTGACCCAAAGTCACGAGATATCAATATAATGTGGTGCCAAACCACTTTGGTGACCCAAAGTCACGAATATCCATATGTGGGGCCAACCCACGTTGTGATACCAAATCATCGCGACAATCCCATTTTATCAAATGTGGGGCCAACCCACTGTGGTGCGAAGCCACTAAGACGAGTCGCTATGAGGTGCCAAACCTCTGGTGACCCAAAGTCACGAATATCAACTGTGGTACCAAACCACTGGTGACCCAAAGTCACAGATATCAATCTTCCCCCTCCTCTCATCATACCCATGCAATATGACATAATAATTCGTGTATGCAGTATGTCATGTATGCTAGACATATATTAAATAACGTATGAAACGAATTACCATCATAATCAGAATAATAATATACAACATAATCAAGCTAACCAACCTCTAAGGGTATTTTTTTAATTTTACCTACCAAGGGTATTTTCGTAATTTACACACCAAGGGTATTTTTGTAATTTACCTACCAAAGGTATTTTCGTAATTTACCTACCAAGGGTATTTTCGTAATTTACACACCAAGGGTATTTTCGTAATTTACCCACCAAGGGTATTTTATAATTTCAGACTGAATGGCCTCCCGAGGTCTAATGTTACCACGAATGACTTCATTTACCATTTTCGGTCGTCACTGGACTATTGGGCCTAAAACTCGATTTCACCCATTCAGGCCCACACGCCGTGTAGCCCACCTAACCAAATCTAGCCACGATATAGGTTCCACCTAGTTTAGTTTACTATATACTATATCATCATACAATTTATTCCAATTGGGCCCACGGGCCCATTAGATACTTCACCTATCGCGCCCAAGTAGCCCCAACCCACAAGAATACTACTATGGCCTCAACTATCGTCGTCGAAGCCCCACACGTGCTCTCGCGCTCGTGTGGCTACTATTGTCGTGGACCAAACACTTCTAACATTCTTCGCTTCTACAACTAGAGTAGAGAGTTACACACCGATAGGACTCGGTGCTAAATCACAACAAGCGACCACTCCTATGCCCAACGCCCACCAAGGTATGTTAACTCTCCTCTTGGCATGCTCTTTATATAGCTAGCTCTTCACCTTCATTCCTTGTATCTTTCCGATGTAGGATCCTTCACAAGAGAGTTTAAATTCAACTAAAACTCTTACCGTCAATCAAGTAAAATAAATACTCCTTGCTTCTCATGAGATTCAAACCCAGGCTCCCAGCAGAGCAGAGAATCCACGCCGCTAGCCACTTTACCAACTAGCTCCTTGTGTCTTAAACCATGCTCAACTAAATATAACCCTATGGCCAAAGTTTAAATTCATTTAATAAAAATAATCTAAAAGGAATGCAAACGCTACAACTAGAACCTTAGACCTCCTTCCTTCCTTGTGGCGTCATTCCTTTTCATTAAGTGGCGTCACTTTGCCACTACACCACACACTCCACTTGTGTCATTTTCCTCCACATTTTATTCTTAAGTCCTACCCGCCAACCTCCGTGGTTTTTTCACCTAAAACCAAAATTTCCCCAAAGCCAATATTTGATCCCGGACTTCATGAAGCCCTTAACCTTCTAAAATCACTTATCTAAAGGGTCCAACTTGCACTTAAGCCGATCTCCTGTTCTCCAAAAATTTTAAACGCTACTACGCCTAAGGCCCATTGGGCTCAATTCTCCTAGGCCCAATTTCAGGATATTACAAACCCTCCATCCGCTACACGTCATCGAAGGCAGTCGCTGCAGACGACTTGCACATCGCCCTTATATTTTCGTGGCATAGCCACCAGATAATATTTTGTGACATAAGTCACCACATTCAGATTTCGTGACATAAGTCACCACATTCAGATATTGTGGTATAAAACCACCAAATCACTTCCCCTTTCATAATCACCCATATGCCCCATGTCATACAACTCATGCAAAGATTATGCCACATTCTTTATTTCACATTCTTACCAATATTCACATATGTGTCATAATAGGTATTCATAACATTGTTAACATAGTTTTAGAGAATAACGTGCACGAATATGCCGTACCATTGAATGGTACCTTAAGCCATATCTTTCACATTCTTACTAACACATATATTAAATTAAATCCGTAAATCTATTAAGATTCAGTGTGGGTTACACACCTAGTTCACTTAACGCTTTCACTGAAATCCCGAAAGTCCCAATATAATGCTTTAGATCCTTAGTTCCTATATTCGGCCAACCTTAAGTACTTCAGTAAAAAGCCATTTGGCTAAATAATCAAATCCCGAAGGATTAACGTAACCGAAATCTTACCTTGCTGCCTATTTGATTACTAATCAAATCTCAAAATTCCGTGATATTTCTTCCTTGCAATCGGCCAACACTAGTTCACTGGACTTGGTTAGTTTGACTTTTGAACAAATAAGAAATGATCTAATTCGCTAAATTTGGCCTTGGCGAATATACATGTACACTTACCTTGCGATATTAAATCTCGAAAGTAGTCTCTTGGCTAAGAAGATGTCGAAATCCTACGAGTAGTACATGTAACACCCCAAACCCGCCCAAACATTACGAATAGAATTTGGTATGTTACAGAGAAAACATTTTGAAAAATCCCTTTATCCGATTTAATTTAAAGTAAAAGATACCGTCTTGTTTAAAACCATTGAGGTGTATGAAGAAAACCACACTTAGTTTTGTTAAAGATCTATTAAGTCGTTGTTACCGATATCAAATGTGCCGATGGCACAATAAAACATTTACGTTTGAATTTAAGAAAACGTGTGTACCCATTTTAAAGTCACTAAGTAGTTTAAACAAATTATCCAAAACATGTAAAATAATCAAAGTAAAATCTTAGGAGGCCTTATTACAACTTGAACAAATAAAACCGACAATAAAATAAAAATAGCTCAAAATTCATTTAATCCACATTTTCACCGCATGGCCACCTCGAGTCCATCGGCTCCTCATCCGCGATCTACGAGTCACCTAAAAAGTTAAAGGAGAAGGTGAGTCACCAAGACTCAATGTAACCCTTCCCCGGTTTAATGCAACATCATACACAAATTATAACTAAGTTAACATGCACCCAACCTAGCCATCCAAAACACCTTTCTCTACCCCTGTGGTACCAAACCACTAGTGGTGCTAAACCACCGGTGACTCAAAGTCACGATATCCATCAATATTGTGGTGCCAAACCACGGTGGTGCCAAACCACTTTGGTGACCAAGTCACATATAACAAGTTGTGGGGCCAACCCACGATGATACCAAATCACTAGCGACGATCCCATAATATCAAGCTGGGGCCAACCCACGTGGTGCTAAGCCAACGACAAGACGCTATGAGGTGCCAAACCTCTGGTGACCTTAGTCACGAAATGTGGTACCAAACCACCGGTGTCCGTGAGACACGGATATCACTTCCCCTCCACTCATTTAACCCACATCAATCAATGACATGCATTTAATGTAAATCATGCCAACATGTTTATTTAGCAACATACACCGGATTTATCAATAACCATAACTTTATATGCCACATATACCAAATATGCCTTGCATCAATCATGCATCATATAGTTATCTCAAATCGACAAGGACTTACCTGAATCCTTGCTTATACCTTTATGGTATTAGGTCCAAATCTACATCAATCCAGTTTAACATACATAATGTATTTAGCATAGTTGTTAGTTATAAAGTGTGTATGTACACACCTGTTACCAATGATAGTCCTAAATCCCTGAAGAGTCAATCGGCCACACTAGGTATCCTTGCTCCTATATTCGACCAAACATAAGGTTAGTGTTATAGACCATTCGCCAAACCCAAAATAATTCCACGTGGTTACACTTGAACCCGAACCTTACCTAAAACGCCTTTGATTATCACCACCACACACTATGTGTTTCGCTTCCCTACAATCGCAAATATCCACATTAATAGCCTTGCCACAATACTAAAAGATTAGACTATTAACAAATCCTTACCACCACTTACCAACCAATTAAAGGATGATGGCTTCACTAGATTGTTTCCAAAACCTCAAAGGCCCTACAACAAACCGATTCCTAAATCAGGTGATTCATACTTGCAATCCAATGCCGAAATCGGCTCTTACCCTTGTAAAAGTCGACAGAGAATAGAGAGAAGAAGAAATAGGCATTCGACCTTGAGCACATACCTTCCTCTAAAATCGATTGGAGAAAAAGATAGAAGAGAGCACCTTTGCTTGAGATTCGGCCAACACCAATCAAAAAAGGAGAAAAGAATTCGGCTAGAGTTTTAGAGAGTAGAAGCACTTGGAATGTGGTTAAAAAGAAAGGAAAAATCGACAATGGGAGATTAGAAGTAAAAGGGGAAAATTCGGCTTGCACAATGATGGAAGAAAACAAAAAGAAATGGGAGGGAGAAGGTTGATATTCGGCCACCAACCAAAATGAAACCAAAAAGAAGAGAGGATGCTTAGGAGAGATTAAAAGAAAACAATAGCAATATTTTGCCTAAAAGACCAAAGGAGAAATTGGCAAGGGTATATGTTGTTTGGGGGTTTTTGTTTTCAAGGAAAAAAATGAGAGAACTCACCTTGAAAATTTGGCTAGGTGCACTAGACTAAAGCCGATCGAAAATGCACCAAAAATGCCTAAGAACATTCGGCACTCCCCCCTTGAAGACTCCAAGATTTGGCTACAACCTACAAAAGCTCCTGACCACTAATTCAAACTAGTTTGAATTAGTCAAATTCCTTAATTTCCTCTCTGCCAATCATTTGAAAATATTCAAAAGAATTTGAATAAATCAAATTCCTTCTTTTTCTCTTTGCACCCTTTTTAGATTATTCACATAAAATCCAATTAAATCCTTATTATCCTGAAATTAAAATTGAACATTTCTCTCTCTGTCTCTCTTGCCGTCCAAAATAAAGAGCAAAAAAGAGAATTCTGCGACTCAAACATAGGCTCCCTTTGCTCCCCTTGTGGCGTCAATTCCAGCTCCTAAGTGGCCTCCCTTTTGCCACTTTTCCAAGGCCTTTTTAGTGTCTAATATTCCCTCATTTAACTTGTAACCCCTACTTACTAAGGCTCTCTATCTTTAAAGCTTACAAATGAATTTTTCTACCATTCCAGCCTACTCAAGATCCATGACTAAGTCCTATTACTCCACGAATAACACCACAAAGAATTCAATCACAAGCAAAACAATTTAATCACAAATAACCCCTATTTTAGGATGTTACGCCTACCCCTTAAAATAATTTTGGCCTCGAAATTACCTCGATCGTAAGAGGTGGGGTATTATCGTCAGATCGCATCCTCTGTTCCCACGTAGCTTCCTCTCGCACCATGGTTTCGCCATAGCACTTTCACCAAAGGTACCGATTTCCTCGTAGAACTTTGACATCTCGATCTAAGATCCGAATTGGTTCTTCCTCGAAAGATAAATCCGAAGTTTACCTCAATCTCGCCACCGCACAACGTGTGATGGATCCGACCGATATCGCCTAAGCATTGATACATAGAAGACGCTATGAATCGACTCAACTCTGCCGGCGCTTCGCCGATAAGCCACCGGTCCCACTCGCTTCACTCATCAGATATGGTCTGATGAACCTTGGGCTTAGCTTCCTTTTGCCCAAATCTTAATACCTTTTTCCAAGGCGACACCTTCGAAAAACTTTATCTCCCATCGCATATTCCATCTCCTTGCGCTTAAGATCAGCATAAGACTTCTGCCTATCTGACGCTTCCTTAAGACGAGCCCGAATCACCTTAACTTTATCTTCAGTTTCTGTTACCAATTCTGGACCCAAAACTTATCGTTCACCCAACTCTGTCCAACACGTAGGAGTATGGCATTTTCGTCCATACAAGGCTTCATATGGTGCCATCTAAATACTCGCTGATAACTATTGTTATAAGTGAATTTTGCTAGCAGTAGGTACTCTTCCCAACTACCACCAATTCGAACACAACCTCTTAGCATGTCCTCTAAAATCAGATGACCTTTTCGATTTGCTCGTCGATCGTGGATGGAAAGTCAGATCGAATCCAATCGTACCCAAAGCCTAATGCAATGCTTTCCAGAACCTTGACGTAAATCTGGGATCCCTATCTGAGATGATCGATACTGGCACTCCATGCAACCTCACTATTTCTGACACATACAGCTTAGCTAGCTTCTGAAGTGAGTAATCTACCCTTATCGGTATGAAGTGAGCTGATTTAGTCAGACGGTCCACAATCACCCCAACTGTGTCCTTCTTGCTGGGCGTGAGGGGTAGCCCACTGACAAAATTCATTGTGATCCTCTCCCATTTCCACTGAGGGATCTTCACTGGTTGAAGTAACCCTGATGGCAACTGGTGTTCAGCCTTAACTCACCGACACGCCGGACACCTTCCCACAAATTCGCCATTACGCTCACTTTACAGCCACCGTAATCTGCTTCAGTAAATCTCCATACATCTTGCTACCTCCGGGATGCATAGCGTATGGGCTGCTATGCATCTTGAAGAATTCTTTGCCTCAATTCAACATCCTTTGGCATACAAGCTCGCCCTTGAAAACATAACACTCCATCACCAGACAAACTATATCCTTCTAAACCACCATCTTGAACTAGCAATCTCCGCGCATTCAAACTTTCATCTACTAACTATTTTTCCTTAATCTCCTCGATCCAAGTCAGCTTAACTTGTAGTTCTGCCAAAAGACTTCCATCGTCGTATAGACTGAGGTGAGCAAACATCGTCCTTAAGTCCGTTACGACCTTCCGGCTCAACGCATCAGCCACCACGTTAGTCTTGCCTGGATGGTACTCAATTGAACAGTCGTAATCCTTCAACAGTTGAATCCATCGACGCTGTCTCAAGTTTAAATCCTTCTGAGTTAAGAGATACCTCAAACTTTTGTGATCCGTGTAGACTATTAACTTTTCCCCATACAAGTAATGCCTCCATATTTTCAAAGCGAAGACTATCGCCGCTAATTCCAAGTCGTGAGTCGGATAGTTAACCTCATGCGGTCTTAGTCGACGGATGCATAGGCCACTACCTTCCCTTCCTCGATCAATACACATCCCAACCCCGTATGGGACGATCATAGTAAATCAGAACAACTTCCACCTCAGTCAGACTCAAACCGGAGCTTACATCACGAATCTTCCTTAGCTTATCAAAACTTTCCCGTTGTTTCTCCGATCATACAAATGGAACTCCTTTTCTTAATAACTTAGTCAATCGGTGCTTTGCGATTAAAGAGAATCCTTCCACAAATCTTCGATAGTACCCCGCTGCACCAAGAAAACTTGAATTTCGCCATCGACTTAGGCGCTTCAATCCAACACCGCTTCAACCTTGTGCGGTCCACTCTAATCCTTTCACGACACCACGTGACCTAAGAAAGCCACCTCCTAAGCCAAAATTCACATTTACCGAATTTGGCATATAATCGCTTCTCCTCGGTGCTTGTAGAACTATACGTAAATACATGTCATGCTCCTCCTCCGTCTTTGAATAAACCAATATGCCGCCTATAAACACCACGACAAATTGATCCAAGTACTATTGAAACACCACTGCTCATTAAGTCCATGAATGTTTGCCGGTGCGTTGGTCAACCCAAATGGCATCACCAAAAACTCGTAATGCCCATACCGAGTACGGAATGCCGTCTTGTGAACATCACCCTCCTTCACCTTAAGTTGATGATAACCCGACCTAAGGTCTATCTTCGAGAAAATCAATGCACCCTTCAGTTGGTCAAACAATTCATCAATCCGGGGCAACGGATACTTGTTCTTGATCGTTAACTTGTTCAGTTGGCGATAGTCGATACACATCCGCATTGAACCATCCTTTTCTTGACAAACAGCACAGTGCTCCCCAGAGATATACTTGGCCTGATAAACCCTCGGTCCAAGAGTTCACGAATTTGAGCCTTCAGCCACCAATTCCTTTGGTGCCATTTGGTATGGTGCCATAGACACAGGCGTCGTTCCGGGTAACAAGTCTATACCAAATTCAACTTCCCGATCCGAGGCGGACTTAAGTTCTTCCGAAACACATCGGTGAATTCCCTACCGCTCGAGACATTCTCAATCGCGACTCCTTAGCTTCCAAGGCACATATTCGAACCAAAATGCCTCACACCCTTTCTTGACCATCCTCTCTGCCTTCAACGCAGACACCACGTTGGATAGGTAATCTCTTCTATTACCTATCATGACCACTTCATCACCCTTAGCCATCTTTAGAACCGTAAACAGCGGCGCAATCCACTTTTGCCTCGATACTTAACCAACCACCATTCCAAGAATCAAATCGAACTCTCCAAATGACAGTTCCATTAGATCGGCCAACAACACTACCCCTTAGAGTTCTAGGGGTACATCTCTATATAACTTGTTTACAATTACAGAGTGACCTAGAGGGCTAATTCATCGCTATCTCCTGAAGTAGTCTCAAAGTCTAGATTCATAGTCTCTACCACGCTACTAGCAACGTATGAATGCGTCGAACCCACATCAATTAATGCAACATATGGAAGACCAAAAATTAGGAACGTACCGGTTATGAAGTCCGATGCGTCACCCTCCTCTCGACGCCTTGCTGCATAGACTAACCCAGGCTGCCTTGCTTCTGTGTTGCCTGTACCTCTGCCCGAAATTCCACGACCTCGACTAGAACCATTACCTCCTCTGCCATTACCACGACCCCTCTGTGGTGGTCCTACATTTCTAACCTGAGCACGGTTCTGACCCTCTGGCTGATTCTTAGCTAACTTCCAAGGACAATCCCTTATACGGTGATCCAAAGATCCACATTCAAAACATCCCCTTTCACCGGTCCAATAACCTCCCCAATGTAATTTCCCACAGCGATTGCACTGAGCTGGTCTCTGATTAGTAGCCATGGGCCTTCCTATCTGATTCAGCCCACTCTGCCTAGCCCTCTTCTATGTATTATTACCCGATCCAGACGACCCAAATCCTCTTTTCTGCTTATTCCTATCGTAGTTCTGTCTCACGGACTCCTTGACCCCTTCGGCTACTTTAGCCTTTTCCACTAAGACAGAAAACTCACGCTCCTACTGTGGAGCAATCAGCAGCCTTAAATTATCCCTAAGTCCGTCTTTAAAGCGGACACAACGATCATGCTCTGTTGACACAATTCCCCGAGCATAGCGGCTCAGCCTCAGAAATTTCGCTTCATACTCTGACATAGTCTTATTTCCTTGTACCAACCCCAGAAAAGCTTTCCTTTGCGCATCAATATAGCTAGTGCCCACATACTTCTTCTGATAAGCAGCTTTGAAATACTCCCAAGTAAGATCATCTATCGTGGCACTATCCTGAACCGTGAGCCACCACTGATATGACTCATCCTTTAGAAGCGACACTGCTCCTTTCAACTTCTCCTCACTTGTCAGATCGAGATCATCCATGATCCACTCAGTCGATTCTAACCAATATTTCGCCACACTGGGTGCCACTCCCGATACACCCCGGAATACCTCAGCTCCGTTGGATCGGAGTCGCTCGGGTACAGATTTTTGAGCTCCCATACCTCCACTTGCCCCAGCCACCATCTCAAGGACTCGCAACACAACTTATGATCATCGCCTCACCTCCCGTCCCGATCCTCGCTCCTCGGCTCCAAAAGTTGGGGTGGTGGTGGCGGTGGTACCTCATTCTCGGATCCCTAACCCAACCTAACGGGTTCGACACGGTCATCCCGCCTCTACGCGCCCACGCACGACCACGCCCTCTAGAGCTCATTCTAACTATTGCGCTTTTAATCGATTAAGAAATTTTTATGGATTAGTACTTGTTTCACTTGATTATCCGAAGAAATTTTATGAAGAGAGTTTAATAGAGATTCTTTCGATCAATCAAAGTTTTAAGTCCTCTATCCTAGTTCACACAGAAAGCACATCCATTCCCTAATACCTTTCATCTACATTCACTCTTCGGACATTTCTATCCGTTCCTATACCAGGGGTATTTTCGTCATTTTTCTATAGGGGTATTTTTGTAACAAATCAAAGAAATTTTTTTCAAACTTCAGTAAATCAGGGCCTTTTTGTAATTCCCAAAACTGGAGAGTATTTTCAAAAATTTGTCAAATTAAAGGTACGTGAAATTTTAGAATCCAGGGGTATTTTGGTAATTTTGTCAATCGAGGTAATTTTGTAAATTTCAAAGTCGTGGTATTATTTTGAAATACAAAATTTTGGATACTTTTGCAAAGTAAGAGAATTTTATTGAAATCGTGGTAGTACGGTAATTTTAGAAACCAAGGGCATTTTCATAATTTTACCACTGTGGTATTTTGGTAATTTTGGTAAATTGAAAATATTTTGAAAATTTTCCGTAAATAAATTTTGTTACTATTTAAAGGAGTATTGTAATGATTTTTAAAACTTAGAGTTTTCATAAAACATGGCTAATCCCTTCGGTTTTATTTATTGTGTTTAGCTTTGTGATGAGTCCTCTTGGTTAGGGTGAATGTAAGCTACGCACTGTAGGATTCTGCAAGAGGAGGTGAATCACGAGGACCTGCTAAGTACCAAGCTCTTCCGGATCCAATCCTAGACATGCGCATGGGGTTACCACACCCTAACTTCGGCGACTTAATCATAGGTTTGTTTAATTAGGCATTTAAAGTCTTATGTATTTTGTTGGGGTAAACTAGTCCTATGGTTCAAACACCTATCATATTATCTACGCTCCATACCTACCCTTCTACTGATAATAATTCATACAGCGATTAGAAGTACTTACAGGTGGATTGGTGCCGGAGACTCGGTGCCATCTTTGTTCCACAACCAAAAATATTTCACAAAGGCCTCACAAAACATTTTGAGCCTTGGGCCCCCCACAAATGAGCTTTGAATCGACTCGATACCAATTTCAGTAACACCCCAAACCCGACCCAAACATTACGATCGAATTTGGTATGTTACGAGAAAACATTTTGAAAATCCTTTATCCGATTTAATTTAAAGTAAAAGATACCGTCTTGTTTTAAAACCATTGAGGTGTATGAAGAAAACCACACTTAGTTTTGTTAAAGATCTATTAAGTCGTTGTTACCGATATCAAATGTACAGATGGCACAATAAAACATTTACGCTTGAATTTAAGAAAGCGTATGTACCCATTTTAAAGTCACTAAGTAGTTTAAACAAATTATCCAAAACATGTAAAATAATCAAAGTAAAATCTTAGGAGGCCTTATTACAACTTGAACAAATAAAACCAACAATAAAATAAAAATAGCTCAAAATTTATTTAATCCACATTTTACTTTGCATGGCCACCTCGAGTCCATCCGGCTCCTCATCCGCGATCTACGAGTCACCGGAAAAAGTTAAAGGAGAAGGTGAGTCACCAAGACTCAATGTGTAACCCTTCCCCCGGTTTAATGCAACATCATACACAAATTATAACTAAGTTAACATGCACCCAACCTAGCCATCCAAAACACCTTTCTCTACCCCGTGTGGTACCAAACCACTGGTGGTGCCAAACCACTGGTGACTCAAAGTCACGATATCCATTAATATTATGGTGCCAAACCACTGGTGGTGCCAAACCACTGGTGACCTGAAGTCACATATAACAAGTTGTGGGGCCAACCCACGTGAGATATCAAATCACTGGCGACGATCCCATAATATCAACTGTGGGGCCAACCCACTGTGGTGCTAAGCCACTGGGACAAGACGCTATGAGGTACCAAACCTCTGGTGACCTTAGTCACGAAATGTGGTACCAAACCACTGGTGTCCGTAGACACGGATATCATTTCCCCCTCCACTCATTTAACCCACATCAATCAATGATATGCATTTAACAGAAGTCATGCCAACATGTTTATTTAGCAACATACACTGGATTTATCAATAACCATAACTTTATATGCCACATATACCAAATATGCCTTGCATCAATCATGCATCATATAGTTATCTCAAATCGACAAGGACTTACATGAATCCTTGCTTATACCTTTATGGTATTAGGTCCAAATCTACATCAATCCAGTTTAGCATACATAATGTATTTAGCACGCTTGTTAGTTATAAAGTGTGTATGTACACACACGCTACCAATGATAGTCCTAAATCCTCAAGAGTCAATCGGCCACACTAGGTATCCTTTCTCCTATATTCGCCAAACATAAGGTTAGTGTTATAGACCATCTACCAAACCCAAAATAATTCCACGAGGTTACACTTGAACCCTAAACCTTACCTAAAACACCCTTTGATTATCACCACCACACACTATGTGTTTCGCTTCCCTACAATCCAAATATCCACATTAATAGCCTACGACACAATACTAAAAAGATTAGACTATTAACAAATCCTTACCACCACTTACCAACCAATTAAAGGATGACGACTTCACTAGATTGTTTCCAAAACCTCAAGGCCCTACAACAAACCGATTCCTAAATCGAGTGATTTATATGATGCAATCCAATGCCAAATCGGCTCTTACCCTTGTAAAAGTCGATAGAGAATAGAGAAGAAGAAATAGGCATTCGCCTTGAGCACATACCTTCCTCTAAAACCGATTGGAGAAAAAGATAGAAGAGAGCACCTTTGCTTGAGATTCGCCAACACCAATCAAAAAAGAAGAAAAGAATTGCTAGAGTTTTAGAGTAGAAGCACTTGGAATGTGGTTAAAGAAGAAAAGAAAAATCGGAATGGGAGATTAGAAGTAAAAGGGAAAATTTGGCTTGCACAATGATGGAAGAAAACAAAAAGAAATGGGAGGGAGAAGGTTGATATTCTACCACCAACCAAAATGAAACCAAAAGAAGAGAGGATGCTTAGAGAGATTAAAAGAAAACAATAGCAATATTTTGACTAAAAGACCAAAGGAGAAATCGGCAAGGGTATATGTTGTTTGGGGTTTTGGTTTCAAGGAAGAAAATGAGAGAACTCACCTTGAAAATTCGGCTAGGTGCACTAGACTAAAGCTGACCGAAAATGCACCAAAAATGCCTAAGAACATTCGGCACTCCCCCTTGAAGACTCTAAGATTCGGCTACAACCTACAAAAGCTCCTGACCACTAATTCAAACTAGCTTGAAATAGTCAAATTCCTTAATTTCCTCCCTGCCAATAATTTGAAAATATTCAAAAGAATTTGAATAAATCAAATTCCTTCTTTTTCTCTTTGCCACCCTTTTTAGATTATTCACATAAAATCCAATTAAATCATTATTATCCTGAAATTAAAATTGAGCATTTCTCTCTCTCTCTCTCTTGTCGTCCAAAATAAAGAGCAAAAAGGAGAATTCTGCGACTCGAACATAGGCTCCCCTTGCTCCCCTTGTGGTGTCAATTCCAGCTCCTAAGTGGCCTCCCTTTTGCCACTTTTCCAAGGCCTTTTTAGTGTCTAATATTCCCTCATTTAACTTGTAACCCCTACTTACTAAGGCTCCCTATCTTTAAAGCTTACAAATGAATTTTTCTACCATTCCGAGCCTACTCAAGATCCATGACTAAGTCCTATTACTCCACGAATAACACCACAAAGAATTCAATCACAAGCAAAACAATTTAATCACAAATAACCCCTATTTTAGGATGTTACGCTTCTACCCCTTAAAATAATTTTGGCCTCGAAATTACACGATCGTAAGAGGTGGGGGTATTATCGTCAGATCATATCTTCGTTCCCACGTAGCTTCCTCTCGCACCATGGTTTCGCCATAGCACTTTCACCAAAGGTACTGACTTCCTACGTAGAACTTTGACATCTCGATCTAAGATCTGAATTGGTTCTTCCTCGAAAGATAAATCCGAGTTTACCGCAATCTCTGCCACTGGCACAACGTGTGATGGATCCGATCGATATCGCCTAAGCATTGATACATGGAAGACGTCATGAATCTAACTCAACTCTACCGATAGTTCGAGCTGATAAGCCACCGGTCCCACTCGCTTCACTACTGTATATAGCACGATGAACCTTGGGCTTAGCTTCCCTTTTCGCCCAAATCTTAATACCTTTTTCCAAGGTGACACCTTCAGAAAAACTTTATCTCCTACTGCATATTCCATCTCCTTGCGCTTAAGATCAGCATAAGACTTCTGCCTATCTGACGCTTCCTTAAGACGAGCCCGAATCACCTTAACTTTATCTTCAGTTTCTGTTACCAATTCTGGACCCAAAACTTATTGTTCACCCAACTCTGTCCAACACGTAGGAGTACGGCATTTTTGTCCATACAGTGCTTCATATGGCGCCATCTGGATACTCGCTTGATAACTATTGTTATAAGTGAATTTTGCTAGCGGTAGGTACTCTTCCCAACTACCACTGAATTCCAGAACACAACCTCTTAGCATGTCCTCTAAAATCTGTATGACCCTTTTCGATTGCCCGTCGACCGTGGATGGAAAGTCGATTGAAATCCAATCGTACCCAAAGCCCGATGCAACGCTTTAACCTTGACGTAAATCGGGATCCCTATCCGAGATGATCGACATCGCACTCTATGCAACCTCACTATTTCCGACACATACAGACTTTAGCTAGCTTCAAGTGAGTAATCCACCTCACCAGGTATGAAGTGAGCCGATTTAGTCAGACGGTCCACAATCACCCAAACTGTGTCCTTCTTCTTTGGGCGTGAGGGTAGCCCATCGACAAAATTCATTGTGATCCTCTCCCATTTCCACCGAGGGATCTTCACCGTTGAAGTAACCTCGATGGCAACCGGTGTTCACCTTAACTCACGACACATCGGACACCTTCCCACAAATTCGCCATTTCGCGCTTAAATTTCGCCACCAAAACTATTTCCGTAAATCTCCATACATCTTGCTACGTCCAGGATGCATAGCGTATAGGCTGCTATGTGCATCTTGAAGAATTCTTTGCCTCAATTCAACATCCTTCGGCATACAAGATCACCCTTGAAAACATAACACTCCATCACCAGACAAACTATACCCTTCTAAACCACCATCTTGAACTAGCAATCTCCGCGCATTCAAACTTTCATCTACTAACTGTTTTTCCTTAATCTCCTCGATCCAAGTCGGCTTAACTTGTAGTTCTGCCAAAAGACTTCCATCGTCGTATAGACTGAGGTGAGCAAACATCGCCCTTAAGTCCGTTACGACCTTCCGGCTCAATGCATAAGCCACCACGTTAGCCTTGCCTGGATGGTACTCAATTGAACAGTCGTAATCCTTCAACAGTTCAATCCATCGACACTGTCTCAAGTTCAAATCCTTCTGAGTTAAGAGATACCTCAAACTTTTGTGATCCGTGTAGACTATCGGCTTTTCCCCATACAAGTAATGCCTCCATATTTTCAAAGCGAAGACTACTGCTGCTAATTCCAAGTCGTGAGTCGGATAGTTAACCTCATGCGGTCTTAGCTGACGGGATGCATAGGCCACTACCTTCCCTTCCTGCATTAATACACATCCCAACCCCGTATGGGACGCATCACAGTAAATTGTAAACAACTTCCCTGCCTCAGGCTGTACCAAAACTAGAGCTTCTGTCAGAATCTTCCTTAGCTTATCAAAACTTTCCTGCTGTTTCTCTGACCATACAAATGGAACTCATTTTCTTAATAACTTAGTCAACGGCGCTGCGATTAAAGAGAATCCTTCCACAAATCTTCGATAGTACCCTGTCAGACCAAGAAAACTTCGAATTTCTGCCACTGACTTAGGCAGTTTCCAATCTAACACCGCTTCAACCTTGTACGGGTCCACTCTAATCCCTTTCGCTGACACCACGTGACCTAAGAAAGCCACCTCCCTAAGCCAAAATTCACATTTACTGAATTTGGCATATAACTGCTTCTCCCTCAGTACTTGTAGAACTATACGTAAATACATGTCATGCTCCTCCTCCGTCTTTGAATAAACCAATATGTCATCTATAAACACCACGACAAATTGATCCAAGTACTATTGAAACACCTTGTTCATTAAGTCCATGAATGCTGCCGGTGCGTTGGTCAACCCAAATGGCATCACCAAAAACTCGTAATGCCCATACCGAGTACGGAATGCCGTCTTGTGAACATCACCCTCCTTCACCTTAAGTTGATGATAACCCGACCTAAGGTCTATCTTCAAGAAAATCGATGCACCCTTTAGTTGGTCAAACAAGTCATCAATCCGGGGCAACGGATACTTGTTCTTGATCGTTAACTTGTTCAGTTGGCGATAGTCGATACACATCCGCATTGAACCATCCTTTTTCTTGACAAACAGCACAGGTGCTCCCCACGGAGATATACTTGGTCAGATAAACCCTCGGTCCAAGAGTTCCTGAATTTGAGCCTTCAGCTCCACCAATTCCTTTGGTGCCATTCGGTATGGTGCTATAGACACAGGCGCCGTTCCGGGTAACAAGTCTATACCAAATTCAACTTCTCGATCTGGAGGCAGACCTGGAAGTTCTTTCGGAAACACATCAGTGAATTCCCCTACCGTTCGGACCATCTCAACTGCTGACTCCTTAGCTTCCAAGGCACATATTCGAGCCAAAAATGCCTCACACCCTTTCCTGACCATCTTCTCCGCCTTCAACGCAGACACCACGTTTAGCATCTTCTCTGCCATCATATAGTTATCTCAAATCGACAAGGACTTACCTTAATCCTTGCTTATACCTTTATGGTATTAGGTCCAAATCTACATCAATCCAGTTTAGCATACACTTGTTACCAATGATAGTTCTAAATCCCTGAAGAGTCAATCGGCCACACTAGGAATCCTTGCTCCTATATTCGGCCAAACATAAGGTTAGTGTTATAGACCATTCGGCCAAACCCAAAATAATTCCACAGGGTTACACTTGAACCCGAAACCTTACCTAAAACGCCCTTTGATTATCAACCACCACACACTATGTGTTTCTGCTTCCCTACAATCGGCAGTCATCCACATTAATAGCCTTCGGCTTACAATACTAAAAAGATTAGACTATTAACAAATCCTTACCACCACTTACCAACCAATTAAAGGATGACAGCTTCACTAGATTGTTTCCAAAACCTTGAGGCCCTATAACAAACCGATTCCTAAATCAGGTGATTCATACTTGCAATCCAATGCCAAAATCGTCTCTTACCCTTGTAAAAGTCGACAGAGAATAGAGAGAAGAAGAAATAGGCATTCGGCCTTGAGCACATACCTTCCTCTAAAATCGATTGGAGAAAAAGATAGAAGAGAGCACCTTTGCTTGAGATTCGCCAACACCAATCAAAAAAGGAGAAAAGAATTCGGCTAGAGTTTTAGAGAGTAGAAGCACTTGGAATGTGGTTAAAGAAGAAAGGAAAAATCGGAATGGGAGATTAGAAGTAAAAGGGAAAATTTGACTTGCACAATGATGGAAGAAAACAAAAAGAAATGGGAGGAGAAGGTTGATATTCTACCACCAACCAAAATGAAACCAAAAGAAGAGAGGATGCTTAGAGAGATTAAAAGAAAACAATAGCAATATTTTGACTAAAAGACCAAAGGAGAAATCGGCAAGGGTATATGTTGTTTGGGGGTTCTTGGTTTCAAGGAAGAAAATGAGAGAACTCACCTTGAAAATTCGGCTAGGTGCACTAGACTAAAGCTGACTGAAAATGCACCAAAAATGCCTAAGAACATTCGGCACTCCCCCCTTGAAGACTCCAAAATTCGGCTACAACCTACAAAAGCTCCTGACCACTAATTCAAACTAGTTTGAATTAGTCAAATTCCTTAATTTCCTCCCTGCCAATCATTTGAAAATATTCAAAAGAATTTGAATAAATCAAATTCCTTCTTTTTCTCTTTGCCACCCTTTTTAGATTATTCACATAAAATCTAATTAAATCCTTATTATCTTGAAATTAAAATTGAGCATTTCTATCTCTGTCTCTCTTGCCGTCCAAAATAAAGAGCAAAAAGGAGAATTCTGCAACTCGAACATAGGCTCCCCTTGCTCCCCTTGTGGCGTCAATTCCAGCTCCTAAGTGGCCTCCCTTTTGCCACTTTTCCAAGGCCTTTTTAGTGTCTAATATTCCCTCATTTAACTTGTAACCCCTACTTACTAAGGCTCCCTATCTTTAAAGCTTACAAATGAATTTTTCTACCATTCTGAGCCTACTCAAGATCCATGACTAAGTCCTATTACTCCACGAATAACACCACAGCAATTCAATCACAAGCAAAACAATTTAATCACAAATAACCCCTATTTTAGGATGTTACAGTACATGTTAGATCCAATTCTAACATTTAAATAAATGGCCTTCAGCCTAATCTTATACCTTGCTTACCTTAGATCCTTAAAATCCCGAAGACCTCCTCCCTTGTAGTCGACAGTAGCAGAATCCCGAAACCCTCCTTCAGGGTTTCGACCAAAGTACAATAATAGGATTAGATTTAAACTTTCGGATAAAAGAGAAAGGATTAAAAATCGAATAACAACAAACCTTACCCTCAATACTGTAGTCGACGGAACCCTTGTTTAGATCCACAGAGATATTCGATTATAGACTAGATGTTGCCTACTAAGTTTCGGTTTTTGGAAAATTGTGGAAGAAGAAGAGAATAGAGTGCAAAGAGATTCGACAATAGGGTGATTTGGGTTGAAGATGTTGCGACAAAGGTGAAATAGATATAAGAAGATTTCGACTTTTGGAAGTGAGTAGCAAAAACAAAAGAAAAAGAGCAAAAGAACACAAGTTGGATTCTTTGGAAATTTTCAGCACAAATGAGAAAAGTGAGAAGGGAAGAAATTTCGGCACACTTACTAGAGAAAGAAAAGAACCCAAAAATGCTCTTAACCCCTAAGAAAGTTTTGACTACACCTTCTTTACCCACCTAGCCGAATTTTTGACACCAAAGACTCCCTTGGCCGGCCAACTCTTCCTCTCTCTATCCAATCCCCTATTTTCTCTCTTCTTTACTTATTCAAAAATAATTAAAACAAATCCATAATTATCTCTTACCTTAGCCGAAATTCTAAAAGGATTAGATCACATCTTAAACTCATCCATCTAGTCTCCCCATGCTGTCCCCCTCTATGTCTCCTTGCTGCAAAATAAATCTTTTATTTGCTTCCCTTGTGACTCGAACCTAGGCCCTTACACCCTGCTTGTGGCGTCACACTCTAAGTCCCTAAGTGGCGCCTTCATGCCACTTAAACAAGCCCATTTTTGTGTCATCTTTCCCCTACTCATTTTCTTAAGGCCTATCGTGCTTAGCTCCTCTTTGAAATTTAAAATCAAATAATTCTTAAGGCATTCACCTACACTAAGGTTCACAAAATTCATAAAACACATTCCACATACATACGTACATGCTTCCACATATATAAGCAAAATGCACAAGCCCTAATTCCTGGATATTACAATAAGGACTTTGGAAGATAAGGAAGTGGTGGTGATAGGTGAAAGGAAAAATTATCTATCGAATGTGGTATCTACTTTAAAGGCAGAAAAGTTGGTGCGAAAAGGATGTGGAGCATTCCTTTCCTTCATTAGCACGTTGGGTGCTAAGGACGTGTCAGTAGAAAGTGTTAGAACAGTGAAGGAGTTTTCGGATGTCTTTCTCGAAGAACTTCCTAGATTGCCTCCAGACCGGGAGGTAAAGTTTGGCATTGAGCTATTGCCAGGAACAGCTCCGGTGTCCATTGCTCCTTATAGAATGGCACCGAAGGAGTTAGCGGAAGTTAAAGTTCAAACTCAGGAGTTGTTGGATAGGGGATTCATTCGATCGAGTGTGTCACCGTGGGAAGCACCGATCTTGTTCGTCAAGAAGAAGGATGGGTCGATACGTATGTGCATTGATTATAGGCAGTTGAATAAGTTGACGATCAAGAATAGATATCCGTTGCCGAGAATCGATGACCTGTTTGACCAATTACGAGGAGCTTCAATTTTCTCGAAGATAGATTTGAGATTAGGTTATCACCAACTTAAAGTTAAGGAGGCGGATATTCATAAGATTGCGTTTCGAACTCGTTATGGACACTATGAGTTCTTGGTAATGCCGTTTGGGTTGACCAATGCACTAGCTACATTTATGGACATGATGAACCGAGTTTTTTGACCCTATTTAGATCGGTTTATAGTGGTGTTCATAGATTACATTTTGGTTTACTTGAAGAATGAGGAAGAGCACGATTCGCATTTGCGGGTAGTATTACAGATATTGCTGGAAAAGCAAATTTATGCTAAATTCAGTAAGTGTGAATCTTGGCTGAAGGAAGTGACCTTCTTGAGACATGTTGTGTCGGCCGAAGGAATTAGAGTTGATCCCCGAAAAGTAGAGGCCGTATTGGATTGGAAACCACCGAAGTTAATGGCTAAAATTTAGATTTTCTTAAGGTTGGCTGGTTATTATCGGTGTTTTATTAAAGGGTTTTCGTTGATTACTGCACCCCTAACTAAATTGTTGCACAAGGGAGTACCTTTTGTGTGGTCAGATCAGCAGCAAGAAAGTTTTGAGAAATTGAAGAAAATTTTGATGGAAGCGCCAGTACTGATTCAACCCGAGGCTAAAAAAGAGTTTATTGTTTACTGCAATGCATCACACACGGGCTTGGGATGTATGTTGATGCAAGATGGAAAAGTGGTGGCAAATTTATCTCGTCAGTTAAGACCGCACGAGGTGAACTATCCCACTCATGATTTGGAATTGGCTGCAGTGGTGTTTGCTTTGAAGATTTGGAGACACTACCTATACGGTGAAAAGTCGATCATTTATACGGATCATAAGAGTTTAAAGTACCTTCTTACCTAAAAGGAGTTGAATTTAAGACAACGGAGGTGGATAGAACTATTGAAGGATTATAACTTCTCAATCGAATATCATCCCAGAAAGGCTAACGTGGTGGCAGATGCGTTGAGTCGTAAGGTGATATCAGATTTGAGAGCAATGTTCACTCATCTCAGCTTATATGAAGATGGTAGTCTGCTAGCTGAACTTCAGGTGAAACCTGCGTAGGTAGGTCAGATTAAGGAATAGCAGTTATTAGATGAAAAGTTGGGTTCATTGCTTCTGCAAGTGGAAGATAGTGTGATAAGGGATTTTGGATTGAATAATGGTGGAGTATTGTGTTTCCGCGAAAGAATTTGTATGCCCAAAGATTCAAAACTGAGGCAAATGATTCTATGTGAGGTGCATAGTATCCCTTATGCTATGCACCTCGGGGGAAATAAAATGTATCGAGACCTCCGTGAGCAGTATTGGTGGCCAGGGTTGAAGCGGGAGGTTACTGAATTTATGAGTAGGTGCTTAACATGTCAGCAAGTGAAGGCGAAACATCAATTGTCGTCGAGATTACTACAACCGGTGAAGATTCCATTATGGAAATGGGAACGGATAACGATGGATTTTGTTAGTGGGTTACCCTTATCACCTACTAAGAAAGATTTCATTTGGGTAATAGTGGATTGGTTGACGAAGACTGCCCATTTTCTACCTGTTCGTACGGATTACTCATTGCAGAAGTTAGCCAAGTTGTACGTAGCAGAGATTGTGAGGTTACATGGGGTACCAGTGTCTATTATATCGGATAAGGATCCTAGGTTTACATCACGATTTTGGAAAGCTTTACATGAAACTTTGGGAACAAAGTTAAATTTCAGTACGGCTTTTCATCCTCAGTCAGATGGTCAGTCGGAAAGAGTAATTCAGATTTTGGAGGACATGTTAAGGGGTTGTGTGATTGACTTTAGGGGTAGTTGGGAGGATTTCCTACCTTTGACAGAGTTTGCTTATAACAATAGCTATCAATCTAGCATCCAGATGGCACCCTACGAGGCGTTGTATGGTCGTAGGTGTCGTACTCCTACTTGTTGGACTGAATAGGGGAGCAACAGTTATTGGGTCCTGAGCTGATATTAGAAACGGAAGAAAAGGTAAAGGTAATTCGGGCACGATTAAAGGAAGCTTTGGATAGACAGAAATCTTATGCGAATCTGAAGCGTAAGGATATTGAGTTTGCAGTTGGGGATCAAGTCTATTTAAAGGTCTCACCTTGGAAGAATGTCTTCAGATTTGGAAGGAAGGGCAAGTTGAGCCTTAGGTTCATCGGACTGTACCGTGTTTTGAAGCGTGTTGGGCCAGTGGCTTATCAGCTTGAGTTGCCTCCGGTGTTGAGTCAGATACATAGTGTATTTCATGTCTCAATGTTAAGGCGTTACCGATCGGATCCATCTCATATAGTACCAATAGAAGAAGTTGAGTTAAGGCCTGACTTGTCATTTGAGGAGGAGCCAGTGCAAATTTTTGATCGGGACGTTAAGGTGCTGAGAAGGAAGTCGGTACCGTTAGTCAAGGTTCTTTGACGTAATCACGGAGTGGAAGAAGCTACGTGGGAGCCTGAGGATGCGATTCGGTAATAATATCCTCATCTCTTTTAACCAGGTAAATTTCGAGGATGAAATTTTCTTTAAGGGGGTAGAATTGTAACATCTTAGAATTTAAATTTTTTTTATGTGTTACATTATTTTGGTGCTAAGCTAGTTAGATTATTAATTTTGTATGTTGAGGAGGTCTTGAGAAGGCTCGGGATTTATTTGGACCTAGTAAAAATTTTTTGGTATTTAGCACTTTAAGGAGATGGAGTAAGCGTCCTTATAGCATATGGAAATAATTGAGTAAATAGCTAGCATAAATGAGCAAAGGGTAAAGAGGTTATGGCGCCACATGTATTACCTTGAGGGAAGAGGGTTGAATCACTTTGTGTGCAAATTTTGACTAATATTTTTGCACTCTTTCCACATGGGAAGTTTGACTTCTTTATTTTTGGCATGGTGGCTAAGAAATAAGGTATGGTTGAGGTTGAGGAAAGGAATCAAAAGAAATAGGCAAGTAAGGGGGACAAGAGGCTTATTTCATGGATAGTGTTTTGGAAAGTTTGGGTGGCCAAACTTTTATCCTAGGGGGATGCATGTGGACAGTTTGGGGCTAGAGTGATAGCCGAATTTGTGCTTGATGTTTTGGTGAGGAGTTAGTTTTGGTCTAACACCAATTTGATCAATTGTGTCTTTCTCTCAAAATTCCATTTCACCTAGCCGAATTTGGTTATTTGCAATTGGTAAAATTTTGGTTGCTTTGGCCAAACTTCTATTGACAACTTTGGTATCATTTCTCTCTTCTCCCCAAACTCCTTTTCTTCTCTTTGCTAAAATTTTCAAGCCTTGAGTGTGCATATTTTCTTGTTTTCTTTCTTCTTGCCGAATGTACCTAAGCCATTGAAACCATATTATTCATTCTTTCTCTTTTGAAAAATCGAAACCTCACAAACCCTACTTTTCATCTGTTTTCTTTTTACAAAATTTTCCAAACACCTTTCTTCTTCCTCTCAAATAAATATTTTTCATAACCGAATATTATTGTTTGTTTTTACCCCATTGCCGAATCTTCGATTTCATCCATATTTTTTTCTCAACCATATTACTACTCATACTTTGATCAATCGGTAAGTGATTCATTTCAACATTTTATTTTATTTTTCCTCTTCTTAGTGCCGAATCTATACCTTGGTGTGGGATGGCCATATTGATCGAGACCATCACTTTGTTCTACTTTCTCAATTGAGACTGTTTTTCCCTTTTGTAGTATTCTAACGAGAAGCCGAACATCATTCTAGCCTTAAGTCGAACGGAGAAATCGGATCCAATATTAATAAGGTACGGAGTTCTTATAGATTATTAGTATTATTCAATATTCGATTGTTTGCTAACGGAGTAATAATTTGAAATAATCGACTATATGTTTCAGGGTCAAATCACTCGATATATTCTACCTTTGGATATAGGGGTAAGTGATTCAAGTGTAAGTGATACGAAATCTTTTGGAAATCCGAGGCTAACTTTTGGTTGGTATTGTTCTAGGTTATCGACGAGTGGTTTGTTAGGAAATCGAAATCAGGTGTGTAACCTCACATCATTTTTCGTGGGTTTAGAGATTAATGTCATATTGGTAGTAAACCATTTGATTCAAATCGTATTAAGGTGAAACCAGGAAAATTGGCATTGATCTCAATATTTGAGAAAATTATTAACACCGTGAAAGATTTTGAAAATACCTTTAATATGTGGGCCAAATTGATATATTTGATATGTGGGCCAAATTGATATATTTGATATGTGGGCCAAATTGATATATTTATTATGTGGGCCAAATTGATATATGATTATGTGGGCCGATTAATATTTGCTATATGGGCCGATCTAAAATTTTGTGAAAATAGGCCAAGATGATATTTTCTTAATGGGCCAATCTTGATAAATTGTTATAATGGGCCATAAAATTTGTAAAAAATATCTGAATACATTGTTGTGAATTGTTATGCATTATATACATGTTTTGCATGGGATGGGATAATGATGAAGAGAAGTTCTGGTAGCTCTGCTACATAAATCTGGTGGCTCTGCCACAAATCTGAAAAATGGCATTGCCATGTAAATTCTATTAATCTGGAGGTTTGTCCAAAAATTTGATATAAATGGCTTAATGTGTAACACCCCAAACCCGGCCTAAACGTTATGACCGAATCTGGCATGTCACACGAAAGGAATGTCTAAAAAATGTGCGTTCGTTAAAAAAACTCGTATTCTTTATAGTTGTTGTGAAAAATCGAGTTTAAGTAACTTTGAATAAGAAACGGTTTATTATCATTTTAGGAAAATCCCATATTGATCATTTAATAATAAGCAGTAACCAAATTGAAAGATGAAACCAAGTAAAATACCCAAGGCCTTATTACATAACAAAACCCAATTAAAATAAGTCCAAATAAAAGAAACGAATTTACGAGTAAACATATGTATGGCCTCCACGAGTCCACCTCACTCCCAAATCCGCGATCTAATGATTACCGCAAAATTTAACTAAGGGTGAGTCATCGAGACTCAAAGTGTAAATCCCCATCCAATGTGTTAAACCCTTACACAATTTCATATGAAAATATGCATGTCATGCAACCCAAAACCTAACCATCCAAACTCCCAATCCTACCCCTGTGGTACCAAACCACCGGTGGTGCTAAACCACCGTGACCCAAAGTCACCGATATCAATAATAATGTGGTGCCAAACCACTTGGTGACCCAAAGTCACGAATAATCCATATGTGGGCCAACCCATCGTTGTGATACCAAATCATGGCGACAATTTCATTTTATCAAATGTGGGCCAACCTAATCGTGGTGCGGGCCACTGGACGAGTCGCTATGAGGTGCCAAACCTCCGGTGACCCAAAGTCACGAATATCAATCGTGGTACCAAACCACTGGTGTTGCTAAACCACTGGTGACCCAAAGTCACGATATCAATCTTCCCTCCTCTCATCATACCCATGCAATATGACATAATAATTCGTGTATGCGTTATGTCATGTATGCTACACATATATCAAATATAAGTATAACATGAATTACCATCATAATCAGATAGACATAAAACAACATAATCATGCTAATCAACCTCTAAGGGTATAATCGTAATTTTACCCACCAAGGGTATTTTTGTAATTTACCTACCAAGGGTATTTTCGTAATTTACCCACCAAGGGTATTTTCATAATTTACCCACCAAGGGTATTTTCGTAATTTTCCCACCAAGGGTATTTTTGTAATTTACCTACCAAGGGTATTTTCGTAATTTTGCACCTGCAATGGCCCTCCCGGAGGTCTAATGTTACCCTGAGTGACTCGGCTACCATTTTCGGTCGTCACCAGACTATTGGGCCTAAAGCCCGATTCTGACCCATTCAGGCCCACACGCTCGTGTGGCCCACCTAACACAAATCTAGCCACGTATATAGGTTCCACCTAGTCTAGTTCACTATATACTACATCATCATACAATTTATTCCAATTGGGCCCACAGGCCCATTGGGCCCACTTCGGCCCATCGTAGCCCAAACAGCCCCAACCCACAAGAATACTACTAATGGCCTCAACTATCGCGTCGAAGCCCCACACATGCGCTCGCACGCTCATGTGGCTACTATTGCCGTGTTCAGCACTTCGACATTTGCCGCTCTACAGCTAGAGTAGAGAAAGTTACACTCCTGATAGGACTCTGGTGCTAAACCGCGCTGCGACCACTCCTGCTGCCCAACGCCCACCAAGGTATGTTAACCCTCCTCCTGGCATGCTCTTTATATAGCTAGCTCTTCACCTTCCTTCTTTGTATCTTTCCGATGTGGGATCCCTTCGTCAATAGAGTTTAAATTCAACTGAAACTCTTACCGTCCAATCCGCAAAATAAATACTCCCTTGCTCCTCATGAGATTCAAACCCAAGCTCTCCCCTTAGCCAATTCACGTCACTTGCCACTAAGCCACAAGCACCTCTTGTGTCTTAAACCGTGCACAACTAAATATAAACTATGGCCAAATTCTAAGATCCAAGTAAAAAAAAAACCAAAATGCAAAAGCCAAGACTTGAACCTTGGACCTCATTCCTTCCATGTGGCGTCACCCCCTTGTCTCTTATGTGGCGTCACTTTGCCACTACACCACACACTCTACTTATGTCACTTTTCTCCATATTTTATTCTTAAGGCCTACCTGCCAACTTTTTTTTTCACCTAAAACCAAAATTTCCCCAAAGTCAATATTTGATCCCGGGACTTCATAGAAGCCCCCTAACCTTTCAAAATCACTTATCTAAAAAGGTCCAACTTGTACTTAAGCCGATCTCCTGTTCTCTAAAAAAATTTAAACGCTACTACGCTCAAGGCCCATTGGGCTCAATTTTCCTAGGCCCAATTTCAGGATGTTACAAATCTACCATCCTTAAAGAAATTTCGTCCTCGAAATTTCCAACTAACTAACAAATACACATCCTAACCTACCACACTACGCTCTTCTTGTCACAAGACTCGATCTTAATAAAACTAATATCTTTTAACTAGAATTTAAAACTCCTACACATACTCAAAAACACCTAGCCATTAAAACAAACGAATATTTCATACGCACCCAAATTTCTATGTCCGAACATCACATCCAAACCAAACACACGTAATAGATACCCAAATATAACATATAATGTAGAAAAGTATCGTGAAACTTACAAGCGGATTTGGTGTCAAGACTCGGGTGCCATACTTCCGAAAGAGATATATATATTTTTCTAAACCATATTTCAACCAAAATTTGAAAAACATTTTGAACCCATTCCACGTACCGAAGTTTTTGAACCTAAGCTCGATACCATAATTGTAACACCCCAAACTCTACCTAAACGTTACATTAATCGAATCGCCATGTCACATGAAAGGAATGTCTAAAAAGCGTATGCTTAGTTAAAAAACTCGTATTCTTTATAGTTGTTGTGAAAAATCGAGTTTAAGTAATTTTGAATAAGAAACGGTTTATTATCATTTTAGGAAAATCCCATATTGATCATTTAATAATAAGCAAGAACCAAATTGAAAGTGAAACCAAGTAAAATACCCAAGGCCTTATTACATAACAAAACCCAAATAAAAATAAGTCCAAATAAAAGAAACGAATTTACGAGTAAACATATGTATGGCCTCCACGAGTCCACCTCGACTCCTAAATCCATGATCTAATGATTACCGCAAAATTTAACTAAGGGTGAGTCATCGAGACTCGGTGTGTAAATCCCCATCCAACGGTGTTAAACCCTTACACAATTTCATATGAAAATATGCATGTCATGCAACCCATAACCTAACCATCCGAAACTCCCGATCCTACCCCATGTGGTACCAAACCACTGGTGGTGCCAAACCACTGGTGACCCAAAGTCACTGATATCAATAATAATGTGGTGCCAAACCACTGGTGACCCAAAGTCACGAATAATCCATATGTGGGGCCAACCCACGTTGTGATACCAAATCACTGGCGACAATCATGTTTTATCAAATGTGGGTCCAACCCACTGTGGTGCGAAGCCACTAGGATGAGTCGCTATGAGGTGCCAAACCTCTGGGGACCCAGAGTCACGAATATCAACTGTGGTACCAAACCACTGGTGGTGCCAAACCACTTGGTGACCCAAAGTCACGATATCAATCTTGCCCTCCTCTCATCATACCCATGCAATATGACATAATAATTGTGTATGCGTTATGTCATGTATGCTAGACATATATCAAATATAAGTATAACATGAATTACCATCATAATCGATAGACATAAAACAACATAATCATGCTAATCAACCTCAAGGGTATAATCGTAATTTTACCCACCAAGGGTATTTTCGTAATTTACCTACCAAGGGTATTTTCATAATTTACCCACCAAGGGTATTTTAGTAATTTACCCATCAAGGGTATTTTTGTAATTTACCCACCAAAGGTATTTTCATAATTTACCTACCAAGGGTATTTTCGTAATTTACCTACCAAGGGTATTTTCGTAATTTCAAGACTTTTGCAATGGCCCTTCCGGAGGTCTAATATTACCCCGAGTGACTCTGGCTACCATTTCCTATCGTCACTGCACTATTGGGCCTAAAGCCCCGATTCGACCCATTCAGCCCACACGCTCATGTGGCCCACCTAACACAAATCTAGCCACGTATATAGGTTCCACCTAGTCTAGTTCACTATATACTATATCATCATACAATTTATTCCAATTGGGCCCATGGGCCCATTAGGCCCACTTCGGCCCATCGCAGCCCAAGCAGCCCCAACCCACAAGAATACTACTAATGGCCTCAACTATCGCGTCGAAGCCCCATACGTGCGCTCCCACGCTCGTGTGGCTACTATTGTCATGATCAGCACTTCGACATTTGCCACTCTACAGCTAGAGTAGAGAAAGTTACACACCTGATAGGACTCTGGTGCTAAACCACGCTACAACCACTCCTGTGCCCAACGCCCACCAAGGTATGTTAACCCTCCTCCTGGCATGCTCTTTATATAGCTAGCTCTTCACCTTCCTTCTTTTTATCTTTCCGATGTGGGATCCCTTCGTCAATAGAGTTTAAATTCAACTGAAACTCTTACCGTCCAATCCGCAAAATAAATACTCCATTGCTCCTCATGAGATTCGAACCCAAGCTCTCCCCTCAACCAATTCACGTCACTTGCCACTAAGCTACAAGCTCCTCTTGTGTCTTAAACCGTGCACAACTAAATATAAACTATGGCCAAATTCTAAGATCCAAGTAAAAGAAAACCAAAATGCAAAAGCCAAGACACAGACCTTGGACCTCATTCCTTCCATGTGGCGTCGCCCCTTTGTCTCTTATGTGGCGCCACTTTGCCACTACACCACACACTCTACTTATGTCACTTTTCTCCATATTTTATTCTTAAGGCCTACCTGCCAACTTCCAGGGTTTTTTTTTTCACCTAAAACCAAAATTTCCCCAAAGCCAATATTTGATCCCGGGACTTCATAGAAGCCCCCTAACCTTTCAAAATCACTTATCTAAAAAGGTCCAACTTCTACTTAGGCCGATCTCCTGTTCTCCAAAAAAATTTAAATGCTACTACGCTCAAGGCCCATTGGACTCAATTCTCCTAGGCCCAATTTCAGGATGTTACATAATGCCCACGTTTGGTGTGTTGGCGGGGTGGGTGACTAAAGCTCCCCACAGGTGTTTTGGTTGGTACGGGTGGTGTGTAGCGGATGGAAAACTAGGTTTGGTTTGGGAATTGCATATCATATGCATATTATATATATGATACCTTTACGTTATTGTAAATGGGCTTGGCCCAAATAAATACTTAATGGGATTTTGGCCCAGTGAATAATGGTAAGTGGGTTACACACTGCGTTCTAGTAACTCACCCCGCTTGCTACCCCTTTCGGTAATGATCAATGATGGAGACTTGGGTCGTGGATATCTTCGTGAGGCCATACTTCAAAACGTTAAATTTGGAATTTTGGATTTCATTTAATACTTTTAATTATTTGGCTATTTGAATTAAGGTTGTAATAAGGCCTCTAGATTAATTTTTAGTTTTGTTTATTGTTTGATGAATTTATAAACCGCTTAAAGTATTTTAATTGAGATTTTAATTTCTAAAAAAAAACTTAAATAATCAATTTATTCAAAATGAATATACAAAAGGATTTCATAAAATTTTCATATTTCTTTACTTGAAATTTACTCGTAAAATTTTTATCAATTCTTTTCAAACTAAAATATTTTAATTCCTTATAAAATTTACTCGAATCATTAACGATATTTTCAAAATTTCGATTTATAAGATTTTGTATCTCAAATTGTCGATTTATCAATTAAATCTAATTTTAATATTTCGTCTAAATTTTGTAGTCGGTTTTACTTGATTTTGAAAGACTTAATGGTTTTTCACATGTGACATGTTAGATCTGGCCTTAACGCATGGGTCGGGTTTGGGGTGTTACACTGTACATGCCATAGTTCAAAAAATTTAACTTATAAAATAACAACGTTAGTCGATAGTGTAATAGACTTTGACGATGATCCCCGAGCTCGTAACTAGACTTCAAAATTTATAAAAACAAATCAAATAAACACACACAGTAAGCTGTCATAGCTTAGTAAGTTATAAGCAAATTAAACAATTCAACTGAACAATCAAACATTTCTATCAAATGAAGTTGTATCATTAATATTAAACTAGAATTCAATGATTCACTTTGGCCAAATACTTATATTTCTCATTAAGCATAATATTATACAAATTTACATTCCCAAAATTACACTATCTCAATTTAATTCACAATCATACCTAGTTGACCGAATAACCAAATTCCCAAATATCATATCATAATTGCTTACTTATACGACCAAATACACATAATTCATTATATTATCACATATGGCCAAATATACACTAGTGCATTACATTGTCACACATGACCGAACATACAAAATTAATTAAGTCATCACATATACTCATGTATTCAAATTTAATATAACATCACATATGCACATACCTATGTGGCCGATCATATAAGATTAGTTGATTAGTTGGATCAACTTACTTGCTCAATTTTTCCACATCAATATGAAATCTTATAGACATAGGCTTGAAAATAAATCACCCAGATTAAACCTCGCTAGGCGTAAGCTCTAATCACACACCCAAGACTAAGCTGCTAGACCCAAGGTCTGATATTTATTCACCGGCAATAAGCCTGCTAGGCACGAAGCCCGATTAATTTCACCAGCTCAAAGCTTGCTAGGCCCAAAGCCCGAATAATGATACTTAAAAGCTATCCCACACATATATCATATATCGAAACTTTCATGTACTTCATAATCTTCATACGAACTTCCAATTATTATAACTCAACCGAATTAAACTTAATCATATTAATTCTTAATTCAATCATATTCGGCTATCTCAATACAATCTCCAAAAATTCCAAATCAGCATATTACTAAATAACATACACAATTTAGAATGTTTAATTGCTTATAGACTTACCTCGGATATCGTCGAACGACAAAAATCAGCTATTCAACTACTTTCGCTTTTCCCCGATCCAAGTCTGATTTCTTTGGTTCTTGATATAAACATATTCAAATTAAGCTCATTCAAACATATTTTCATTCGATTTAGTCCAAAAACACATTAAATGGGAAAATTACCATTTTGCTCCTAATATTTCACACTTTTTACAATTTAGTCCTATTTGCACAAAACACAAAATACACAAAATTTGACTATACACCTTAAGGGTCGAATGTTCTTAGTCCCCATACAAGTCCATACATTTCATTTATTTCACATTTTAGTCCCTCAAAAATTTATTTTTGCAATTTAGTCCAACATACTCAATTTCATCAAAAATTCAAAAACAAAACTTGTTAATCTAACACATATATATCATATTTCACCATCAAACAACATAAACAACAAGATATCATCAATGGCTCAACTCAAAATATTCATCCAAATCAAAAATTAAAACATGGGCTTTGTGCATCTCATAGCAACGATCTCAAAAACGTAAAAATTATAAAAAACCGAAAACTAAACATACCTTGATCAAGCTAATTTGATGCCAAAAACCTAAAGCCTTCCTATGTTCTTTTTCTTTTCTTTGTTTCGGTTAAGCGAAAAAGAATAATGGCTTTTAAAATGTTATCATTTTGTTTTATTAAACTAATGTAATAATATAATATAATAATAATAATTATAACATTATAATACATAAAAACTATATAATAAAACCTTGTTGCTGCGGTACTAATATATAAGAATAGGTTTATTGCATTTTAAATGCTCCCATTTAAAAGACAACCTCAATTTGATCCTACCACATTAAACTATCAAGTTTATAATTTATGCGATGAAGCCCTTTTTATTAAATTAAGCTCACAAACAATCAAATTTTTATACGAAACTTTCACACATGCTAAGTCACATATAATTAACACAAAATTAATATCTACATATTTTTCTGACTTGTATTCGTGGTCCCAAAACCACCCTTCTGATTAGGGTCTAAATCGGACTGTTAAAATTTTGTCAAATTGTGATTAAATTGTCTAAAAGGACTAAATTGCAAAAGTTACAAAATGTGGTATTCTAGAAGTTATTTGTATGAAATAGCTTTAGAATATTAATTAGAGGTCCTTAAATAGTAATTTTCCCAAATTCTAATTTTTGGACAAAATTGGGCATGAATGGGTTAAAATTTGAAAGTTAGACAAAAGGGCATTTTGGTCATTTGTCAATTAAATGATTAAAATGGGAAAAAGATGATAGAATTTTCATTCATCTTCTTTCCCAAGGCTACCAAAATTTTGAGAGAAGCCATTGTTAAGGCTCTTCAACTTTTCAAGCTAGCTAGTAAGTGTATTCTAGCTCCGTTTTTTATTTTCTTCGTATTTTTGAAGTCCTAGTAGCATGAGTAAGCTATTTTTAGCTATATGTTGAGCTAAGATGGATGTTAAAAAAAATATACCCATGTATGAAATGCATGTATTTTGATGTTTTATGGAAGAATATGAAAGATTGATGTAGTAGAAACATCTTTTGCTAAGAGAATTCCATGAAAAATGCATGTAGGGACTAGTTTGTAAAAGTTTTGAGATTGATCATACATGTGGGATTTAGTAAGAATTGATGATTGCTTTAGTTGATTAAATGATTTGGAAATGCATAAAAGGATAGAAAGTTGAATGAAAATCACTTTACGAGCCTTGGGCCAAATGTGTAAATATGAGAAAGTTTAGAGGCAAAATGGTAATTTTGCTAAAGTATGAGATAATGGTCAATTTAGTCAATGTTTGTATTGAATGAGTTGATTTATCATTATAGATCAAGAAAGATGAAGCCCGGATCGAAACCAAGGCAAGAGCAAGGTGGTGGACTAAATTGCACATCTTTATACTTTTTGAGTACCGAGGTAAGTTTATGCGTAATCAATGCATTCTACTTATACATTCTTAATGCTAGCTAGTGTGTAGCATGAATGAAAATGAATGATAATGATTGAGAACCTATGTGGCTCAAATGGAATGAATGTGGTAGATATCATGAATGAATGAGTAAGTAGATATGTGGATGAGTAGTGATAATATTTGATGGTGGGCTAAGTGTGATACCACCTTAATACTTAAAAACTATGGGCTGTGTACGATACCATAGTTAAGTATATTATTTAGTGGGCTATGTGTGAAACCACTATGAGTACCTCTTGGTAGGCTATGTGTGATACTACCTTATTACCTGATTGTGGTAGGCTGAGTGCGAAACCACCGAGTAATTTAGCTGTGTGGATGTATTAGTGTGATAAATGATGTATCGTATTTTTGAGTAAATTTGGTATTGAGTGCAGGGGTGCATGTCAATGATTATGAGTGTGTGACTCATAATATTTTGGAAATGTGGTAAGAGATAGAAAGAGTAAGCATAATTGTGGATGTGAATTTATTTGGTAGTATAATACTAATTGTTGTTTAGTTTATACTAGTGTAACATCCTAAAAATAAGCGTATCGATATGTTACATGTTTTTGGTGTTTAACTTGTGAATGATTAAATTTGTGTGCTTATATAGTCTTGAGAAGGCTTGGGATTTATTCGATATTAGAATAAATTTTAGTAATGAGTACTTTATTGAAGTCGAACAAGTGACTCTGATGCTTAAGGGAATTTAATTGGTAAAAGTTTGCATAAGATGAGCTAGTGGCAAGGTGCAGTTGGCGCCATAAGTATTTTAGAGGGAAGAAGTTCGAATCTCATGGATAGCATTTTGGTGACTTTTATTTTATTTTTTTTCTTCACCTATATTGCATGTGTCGGTCAAACCTTACTTATGGAAGGTTGGACTTTTCTTTTATGGCAAGGTGATTATTGGATAAGATAAGCTTGAACTTGGGGAAAGGAAATCCTATGCTTATGAAAGGTAATGGGGACACAAAGGCATATCTTAAGGGTTGTGTTTTGGAAAGTAGGAATGGCTAAGCTTGTCCATGAATTTGGACGGTTTTATGGACTAGGGGGGTGGCCAAATTTTTGTGGTAGACTTTGGTAAGGATGTGTAGTTAGTGTGTAATCCCATTTGGTAATTTCTTTGTTTTCTCAAAACACCTTTTCTTTTCATATTTTTCTCTTTGACCGAATGTGCTTGATGCTTTGGTTAAACATATTTGTTTTTCATATTTTTGTCTTCTACTTTTGACCATTTGGTCATATTTTGCCAACCTCTCAAGTGCTTCATTTTGTGTTACTCTCCTTTGTGCCGAAATACCAAAACACAAAAACCATTTCTTTTCTTCTTTCTTCCCCATTGCCGAATGCACCATTGTCCCAAACCCTTTTCTTTGCTCATCTCTTACCTTTGAAAATCGAATCATAAGCTCTCATCTTTATTTTCTTGCTATCTCCATTTTTCTCATCCTTTAAACACAATATTTTTCATTCTTATTTCTTCTATGGCCGAATGTTAGAGACCATCTCCTTGATTGAAACTTTTTCCTTTCTTTGTTATATCATAGCCGAATTTTTCATTCCTCATAGATTTTATTCTTAATCATTTGCTTCATTTCATACTTTGATCAATCGTGGTGTAGTGGAGTGTCGATCATTTCTTCATCGATAGTAGATTATAGTCATCATAAGAACGTGTGGAAAAGGATTTCATCATTCAAGGTAAGGGATTCATTCTTTTTCGAAGGGGTTCTATGTTACTTCTTATTTGGTTTAAGATGGTATTGATTAATCGATTCTATCATAGGGACCTTATTAGTCGACTTTCTTTTTGTGAACGTAAGAACTTCGTGATAATCAAGATAGGTTCAAAAAGAGCGGTGAATAGTGTTTGGAAGAGGGGTGGTTCACTATTCCCCCTAAATTCTAACGAAGGGCTATTTCGGTAATTCGAGATTTTCCACCGGGTTGTGGACCCTCATCCGGCGAAAATCAATTATTTGAAGTCATTCGTACTCTTGAGCCCTTGTTTGTTCGTGGATATTCAACGGGTAATGAATCATCAATCGGGGAGAAACCGCAAATAGAAGTTGTTCAAAATTTCGAGGGTAAAAGTTTAGAACGCTTATTTTTAAGAATAGTTTTCAAATAAGTATTAGTATTCTAATCCATCGTGATGCGTGCTTAGGTATCGACGAGCGAGAAAGTATAGTTCTCACCGTAATCAGGTGTGTAACTTCACACTTATCTCATGGGTTATATTATACCGTAAGCGTTAGAATAAAAATTGTAAATCCGGTAAAATTGGATAATACGATATATTAGCACTTTTTGTGTGAATGCATGAAACTGAAATTAAGGTTGTGGAAAAAATTACGAATTTGCCCTTAATGGGCTATTTTGTTAAAAAGTGATATTTTGGGCCATATGATTATTTTGATAAATTGGCCAAGTGAGAATATTGTGAAAAGGGCCTCATGTGATAAATGGGCCAAATTTGTTAGATCGTTAAATGGGCCAAAATTTGTTAGATCGTTAAATGGGACAAAATTTGCTAGATTGTTAAATGGGCCAAAATTTGTTAGATCGTTAAATGGGCCAAAATTTGCTAGATCGTTAAATGGGCCAAAATTTGCTAGATCGTTAAATGGGCCAAAGTTTGCTAGATCGTTAAATGGGCCAAAATTGCTATTTTGACTAATGGGCCAAATTGATAACTTGTAATATGGGCTTTTTGTTGAAATTTACCTTATGAATATATTATTATGCATTAAATATGTATATACATGACTGCATGGGTTGGGATAATTGACGAAGAGAAGAACGGCCTATTGCCACAAATCTAGTTCAGTGACTCTGTCACAATGGCCTGTTGCCACAAATCTAGTTCGGTGACTTTGTCATAATGACCGCTGCCAAAATATAGTTCGGTGGCTCGCCACAAATATTATAATTAGCTTAATGCCCTGCTATTGGTGTGTTGGCGAGTGGGTTGACTTGATCCCCACAGTGTCTTTGGTTGGTACGGGTGGTGTGTAGCGAGATGGAAATTAGGCTTGGTTGGGAATTGCATATCATATGCATTATTTTTATATTGTACATTTGTAAATGGGCTCAAGCCCAACTAATTGCTTAAAAGGTTTTGGCCCAATGAACACGGTAAGTGGGTTACGCATTAAGTTCTAAGTAACTCACCCTATTTTTCTTACCCTTCTCAGGTAATAATAATTGATGGAGGCTTGGGTGGGGATGACTTCGTGTGGAGGCCATACTACTAATGATGAGTTATAAAACTTTGAACTTTTTAAGTATTTTATTTAAGTACTATTTCAATCGCGATGTAATAAGGCCTCCGGTATTATTTTTATGGATTTCTATTCGTGGATGGATTTTAATATGTTTTAGTTACTTAAATGGGGTGTTTAATTCTTATAAATGTTTTCTTCAACTTACGATATAAAAGGGTTTTTCTTAAATATCACTTACTCATAAAAATTTTCGTGAAAACTCTTTTATAAATTTATTTTAACTAATTATTTCTCTGAAAATCAAATTGTAAAATTTCATGTTTTAAAATCATGGTTTTCAAATAAATCTCGATTTTTGATAAACTCCATCTTCAAAAATCATTTTGAAGAATTGTTTTCATTAAAAGCATTGATGACTGGACAAAAGTTCGAATTGTGTGGTATGCCAAGTCTGGTCTTAAATGCATAGGTCGGGTTTGGGGTGTTACAACTAGAATGCTTAAATTGTTTATGTGTAAACTTACTAAGCCCAAGGCTTACTCATTTTCTTTCCCTTGTCTTATAGAGAAAGAGGGTTGAATTGAGATACGTGGATTATCGGAAGATCGCCTACACTATCAGCTCACTCCGGTATACTAGACTAACTGTTTTGTATATGGCATGTATAGGGGCTAGGAAAGTTAGTGAATTTTGTTGTAAATGGCTAAGATGTGTTAGCCTATAGATGGATAATCTATTTTGTATAAGGCCATAGTTGTTGGTCGCTTCATTATATGAAAAAAGAAAATGTAGTTATCTATGTAAGATTGTGTTTGAATTTAAGTTGATTATGGATGTGTTGTTTCAAGATATATTGTAAGAACACGAGGAGTGAAAAGAACTTAGCAATTAGCTTTATTCTTGTCCATGTGGTTAGACATACGGGCATATGTCTAGGCCATGTGTGACACACGGCCAACCCACGGGCGTGTGCCTTGGCCGTGTCTCTTTGACAGATTCGAGTTGTATAGGCCACGGGCTAACCACACGGGCGTGTGTCTAGACTTCAAGCCGTGTGGTGTAGTTAGTGTTCACCACGGGTGGTGAGCATGGGCGTGTGCCCTAGCCGTGGGGCATTGCCAAGATGCCTGGGTTTTCATGCACGGGTTGAGGGCATAGGCATGTGTAACCTTACACGGGTGTGTAGTCCCTATTTAGGTGGAAAATTTTTAAAATCGCAGAAGTTTTTGATAGGGTCTCGAGAGTCTTACGTGTATGAGTAAGGCCTCATAAGTTGAGATTGAGGTTGTAGAGGTGACTTAAGAGAGTAATCGATGAGCCTAAGTGGTGATCATATGGTTTTAATCCGATAATGCCTAGGGCCTAATTCCAGCATGGATTACAGGTAAGGGGTGTTACAGTGTGACCCAACACGCTCAAGGAACACGGGCGTGGGCCAAAACTCAAACACGCCCTTTACGAGACACACGGGCTAAAAATAGGGCACACAGGTGTGGCCCCTGACCATGTGCCCCAATCCCTATTTAAACCCCTTACTGTTCATCTTCTCCCAAAAAAATCCCCCCAAAAAACCCTAGCCGTTCTCACCCAAATAACCTCTCCACTCCTTCTCCCCTATTCCGGCCACCGTTGACTCCTCCTCCTCCCTTCGCTTCCCTTTTCTCTTCCTTCCCATATTTTTCTTTCCACATTCCCCTTCCCTTTCCATTCCACGACACCAGCCCCACAGTCCAAGCCCGTGTACGACCACCACGCCTCAGACGCCGCCACCACGCCTCAGGTTCACCACCGCCTTCCGTCAATTCACCTCTCTTCCCCATTTTTGCTTCTTTCTTTCATTTTTATTTATTTATTTGATTTCATTTTATTATTATTTTCATTTATATTTCTATTTCTAATTTACTTAGTTCTTTTGATTGTTTACTCTAATTAGTTTAATTTTAAAATTTAATTTAATTTTAATTATTATACTACTTACTAGTGATCTTGTCAATTTCATTAATCTTATTTCACTATTCTTTTTGAAATTCCATTGCTAATGCTATTGTTTTGAGCTTACCATATTTTGAACTATCTAAACTCAAGATGTCGATTTAGCATTACTTCATATCGATGTCGATTTAGCATTACTTCATAATCTAATTCACATTAGAGGATTATACTACTATTTAGGACTACCAAAAGAGTACATTTTTGGCTGGCAATGATTCTTGAATTAGTGATAAAATTTTGCATTCTCAGGTACATAATGACACCCCCACGTGGAAAAGAGACCGCTGTCCCCGCTTCGAAAAAGTGGAAGGGATCCGAAGCTACGTCTGCGAGTGTATCTACCGAAGTACGCCACCCCTTTCTACAGTTTCCCCTAGGACCCCAGGAGGAACTCTTTCAGATACTTCGTGCACGACCCATCGGTGCGGGGAGATGTATCAATTCAGCCGCCTTAGAGTAGGTCCAGCTAGCTGACGCAATCTGGGCCCTACTAACTACTGATCCATAGGGGCACTTTTTCTAGATCGTCGAGCCGACCTATTTAGAGCTTACTTTAGAGCTCTGTTCCATCTTTCACCTTCAAATGGTTATGATGAATTTCGACGACCCAGTCACAGTCTAATTTTGCCTTGGGGGCCTAGTGCGAGAGTTGAGTATTCTAGAGTTTGGGGTCGCCTTGGGACTTTACACCGAGGAATTCATGGAGGACGACGACTTTGAAGACCTTCATTGCCATATCCACTACTCTCTTTCATCTTGCTGGAGGCACTTAGTCCCCGCCTCAGCCACCTATGACCCCAGTCACTCCAAGGCATCATCTCTCACCCCATCCTTGCAGTACTTACACGCCATCCTGGCTCAAACTCTAACGGGTCGGCGAGAGAGCACTAGCATCGTCAACACTCACGAAACCTACTTTTTATGGTGCATGGCTCATGGGCACGTATTTGATTTATCTTACTTCATCGTCCTCTCCATTCGACATCAAACGAAGCTACATAAGAGAGGAGTCCTATCCACTGGCCCCTATGTGACACGCTTGGCTCGCTACTTTGGCATCCTCAACACAGTAGCTCAGTCGTCCTTACTCATGCTTATTGGGCAGATGTCTCTACATGGCAACGCGACGATGCTTTATATGAGGATGATTGAGCGTCGCCGTGGGTTTAATCCTCATCAGTACCGTCTATCGCGAGCCACTGATCAGGACGACCCAGAAGATATTACTGATGATGTCCCTTTACAGCATGAGGAGCCATCTTCTGTGCCACCACCGCCTCACCGACCAGTTCATGCGGCTGCTTCACTGACTGACATCTCTGAGTGCATCACTCATTTCGAGCAGGATTGCACTCAACAATTCAATGACAAACCATCGACGATTTGATGGCATCGAGGCAACTCTGCAATAGATTTGTCAACATTTTCACATATCACCACCACCCCCACCTCGCGATCCATCTACTGATGAGGACCTTTGAGTCCATTTATTTTTATTTTTCTTTTATTTTTAATTTTAAACTCTTTCTCTTTATCTTTCTTGTCTTTAATTTATATTAGCATATTTTGATTCCTTTATATCTATGGTTGTTTATTATCGAGTAACCATTATAAAGCCCATTAATAATACTCCCTAAAACTTTAGTAATGACTCTGCAGTTTCAAAAGGTTCAAGGTGCTACTAAGGAATGAACAAAATATAGGAGTATTCTCCCCCACCTTCACCTCTGCCTAGTTTGTAATATCCTGAATATAGGGGTTATGCATTTTTTTTAACTTAATTGTATGTGGTTGCATGCCTATGTGTAGTTGAGTGTGCTTTGGGAGTTTTAGAAACTTCAGTATGTAAGAGTATGCCCTAGAAAATTATTAAATTTTTAAGTCTTAAAATGGAGCTAAGCAAGATAGGCTTTAAGAAAAATTGGCATGAGGTTTTTATCATAACAAGTCAATTGGCAAGGTGGTGTTGGCACATGGGTGAATGCATGAAGGAAGAGGTTCGAATCCCTTAGCTAGCAATTGGAAGGATTTTAATTTTTGCTCTCTTTCCTATAGTGTCGGTCAAGCCTTATCTTGTATGGATGGATTTTTCTTTCATTTTTGGATAGTAGACCAAAGGAAAAAGGTAAGTTAGTAGTTAAGATATGGAATCAAGATGTTATGGAAGGATAAGGGGACAAAAGGCTTGATGAGTGGGTGATGTTTTGAAGTTTTTCCATGGTCATTTGACCATGAACCTAGACGTTATAAGGGCTAAGGGGTTGGTTTAATTGTGATAGTGATTAAGGGATGATAGGGAAGAAATGAGGAGAAAAAATGGGATTATGTTGGCATGTGTGTTGGCGAATTTTGTAATGGGATTAGGGGTGATAGTTGGCCAAAACCTTATCAATTTGTGCATCTTTTCACTTTTCTCCAAATTTTGCTTCTTAGCCGAAATTATCACTTGCAATAGGTGTAAGTTTTGTTTTGTTTGGCTATCATTTTTTTACCATTTTGGTTTAAGTGTCAATTCTCTCAAATTCCTTTTCCTCTATTGCGAAAACACCAAAAAGTTTAGAAGACATTTCTCTTTTCTTTTCTTCCTATCTAGTCTGAAATCATCCTAGTACCAAGGGCATTTCTCATCTTTTCTTTTCTTTCTTTTCTCTTTTCTCTTTCTTTCTCTTAGCGAAACCATCCTTCACCATAACCATAACCAAACCACCATCATTTCTCTTCTCTTTTGTTAAAGCCAAAACCACTATCTTTTCTTTTCTTCTTAATTGTTAAGGCCGAATTTCTTTATAGTTCAAGTAAGGGTGAATCAATCTCCGTGTTACAGGTAAGGATTATCGATCAATCATTTTTCTTTCTTTTCTTTTGGATTCGCCGATTATAGAAATCTAATCCTCTTATTTCTCCTTGGCCAAATCTCTGAAGGAGGATTTTGGGATTTTTTTTTCTTTGTAGCCAACGATTAAGGAGAAATCATTCGGGATCATTCAAGGTAAGGATTGTCATATTATTGGTTATATCGTTTTAGATAGATTACTAATCACTTTCATTTTAGGGGACTCTATCGCTCGATCATTTCCCGTAAACGTAAGATTTTGGGACTAACAAAATAGGTTCGAAAAGAGCGGTAAGGAGTGTTTGGAAGAGGGGTGGTTCTGTTATACCCTCAAATTTCAAACGAAGAGCTGTATCGGCGATCCGAGATTTTCCACCGGGTTGTGGACCCTCTGCCAATGAAGATCGATTATTTGAAGTCGTGCGTACACCCGAGCCACTTTTTGTTCGTGGTTTGTCATCGGGTTTTGATCCATATATTGGAGAAAAATCACTTATAACGTTGTCCTAGATTTCGAGGGTAAGGAATTAGATTATTCATCAATAGTATAGATTTATAAGTAGTAGTGTGTTCTAATCAAGTGTGATAAATAATTAGGTGTCGATTTAATGGAAGGTATCGTTCTCATTTGTTATAAGGTGTGTAACATTATACTAAATTTCTCGTAGATCTAAAATAATAATGATTTGTATGAAAATATGTATAATAATGGTTGCAGTACCATTCAAAGGTACACGATATTCGTATGTTTATCCCATTACTTCGTTAATAATGCTATAAGCATAAATATGAAATAAGTATGACTCATTATGAATTTGGGGTATATTGCATAAAATCAATAATATGTATGTGCATCGGCATATGGGTGATATTGATAAAGGGAAGTGTTCCTGGTTTTACCACATTATCCGGTGACTTCGGTCACATATATGAATCTGGTGACTTCGGTCACATAATATGAATCCGGTGACTTCGGTCACATATATGAATCCAGTGACTTCGGTCACATAATATGAATCCAGTGACTTTGGTCACATATATGAATCCGGTGACTTGGTCACAATTATCCGTGGCCATGCCACAAAATTATAAGGCGATGTGCATGTTGATCGCAAAGAATCGCCTTCGATGGTGTGCAAAGCAGATGGAGGGTCGATTTAATAATCCCCACGGTGTGATTGGTAGGTACGGTGGTGTGTAGCGGATGGATATTTAGGTGGGCTCGGGATTGCATTTCATATATATATACATGTGATTTAATCGATTTTTATCTGATTTGATATAAAATGGGCTTATGGCTAAATATGTTTTAAATGGGCTTAATGGCTTTGATCGATTGGGCTTTTAGTGTAATGTTATACATTGAGTCTGTTGACTCACCCTTTTTATGGGATATTTTTTCAGATGACGCTTAGCGTGATGGATCAGGTCAGCGAGATTACGTGGCGGCCATTGCTCAACTAAGTATTTCGGAGTTTCTTTTAATTAAACCTACTAAGTTTATTTTATCATTTAGGATTTATTTTAGGTTATGTTATTTTTGTAATAAGGCCGCTATGAACTGCTTAAATTTTTACGTTTTAGATTTTAATCTACTATGATCAAATATTTACTAAATAATTAAATGATTTGAAAACTAACTTAAACTATTTTGACACCTAAACACCTATGGTTTTTACAATGATAATAAGTTTTTCATAAAATTATTTTCTTTTAACTTAAAATATTTCTCTTAAAGATAACGTTTTAATGAGACACCAACTATATTAAACACCATTTACAACGTGACCACTAAATAGATCCATTTTATACGAAACCATCATATTTTCTTATAAACAAAATGAAAATAATTGAAGTTTTACTCGAGGAACATACCAAATCCGGTCAGGGCTTGTGGACCGGGTTTGGGGTGTTTCAACTTGGTATCAGAGCCCAATTTTAAACTCTCGACCTTGGGTTTTGAAGCCCACAACGTTTTCAAAATTAGGCCCAAATGACTTTTTAAAAATTTTCTTTAGTTAAAATTATTTTATAGAAGCATGGCACCCGAGTTCTCGGCCAGTCCATCGTAAGTTCTTTTGTTGATAAATTGATGTGAATGTATGATATTTTAAGTGATAAGCCTAAAGAAACTATACTTTAGAGACATGGACCCTAGGTGTATGTGTACTTCTCTAAAAAACCATCGAATAAATCTTTGTTACATAAAACTTTCTTTAAACAAGAAGTGAAAAGACTCTAATACATAAAACTTTTTCGTAAAAATAGATAAGACGCGTAGTAGACATGAGTTCTAGGGGCGTGGTCGTTGTGGTCGCAGAGAGGCGAGAATGGTCGTGTTTGAACCAGCTAGATCTGGTCAAGGTTTCAAAATGAAGCTCACACCCACTGTTGGGGTGGAATTTCAAGAGCAAACCGGAGGAGATGACGCAGGTCGGGCTATGCTATGAGTTTTAGAACGAGTAGCAGGAGCTAGTATGGGAAATGGGGCTCGAAAGTCGATGGTCGAGAGAATTAGACAAATGGAGCTGAGATTTTTAGGGGAGTATCTGGAGTAGCTCAATGTAGCGAATCGGTTAGAGGTAGTCGAGAGGATCATGGACGATTTGGACTGCACTACTAAGGAAAAGTTGAAAGATACTGTTTCACTACTTCGTGATGAGGCCTACCAGTGGTGGCTTACTGTCAAGGAGAGTACCCCTGTGGATCGAGTGGATTGGGGTATTTTAAGGTTAAGTTTGAAGGGAAATACGTCGGAGCTAGCTATATCGACTCTCAGAGAAAAGCGTTTCTGAATTTAGTGCAAGGAAATAAGTCGATAGCTGAGTATGAAGCAGAGTTTTTACGATTTAGCGGATATGCTAGAGGGATAGTAGCTATTGATTATGAGCGGTGTGTCAGATTCGAGGATGGACTGAGAGATAAGTCATGCAGTGTTGATTGCTCAAGATCGGAAAGAGACTTTGCAGTCTTAGTAGATAGGGCAAGGATAGCTGAAGAAGTTAAGCGGACTGAGAGACAGAATCGGTACAGAGGTCAGAATAAGAATAAGAGAAGTTTTGGATCTTCAGGATCATCTGGGAATTTTCAAAAGAAACCTAGAGTAGATGGACCGCAAGGTCAGCAGGTTGTTACGGGAGGACAATATCGTACTTGTGCTCAATGTGGGAAGATGCACACGGGAGTATGTTGGAAAAAGACTGGGGATGTTTCAAGTGCGGGTCCAAAGATCATATGATTAAGGATTGCCCGATGAATATAGATAAGAATCGCCCAACAGGTCAGGGTGCCAGCAGCCTAATTCCTCTTCTGATGATCGATTCAACCTCTGATCAAAAAGATATACCTTGGTTATATTTCATCTCTTCAACAAGTTTAGTAATGAGCATAATGGCCCTATTGTTCCGATGGAGAGAAGAACCTATGAAACCGATAAGGGGTCGTGGTCTGAATGGAAGAAGTAATGGTTCTGGTAGAGGTCGCGGGACTCGAGCGAGGCAAGCGGTAGTACTGAGGCGAGACAAAGTATATCTGTATATAAATCGTCAGAGAGAAGATAGTGACGCCTTTTGATGTTATTACGATGCACGTTTCGATTTCGGGTTGCCCTTTATTGCTTTGATAGATATAGGGTCAACTCATTCATACATCACTAGTGAAGTATCCGGGACTCGCATGTGAACTCGACCTTGTACCTAGGAAGATGATCGTATTTAGTCCTTTAGATGCACCGTAGTAGTAGATAAGCTCTTTAAGGAAGTGCCTTTAGAAGTTCAAGGGACGCAGTTTCCGGCTGATTTAATGGAGTTGCCATTCGGGGAATTCGACCTGATCTTAGGCATGGATTGGCTAGTAAAATATCGTGCAAATGTGGATTGTGCGGCTAAGCGGATGTCATTAAAAACTATTGATGACAAAGAAGTTGTGGTGATGGGCGAGAGACGAAATTACTTATCAAATGTAGTATCTGCCCTTAAGGCAGAAAAGATGGTTAGAAAGGGATGTGTAGCTTTTCTGATGTTGGTTAGTGCCTTGGAGGTTAAGAAAGCAACTGTTGAAGAGGTCAGGACTGTGAGTGAATTTGTAACACCCTGAAAATGGGCCTATGCATTTTTTATTTAATTATACGAAATGGCATGTCTTATGTATTATGAATGTATGGTGAACATTTTTGGAAACTTGGAAATGTTAAGTTTAAAAGAGGAAAGTGAACATTTTTGGAAACTTGGAACTGTTAAGTTCAAAAGAGGAAACTAAAACAAGGTGGTCTTAAGAAAATTAATAGAAGAAATTTGACACAAACATAGGCTGGTTTAAGTGGCTTGGAGGCACCACTTAAGGCCCAGGTAAGTGACGCCACAAGCTATGCAAATGGGCCTAGGTTCGAGTCACGTGGGAAGCAAATAAATGATTTTATTTTGCTACAAGGAGCAAAGGAGGTGGACGGCACTAAGGAACTTCAGTGAGGAGTTTTATTCTCTTTAAAATTCGGCAAAAGGGTGTGCTCAAGTGTGGATTAAATTCCTCTTATTTTAAGTGGATAAAAGAAGAGATAATTGTTGGGATTAATTTTATTAAGGTGATAATTAAAAGATAAAATTATCAAGATATGGAGAGTTCGCGATTGAGGACTCCTTGGATGGTATTTTCGCCAAGGTTGTAAAGGGGGCTATAGCCAATTTCATTAAGCACTTTGGCCTCCATATCGCTCTACTCTTTTCTCTCCAAAACCATCACTCTTTCTCTTTTCTTTTCCTTAACCCATCTAGCGAAATACCTTGTGTTCTAGCCAAATCTTTTCCATCTCCATTACCAAAAGCGAGCAACTTATTCTCTTCTTCTCATAATCTTTCAAAAGCCAAAATAAGTCCCTTCTAGCCTTAGTCAATCTTTGAGGACCTCAAACAAAGGGTCATTGATTTCTTCAAGTAAGGGTAAGATCCAAATTCGCTTCCATTCCTTTATATTCTTAAAACTTATCGAAATTTAAGGACTAACCCTGTTATTAATCTTGGCGAATTATGGAAGGGAGTTTTGGATTTAGTAGTCATCGACTACAAGAGGAGATCTTCGGGATTTTCAAGGATCTAAGGTGAGTCAATCAGTCAAAGGCCATTAATCATATTTAAGTGACTGAAAATCGGATCTAATATATGAGTCTATAGGGATTTCGACAGAGGTATACAAAGATTCTGGGATTTGAGAATCGAAAGGTAAGTCCATATGCACATTCGGCCAAGGCCTAGTTTGGTATCAAGATTTATTTCTTGATTATTCAAAATGTCGAAAAACTAACCTACGTATAGATCTAGTGTTTGGCCGAATACAAGGAGGAGTATAGCAAAGATTTCGGGATTTGATTCTTAAGTCAATCGGCACCAAGGTAAGTTTTAGTGTGCTAATCCTATTAGGATTTGGGATTTTTGGCCAAATGGGTTTTCATTAAATCTTTAATATGGGCCGAATGTAGGGAGTTAAAGATCTAAGGCGATAGATCAATTTCGGATTTCAATGAATTTGTTAAGCTTAATCGGTGTGTACCCTTCCTTAAGTCTTAATAGATTTATGACAATGATTAAGTTAAATGTGTTGTTAAAAATGTGAAAATATGGCTAAAGTACCATGCAATGGTACAGAGTACCCAGGTACGTTTCTTACTCCTACTAGGATTATGAATATATATTATTTTTAACATGTGAAAAGTGATAAGAATGTGAATTAAGGCATGATATTGCATAATGTGTATGATATATGGGGGCATATGGGATATTATGAAATGGGGAAGTGAATGTGGTGACCTAAGACCACGATATTTGAATGTGGTGACCTAAGACCACGATATCTGAATGTGGTGACCTAAGACCACGATATTTGAATGTGGTGACCTAAGACCACGAATTTTATAAGGGTGATGAGCACGTCGATTGCAATGAACGCCGATAGTGTGTAGCAGATGGAGGGTTGACTTAGTAGTCCCTACGGTGTGCGGTGATGCACGGGGACGTGTAGCGGAAGGCATATAGGTTTGGGTTCGGGTTTCATCATTTTAATGATATAAGAATATGTATGCTTTGAAATGTCTGAATTTGTTATGACTTAGTGTTGTATACACATTGAGTCTGTTGACTCACCCCATTGTGGGAACCTTTTTTGTGACGATCAAGAATGGACCGGCCTGAAGCTTAAAGGTGGCCATGCACAGCAAGGAATTTATTCAATTTGGATTTTTATTTTATTAAGTACTTTGAATTTTATTCTTTTTTTTTGGGGAATTATTTGATGTAATAAGGCCATAGTAGAACTACTTTACTTTGCTTTTATTTATTAAGATTACAAACTTTAATTTATTAAAAGTTTAAGTAAATTTATTTTAAAACAAAGGCTAAACGCTTTGTCACCTAAAGTAAAGGATTTTAATAATGAAATAAACTTGTTTTCAACTCAAGCCCAACCCAAAACAATCTTTCTTTCAAAACACACAAGTTTTTCCTAAGTAACAAAAGAATTTGAAACAGTTTACAGGGAACATACCAGATCCGGTCAAGGCTCGTGGGCTGTGTTTGGGGTGTTTTAATTTGTATCGAGCCCGTTTTAAACTCTCGGCCTTGGGTTTAAGGCCCAAAACATTTTCAAAGTTAGGCCCAAAAAGAATTTTTGTGAATTAAGCAGGATTTTCTGGCATGGCCCACTAAGTCTCCGACCCGAAGTCCCCTAGGTAAGTACTCCGATCTTTTGAGTGATTTATATTATGATTTGTAGAAGGGTAGAAATGAAACGTAGAATAGATATTAAGTACTTGAACCCTAGGACTAGTATACCCCAACAAAAAATAAGACTTAAATGCCTAACTAAACAAACCGTGTGGTTAAGTCATTTGAGTTAGGGTGTGGTAACCATGGTGCGCATGTCTCGGATTGGTTTCGGTGGGAGCTTGGTATTTAAGCAATCAGTGTGACTCACCTCCTCTCCACTCGAATCTTACTCAGTGCGTAGCTACTGGTTCACCCTAACCAAGAGGACTTAGCTACTGGGCTAAACCTTAACTAAAACCCGAAAGGGACTAGCCAGTATTTTTATGGAAACCTTAGTTTTACAATTTCTAAATTACCCTCTTGATTTGAAAAGATTATTTTGTAAATTTTCCGAAATATTTCGATTTACAAATTTACTAAAATACCCCTAGTGGTAAAATTACAAAAATGCCCTTGGTTTATGAAATTTCCAAATACTCACAGTTCTTATCAAAATTTCACTACTTTGCTTAAAGGAACCCTAAATTTACAAAATATCAAAATACCTTGATTATGGAAAAAAATTACCAAAATACCCCTGAGTTACAAAATTACCAGAATGACCCCCGATCTTCAAAAATTTCTGCAACAACACTGATTTGGAAAACAAATTCTCAAAAACAACCCTCAAGCTTTGTAAATTCCAAAGTACCCTTGATTTATCAAGATTTACAAACTTACCTGGGTTAATTACCAAAATACCCTCAAATTTCAAAATTTCCAAAATATCCCGGGAATACAAAATTTCCAGAATACCTTTATTGACAAATACACCAAGGAACCTTATTTTGACAAATTACGAAAAATACCCTTGTAGGGAAAATTACGAAAATACCCCTGGGTAGTGGAAAAACAACAACAATGAAAACTACAACATTTCTCTGAATGAACGAGAGTTCATAATTGATTGATGGATGTATGAAAGTAAAGACTGTGTGCATGTATGAATACGAAAGAATCACTCCTAAAATTCTTTTCATAAAACTTCTTCACTGTTAATCAGTGGAATAAAGGCTAATTCATAAAATTTCTTAATCAAATTAAAGCGCGTCGTTAGATATGAGTTCTAGAGGACACGGTCGTTATGGACGCGGTAGAGGAAGAATGACTGTGTCAGAACCCGTTAGATCGAGTCAAAGGTCTGACAATGAGTTACCACCGCCACCACTACCCCCAATTTGTTGGTGTCGAGCAAAGAGCTCGGATGGGGATGATCTTTAGATCGTAGGTCAGTCTTCGAGTTCTAGAAATGGTGGTGGAGCAAAGTAAAAATATGGGAGCTTAAAAATCTGTACCCGAGTGATTCCGAGCCAACGGAGCTGAGGTGTTTCGTGGAGTATCTGGTGTGGCACCCAGTACAGCTGAATACTGGTTAGAGGCGATCGAGCGAATTATGGATGAGCTCGATCTGACTCCTGAAGAGAAGTTGAAAGGAATGGTGGCACTGCTACGCGATGAAGCGTATCAATGATGGTTAATAGTTCGGGATAGTGCCACAGCTAAGGATCTGACCTGGGAATATGTTAAGGCGGCATATCAGAAGAAGTATGTCGGCACATGTTATATTGATGAGCAGAAGAAGGCATTTTTGGGGCTGGTTCAAGGGAACAAGTCCGTAGCAGAGTATAAAACTGAATTCTTGAGGTTGAGCCAGTATGCTCAAGGAGTGGTAGCTACGGAGCATGAGCGGTGTGTTCGGTTCGAAGACAGTTTAAGGGATAACCTTAGGTTATTGATAGCTCCATATCAGGAGCGGGAGTTTTTTGCGTTGGTAGAAAAGGCTAAGGTAGCCGAGGGAATCAAGGGCTCGGTTAAGCAAAGCTCTGATAGGAATAGACCCAAGAGGGGTTATGGGCCGTCAGGATCGTCGAGAAATGTGCAGAAAAGGCCCAGAGCTAATGGGCGCAGGTCGACAAGTTAGTGCGGAGGGCGATGTCGTCCATGTGATTAGTGTGGAAAGAAACACTTAGGTGAATCTTTGGAAGAAGACAGTGGATGTTTGGATGTGGGTCAAAGGACCATATGATCAAGGATCGCCTGAGGAAACCGGATGAGAATCGGCCAAAGCCAGTCGTAATGTTAACCAGGCTGGTAGAGGTGGACAACAGCCTCAGCGAGGTCGTTGTCCGAACAATCGAGGAAATGGTGCTGGCAGAGGACGTGGAACAGCGGGTCGAGGTATTACTAACACTGAGGCAAGGCAGCAGGGTTTGGTTTATGCGGTTCACCGTAGAGAGGATAGAGACGCACCGGATGTCATAACCGGTACGTTCCTCATTCATGGAAAGCCCTATTTTGCTCTTATTGATGTGGGCTCGACCCATTCTTATGTTGCATGAAGTGTAGTGGAAACACTAGGCCTAGACTCTGAACTTTCTGATAGGGAGATGACTGTAGTAAGCCCATTAGGCCAAACTGTAGTGGTGGATAAGATCTTTCGAAGTGTATCCCTAGAAATTCAGGGAGTGAGCTTTCAGGCTGACTTAATGGAGTTACCCTTCGGAGAATTTGACCTCATACTTAGTATGGATTGGTTAGTAGAGCACCAGGCCGTGTTGGATTGTGCAGCTAAACGAATAGAACTAAGGACCCCGGAAGATAAAGTGGTAGTAATGATAGGAGAAAGAAGAAACTACTTGTCTAACGTAGTTTCGGCGCTAAAGGCTGAAAAGATGGTTCGTAAATGGTGCAAGGCATTTTTAGCCTTCGTAAGTGCGCTAGATGGAAAGGAAAAAGGTGTTGGTGGAGTTAGAACGGTAAGGGATTTTGAAGATGTGTTCCCGGAGGAATTACCAAGAATACCCCCAAACAGGGAGGTAGAGTTTGGAATTGATTTACTACCGGGTACAGCTCCTGTGTCCATTGCCCCATACAAAATGGCACCGAAGGAATTGGTTGAGCTCAAGGCTCAAATTCAAGAATTGTTGGATCGTGGGTTTTTTCGACCCAGTGTGTCTCTATGGGGAGCACCGGTCCTATTTGTGAAGAAGAAGGACGAAACTATACGAATGTGCATAGATTATCGTCAGTTGAATAAGCTGACCATCAAGAACAAGTATCCCTTGCCAAGGATTGATGACTTGTTCGATCGACAAGGGGCGGATGTTCTCAAAGATTGACTTAAGGCAGGATATCATCAGTTGAAGGTAAAGGAGGAGGATATCCATAAGACAGCCTTTAGGACAAGATACGGCCATTTTGAGTTTGTAGTAATGCCGTTTGGGTTGACCAATGCCCCAGCCGCGTTCATGGATATGATGAACTGAGTTTTTCAACCTTACTTGGATAGGTTCGTCGTGGTGTTCATCGACGACATCCTCGTATACTCCAAGACTGAGGAAGAGCATGATGAGCATCTCCAGATTGTGTTGCAAGTGTTAAAGGAGAAGAAGCTCTATGCCAAATTCAGCAAGTCTAAATTTTGGCTTAGGGAGGTTGCATTCTTAGGGCACGTGGTGTCTGCTGAAGGAATAAGTGTGGATCCTAGGAAGATCGAAGCTGTGTTGGATTGGAAACCACCTAAGTCGGTGGCGGAGAATCGTAGTTTCTTGGGATTGGCAGGCTATTACAGAAGGTTTGTAGAAGGATTCTCGTCGATAGCCGCGCCTTTAACAAAGTTGTTAAGAAAGGAAGTACCCTTTGTATGGACGGATAAGCAGCAGGAGAGCTTTGAAAAGCTCAAGAGGGTTTTGACTGAAGCTCCAGTGTTGATTCAGCCTGAGGCAGGGAAGGATTTTACGGTGTATTGTGACGCTTCCCATACAGGTTTGGGTTGCGTATTGATGCAAGACGGGAAGGTAGTCGCATATGCGTCCCGACAGTTAAGGCCGCATGAGGTTAACTACCCAACCCATGACTTGGAATTAGCGGCAGTGGTCTTCGCTCTTAAGGTGTGGAGACACTACCTCTATGGCAAAAAGTCGACGATCTACACAGACCACAAGAGCCTTAAGTATCTGCTGACTCAGAAGGAGTTAAACTTGAGGCAACGAAGGTGGGTTGAATTTCTGAAGGACTATGACTGTTCGATAGAATATCACTCGGGCAAGGCGAATGTAGTGGCGGATGCGCTAAGTCGGAAGGTGGTGTCAGATCTGAGGGCGTTATTCGCACACTTGAGTTTGTATGATGATGGAAGTCTGCTGGCAGAATTACAAGTCAAACCAACATGGTTGAATGAGGTAAAGGAAAGTCAGTTGGTGGATGAGGGCCTAAGTGTTAAGTTACAACAAGTACAGAACGGAGAGTTAGAGGACTATGGTGTTAGTGATGAAGGAGTATTATGCTTCAAAGGAAAGGCCTGTATGCCGAGGAACGAGGAGTTAAGACAGAGGATTCTTCGGGAAGCGCAAGGTAGCCCTTATGTTATGCATCCCGGAGGCACCAAGCTGTACAGGGATCTAAGGGAACAGTTTTGGTGGCCTAATCTTAAGCGAGAAGTTACTGAATTCGTGAGGAAATGTCTGACGTGTCAGCAAGTTAAGGCTGAACACCAAGTTCCATCGGGATTGCTTCAGCCAATCGAGATTTCGCAGTGGAAGTGGGAAAGAATTACCATGGACTTCGTTAGTGGGCTTCCCCTTACGCCTACTAAGAAGGACTCGGTATGGGTAATAGTGGACCGTTTGACCAAGTCCGCGCACTTTATTCTGGTGAGATTCGATTATTCTCTGCAAAAGTTGGCAAAATTATATGTGGCTGAAATTGTAAGGTTGCATGGAGTTCCACTATCGATTATTTCGGATAGAGGCCCAAGGTTTACTTCTCGGTTCTGGAAAGCGTTACATCAGGCTTTAGGCACTAAGTTGGATTTTACTACGGCCTTTCATCCACAGTCGGACGGGCAGTCCGAACGGGTAATCCAAGTGTTGAAGGACATGTTGAGGGGCTGTGTGATGGATTACAGAGGAAGTTGGGAGGAGTATTTGCCTTTAGCAGAGTTTGCCTGCAACAACAGCTATCAGGCAAGTATTCGAATGGCACCTTATGAAGCGCTGTATGGTCAGAAGTGTCGGACTCCTACATGTTGGACGGAATTGGGAGAACGTCAAGTTTTAGGACCAGAATTAGTAGCAGAGTCTGAAGAGAAGGTTGAGATAATTCGTGCATGGTTGAAGGAAGCATCTGATAGGCAGAAGTCGTACGCAGATCTTAAATGGAAGGAAATCGAATATGATGTGGGTGACCAGGTATTCCTTAAGGTTTCGCCTTGGAAGAAGGTGATGAGATTCGATCGCAAAGGGAAGTTAAGTCCAAGTTTTATAGGACCCTATAAGTGTTGAAGCCAGTTGGACCAGTGGCATACCAGCTAGAGTTGCCACCAGAGTTGCAGCAGAAACACGACGTATTCCATGTATCCATGCTACGTCGCTACCGATCGGATCCATCTCATGTGGTACCAGTTGAAGAAGTGGAGCTAAGGCCAAACTTATCCTACGAGGAAGAGCCAATTCAGATCTTGGAATGAGACGTGAAAATATTACGGAGGAAGTCAGTTCTCCTAGTCAAAGTGTTGTGGCGCAATCATGGATCGGAGGAAGCTTCGTGGGAGCCAAAAGAGGTAATGCGACAGTAATACCCTCATTTATTTTAGCCAGGCAATTTCGAGGACGAAATTATTTTAAGGGGGAAGAACTATAACACCCTGAAAATGGGCCTATGCATTTTTGATTTAATTATACGAAATGGCATGTCTTATGTATTATGAATGTATGGTGAACATTTTTGGAAACTTGGAAATGTTAAGTATAAAAGAGGAAAGTGAACATTTTTGGAAACTTAGAACTGTTAAGTTCAAAAGAGGAAACTAAAACAAGGTGGTCTTGAGAAAATTAATAGAAGAAATTTGACACAAACAAAGGCTGGTTTAAGTGGCTTGGAGGCACCACTTAAGGCCTAGGTAAGTGACGCCACAAGCTATGCAAATAGGCCTAGGTTCGAGTCACGTGGGAAGCAAATAAAGGATTTTATTTTGCTACAAGGAGCAAAGAAGGTGGACGGCACTAAGGAACTTTAGTGAGGAGTTTTATTCTCTTTAAAATTCGGCTAAAGGGCGTGCTCAAGTGTGGATTAAATTCCTCTTATTTTAAGTGGATAAAGAAGAGATAATTGTTGGGATTAATTTTATTAAGGTGATAATTAAAGATAAAATTATCAAGATATGGAGAGTTCCCGATTGAGGACTCCTTGGATGGTATTTTCGCCAAGGTTGTAAAGGGGGCTATAGCCAATTTCATTAAGCACTTTGGCCTCCCTATCATCTACTCTTTTCTCTCAAAACCATCACTCTTTCTCTTTTCTTTTCTTTAACCCATCTAGCAAAACACCTTGTGTTCTAGCCAAATCTTTTCCATCTCCATTCTGAAAGCGAGCAACTTATTCTCTTCTTCTCATAATCTTTCAAAAGCCAAAATAAGTCCCTTCTAGCCTTAGCCAATCTTTGAGGGACCTCAAACAAAGGGTCATCGATTTCTTCAAGTAAGGGTAAGATCCAAATTCAGTTTCCATTCCTTTATATTCTTAAAACTTATCAAAATTTAAGGACTAATCCCTATTATTAATCTTGGCCGAATTATGGAAGGGAGTTTTTGGGATTTAGTAGTCATCGACTACAAGAGGAGATCTTTCAGGATTTTCAAGGATCTAAGGTGAGTCAATCGGTCAAAGGCCATTAATCATATTTAAGGGACTGAAAATCGGATCTAATATATGAGTCTATAGGGATTTCGACAGAGGTATACAAGGATTCCGGGATTTGAGAATCGAAAGGTAAGTCCATATGCACATTCGGCCAAGGCCTAGTTTGGTATCTAGATTTATTTCTTGATTATTCAAAAAGCCGAAAAACTAACCTATGTATAGATCTAGTGTTTGGCCGAATACAAGGAGGAGTATAGCAAAGATTTTGGGATTTGATTCTTAAGTCAATCGGCACCAAGGTAAGTTTTAGTGTCCTAATCCTATTAGGATTTGGGATTTGTGGCCGAATGGGTTTTCATTAAATCTTTAATATGGGCCGAATGTAGGGAGTTAAAGATCTAAGGCGATAGATCGATTTGGGATTCGGTGAATTTGTTAAGCGAATCAGGTGTGTACCCTTCCTTAAGTCTTAATAGATTTATAACAATGATTAAGTTAAATGTGTTGTTAAGAATGTGAAAATATGGTTAAAGTACCATGCAATGGTATAGAGTACCCAGGTACGTTTCCTACTCCGACTAGGATTATGAATATATGTTATTTTTAACATGTGAAAAGTGATAAGAATGTGAATTAAGGCATGATATTGCATAATGTGTATGATATATGGGGGCATATGGGATATTATGAAAAGGGGAAGTGAATGTGGTGACCTAAGACCACGATATTTGAATGTGGTGACCTAAGACCACGATATCTAAATGTGGTGACCTAAGACCACGATATTTGAATGTGGTGACCTAAGACCACAAATTTTATAAGGGCGATGAGCACGTCATTGCAATGACGCCTTCGATGGTGTGTAGCGGATGGAGGGTTGACTTAGTAGTCCCACGTTGTGCGAGGTTGGTACGGGGGACGTGTAGTGAATGGCATATAGGTTTGGGTTCGGGTTGCATCATTTTAATGATATAAGAATATGTATGCTTTGAAATGTTTGAATTTGTTAAGACTTAGTGTTGTGTACACATTGAGTGCATTGACTCTCCCATTGTGGGAACCTTTTTCGGTGACGATCGGTAATGGACCGGCCGGGGAGCTTAAAGGTGGCCATGCACTGACAAGGAATTTATTCAATTTGGATTTTTATTTTATTAAGTACTTTGAATTTTATTCTTTTTTTGGGAATTATTTGATGTAATAAGGCCATAGTAGAACTACTTTACTTTGCTTTTATTTATTAAGCTTACAAACTTTAATTTATTAAAAGCTTAAGTAAATTTATTTTAAAACAAAGCCTAAACGTTTTGTCACCTAAAGTAAAGGATTTTTAATAATGAAATAAACTTGTTTTCAACTCAAGCCTAACCCAAAACAATCTTACTTTCAAAACACACAAGTTTTTCCTAAGTAATAAAAGAATTTGAAACGATTTACACCGGGGAACATACCAGATCCGGTCAAGGCTCGTGGGCCAGGTTTGGGGTGTTTCAAAATTTGTGGATGTCTTTTCGGAAGAACTTTCAGGATTGCCTCCGGATCGTGAGGTGGAATTTGGGATTGATTTGTTGCACAACAGCGCCCGATTTCTATCGCTCCGTATAGAATGGCACCGAAAGAGTTGGTTGAGCTTAAGGCTCAGATCCAGGAGTTGCTTGATCGTGGGTTTATCTGACCTAGCGTGTCTCCATGGGGAGCACCGGTCTTGTTTGTAAAGAAGAAGGACGGAACGATGAGAATGTGTATAGATTACAGGCAGTTGAATAAGCTGACCATCAAGAACAAGTATCCTTTGTCGAGGATCGACGACTTGTTCGATCAGCTTGAAAGAGCTGCGGTATTCTCAAAGATAGATCTAAGGTTGGGGTATCATCAGCTTAAGGTGAAGGAAGCGGATATCCATAAGACAGCTTTCCGAACAAGATATGGGCATTATGAGTTTTTGGTAATGCCGTTCGGATTGACGAATGCCCCAGCTGCGTTCATGGATATGATGAATCGGGATTTCCAACCCTACTTGGATCAGTTCATCGTGGTGTTTATAGACGACATCCTAGTGTATTCTAAGTCCGAGATAGAGCATGATGAGCATCTCCAGATAGTGTTGCAAGTGCTAAGAGAGAAGAAACTATATGCCAAATTCAGCAAGTGTGAATTTTGGCTGAAAGAAGTTGCATTTTTAGGCCATGTGGTGTCTGCAGAAGGGATAAGGGTGGATCCTCGGAAGATTGAGGCAGTACTAGATTGGAAACCACCTAAATCTGTAATTGAGGTTCGCAGTTTCTTGGGTTTGGCAGGCTATTACAGAAGATTCGTCGAATGATTTTCATCGATAATGCACCTTTAACGAAATTATTGAGAAAGGAGGTACCTTTCGTTATGGGCGGATAAGCGACGAGAGCTTTAAGAAGCTTAAAAGGTTTTGACCGAAGCTCAGTTGATCTGACTGAGGGGAAGAATTTCGTGGTGTCTTGTGGCGCTTCTCACACGTGGATTAGGATGTGTTACGATGCAAGATGGGAAGGTAGTTGTGTATGCGTCTCGGCAATTGAGGCCACACGAGGTTAATTATCGATGCATGACTTGGAGTTAGCAGCGGTAGTCTTTGCTCTTAAAGTTTGGAGGCATTATTTATATGGGGAAAAGTCAGTGATATACGCAGACCACAAGAGTCTAAAATATCTGCTGACTCAGAAAGAGCTGAATTTGAGATAGCGAAGGTGGGTGGAGTTGTTGAAAGACTACGACTGTTCTATAGAGTACCACCCGAGCAAGGCGAATGTGGTGGCAGACGCTCTAAGTCAGAAAGTGGTGTCAGATTTAAGGGCGATGTTTGCACATCTTAGTCTTTATGATGACGGAAGCTTGCTGGCAGAATTACAAGTGAAGCCGACGTGATTGAATCAAGTAAAAGAGAGACAGTTGGTAGATGATGATCTAAGTACTAAGCTTCAGCAGGTGCAGAATGGGGAATTAAAAGATTATGGTATTAACAGTGATGGGGTATTGTGTTTCAAAGGTAAAGTCTGTATGCCGAGGAATCAGGAGTTGAGGCAAAGGATTCTTCAGGAGTCGTATGGTAGCCCTTATGCTATGCATCTGGAGGAAGTAAGTTATATCGAGATTCTGAGATCACTTTTGGTGGCCCGGTCTTAAGCGGAAGTTACGAATTAGTGGGAAAGTGTTTAGCGTGTCGACAAGTCAAGGTTTGAACATCAAGTACCTTCGGGATTGCTTGATAGATAAAGATTACGTAGTGGAAGTGGGAGAGAATCGCCATGGACTTTGTTAGTGGGCTTCCTCCTCGCCTACTAAGAAAGACTCGATATGGGTGATAGTGGACCGATTGATGAAATCGCACATTTATCCCGATTCGGGTTGATTACTCTTTGTAGAAATTGGCGAAGTTGTATGTGGTGAGATTGTAAGATTGCATGGAGTCTTGGTGTCAATTATTTTGGATAGAGATCCAGGTTTACGTCTCGATTTTAGAAAGCATTGCATCGGGCTTTGGGCACCGATTGGACTTGATCGGCATTCCATCCACATCGGTGGCCATCCGAGCGAGTAATCCAAGTCTTAGAGGATATGTTAAGGGATGCGTGATAGATTTAGGAAGTCGGGAGGAGTTCTTACCTTTAGCGAATTTATGTACAACAACGATTACCAAGCCAAGATTTGGATGGCACCGTATGAATCACTATATGGACGGAGTGTCGCACTCCTACATGTTGGACAAAATTAGGGGAACGTCAAGTTTTGGGTCCAAAAATAGTGGCTGAATTCGAAGAAAAGGTTAAGGTAATCTGGGCTCGATTAAAGGAGGCATCTGATAGGCAAAAGTCGTACGCAGATCTTAAGCGAAAAGAAATAGAGTTTGTTGTGGGGGATCAAGTATTCCTAAAGGTTTCACCTTGAAAAAAAGTGATGAGATTTGGTCGCAAAGGGAAGTTAAGTCCCAGGTTCATAGGACCTTATCGGGTTTTGAAGCAAGTCGGACCAGTGGCATATCAGTTAGAATTGCCTTCAGAATTGAAGCAAATGCACGATGTGTTCCATGTTTCAATGTTGCATCATTACCGGTCGGATCCATCTCATGTAGTACCAGTTGAGGAGGTGGAATTAAGACAAGATTTATCTTACGAATAGGAGCCAATTCAAATTCTAGAACGGGATGTAAAGGTGTTACGGAGGAAATCAGTTCCTCTCATCAAAGTGTTATAGGCGTAATCATGGATCGGAAGAAGCTTCATGGGAGCCGGAGGAAGCAATGCGACAGACAATACCCTCACTTGTTCTAACGGGTAATTTCGAGGTGAAATTATTTTTAAGGGTAGAAGCGTAATATCTGAATATAGGGGTTATGCATTTTTTAACTTAATTGTATGTGGTTGCATGCCTATGTGTAGTTGAGTGTGCTTTGGGAGTTTTAGAAACTTGGTGTAAGAGTATGCCCTAGAAAATTATTAAATTTTAAGTCTTAAAATGGAGCTAAGCAAGATAGGCTTTAAGAAAAATTGGCATGAGGTTTTTATCATAACAAGTCAATTGGCAAGGTGGTGTTGGCACATGGGTGAATGCATGAAGGAAGAGGTTTGAATCCCTTAGCTAGTAATTGGAAGGATTTTAATTTTTGCTCTCTTTCCTATAGTGTCGGTCAAGCCTTATCTTGTATGGATGGATTTTTCCTTCATTTTTGGATAGTAGACCAAAGGAAAAAGGCAAGTTAGTAGTTAAGGTATGGAATCAAGATGTTATGGAAGGATAAGGGGACAAAAGGCTTGATGAGTGGGTGATGTTTTGGAAGTTTTTTCATGGTCATTTGACCATGAACCTAGATGGCATAAGGGGCTAAGGGGGTTGGTTTAATTTTGATAGTGATTAAGGGGATGATAGGGAAGAAATGAGGAGAAAAAAATGGGATTATGTTGGCATGTGTGTGTTGGCCGAATTTTGTAATGGGATTAGGGGGTGATAGTTGGCCAAAACCTTATCAATTTGTGCATCATTTCCCTTTTCTCCAAATTTTGCTTCTTAGCCGAAATTATCACTTGCAATAGGTGTAAGTTTTGTTTTGTTTGGCTATCATTTTTTTTTACCATTTTGGTTTAAGTGTCAATTCTCTCAAATTCCTTTTCCCCTATTGCCGAAAACACCAAAAAGTTTAGAAGACATTTCTCTTTTCTTTTCTTCCTATCTAGTGCTGAAATCATCCTAGTACCAAGGGCATTTCTCATCTTTTCTTTTTCTTTTTCTTTTACTTTCTTTTTCTCTTTTCTCTTTCTTTCTCTTAGCCGAAACCATCCTTCACCATAACCATAACCGAAACCACCATCATTTCTCTTCTCTTTTGTTAAAGCTGAAACCATTATCTTTTCTTTTCTTCTTAATTGTTAAGGCCGAATTTCTTTATAGTTCAAGTAAGGGTGAATCAATCTCCGTGTTACGGGTAAGGATTATCGATCAGTCGTTTTTCTTTCTTTTCTCTTGGATTAGCCGGTTATAGAAATCTAATCCTCTTATTTCTCCTTGGCCGAATCTCTGAAGGAGGATTTTGGGATTTTTTTTGTAGCCAACGATTAAGGAGAAATCATTCGGGATCATTCAAGGTAAGGATTGTCAAATTATTGGTTATATCATTTTAGATAGATTACTAATCGCTTTCGGTTTAGGGGACTCTATCTCTCGATCATTTTACGTAAACATAAGATTTTGGGACTAATAAAAAGGTTCAAAAAGAGCGGTAAGGAGTGTTTGGAAGAGGGTGGTTCATTATACCTCAAATTTCAAGCGAAGAGTCATATCGGCGATCAAGATTTTCCACCAGGTTGTGGACCCTCCGCCAACGAAGATCGATTATTTGAAGTCGTGCGTACACCGAGCCACTTTTTGTTCGTGGTTTGTCATCGGGTTTTGATCCATCTATTAGATAAAAATCACTTATAATAGTTGTCTAAGATTCCGAGGGTAAGGAATTAGATTATTCATCAATAGTATAGATTTATAAGTAGTAGTGTGTTCTAATCAAGTGTGATAAATAATTAGGTGTCGAAATGGCGGAAAGGTATCGTTCTCCTTTGTTATAAGGTGTGTAACATTATACTAAATTTCTCGTAGATCTAAAATAATAATGATTTGTATGAAAATATGTATAATAATGGTTGCGAGTACCATTCAGTGGTACACGATATTCAGGTATGTTTACCCCATTACTTCGTTAATAATGCTATAAGCATAAATATGAAAAAAGTATGACTCTATTATAAATTTGGGGTATATTGCATAAAATCTGAATAATATGTATGTGCATGGGCATATGGGTGATATTGATAAAGGGAAGTGTTAGGTGGTTTTACCACATTATCCGGTGACTTCGGTCACATATATGAATCCGGTGACTTCGGTCACATAATATGAATCCGGTGACTTCGGTCACATATATGAATCCGGTGACTTCGGTCACATCATATGAATCCTGTGACTTCGGTCACATATATGAATCCAGTGACTTCGGTCACAATTATCTGGTGGCCATGCCACAAAATTATAAGGCGATGTGCATGTTGACTGCAACAATCGCCTTCGATGGTGTGTAGCGAGATGGAGGGTCGATTTAGTAATCCCACGGTGTGATTGGTAGAATGCGAATGGTGTGTAGCGGATGGATATTTAGATGCGCTCGGGATTGCATTTCATATATGTATATATATATATATATATATATATATATACATGTGATTTAATCGATTTTTATACGATTTGATATAAAATGGGCTTATGGCTAAATATGTTTTAAATGGGCTTAATGGCTTTGATCGATTGGGCTTTTAGTGTAATGTTACACATTGAGTCTGTTGACTCACCCTTTTATGGGATATATTTTGGATGGCGCTTAGCGTGATGGATCGGTCGTGAGGATTACGTGGTGGCCATTGCTCAACTAAGTATTTTGGAGTTTCTTTTAATTAAACCTTCTATGTTTATTTTTATTATTTAGGATTTATTTTGGGTTATGTTATTTTTGTAATAAGGCGCTATGAACTGTTTAAATTTTACGTTTTAGATTTTTAATCCGCTATGATCAAATATTTACTAAATAATTAAATGATTTGAAAAATAACTTAAACTGTTTTGACACCTAAACACCTATGGTTTTACAATGATAATAAGTTTTTCATAAAATTGTTTTCTTTTAACTTAAAATCTTTCTCTTAAAGATAACGTTTTAATGAGACACCAACTATATTAAACACCATTTACAATGCGACCACTAAATAGATCCATTTTATACTGAAACCATCATATTTTCTTATAAAACAAAAGCGAAAATAATTGAAGTTTTACTAGGAACATACCAAATCCGATTAGGGCTTGTCTTGTGCGGGTTTGGGGTGTTTCATAATTCATCATGCTTTTCAGGTGAATCTATTTCTACAATTTTCACTTTCTAAGGATTCCATCCAAAATTCAAGAAGTTTCACTTCTCTCCTATCTTTTGATATTCTTACTATATTGCCATTATCTATCTTTGTACATTGAGGATAATGTACATCTTAAGTGTGGGGAGGTCAATTATAGTATTATTAGAAAAATCCCTGAATTATGTCTTGTTCTTAAGTAATTTTCTCATATTACTATTAGAATGAAACTTCTATTGACTTATGATTTTCATTGACATGTTTTGGATTAAGTCATAGGTAATTGTGCATTGATGGTTTAAACTTTAAGACATTAGAGAATCAAGCATGATAAGTCTATTTTCAAAATAAAAAAGTTTTCTAGGTTGTTTCCCTAAATTTAAATATTACTTTGAAGTTTGAAATTTGCAAGGTTGACATCAAAAACCATAATTTTTGTGAGATTTTGAGCATTTTAGAGCATATACCTTTCTTGCTCACTTTATTGGTTATGAGTGTGTCAATATTGATTTGTTATTCTAGAACTTGATTCGATTATGCATGTCGAGACCACACTTTTGATTTGATATACTAAGATGATAAAGGCACCTAGGTTTTAACCCACTTATTCCATTAAAAGCTTACCTTCATAATTGACCCATAGTGAACCCATTGAGCCTCATAAACCATTTCTTGACTCACCCATTAATATTAACCCAAAACCAAATTTTTGCTTCTCCTACTTTATTGATTCCCCTTTTATCAAGGTTTGATTTGATCAGTTGCCTAACTATTTTCTTTATTTCAGTTGTTAAATTCATCTTATAACTTGATCTTGTTCTTAAAAAAAAGTGGAAATATTAGTTCTATGTTATTTGAGCTTAAGCAGTTAATTTCACATTTTGAGAAGAAGCTCGTGTATTATTGATAAGTTTTTAATTGATGTAATTATTCAATATTAGTTTATTTTTCTAGTTAGGTAAACTGCCAATTCAATATTGATTTTAACCTTCTCTTTCAGCCTTTATCCACACCTTTAACCCAAGCCCCATTACAACCCTTTTAAAGACCTTTTGATTGGTGTATCATCTCATTTTATAATGGTGGAGATTTGATTTTCATGCAAGCCTATGGTAATAACTTTTCATGTTTGATTTTTGAGTGCTTAATCTTGAACCTTAAACACTTTGAGTGATTTGAGTGAATCTTTAGTGAGGATGTCAATTCTTGTCGATTTTGAATTAAAAGTGATTATTTAGGTAAGGGGAAACACCTATGTGTTTGTGCTATAGAAAATTATGACTTGGATTGTTTGAATCTCTAGGACTCTTTTAGTTAAACTATCAATGTATGAATTATCTGTGAATTATGATGAGACATTATTGATGAGAATTATGAATTGAGGAAGTTAATTTTAATTGTGAGTTGAGGATTTTGCTTGAGGACAAGAAAATGCTTAAGTGTGGGGATATTTGATAAACCATAATTTATACATATTTTTACCCCATGCTTGGCTTATTTTTGGATGCATTTTCATTAGATTTGATGAATTCGATGCTCCTAATCCTTTAATTTCATGTTTTACACTCGGGAAAGCATAGGGAGTCAAAAAGAACGAGAAATGGGCCAAAAAGTGACAAAATGGGCCTACCTCGGCTGGGACTGTAGCACATGGGTAGATCACACGGTTGTGTGTTACGAGCAAAATCGAACACGACCTAAGCTATCATACACTAGCATGTCACACGGGCGTGTCCCTACCGAACCTAAGTCTAATTTCATTAAGAAAAGGGTACTTGTAGGCCAAGAAAGGTGCTCTAAAGCCTATAAAAACACCTAAGGAGAGAGCCTAAAGAGACACGCACAGTAGAAGGCAAAAAATACTCGAAGACAGCCATTGGGAGCAGCTTGGAAGAAGGATCTCCATCAAGGCCAAGATCTCCTATCAATTTCTCTTGAAGTTTTTGGGTTTTCTTTTGTTTTGTAGTTTTCCTTATTTTAAGATGTTTTCCTCTATCAAGATGAACTAAATCCCTTAAATACCTAAGGGGATGAAACCTAAGAGATATTATTACTATTTGATTTATAAGATAAATACTTGTTCTTATTCTTAATTGTGAGGTATTATTCTTGTTTTGATAATTCAGGTTATTGATTCAAGTCGAATGTGCTTATTCATAGGAGCAAAAGTCCCTGTTTAAGAGTAGATCAAAACAATTAAGCGGAGTTGAATGCAATCCCAGATTTAGGACGACGTAAATCTGCCGGATTAGAGTCAAATCTCATAAGGGAATCCATAGATCGAGTTAATACGACAATTAAGGTTTTAATTAGAAAGAGATTTCAATTAATCAACCTAGAGCTAGTTGTTCTTAGTCTCGAAAGAGATATTAACATAATTTAGGGATTTCTACGGATTAAGTCAAGTGAATAAATCGTATGAATCAGAAGTAATAAGTGAAGTCTAGGTGGATTCTTCCTTAGGTATTGCCTCTCTCATATAGTTGTCTAAAAGTATTTTCCCAATTCATTCTCTGTCGTGCTTTTAATTAATTTTAGTTTAAAAGAAATCACTCCAAATCTTAAGCTAGATAATAAGAAGATAGTAATTACTAGTATTCTTGGTCCTTGTGGATATGATATTTTAGGTCTTACCATAACTATACTATTAAACGATAGGTGCGCTTGCCTTTATTGTGATCGTAGTTAGTTAGAGACACATCACAAGTATATCAAAACAATTATTACTAGTCATTCCTATGGCTAGATTACAAGCATTGTTTATGTTTATATGCCAATACGGCCAACATATCATATACATGCCATTACAACCGTAATTGATTTACCATATTGTACTGGCATTGGCCGATGGATAGTGTGAGTGATCTCCGCCAAGCTTCCAATCCAACGAGCTTTTGATTTACTCTAAAACAGGGGAAAATAAAACGAGGTAAGCATAAAATGCTTAGTAAGTTCGTATAACATGGTACTTAACTTACCATTCATCCTATTTTGAGGTAACACTCATCAAACACGTCCAGATACATACGGGACACGTCAGAATACGTAAATAAAAAGAAGTCAGACATGGTCCCGACACGGTCATGACACAGGTGTCTAAAAGCGGACATGTGACTATGTAAGGCATATTCACTTAATTTGACCTCAAGCCCTACACACATTCTCATTGCCCTTGTTAGTCATGTAATCCATGTTAACATCAATTTATGCATAAGCGCAATCAAAAATCAAGTTTCCATGCATATATGCTTTCCACAACATGTATTCATTAAGCATGTATATATTATCTCTTATTATTACAAGTATCGTTTCGAGTTCATATTCATGTCAGGACTTTACTCATTTTATTCGAGTATTAAGGTCACCAAGTAGTAGTACACTTAAGGTGTACAATGATATAATCAAGGATGAACACTCTCATTAAATAATTTCCATGTACAATTATCATCTTTTCATATTTTCATACATCACTAGTCATAAATCATCATTTCCTTGTATTTCATGTAATATCCTTTTTCGTGTCATTTTTCATATCATTTATAAATATCATTCCATGTCAATTTGTCTTAAATTCATATTTGCCCTTATCAGAGCTTTGCCCATTGAATTTTTTTGAAATATCGATGAATACACAAGTAGTACACTCGAGGTGTACGAATCAAAATCCGTCAATTCGTGTCCAATGGTACCCATAAGGCACAATTTTAGATAGTACACTCTCGAGCCACATATATATAAACAACAGGATTACCAGTCTAGGCTAAATCCTTTTTACGTCATATGCTCTAAAAAGCTTGATTTGGATTACCCGTCCAGGCTAAATCCAATCCATAAGATATGCTCAAGAGGACTTATATAAGGATTACCTGTCTGGGCTAAATCCTATCAGAATTAAGGTCGAAGGATTACTCATCCGAGCTAAATCCTATCCGCAATAAATGCAGGACCTCTTTCGTTCTGGGAAACCACATCTTTATCGATTTTCCATTTATTCAATAGGGATTTAACCACTTTTCAATTATTTTCAGGCATTTGATTATTTCATACCTCCGTAATATTTACATATTTCAAGTAAAACACATTCTACATTCATGTCAAGCATACGAGTAACATTTTATTCATTTACCATTTTATCGGGCATTTTCATTTATCGGGCTATATCGAGTAGGTGATCATTTCACATATTTATGAAATTGATCAAATTCACAAACACAACATTTAAATAAAGCATAAAAACACATACAATTTAGTTACACGAACATACCTCGACAAAGGTTCGTCTACGTAAAATCTACTAATCTGACATTTTCTTCATTCCTCGTTCTAACTTCGAATTTGGTCTATCCGGATCCAATTTGGCCATGACAGTCTCTTATCTCTCTCCCAGGGTTTCCATGTTTTATTCTTTTGGGAGAAGATGAGAAAATAAGATGATATCTATTTTATCATCTTTTAATTAATTAAAAATTTTCACTTTCCAATTTAGTCCTTACCCTTTTTCTATATTTCCATGGATGAGTCACCAAGAAAATATACGTACTTTTCTTAATGGTCTAATTACCATATAAGAACCTTAAGTTTTGAATTCCATAGCTATTTGATCCTTCTAGCTACTAGAATCCAACTTTCGCATTTTATGCGATTTGGTCCTTCTCGAATTAAGCACATAATCAGTAAAATTTTCTTTTCAAAATTTTTACACGACATTTCTAGTATACTATGGATCATATAATAAATAAAAAAAATTTAGTTTTCAGCTCGAATTTGTGGTCCCGAGACCATTTGCTTTCACATTCACCAAATTGAGCTATTACAGGACTGTTCATTGTTAAGAGGACAATTAGGTCCCTAATGTGGGACCTCTCAATCAATATGTTCCGGGTCATGGAAACATTGTTCCTAAAAGCAAAGTTAATGAGATGGCTTTGGTTAATGGCAATTGGAACCTTAATCTTTTCAGACTGTGGTTGCCAGAAAAAGTGGTTAAATGAATCATTAATGTAATAGCCTGAAAATTTCTACAGTAAGAAAGTAAGATATTATCCTTGATATTGTAAAACAAGAAAATAAAGTGAAAAAAAGGGAAATTTTGAGATATGTCAACATTGGGAAGTATATTATGATATATTAATTCAAGAAAGGACTAAATCGTAAAAGTGAGAAAAAATTTGTTGCCAAAAAGTAAATACCCAAAATTTAAGGGGTTAAAGTGTAAATATTAAAAATTTAAAGGACCAATAGTGCAAATATTTTAAGGGTGGAATGATCTAGAAACTAAGGAAAATCGATGAATTAGGACCAAATTGAATAGGTGAAGAATTATGAGGGACTAAATCATAATTTTACCAAATCAATTGATGATTCAAGGATGAAATTTTAAAAGATCATGAAGGACAAAATGGTTAATTAGTAAGAGAGAGAATTCTAGAATGTAACGATTATGTTGATGATATTTTAAATTAATTAATTAGATAAATATTATTTTATTAATATTTTAATAAGATATTTTTGAATATTTTATTTAATTAAGGCTAATATAAAAAGAAAGGAAGATGAAAAATATTCTTCATCTTCATTCAAGGCTTCAATGGTTATGAAGAGAGAAAGAAAGAAAGTTTTGCTTTCTTTACAATTTGATCCTTCCACAAAAATTCACCATTTTCACCGAGAAATCAAAAGAATTTCCATGGTTACCAAGAGAGAAAAATAATAAGGAGACCATGGGGAGCTAGAATATCAAGTTAGATTCAAGAAATAGAAGTTGGAGGAGAGAGAAAATCAAGTTAAAGATTGAAATCAATATGACAAGGTAAGAACCCCAAGATTTCAATATATTTTTAAGTTTGATATTACTGAAAAAGCATGGAAATGATGTTAAAGTAGAGTTTTCTTATGTAAGGTTCTATGTTCTTGATATTTTAGTGTAGGGAAATGATGTTAAAGTAGAGTTTTCTTATGTAAGGTTCTATGTTCTTGATATTTTAGTGTAGGGAAATGAGAAAGTGAAGGAAATATTGTAGAAAGGAAATAAGGGTGTTATAAACTTGGTAATCAACATTTTGCACTAAAACAGTTTTGGACAAAGATAATAGTCTAACTTTAAAAATCATCAAAATTTTATAAATCGAATTAGAGGTTGAATAAAAAATGAAATTAAATTTATTGAGTCTAGTTTCTCATAGAAGAAACAGTGTAAGCAATGGAATTGTAAATTATGAGTTATAATAAATTTTATGAGATAGGGTCAGAATGATTACGGGTTCCTCTGTTCCGACTTTTAAAATCATCAAAATTGTAAAAAATAATTAAGGGTTTAAATCTATATGTTTAAATTCTTAATGATTCAATAGAAATAAATGGAAACATCATCTAAACCCCGGATTAAGAGATAATTAATTTTTAGTGAAGAAAGGTCGAAGCTGTCAAACAAAAGAACAGGGATAAATTTAAAGATTTTACTGTACTTATTGGCTAAACTATAAATTCTGAAATTTTTATGGTAGAAATATATTTGAGTCTAGTTTCTAAAACATCAAGATGATCTTAATTTAGAATTCTGTAGCTCAAGATATAAATAATTTAGTGACTATGACTCAAGTGGATGACTTGATATGAACATATAAGTAAATAGTGAAATTATATATATACATTAAGGATGTGGAATGGAGAGGAGGAGGAGGAAATTATATGAATATTCAGATAGTTTGGGTTTACATTAAAAATGGCTAATTTGCATGTTTTAGACTCAGGGGCTAAATTGAATAAAAGTAAAACTTTAGGGGCAATTTTGTAAAAATTTCAAAAATGACCAAATTGAAGGAAATGAATTGTTTTATTGTCTAAATTAATAAATTAAATGAAATTATTAATTTAGATCAAGATTGGGTGAAAAATCAAGGAAAATAGAAATTTCCAAAATGCTCCTAAATCGTGGTATTTTTGCAATTTAGCCAGGTAAGTTCATATGGTTGAACTTTTATGATTATTTGTTAACTTGGAAATGATATAATGTATTATTTCATGTGTTTGTCATTGAATTGTAACTATTTAAAGTATATGAAAAGTGATTTGAATGTTCAAATTGAGTAGAATGCTAGATTGAGTACAATCGTTCAGTGACAATTGAAATGATAAGTGATGAATTGATGACTAAGACCATGGTTGGACTATAGCAAGTATGTAAATGTAAGACCATAGCTAGGCTATGGCATTTTAGTGAAAAGACCATAACTGGGTTATGGCATTGTGAACGTAAGACCATGGTTGGATCATGGCAGTATATGTGCATGTGTAAGACCATAGTTGGGCTATGGCATCATGAAGATGATAAGACCATATCTGGGATATGGCACTACTTAGTAAGACCATGGATGGGCCATGGCAATACAAGTGAAAGACCATAGTTGGACTATGGCATAAAGAAAATGATGTACTCAAATCTGTAAGATGTTCTCTAATTTGAAAACAATTGGTAAGTGACATATGAAATTAATATTGAAAGACTTATGGTTATTATTGATATTGATCGAAATAAATGTACCCATTGATATTTAAATGATCCAACGAGCAAAATTTTGATATGAGATAACATGAGTATGAAATGAATTATTACCAGTTTATACTTGAAATACATGGAAATGATGGTACATGAAATATTGATATAATGAAATGAATGATATATGTTTATGAAGAAACGACAAAAGAATTATATGTATTATGACATTTAAACATGTGATTATCTTTATTATGTTGATATGAGGAAATTATGTATGTTGTAATGAGTAAAAACTCAAGTGTAACCTATCGAGAAAATAAGTTTATCAATGTTGAAATTATATGTAATGTGTACAAATCACGCTAAGGTGTTGTTGCTTGATACTTAGACAAATGCCAAGCTATTGGTCGAATGGTGATATGTTTATTTATATGATGCATTGGAATGGTAAGTATTTAAGTGAAAATCGTTCTTGCTTATAAAAGAGTGGTAAGGTTTAAATTATTCAATTTCTTATAAACGACTTATCATGTAATCAATTCGAAAAAGACTTTGGCTAAATGCACTAGCTTGTTACCATGGTGAATGATATGTCTATGACTTGTGTTTCATGCATTGGAATAAGTGTGGAAAGTAAAGAAATACAAATGAAAATAAAGAAACTTGGAAGAATTAAAGATATTTAAAATTTTACTAAGCTTGGGATAATAAATATAAGTAATGTTGTGGATTTATTCATCTTGTAAATTGATGAATATAGCTTCATGAGTATTGAGATTATCAGAAGCTCGATTAGGTTGGAAGCTTTTCAGAGATATATCATACTATCCATTGGTTTTATTGGTAATTTTGGATTATTTGATTCTAATTATAATGGCATGTATAGGTTAATTTGGCCAATGATGACATGTAAATGATTAGTTATGACTAGTCATTGGAACAACTAGTGATGAATATGTTTTGGTGTTTATGTATAAAAGTCCATATCATGGTATGTGTTTGAAATGGTTGATTGATAAGAATCGTATTGGCATATTGATTATTGAAGTTAGTTAGCATATTTGATATAATATGCATAAATGTGAAATTAGTATCTAGGCAAATATGAGTTTAAGATTGATATGAAAATAAATTGTCATTTAAGGTATCTATGGGTACATTGGTTGTATGTGGTTAATTGTCATGTATAAGACTTGATTTTGGTATGAATTAATTGTCATGGAATAGCCTATTTTCGTCCACACGGGCAGAGACACGGGTGTGTGTCTCAGCCGTGTGTGACATATGACCTAGCATACGAGCATGTGACCCCTGTACATGAGAAAATTTTTAAATTTCGTGAAATATTTTTCTATGTTCTCGATTTAGTCCCGACTCGATTCTAATGTATATTTTAGGCCTCGAGGTTCCATCTTAGGGACATTATGGTTAATATCGAAAAATGAACAGTAATGATATGAATTATCTGTAAATGTTTTGAAAACTCGGTAATGCTCGTAACCTGTCCGGTGATGGATACGGGTTAGGGGTGTTACAATTAACGTTCCTCCTCCTTTAGACTTAGTGGGCTAGATATTCTATCTTGGTCTAAACGACACCGATGTCTTTTACGTGAAGAGTGCTTATTATATCTTTGAAGGAGGAGTCTTGGAATCAGAATAAGGTTAATTGGAGTATTGTATGGCAAATTCTGGGGACCCAATATGTCAAAGCAATTCATCTGGTTAATTCTTAAACAGAGACTTTTAACTAACTCTGAAAGAGTTAGAAGAGGTATTACGCAAGATGCGTCGTGCCATCTTTGTGGCCATATTACGGATGATATACTTCATATCCTTAGGGATTGTTCTTTTTCGAAGGAAATATGGCACCATGTCATCCCTGCTAATCATCTTGGAAGCTTTTTTTCTGGTAATATTTCGGAGTGGGTTTTCTCGAATTTGGAATCTCTTTCTACCAACAAGATGAGTGACTCATCTTGGGCTTGCCTCTTTGGGATTTTTCTTTGGCACATTTGGAAGAATCGTAATTCAATCATTTTTCAAAGGAATGTTATGAATTCGAAGGATATAATCAGTGTCTCTTATAGTTGGGCGAAACATGTAATATCCTGGATTTGGGGTTATGCGTTTGGAGCATAACTCAAGTGTTAGTAGGCTTTAAGGGTGTTTGGAGGTGTTTTAGGAGTTTTTAGAACTCTAGGATGAAGATGGAAGCTTTGGGCAAATGTTGGATTTTAAGTATAAAAGGGGGAGCTGGGTGAAGGAGCCCTTAAGGAAAAATTTGGGAGTTTTTAGACATAAGAAATGGGCTTGGTAAAGTGGCTGGAATGGGCCACTTAGGGCCTTGGAGAATGACGCCAGGAGTAGTGGGGAAGGGCCTTGGTTCGAATCACCTTGGCAACAAGTAGTGTGATTTTATTTTTCTTTTGGCGCTAAGACAAAGGGAACTGGGCTAAGTAAGATTTAAAAGAAATTCTAGGTGCATTATGTCACAAAAAGCGCCTTGGCAAAGTGGCCTGGGACGCTACCTAAGGGCTAGGAGAATTGCATTAGGGATCAAGGGAAGGAGTTCGAGTCTTGTGGGCAGCAAGGGAGTGTTTTTATTTTGTATTCGGTGTTAAGACAGAAGCTAGGTGAAGGAGGCTTTAAAAGAAATTATGGGAGTTGATGACACAAAGGAACCAAAGACAAGGTGGCTTGGGCGTTTGTGTCAAAGGGCTTCGAGGAGGGAAGAGGTTCGAACCTTCTGGCCATGAGGAGGTAGTTTTATTTTTGGCTTTTAGGCGTCGTGAGGAAGAGGAGAGTTGGACGGCACATGGGGTGTTGCAAGGAGGTGATAAGCTTTGTTTTTTTTATTTATTTTCGGCTAAGAGCAGGATATAGGTGAGTTTATTTTTAATTTATTTTGTATGGGAAAGATAAGAGTTAATATAATAATGTGGTGGATTATTTTATTAAAGAGATAATATGGGAGAAAACTTTGGGATGTGATAATGAATTGATAAGGTGGCCGAATGTGGGACTCCTTGGGGGGTGCTTAGTCGGCTTTTGAAGTGTGTTTAGGGGAGAGTGCCGAAAGTTCATAGTTGTAGTTTTCATATTCTCCTTGTTCTCCAAGTTTCGGCCAAGGGGGTTACAGGTGAGTTATTTAAATATTTTATGTATTATAGTGTGGCCAAATCCCTCCAGTCTTCCTCTTCATCTCTTTTTCTTTCTTGCAAAACTCGATTTTACACCTTTTCCTTGTAGCCGAATACCTCTTATAATTAGCCGAATCTCAATTGAACCTCTCCACTTTTATTCACTTATTTTCTTCAAAGCCGGAAGTTGGAGATCTAGTTCTATTTCTTGGTTGTGGCCGAACCTAGGAGGGTGACTCGGGAAGTTTATCGTTAGTGGTAAGCAACGATAGTGGTAAGTATTTCTTTAGAAATCGGTTTGGGCTCTTATTCTTTGGGGTGCTTGAAATAAAGTGTTTTGGCCTTGGTACATAAGGTTGGTAGAATCTTCATAGGTCATAATGATGTGTCTTTTGTTTGTAGCCGATATTAAGGAGCATTGAAGGGGTCTTTCGGGTTGTGCGAGATCAAGGTAAGTGTTATGTTGAATTAGTCAAGGGCCACTTTCCATAGATTTGTGTATAGTCGATTCTAACAAAGGCATATAGGGATTTTGGCAACAACGGGAGGAAGTAGTGGTTTGGAGTTTAGTAAGCAAGGTAAGTGATCTAGGACTTTCGGCCTAAGGCTATATTTTGGGTTTAATTTTTATCGATTTTATTATGGTTATTTAGGGGCAAATCGGCGGGCATAAGGGCAAGTTTGAGTTTGATCGATTGTGCCAAAGAAAGGTGCGTGGTTATCGCACTATTCTTACATTATTTGTTTGTTGTCATGTATGTATGTTTATGATGTGTATGTTAGCGAAAATAATGGCTAAAGCGGTGGATACCCATAGTGGGTAATCAATTAATCAGGTCAGTGCTCTATTTTGCCTATGATATATGTGTGATATTTGTGGTGAGCATATGATGAATACTTACTCTAAATGTTAATCTGACATGATACACATATATGCATGGGACTTGAGATGTGAAAATCGAAGGAAAGGGTGTACATATTTATGTACGTGGTCTAATGTTAGCCTTGTGCTACATTAGCGCTTGATGTTAGCTATGTGCTTCATCAAGGGAGGCGTTGGCTAGGTGCCCATCTCGGCGGTTGATAGCTGTGTGCATCACCGTGGGTGAATGACATGTGGGATCACTTATGTGATCGGTGGCTAACCACGGCCTTGAAAGCGGCAGTGCGCCGAGGTAAGACATGTGGGATCACTTGGTTGATCGGTGGATTAGCCACGGCCTTGGGCGTGAGTGCATCAAGGTGGGTGTAATGGATGGACACTAGGTTGGGGTAGGCTTGCATAATTTATGTGTATGGATTTGTGTGGATATGGGCCAAGCCCATATGGGGAAACATGTGAAATAACTATGCACTGAGTCTGTTTGACTCACCCAAATTTTTCCAACATCGCAGGTGATGCATAAAGCTTGGACCGGGTTGGAGTGAATACGAGGTGGCCCATGCAGAAGAAGTTTTACTTGTTTTAAGTTATTTTATAATTCAGTACTTGGAACATTTAATTATTGTAATAAGGCCACTATAAGTGTTTAATTGTTATTATTATGTTTTAAGGTGGATTGATGATTAAGTTAATATTCGGAAATTTTTTCTTTTAAAGAGTAAACTTATACTTTGATAAATTAATTTAAAGTTTTAAATTTAATAACTTAATTGTATTTTGGAATTTTACATACCCAATATTTTATTAAAGGCATACAAAATTTTATGATTTACTTTAAGTCAAAATATTTTTCAAACGTTTTTCAGTTGGCATTTCAAATTGATTCGTAGTGAATGGGCGGGTTTGGGGTGTTATAGTTTGGTATCGAGCCGGTTCAAAACTTCGGCCTTGAGGGCTTTAGGGCCCAAATCGTTTTCTATCTTATGAAAATAGACTTTTCTAAGGAATAAGCAGGCTTTACGGCATGGCACTTGTATCTCAGGCCAAGTCCACCGGTAAGTACCTCGACTATCAAGTGATTTATATGTGAAATGTTATGGGCTTATTTGGGCTCAGTAGATTAGAATATTAGGGCTATTGAACCTAGGGCTAGTACACTCAAACATATGCATAAGACTTAAGGACAATCAAACAAACACATGAAGTAAGTGTGAGAAGTTAAGGTGTGGCAACCATTATGCATGTGTCTAGGATTGGATTCGGTGAGAGCTTGGTATTTAAGCAGGTCCTAGCGACTCACCTCCTCTTTACTCGAATCCTACCAGTGCGTGAATACGGTTCACCCTAACTAAGAGGACCTATTCACAGGCTAAACCTATAATTAAAACCGAAAGGGACTAGCCATCTTGTTTCATAAAGATTTTAGTTTTAAATTTACCAAATTACCCTACGATTTATAAAATCCTTTTAGACTTGAAAATTTTAAAAATACACAGATTTACTTAAATTACTAAAATACCATAGAAATGTAAAATTATGAAAATGCCCTTGGTTTCTAAAATTTCCATATTACCTTCGATTTTAATAAAATTTCTCTATTTTGCAAAAGTGTCCAAAAACTCTATTTTGCGAAAATTCAAGGTACTTTGATTTGAGAAAATTACTAAAATGCCCCTGTATTGTAAAACACTAAAATACCCTTAGTTTTTAATATTTTCAAAAATACCCTCGACTTTTGCTAAAATGTTTCTACTTTACAAAAATACCAGAACCTTCTGTTTTACAAATATCAAGATACCGTGATTTGGAAAATTTACGAAAATGCCCCTAACTTCTAAAATTACCGGAATAACCCCGATTTCTAAAATTTCTGCAATACCCTTGATTCGAAGAATATTTTCCAAAATACCCTCGAGACTTTGAGATTTCAAAATACCTTGATTTGTAAAGATTATTTTCAAGTTGACCCCGATTAATTACGAAAATACCCTTGTAGGGAAAATGACGAAATTACCCCTGGGTCGGGAATGGTTAGAAATGCCCATAATGATGTGTTGAATGGTGTGGATGAATGTGAATGTGATTCTCTGAATTAGAATAGTGAACTTGAACCTGAAATTTTGATCGAAAGAACTACTTCTGAAAACTTCTTATCATAAAATTTGCTCGTGGATAAACAGTGAAACAAAATTTCTAATGCATAAAACTTTTTAATCAGATTAAATCGCGACGTTAGATATGAGTTCTAGAGGACGAGGTCATCGTGGACGCGGTAGAGGAAGAATGGCTGTATCGAACCCGTTAGATCGGGTCAAGGATCTGAGAATGAGGTACCACCACCACCGACTTTTGGTGTTGAGCATCAAGATCGAGACGGGGATGATCTTTATATCACAGGCGATCTACTGAGTTCTTGAGATGGTGGTCGGAGCAAGTGGAAATATGAGAGCTAGGAAGTATGTACCTGAGCGACTCCGAGCCAATAGAACTGAAGTGTTTCGTGGAGTATCGGTGTGGCACCCAAGATCTTGTTGAGTATTGGTTGGAGGCAACGGACCGAATTATGGATGAGTTGGATCTGACCCCTGAGGAGAAAGTGAAAGGAATGGTGGCGCTGCTACGAGATGAAGCGTATCAGTGGTGGCTCATAGTTCGGGATGGTGCCACAGCTGAGGATCTAACCCGGGAGTATGTGAAGGCGGCGTATCAGAAGAAATATGTGGGAACTAGATATGTTGATAAGCAGAGGAAGGCCTTTTTGGGGCTAGCTCAAGGGAATAAGTCATGTGAGTCTGGTGAATTCTGAGGTTATGCCGATATGCTCGAGGAGTAGTGGCTACGGAGCATGAGCGGTGTGTTCGGTTCGAGGATAGATTAAGGGACGACCTGAGGTTGTTGATAGCTCCACATCAGGAGCGGGAGTTCGCTATGCTAGTAGAGAAGGCTAAGGTAGTGAAGGATTAAGGACTCGTGAGGCGAGCGGAGATAAGGAGAGGAATCGGGATCGAGAGTTTTGGATCATCGAATCGTCAAGAACTTTCGAAAAGACCGAGGTCAAGAATTTTGTTCGTGGCGCTAAGCCAGCTACTGGAAATCTGGACCGTCCATGTGCTCAATGTTGGAGGTATCATGTTGGCGAGTGCTGGAATTGGAATCGGGAGTGTTTTAGATGTAAGTCTAAAACTCATTTGATTAAAGACTATCCTCGGGATCCGAATAGGGCTCAAAAGAAGGTCAAGGAAGAGTGCGGTAGCGAGAATGGTCGAAAGCGACAAAGGGTCGTGGTTGAACCATGGAGGAAATGGTTTGGTGAGGTTATGGAGCACCGAGCCGGAGTCTTGTGTAGTCAGACGCGAGGCAACCAAGGTTGGTTTATGCAGGTTGGCCGTCATGAGGAGGAAGATGTGCGGATGTGACAAGCGACGTTCCTTATTTCTAGAATACCCTTAATTATTTTGATTGTTGTAGAGTTTTCTTGTATTGCTAGTGAAGTGTTGAAGCCTTGCATATGAACATAGAGATTAGGAAGTATGATAGTTTTATAAGATTAGAGTCTTGCGCGTAAGCATAGTGTGGTGAGTAGGAGTGCAATTAGCTAAGCAATTTCGAGGACAAAATTATTTTAAGGGGGGTAGAACTGTAATATCCCAAATTTGGGGTTATGCGTTTGGAGCATAACTCAAGTGTTAGTAGGCTTTAAGGGTGTTTGGAGGTGTTTTAGAAGTTTTTAAAACTCTAGGATGAAGATTGAAGCTTTGGGAAAATGTTGGATTTTAAGTATAAAAGGGGAGCTGGGTGAAGGAGCCCTTAAGGAAAAATTTGGGAGTTTTGGACATAAGAAATGGGCTTGGTAAAGTGGTGGAATCGCCACTTAGGGCCTTGGAGAATGGCCTTGAGAGTAGTGGGGAAGGGCCTTGGTTGAATCACCTTGGCGACAAGTAGTGTGATTTTATTTTTCTTTGATTGCTAAGACAAAGGGAACTGGGCTAAGTAAGTCTTAAAAGAAATTCAGGTGCATTATGTCACAAAAGCGTCTTGGCAAAGTGGCACAGGACGCTACCTAAGGTGCTAGGAGAATTGCGCCAAATAGGGATCCAAGGAAGGAGTTCGAGTCTTGTGGGCAGCAAGGGAGTGTTTTTATTTTGCATTCTGGCGTTAAGACAGGAAGCTAGGTGAAGGAGGCTTTAAAAGAAATTATGGGGAGTTGATGGCACAAAGGAACCAGAAGAAGGTGGCTTAGGGCGTTTGCGTCAAAGGGGCTTCGAGGAGGAAAAGGTTCGAACCTTGGCGGCGCATGGAGGTGGTTTTTATTTTTGGCTTTTGGAGTCAGCAGGGAAGAGGAGAGTTGGATGGCACATGGGGTGTTGCAAGGAGGTGATAAGCTTTGTTTTTTATTTATTTTACGCTAAGCGAGGATATAGGTGAGTTTATTTTAATTTATTTTGTATGGGAAAGATAAGAGTTAATATAATAATGTGGTGGATTATTTTATTAAAGAGATAATATGGGAGAAAACTTTGGGATGTGATAATGAATTGATAAGGTGGCGAATGTGGGACTCCTTGGGGGTGTTATCGGCTTTTGAAGTGTGTTTAGGGAGAGTGCCGAAAGTTCATAGTTGTAGTTTTCATATTCTCCTTGTTCTCTAAGTTTCGGCCAAGGGGGTTATAGGTGAGTTATTTAAATATTTTATGTATTATAGTGTGGCCGAATCCCTCCAGTCTTCCTCTTCATCTCTTTTTCTTTCTTGCAAAACTCGAGTTTACACCTTTTCCTTGTAGCTGAATACCTCTTGTAATTAGCCGAATCTCAATTGAACCTCTCTACTTTTATTCACTTATTTTCTTCAAAGCCGAAAGTTGGAGATCTAGTTCTATTTCTTGGTTGTGGCCGAACCTAGGAGGGTGACTCGGGAAGTTGATCGTTAGTGGTAAGCAACGATAGTGGTAAGTATTTCTTTAGAAATCGGTTTGGGCTCTTATTCTTTGGGGTGCCGAAATAAAGTGTTTTGGCCTTGGTTGTAAGGTTGGCCGAATCTTCATAGGTCATAATGATGTGTCTTTTGTTTGTAGCTGAAATTAAGGAGCATTGAAGGGGTCTTTCAGGTTGTGCGAGATCAAGGTAAGTGTCATGTTGAATTCGGCCAAGGGCCACTTTCCATAGATTTGTGTATAGTCGGTTCTAACAAAGGCATATAGAGATTTCGGCAACAACAGGAGGAAGTAGCGGTTTAGGGATTTAGTAAGCAAGGTAAGTGATCTAGGACTTTCGGCCTAAGGCTATATTTTGGGTTTAAGTGTGATCGATTTTTATTATGGTTATTTAGGGGGCAAATCGACAGGCATAAGGGCAAGTTTCGGGATTTGATCGATTGTGCCAAAGAAAGGTGCGTAGTTATCGCACTATTCTCCTGTTATTTGTTTGTTGTCATGTATGTATGTTTATGATGTGTATGTTAGCGGAAATAATGGCTAAGGCGGTGGATACCCATAGTGGGTAATCAATTAATCAGGTCAGTGCTCTATTTTGCCTATGATATATGTGTGATATTTGTGGTGAGCATATGATGAATACTTACTCTAAATGTTAATCTGACATGATACACATATATGAATAGGACTTGGGATGTGAAAATCGAAGGAAAGGGTGTACATATTTATGTACTTGGTCTAATGTTAGCCTTGTGCTACATTAGCGCTTGATGTTAGCTATGTGCTTCATCAAGGGAGGTGTTGGCTAGGTGCCCATCTTGGCAGTTGATAGCTGTGTGCATCACCGTGGACTGAATGACATGTGGGATCACTTATGTGATCGGTGGCCTAGCCACGGCCTTGAGCAGAGGTCTGCCAGGGTAAGACATGTGGGATCACTTGGTTGATCGGTGGATTTGCCACGGCCTTAGGCAGCAGGTCTGTCGAGGTGGTCAGTAATGGATGGACACTAGGTTGGGTTGGGCTTCATAATTGCATAATTTATGTGTATGGATTTGTGTGGATATGGGCCAAGCCCATATGGGGAAACATGTGAAATAACTATGCACCGAGTCTGTTTGACTCACCCAAATTTTCAACATCGCAGTGATGCATAAAGCTTGGACCAGGGTTGGAGTGAATACGAGGTGGCCCATGCGGAAGAAGTTTTACTTGTTTTAAGTTATTTTATAATTGATTACTTGGAACATTTAATTATTGTAATAAGGCCACTATAAGTGTTTAATTGTTATTATTATGTTTTAAGGTGGATTGATGATTAACTTAATATTAGGAAATTTTTCTTTTAAAGAGTAAATTTATACTTTGATAAATTAATTTAAAGTTTTAAATTTAATAACTTAATTGTATTTTGGAATTTTACATACCCAATATTTTATTAAAGGCATACAAAATTTTATGATTTACTTTAAGTCAAAATATTTTTCAAACGTTTTCCGCAGTGGCATTTCAAATTCGATCGTAGTGAATGGGTCGGGTTTGGGGTGTTACAAAACATTTTCTATCTATCTATAAAGAAGCGTTGGTTTCTCAACTGAAGTAGACTTCAGCTCGTCAAAATTTAGGTATGTGTGTTTTCCTTATCTTGATGGTGTTGTTCACTCAGTATACGGTTTCTCTGCTTTGCGGTGGAGTGATACACAATAGCAAAGGGAAGTGGATCCTAGGTTACAATCGCTTTTTGGGGAAATGTTCAGTATAGAAAATAACATCAAGCATTTAAACACCTTAAACAATCATTTACCAAATTGTAAAGAGACTCAGTATTAAGTTGTATTAAGTGGTCGATCATAATGTGATATGACAAATTATATTAGTAGGTAAAATAAATGGTCTATAGTCTAATTGAAATTGAGCAAATTGGTTAAAAGCCTATTATATTATTTACAAGTCCAATTAGGAAAATATCTTGTCTTGGGTATCGTAGGCAGATGACTCCCAAAAGATAAAGACATAAATGTGATTGTTTGGATTCACAATACATTAGACAAGACCCAAGTAGAATAAATTCTAGGTTCGTTTAAAGATTCATTCACCTATGACGTTCATAAAGTGTTTTACCTCAATCCGAGTAAGTGATGGACTACGTGTGCATAACTTCGTATATTTTGATGTATTGAAAGCTTGAGTTTAATTGATAATAAAACCGAAAGCTAATCGTTAGGTATCGACTTTTGATTGAGGAATTATTTGTTATATCAAAACATTAAAAATTAAAGCTAAGTCATGCCGATCACACTCACCATACCAAAGTGTCAATATAGAAAGAATGGTGTAAGAGAAGATGACGATTAACATAGTGGTTAGAAGTTTTGCAAAGAGCCAATGTAATACCCCTTACGCGTATCAATGATCAATGCAGATGAATGATGTCACATTAACAAAATCTTCACATTTATAATTTTTTAAAATATTCATCATGTAAATGATTTAAATAAATATAAGAAAACACTATTCCACAATTTAAAAGCTTTTGGACACATTACAATATCTTATTGAAGCATTTCTTAAATGTTTGAGTACTGTAAGCATATAAAACAAGTTTTCGAATGCTCATTAGGCTCCCAACACAATCTATTAGATATAAAAGAGTAAGGGTTGCACAAAACCAAATCATTTTTGCATTTTAAATCTTTATACAATCATTTTCGAGGTCTTAAAACCCTTTTAAAACATTTTTCAAGGTTTCTTTTACTTAGAATTTGTTTCGAGTTTCTTGGAGACTTGAAAATAGTTTTGTAGGTGTAGGTAAACATGTATAGATACATGGTCCTTTATAAATTGATACATGATCCTGACACATACACCGATACTTAAAATATTAGACATTGACATATTCCATGTAACATCCTAAATATTCGAGTATCATTATGTTGTTAAATGTTAGTTCGGGTTTACTTGGAGTTAGAATAAAAATATTAGTTAAGTGTAATTTAGAGTAAAGAAATTTGGTAACCTTGAGACTTAAATTAATTAAGTACTAAAAGATGGCATAAGATGAGTTAATGGCATAGTGGTGATGGCGCCATAAGATGGACATGAGGGAAGGAGTTCGAATCACCTAGCATGCAATTAGGAATTTTTATTTTTGCTTTAGTCTATGCATGTGTCGGCAAGGAGATAAGGTTAGGATAAGTTAGATTGTTTTTATTTTGGTAAGAAGATTAAGGTTTTGGAAAGCTAAAGATAATGGCTTGAATTGGGGGATTATGTTTCATCAACTTAAGGAAAAAGGAGGGAAAAAGGCTTAAGTGTAGGAAGATGTTTTGAAACTTCCTAATGGCCTTTTGACCATTGGATTTGGACGGCATTGAGGCTAAGGGGGATGGCCGGTTTTGGGTTGAGAGGATGGTAAGCTTGGATGTTAGGAGAACTCTTTCATTTTGGTCATTTTGGCTTAAGCAAAGTGTATATTTTTTCCTTTTCATCTATCTTTCTCTCTAGCGAATTTTACCAAATACCTTGAGGAAACTATAGCCATTTCTTTTACCATTCTTTCTTTTGATCATTTGATCACTTCTTTTCCAACTATTCCTCCTAGTGTCAAACCATCATCACACAAAGAAGGCTAATCTTTTTCTTTTTCCTTCACAAAACCGAATGCACAATTTTTCCAAAACCTAATTCTTCTCTTTTCTTCTCCTTTCTTTCTCTCTTTCTCTCTTGAAACCGAACCATACCATTCTATTTCCCTATTCTTCATTTTTTCTTCATTACAATTTTCTTCAATTCTTTCATCCATGGTCGAATGTTAATTTATTCTGTGCAAAATTCTTTCATTTTCTTTGATCACAGCTGATTTTCTTTAATCATAACCGAATTCTTCTTACTCAATTATCTTTCCAATCGTGGACATTAGTGAGATTTTGGAGGGTAGAAACTCAAGATAATCTTGAGTATTTTTGAAACTTTGGAATCGATTTCAAGAATCAAGGTAAGGTGATTTTCTTTTAAGGATTCTTATTCATTATATTAGTATAGTTAGTTATTAATCGATTTCATTTTTAGGGTCATAATCGCTCGATCGTTTCTCGAGGAACGAAGATAATCGTGGTAAGCCAAATCCCAAATCTTATAAAGCGTTAGTCATATTTCAATACTTATAAATCGGACTAATGATCTTATGTCTTTAGAGACATTCAAGATAGAAGGCGAAAAAGGGCAATCCATAGTCTTGAAAGAGGCGGTTACATTAATCCCCTAATTATAAGCGAAGGGCTATTTCGAATCCGGGATTTTCCACAGGGATGCGGACCTTCAACCGAGAAGAATCAATTGTTTGAGGTTATTCGTACTCCCGAGCCTTTGTACGTTCGTGGATTCTCATCGGGCAACGAATCTACAATCGAGGAGAAACCAAAAATAGAAGTGGTTCAAAATCAAAAGGGTAAAGATTTAGATCGTTTATCAATAGTGTATTTTTGATAAATGAAAGTGTTCTAATGGTTCGTATTACGTTTAGGTGTTGACGAGTGGGAAGGTTTAGTACTCAGGATATCAAGGTGTGTAACTTCACACTTATCTCGGGTTAGATGTCATACCGTAGTATTGAGCAAAATCGTAAAAATGACAAAATCGGTACAATACGAAATAATTGGTATTTTGCTGAAATTACATGAAAACGGTTAAAATTGTGAAAATTACAAAAATGCCCTCGATGAGTTAGTTGGTAAAATGTAAATTTTATGTCTCGTGAAAATGGGCCGAAAATGTGCTAGATCGTAAAATGGGCCAAAAAGTATGCTAGATAGCTAAATGGGCCGAAATCCCTGATAGATTGTTAAATGGGTCGAAATCTCTGTTAGATTGATAAATGGGCCGAAATCTCTGCTAGATCGATAAATGGGCCAAAATCTCTGTTAGATCGTTAAATGGGCTGAAAACCCTAACAAATTGTTAAATGGGCCGAACTCTTTGCTAGATCGTTAATTGGGCCTAAGATGCTAATTTGCTAAATGGGCTAAATGCTATTTTGTAATTTTTGGGCCTTAATAAAAACTTGAAATATTGACTCATATGTAAATTGGGCCTTTTTGATAAAATCATCATATGTACATAGACTATTTCGCATACATGTTGCATGGGTTGGGATTAACGATGAAGAGAAGAAAGGCTGTTGCCAAAATCTAGTTCGGTGGCTCGCCACAAAATAATTAAATGGCTCATTGCCTCTAGTTCGGTGGCTCTGCCACAAATATTTTAATGGCTCAATGCCTCTAGTTCGGTGACTTTGTCACAATCTAGTTCGGTGGCTCTGCCACAAATATAAAATGGCTAAATGCCTACGATTGGTGTGTTGGCGGGGTGGGTTGACTTGATCCCCACAGGTGTGATGGTTGGTACGGGTGGTGTGTAGCAGATGGAAATTAGGTTTGGGTGGGAAATTTCATTATTTACATGCATCTCATTATTTATATTGTTAAACCTGTTGATGGGCTCAAGCCCAAAATAATGATTTGATGATCTGGCCCAGTGGATAAAGTAAGTAAGTTATACACTGAGTTCTGAGTAACTCACTCCCTTAAATTTTTCATCTCAGGTAATGGAAATTGACGTGGACTTGGGCCGAGGATGACTTCGTGGAGACCATACTGCAAACATGGGTTAAATAAACTTTGAACTTTTAATAAGTACTTTCTTTAAATTGCTATTTTGCGTATGATGTAATAAGGCCTCTATTAATATTTTATGGATTTACATGTGTGGATGGATTTAAATTTTAGATATTTAATATGGGCTTATATTTATCTTATAATGTTTTCTTAAAATACTTTTGGGTTTTTCAAACATATGAAATTCCTTTATCTATTTTTAAATTTTAAATATTTTGAACTCTTATAAAAATTACTTTAAGGTTTTGATAATTAAATATTAAATGATGAGATTTTCAACTTACGTTTCTCAAACACATTAAACTTAAAATTATTTCTCTTAGTTTTATTAAACTCTATTTTCAAAAGGGTTTTGATATACCGCTTTCACCTAAATTATTGAGATAGTTCGATCTAAGTAACAAACCAAATCTCGTCTTAACGCATAGTCCGGGTTTGGGGTGTTACATTTAATGGTATCAGAGCCAGTTTCAAAAACTCGACTGTGGTTGGGTTCAACAAATAACTTCTGAAATCATTTCAATTATGTTTTAAAGATCAATATGGCACCACAAGCATCCGACAACAAGTTAAGTAAGTATTTATTACTTAATGATTATTATGATGATATGATCATAGGAACACTCTAGAACTTCTAGTTTTAGATGTTAAAAATCGTAGAGATTGAGACTATAGGATGTGTTGCGAAAAATAACTTTATTTCTCAAATCTCATAAAACACTGTTAATAAACACTGAAATAATTTTCTGATTCATAAAACTTGTAATCAGATTAAATCGAATTAGTCATCATGAGCACTAGAGGACGTGGTCGTGGACGCGGTAGACGTGGTCGTGGTAGAGGACGAGGTGATGCGTCTGAAGCACCAAATCATATGCCGAAAATGGATGCACCTGCGTCACTTGTAAGTGAGACGGGATCACAAGATCATATGGAAGAAGATAATGCTTTGACACAAGCAATGCTGCGAGTCCTAGAAAGGGTCGCTGGAACTAGAATTGGGCCAACAACTCGTGGGTCAATTTCGGAACGACTCAAGTTAAATAATGCAGAAGTTTTTAGAGGAGTTTTAGGTGTAGCTCTGAATGTGGCTGAATATTGGCTCGAAGCTGTAGAGCAAATTATGGATGATATAGAATACACTGTCGAGCAGAAACTGAAATGAGCTGTGTCCTTGCTAAGAGACGAGGCGTATCAATGGTGGCTTACTGTTCGAGAAGGCACCGAGGCTGCACTGATTACTTGGGAATTCTTTAAAGCTTCCTTCCAAGGGAAATATGTTGGAACAAGTTATGTGGACGCCCGAAAGGAAGGAATTTCTGAATCTTGTTCAAGGGAGTAAGATAGTGGCAGCGTATGAGGCTGAGTTTTTACGCTTGAGTCGTTATGCTCGGACAATAGTGTCAACGGATCATGAACGTTATGTGCGATTCGAGGATGGGTGAATGATGAGTTGAGGGTTACGATTGCCCCACAACAAGTTAGAACTTTTGCCACGCTTGTGGAGAAGGCCAAGATAGTCAAGAGGCTAAGAACTCGAAACGTTAGAATCGGAAAGATTTAGAAACAAGAGAGATATAAGCGTCGGGTTCTTCAAAAGATTTACGAAGAGGCCTCGAAATGATGAACCACTCAAGGTAGAGCACTTGTAACTAATAATCAAGTCGAGATTGTCTTGAATGTGGGAAAAGGCATTACGGAAGTCTTTGGAGGAAAACGGCGCTTGTTACAAATACGGTTCAATGGATCACTAATATAGAAATTGCCCTCGACATCGTATATCTTGATGCACGACCACCAGAGGTACTCGGCAGCCCACCGAGAGGTCGTGGACCGTGTCATGGTGGTAATGGGGTTGGGGCGTGGTCAAGGTGCACCGGTCGAGGCAATGGTCCTAGAGGTAACACGGATGCAAGACGGCAGGGGTGGTCTATGCACGGTTAGACGCGAGGATGGCAATGCACGATGTAATAATCGGTACGTTCTTCATCTTGATGTACCATTCTTTGCTTTAATAGATATTGGTTCTACCCACTCGTACGTTGCTAGCACCATATTTGGAAACCTAAATCTAGAATCTAAAATTACCGATAGTGAGATGACAGTAATTAGTCCTTTAAGACAGTCGGTAATTGTAAATAAACTGTTTAGAGACGTGCCCTTAAAAATTCAAGAGGAGGTATTTTTGGCGAATTTGATGGAATTGCCTTTCAGCGAGTTCGATCTCATTCTAGGCATGGATTGGTTGGTTAAACATCGGGCACATTTGGATTGTGCAGAAAAGCGGATGTTAATAAGAACCTCGGATGATAAGGAAGTAGTAATGATAGGTGAACGAAGAAATTACTTGGCAAATGTGGTATCGGCGTTGAAGGCAGAAAAGTTGATCCGGAAAGGGTACGGAGCATTCCTAGCTTTTATTTGTGCTTTGGATGCCAAAGAATTATCTGTGGATGATGTGAGAACGGTGAAGGAATTTCTAGATGCATTTCCCGATGAACTTCCTGGTATACCTCCAGATCGAGAAGTAGAATTTGGTATTGAGCTTTTGCCCCGAACGGGTCCAGTGTCCATTGCTCCTTATAGAATGGCACCAAAGGAGTTGGTAGAGCTTAAAGCTCAAATTCAAGAATTGCTGGATCGGGGATTTATACGACCGAGTGTGTCTCCGTGGGAGCACCAATTTTGTTCGTGAAGAAGAAGGATGGATCGATGCGTATGTGCATTGATTACGCACAATTGAATAAATTGACGATCAAGAATAGGTATCCTTTGCCGAGAATTGATGACTGTTTGATCAATTGAATGGAGCTTCGATTTTCTCAAAATTGATTTGAGATCGAGTTATCACCGACTTAAGGTGAAAGAAGCGGATATTTATAAGACTGACATTTCGAACTCGTTATGGACATTATGAGTTTGTAGTGATGCCGTTTGGATTAACCAATGCACCAGCCGCATTTATGGACATGATAAACCGAGTCTTTCAACCATATTTAGACCGATTTGTGGTAGTGTTCATAGATGACATTTTGGTTTATTCAAGGAATGATGAGGAGCATAACACGCATTTGCGTATTGTATTACTGACTACTTGAGATAAGCAACTTTATGCCAAATTGATGAATGCGAATTTTGGCTAAAGGAAGTGACTTTCTTGGGTCATGTGGTATCAATTTGAAGGAATAAGGGTGGATCCTCGGAAGATTGAGGTCAGATTTGATGAAACCACCAAAGTCGGTAGCTAAAATTCGGAGTTTCTTAGGATTGGTGGTTACTATAGACGCTTTGTTGAGGGTTTTCGTTGATTCTTTGCACCTAACTAAAGCTGTTGTGAAAGGAGTACCGTATGTTTAGGTGAAAAACAACAAGAGAGTTTCGAGAAATTGAAGAAGATTCAGTGAAGCACAGTTTTGATTCGATCGGAGGTGAAAAAGAATTCTTGTTCCGTGATCGTCTCACACAGGATTGGGTTGTGTGCTGATGCAAAATGGAAAGGTGGTGGCATATGCTTCTTGACAGTTGAGACTGCACGAAGTAAACTACCCTACTCATGATTTGGAGTTAGCTACAGTGGTCTTTGCTTTAAAGATTTGGAGGCACTATCTCTAAGGTGAGAAGTCTATCATCTACACGGATCACAAGAGTCTTAAGTACCTCCTTACCCAAAAGGAGTTGAATTTGAGACAAAGAAGATGGGTGGAATTATTAAAGGACTATGATTTCTCAATCGAATATCATCCTGGAAAGGCTAACGTAGTAGCTGACGCGTTAAGTCGTAAGGCGGTATCTGATTTAAGAGCAATGTTTGCTCATTTGAGTTTGTATGAGGATGGTAGGCTGTTAGCAGAACTTCAGGTGAAGCCTCTGTGGTTGGAACAAATTAGGGAAAAGCAGACATCAGATAAAAAGTTGGGACTTTTATTCCAGCAGGTTAAAAAGGGTGAAATAGAGGATTTTGGTATAAACCCAATGGAGTCTTGTGTTTTCGTGGAAGGGTTTGTATGCCTAAAGACTTCGAAATTGAGGCAAATGATTCTCGAGAGGCGATAGTAGCCCTTATGCTATGCACCGGAGGAAGTAAGATGTATCGAGATCTCCGTGAGCGATATTGGTGGCGTGGTTGAAGCGTGAGATTTACGAGTTTGTAGGAAAATGTTTAACTTGTCAACAAGTGAAGGCGGAACATCAATTACCGTCAAGTTTGTTACAACCGGTAAAGATTCCTCTTTGGAAATAAGAGCGAATAACTATGGATTTTGTTAGTGGGTTACCTTTAACACCTACTAAGAAAAATTCCGTATAGGTAGTAGTTGATCGTTTGACGAAGACTACTCATTTTCTTCCGGTTCGTACGGATTATTCATTACAGAAATTGGCTAAGCTGTATGTATCTGAAATCGTGAGGTTGCATGGGGTACCAGTGTCTATTATATCAGACAGGGATCCTAGATTTACATCACGGTTTTGGAAAACTCTGCATGAAGCCTTGGGGACAAAGTTGAATTTCAGTACGACTTTTCATCCTCAGTCTGATGGTCAGTCGGAAATAGTAATTCAGATATTGGAAGACATGTTAAGGGGATGTGTGATCGACTTCAGAGGTAGTTGGGAGGATTTTCTACCATTGGCGAAATTCACGATAACAATAGCTATCGGTCTAGCATTCGGATGGCACCTATAAGGCATTGTATGGTCGTAAGTGCCGTACTCCTACTTGTTAGGTGAATTAGGCGAACAACGGATGTTGGGTCCTAAAATGATATCTCAAACAGAGGAAAAGGTAAAAGTTATTCGAGCACGGCTAAAGGAAGCTTGGATAGACGTAAGTCGTATCAGATCTGAAGCGTAAGGATATCGAGTTCTTTGTGGGAGACCGAGTTTTTCGAAGGTCTCACCTTGGAAGAAAATTTTCGATTCGGAAAGAAGGGCAAGTTGAGCCCTAGGTTCATCGGGCCATATCGTGTAATGAAGCGTGTTGGTCGATGGCTTATCAGTTGAATTACCTCCGAGTTGGGTCAAATTCATAATGTTTTCCATGTTTCCATGCTTAGACGCTATAGATCGATCCATCTCATATAATAGGTAGAGGAAGTGGAATTAAATTTAGACTTGTCTTTTGAAGAAGAACCAGTGGAAATTATAGACCGGGATGTTAAAGTGCTAAGAAAGAAGATCGTGCCATTGGTCAAAGTTTTATGGTGTAATCACGGAGCGGAGGAAGCTACGTGGGAGCCTGAGGATGCAATTCGATAGCAATATCCTCACCTCTTTTAATCAGGTAAATTTCGAGGATGAAATTTTCTTTAAGGGGGTAGAATTGTAACATCCTAAATATTCGAGTATCATTATGTTGTTAAATGCTAGTTCGAGTTTACTTAGAGTTAGAATAAAATATTAGTTAAGTGTAATTTAGAGTAAAGAAATTTGGTAACCTTGAGACTTAAATTAATTAAGTACTAAAAGATGGCATAAGATGAGTTAATGGCATAGTGGTGATGGCGCCATAAGATGGACATGAGGAAGGAGTTGAATCACCTAGCATGCAATTAGGAATTTTATTTTTCTTTAGTCTATGCATGTGTCGGCAAGGAGATAAGGTTAGGATGAGTTGGATTGTTTTTATTTTGGTAAGAAGATTAAGGTTTTGGAAAGCTAAAGATAAGGGCTTGAATTGGGGATTATGTTTCATCAACTTAAGGAAAAGGAGGGAAAAGGCTTAAGTGTAGGAAGATGTTTTGGAAACTTCCTAATGGCCTTTTGACCATTGTATTTGGACGGCATTGAGGCTAAGGGGGATGGCCAGTTTTGGGTTGAGAGGATGGTAAGCTTGGATGTTAGGAGAACTCTTTCATTTTGGTCATTTTGGCTTAAGAAAAGTGTATATTTTTTTCCTTTCCATCTATCTTTCTCTCTAGCCGAATTTTACCAAATACCTTGAGGAAACTATAGCCATTTCTTTTACCATTCTTTCTTTTTGATCATTTGATCACTTCTTTGCCAACTCTTCCTCCTAGTTTCGAAACCATCATCACACAAAGAAGGCTAATCTTTTTTCTTTTTCCTTGACAAAACCGAATGCACAATTTTTCCAAAACCTAATTCTTCTCTTTTCTTCTCCTTTCTTTCTCTCTTTCTCTCTTGAAACCGAACCATACCATTCTATTTCCCTATTCTTCATTTTCTTCTTCATTACAATTTTCTTCAATTCTTTCATCCATGGCCGAATGTTAATTTATTCTTGTGCCAAAATTTTTTCATTTTCTTTGATCATAACCGATTTTCTTTAATCATAACCGAATTCTTCTTACTCAATTATCTTTCCAATCGTGGACATTAGTGAGATTTTGGAGGGTAGAAACTCAAGGTAATCTTGAGTATTTTTGAAACTTTGGAATCGATTTCAAGAATCAAGGTAAGGTGATTTTCTTTTAAGGATTCTTATTCATTATATTAGTATAGTTAGTTATTAATCGATTTCATTTTTAGGGTCATAATCGCTCGATCGTTTCTCGAGGAACGAAGATAATCATGGTAAGCCAAATCCCAAATCTTATAAAACGTTAGTCATATTTCAATACTTATAAATCGGACTAATGATCTTATGTCTTTAGAGACATTCAAGATAGAAGCGAAAAAGGCGGTCCATAGTCTTGAAAGAGGCGCCCGTTAATCCCTAATTATAAACAAAGGGTCGTTTGAGAATCCGGATTTTCCACCGGTTGCGGACCTTCAACCGAGGAGAATCAATTGTTCGAGGTTATTCGTACTCCCGAGCCTTTGTACGTTCGTGGATTCTCATTGGGCAACGAATCTACAATCGAGGAGAAACAAAAAATAGAAGTGGTTCAAAATCAAAAGGGTAAAGATTTAGATCGTTTATCAATAGTGTATTTTTGATAAATGAAAGTGTTCTAATGGTTCGTATTACGTTTAGGTGTTGACGAGTGGGAAGGTTTAGTACTCACGATATCAAGGTGTGTAACTTCACACTTATCTCGGGTTAGATGTCATACCGTAGTATTGAGCAAAATCGTAAAAACGACAAAATCGGTACAATACGAAATAATTGGGTGAAATTACATGAAAACGGTTAAAATTGTGAAAATTACGAAAATGCCCTCGATGAGTTAGTTGGTAAAATGTAAATTTTATGTCTCGTGAAAATGGGCCGAAAATGTGCTAGATCGTAAAATGGGCCAAAAAGTGTGCTAGATAGCTAAATGGGCCGAAATCCCTGATAGATTGTTAAATGGGCCGAAATCTCTATTAGATCGATAAATGGGCCGAAATCTCTACTAAATTGATAAATGGGTCGAAATCTCTGTTAGATCGTTAAATGGGCCGAAAACCCTGACAAATTGTTAAATGGGCCGAACTCTTTGCTAGATCGTTAATTGGGCCTAAGATGCTAATTTGCTAAATGGGCTAAATGCTATTTTGTAATTTTTAGGCCTTAATAAAAACTTGAAATATTGACTCATATGTAAATTGGGCCTTTTTGATAAAATCATCATATGTACATAGACTATTTCGCATACATGTTGCATGGGTTGGGATTAACGATGAAGAGAAGAAAGGCACATTGCCAAAATCTAGTTCGGTGGCTCGCCACAAAATAATTAAATGGCTCATTGCCTCTCTAGTTCGGTGGCTCTGCCACAAATATTTTAATGGCTCAATGCCTCTAGTTCGGTGACTTGGTCACAATCTAGTTCGATGGCTTTGCCACAAATATAAAATGGCTAAATGCCTACGATTGGTGTGTTGGCGGGTGGGTTGACTTGATCCCCAGGTGTGATGGTTGGTATGCGTGGTGTGTAGCAGATGGAAATTAGGTTTGGGTGGGAAATTTCATTATTTACATGCATCTCATTATTTATATTGTTAAACTGTTGATGGGCTCAAGCCCAAAATAATGATTTGATGATCGGCCCATGGATAAAGTAAGTAAGTTATACACCGAGTTCGAGTAACTCACTCCCTCAAATTTTTCATCTCGGGTAATGGAAATTGACGTGGACTTGGTAGAGGATGACTTCGTGGAGACCATCACGCAAACATGGGTTAAATAAACTTTGAACTTTTAATAAGTACTTTCTTTAAATTGCTATTTTGGGTATGATGTAATAAGGCCTCTATTAATATTTTATGGATTTACATGTGTGGATGGATTTAAATTTTAGATATTTAATATGGGCTTATATTTATCTTATAATGTTTTCTTAAAATACTTTTGGGTTTTCAAACATATGAAATTCCTTTATCTATTTTTAAATTTTAAATATTTTGAACTCTTATAAAATTACTTTAAGGTTTTGATAATTAAATATTAAATGATGAGATTTTCAACTTATGTTTCTCAAACACATTAAACTTAAAATTATTTCTCTTGGTTTTATTAAACTTTATTTTCAAAAAGGGTTTTGATATACCGTTTCACCTAAATTATTAAGATAGTTCTGTCTAAGTAACAAACCAAATCTCGTATTCACGCATAGGCCGGGTTTGGGGTGTTACATTCCAGGATGCAAAGATCCCAAAAATTAGTTCAAAAACACCTAAAAATTACTACTAAGTTCCAATTCATTTCAAAACCTTATCAAAACTAATTTAAGAACAAATTCATCTTAAAAACATGGTTAAAACAATTCAACACCAAAGTTTATTTTGAATATATTAAAAATATTATGCACATCAAGACAACACCACAAAGTTTACAAGCCTAATAAATTATACACTTAATCTATGTATATGTCATTTTAAACTATTCTAATACGGGCTAAATTCTCTATGCCAAACAAACCTTGTACGAGGGCATGATTCTCCCAATACATGATAGTTTCCAAAATAGTTCTTTTGCTTACGTGTTTTAAACAATTAACCCATCAAGATCACAAAGCTTAATAAGTAGATTAGATTTTTTCTACTTTACCTTCTATTGTATATGTTAGTGTCAAGTTCTTGACTTGGGACTTTCACAATATAATCTTATATTGTCATAAAAATTACAAAATCTTTTAAAAATTTAATGCTATATTTGGTTATCGGTATACTAATATAAAAAAATAAACATTTGTTTTAAAATAACTAAGACACAATGTTAGGGTCGACCCGATTAAGCAACAAGAAAAATAACGGAATAAATTGAGAAATTGAACACACAAATTTAATGTGAAAAAAAAATCCTCCAAAGAGGATAAAAAACCACTGGCAAAGATAATTTTACTATAGTGGCAAAAGAACGAAGAGTAAAAAAGATGGAGATAAAAATTAAACCCCGAAAACCCAAAAACAAAGAACCCTCAAATCGTAAACACAAAATTCTCTAAATGTGTTATGAGTTCTAATATCTAATGGATGTATTTTCTAAGGTTGTAAAAGAGCCTATTTATAGGCTAAATTAAATGAGGTCGAATAATAATAAAATAATCTAAACTAATCAATATTTGATTGAAACAAATAAACAGAGTTTAACTAGAAGATTACTTCTCAAATTTGACTGAAATAGGAGTTATACTTAACAAATCTCCACCTTGACTCATATTTCCACAATGCCATCTTTGCCAGAGCCCACCACGAGCCTATCTTGAACCATGCAGGGAATTAACTAAGTCGAATTTGTGCCGAGAAACTGGAAGACTTCTAGCCTACAACTTGTACACTGCCAAATCAAAACTAACCTGGGTTTGATTTTCACGAACACTGTGCCCTAACTTTTCAAAACCTGCATCCAAAAGAGAACCTCTCTTCAACGAAACGGTCATACCTTTTTCTCTCCTATGACCAAGTTGCCTCTGCTCTAAATGAGTTGACTTCGACTCTATAACGGACGAGGGACGTCCGATTTCACCGGTCACTGGAGAACCTTCCAGAATATAAAGACTGCCAGTTCTTTTACCTTTTAACAAAACAAGAGCTCCATGAGATACTTTAATGCCATTCGACTCGATGTTGATTCTGCATCCTTTCAAGTCTAAAATACTCAAGGAGATGAGATTCTTTCGTAAATTAGGTACATACCTGACATCTGAGAGTGTCTGAATCATCCCATCATGTATCCTAATTTTAACAGTACCAATACCAATTACCTTACTAGATGAATCGTTTGCCATGCACACAACTCCACCTTCAACCGAACTGTATGTGGAGAACAATTCTCTATTCGGACACATGTGGAAAGAACATCCTGAATCTAAGATCCACTCGGACATGAGCTTGGAGTTATTGCTCGTTGACACTAACAAGAAATCATCACCATTTTCATTGACCCAATTAGCACCAGCTACATCTTCCTCGTTACTCTCAGCAGCTCTTTTCTTTCACAGTTTATAACAATCTGCTTTGATGTGACCTGACTTTTTACAATAGCGACACATTTTGTCTCGTTTTTTTGATGCTATCAAAACGGAAGCTTGCCTATCTTCCTTACTATCCAAATGAAGCTCATTGTCAAGTTTGTCTCTACTCAATAAATGACCCTTCACATCTTCGAACGAGAGTTTGTCTCTGCCATAAATCAAGGTCTCCCTGAAAGACTTGTATGAAGAGGGTAAAGAGCATAATAATAGCAAAGCTTGATCTTCATCATCAATATGAACCTCAACTTTCTTTAAATCATTTAAAAGAGCAATAAATTGACTGATGTGATCTCTAAGAAGTTCACCTTCATTCATGCGAAACGTAAATAGACGTTGTTTCAACACTAACCAGTTAGCTAGATACTTAGTCGCATAAATAATTTCTAACCTTTTCCACAAGGCAGATGAGGTCTTCTCCATCAATACCTCCTGTAATACCGCATTCGTGAGGCACAATTGGATTGCAGACAAAGCCTTTTCATCAAGATCTTCCCATTCTATTTTATTTAGATTCTTAGGCTTTTTCCCGGTAACAACCTTTTTCAAACCGTATTGAACTAGAATTGCCATCATCCGAACTTGCCACAGATTGAAATTTGTCTCACCATCGAACTTCTGAATTTCAAACCTTGTTGTTTCCATATCTGAATGGGCTGATCTATGAAAATTAAACTAGCTTTTGATACCACTTGTTAGGATCATCCCGATTAAGCAACAAGAAAAATAGCGGAATAAATTGAGAAATTGAACATACAAATTTAACGTGGAAAAACTCCTCCAAAGAGGATAAAAAACCACGAGCAAAGATAATTTTACTATAATGGAAAAAGAACAAAGAGTACAAAAGATGGAGATAAAAACTAAACCCCGAAAACCCAAAAACAAAGAACCTCAAAACGTAAACACAAAATTCTCTAAGCGTGTTATGAGTTCTAATATCTAATGGATATATTTTCTAAAGTTGTAAAGGAGCCTATTTATAGGCTAAATTCATAGGTCAAATAATTATAAAATAATCTAAACTAATCGGTGTTTGATTGAAACAAATAAGCAGAGTTTAACTAGAAGATTACTTCTCAAATTTGACTGAAATAGGAGTTATACTTAACACACAAAATAAATAATAATTAGTATATTAGAAATATGGATAAAATTCTTGTAAAAAATAGGATATTTTCAAAAGAAACCAAAATTTTTTCTTATTTTTACCAAAAAAAATAATGTGATCAATTGTAAATATTTTAGAACTAAATAATAATAGAAACTTATGGGGAAAAAAAACTCTAATCAAACATAGTATAATTGTTTATTATATTCTTTTCCGAAATGGAATGATAAAACACCATACCAAATTAATGATGCACTCGTAGCTATCGTGCAACCTACAAATGCATTCCGAAAATGGGTAGAGGCCAATGAATCTACTCCTTGACGAATTTTCATTTCTTATGAAAACCCATCTAGATTTTGTTTGAGAAAAACTTTTAGATGAGCGAGCATTGTGAGTTAATTTACACCAAATTCACTAATACATATCACATGACAAGAAATATTGCAGAGATAGGGGAATTTCTTCGTATAAAAGAAGAAAAAAAATTTAACTTTCTTACCAAGGTTTTCTTCCCTTTTCCTATTCTCTATTTTACTTGCCTTGCTTTTGTCCTGTTTTTTAAAAGGTTGGCGTGCCACTTCCCACCGCTTCACTAATGCACAGGAAATCAGATTCTTGCTTTGAATTTTAAACCCTAAGCTAATCCTCACTTCCACTTCTGCATTCCAATTGTTGCTCTTCCTTTCTACAAGTCAAGTTGTCTGCTGTTCATTGCACTTAAGGTAAGTTCTTTTTCTGTTTCCGATATTTGTAGATCTGTTGTTGTTTTCTGGGTCTTAAATCAAAGTGTTTATGTGATCTAACATAGTTTGAGTTGTTGACATAATTAATTGTTAAGTATGACTCCTATTTCAGTCAAATTTGAGAAGTAATCTTCTAGTTAAACTCTATTTATTTGTTTCAATCAAACACTGATTAGTTTAGATTATTTTATTATTATTTGACTTATGAATTTAGCCTATAAATAGGCTCTTTTACAACCTTAGAAAATACACTCATTATATTTTAAAACTCATAACACATTTAGAAAATTTTGTGTTTACGTTTTAAGGGTTCTTTGTTTTGAGTTTTCGAGGTTTAGTTTTATATCTATCTTTTTACTCTTCGTTCTTTTTCCATTATAGTAAAATTATCTTTGCCCATGGTTTTTATCTTCTTTGGAAGAGTTTTTACACGTTAAATTTGTGTGTGTTCAATTTCTCAATTTGTTCCGCTTATTTTTTCTTGTTGCTTAATCGGGATGATCCTAACAAGTGGTATCGATCTAGTTCAATTTTCATATATCACCCATTCGAGATATGGCGAGAACTAGGTTTGAAATTCAAGTTTGATGGTGAGACAAATTTCAATGTGGCAAGTTCGGATGATGGCAATTCTAGTTCAATCTGGTTTGAAAAAGGTTGTTACCGGGAAAAAGCCTGAGAATCTAAATCAAACAGAATGGGAAGAGCTTGATGAAAAGGCCTTGTCTGCAATCTAGTTCTGCCTCACGAATACGGTATTGCAGGAGGTATTGATGGAGAAAACCTCATCCGCCTTCTGGACAAGGTTAGAAATTCTTTATGCGACTAAGTCTCTAGCTAACCGTTTAGTGTTAAAACAATGCCTATTTACGTTTCGCATGAATGAAGGTGAGCTTCTTAGAGATCACATCAGTCAATTCATTACTCTTTTAAATGATTTAAAGAATGTTGAGGTTCATATTGACGATGAAGATCAGGCTATGCTATTATTGTGCTCTTTACCCCATTCATACAAGTCTTTTAGAGAGACCCTGATTTATGGCAGAGATAAACTCTTGTTCGAAGATGTGAAGGGTCATTTGTTGAGTAGAGACAAACTTAACAATGAGCTTCATTTGGATAGCAAGGCAGATAGGCAAGCTTCCGTTTTGATAGCATCAAAGAAACGAGACAAAAGGTGTCGCTATTGTAAAAAGTTAGGTCACGTCAAAGCAGATTGTTATAAACTGCGAAAGAAAATAGCTGCTGAGAGTAACGAGGAAGATGTAGCTAGTGCTAATTTGGCTGATGAAAGCTGTAACATCCCAAATTAGGGGTTATTCGTGATTGAATTATTTTGCTTGTGTTTAAATTTATGTGATATTATTTGTGGTGTTATAAGACTCAATTAGGGTCTTGAGTAGGCTCGGTTTAGTAGAATAATTGTTAGTTTGGTTTATTTAATGAAGTGGATTATGTGAGCTTAGCACTTGTTAATTTAAGTGTCAATAAGTGACACAAGTTGAGTGCATGGCAAGTTGGTAATGGCGCATGGATATTAGCTTGAGGGAGTGGTTGAATCCTTAAATAGCATTGGGACAACTTTTATTTTGCTTTGGTATGGTAAGTGTCGGCCAAGGATAATTAAGGTAAGGGTTGACCTTGTTATTTTTGGTTAGTAGACTATAGGTTTAAGGCAAGTGTTAACATATGGAAGGGAATCAAGTAATTAAGGAAAATATGGAGACATGGGGCTAGTATCAAGGATTATGTTTTGGAAACATAATCATGGCCTTTTGACCATGCATAAGGACGGTAATTTGGACTAAAGGGGGAGCCAAAATTTTATGTTAGTTTGGCAAGGATTGAAGTCTTTTCTTTTTGGTCATTCCTTGCATTTGGTGCAAAAGTTTGCAAAACATTTTCTCTCAAACTCTTTTCTTTTTGGCTGAATTTTACCTTTTGATAAGCCTAATGCTTTTTTTTGACCATTTGGTCATTTTTGTTCAATATCTATTTTCTCCTTTTCATTCTCTCAAAACCGAAACCTTCATCAACATCTTGTTCTCCTATTTGTTTTGCTTAAACATCAAAAACCTCCTATACACTCTTCTTTGCGAAACTCTATTTTTTTCCTATTATATTCTTTTTGTCCTATAGCGAATATACCTCTTTGTTGTGCGAAAATTTTCTTCTCTATCTTGATCAACTTTGGCGAATATTGAAGGTAGCATAGTTTTCCTCGGGACTTCTCTAGCAATCGGTTTTGGTATAGTGGTAAGAGTTTATTTCAAAGGATTATTCTTTTAAGTTTTCGTTTAAGTCAAGGCTAATAACCTTAATGATGATGGTTGATTATAGGAAGTGAGGCCGATTCATTTAGGAGTGTGTTGGCTAGTGTTCAAGGCGTTGGGTAAGATTTTAGGTTCGCAAGGAACCCTTCTCAATTATTTTGGTTTGGCCGAATAGGCCATGGCACTAATGTCCATTTTGGCGAATATAGGGCAAGAATACTTGTGTGACCGATTTGTTTATTCGGGATTTAGAACTCTTGTTGGTACCAGGTGTGTACATACACATCTTATAACTTTTTAATATGCTAAGTGTTATATTATGCCTAATCGATTTGTGTAGACATGGATGTAATACCATCATGGTATTAACAAGGACTCGGGTAAGTCTTTATTGCTTTGAGATTATTATTTGATGCTTTTGGGAAGCATGACACATTTGGTATGTGTATTAATTTTTATATGGCAAATGATAAATTTATTAATGTTGTTAAATAAACCTTTTAGTATGATTATTGTAAAAGCATGTATTTGCTTGATGTGGGTTGATGAGTGGAGGGCGGTGATATTCGTGTCGATTTTACACGGTGTTTTGGTAACACATTGTGACTACGGTCACGAGAGGTTTGGTACCTCCAGAGGTTTGGCACCTCATAGCGACTTGTCCCTGTGGTTGAAACCACCGTGGGTTGGCCCCACTTTGAGATATGGGATTGTCTGCCAGTGATTTGGTATCACACGATGGGTTGGCCCCATCATTCGATTTGTGTCTTGGACACCGAGATTTGGTATCTCTAGTGATTTGGCATCACATTTGTGACTATATGTTACCATGGTTTGGCACCACCAGTGGTTTGGTACCACACGGGGTAGAAAAAGGCGTTTGGATGGTTAGGTTGGGTGCATTTTAAACTTATGCATATTAATTGGTTATGAATTGTGTATGTCGTTGCACTAAACTGGGGAAGGGTTACACATTGAGTCTTGGTGACTCACATTCTCCTTTAATTTTTCAGGTGATTCGTAGATCGCGGGTGAGGAGCCGGATGGACTCGAGGTGGCCATGCAGTGGAGACTTTTAATAAATAAATTTTGGATTTTATCTATCTTACTTTTGGGTTTATGTTGCTTAATTGTAATAAGGCCTCCTAGGATGATTTTATTATTGCTGCATGTTTGAATGTTTTGTTTAAACTATATGGTGATGTTAAAACGGATGCACATGTTTTCTCAAATTAAACGCAAAATATTTTTTTAAGTACCATCGGGTACATTTGAAAATTTGTAAACAACTCGACTCAACGAATATTTTTAAATAAATTAAGTATGGTTTTTAACAAATAAAATTTCAATTGAAAGGCAATTCGACTAAGTTTTAAAATGGTTTTCAAAATGTTTTCTCTGTAGCAAACCAAATTCGGTCATATTGTTTGGGCCGGGTTTGGGGTGTTACAAAAGCGGTGATGATTTCTTGTTAGTGTCAACGAGCGATAACTCCAAGCTCACGTCCGAGTGGATCCTAGATTCGGGATGTTCTTTCCACATGTGTCTCAATAGAGAATGGTTCTCCACATACAGTTCAGTTGAAGGTGGAGTTATGTGCATGGAAAACGATTCATCTAGTAAGGTAATTGGTATTGGTATTGTTAAAATTAGGATACACGATGGGACGATTAGGACACTCTCAGATGTTAGGTATGTACCTGATTTACGAAAGAATCTCATCTCCTTGAGTATTTTAGACTTGAAAGGATGCAGAATCAACATCGAGTCGAATGGCATTAAAGTATCTCGTGGAACTCTTGTTTTGTTAAAAGGTAAAAAAAACTGGCAGTCTTTATATTCTGGAAGGTTCTACAGTGACCGGTGAAATCGGACGTCCCTCGTCCGTTATAGAGTCGAAGTCAACTCATTTAGAGCGGAGGCAACTTGGTCATAGGAGGAAAAAAGGTATGACCGTTTCGTTGAAGAGAGGTTCTCTTTTGGATGTAGGTTTTGAAAAGTTAGGGTACTGTGTTCGTGAAAATCAAACCCGGGTTAATTTTGATTTGGCAGTGTACAAGTCGAAGGCTAGAAGTCTTCCATTTTCTAAGCACAGATTCGACTCAGTTAATTCCCTGTATGGTTCAATATAGGCTCGTGACGGGCTTTGGCAAAGATGGCATTGTGGAAATATGAGTCAAGGTGGAGATTTGTTAAGTATGACTCCTATTTCAGTCAAATTTGAGAAGTATTGTTCTAGTTAAACTGTATTTATTTGTTTCAATCAAATACTGATTAATTTAGATTATTTTATTATTATTTGACTTATGAATTTAGCCTATAAATAGGCTCTTTTACAACCTTAGAAAATACACCAATTAGATTTTAGAACTCATAACACATTTAGAGAATTTTGTGTTTACGTTTTGAGGGTTTTTTGTTTTTGGGTTTTTGGGTTTTCGGGTTTTCGGGGTTTAATTTTTATCTCCATCTTTTGTACTCTTCGTTCTTTTGCCATTATAGTAAAATTATCTTTACCCGTAATTTTTTATCTTCTTTGGAAGAGTTTTTTCACGTTAAATTTGTGTATGTTTAATTTCTCAATTTATTCCACTATTTTTTCTTATTACTTAATGAGGACGATCCTAACCTTACTAATTTGGTCGAAGAACAAACAGACAATTCTACATTCATTTGGGATTTATTGTCAGTTTGAACTTTGAACAACCGACCATGCTTTGTGTTTTTGTTGATTAATGCTTTTATGGCTCAGTTAAGCCTGCAAACGATCTTCTTTTGCAGATTCTCTTTTATTTTACCATCGGAATTTTGATTGTTATTTATCAAGTTAAGAAAGGTTTTCCGGCCTTCTTTTTAAGCTCCATTTTAATTTTAATTTTAGAACAGTAAATTTTATTATATAGAAAGTAAAAGAAACTAATATTAAAAAACTAATGACCTGTTTTACTTTAAAAGAGGAATAAAATGAATTTTGTTTTAATATTGGAAAATGATATTAAATGCCATGAAATTTATAATAATCAATCGGGTCCTATTGCAACGTGGGCGGTACCGACATTACTAAACACCAATAACTGCTAGTTGTATTAATTTAAATAATTAAGATTGGGATTAAATACATTAAAGTGTTTTATGAATTAAGTTACATCCACTCCTGTTATTGTTCAAAGGTAATAAAATATTTAGACCAAGTTGGGTCAATTTGTATGACACACAACTGTCGAATTGATCCAATATGAACACGAGACCTTGCCATTTTATTTATTTACTTATTCAATTCAATCTAGTTTTCCAGGTGGGCCGTTTTCCTCGCGTTTCGTGCTCGGTTATTTGACAAAATGCCAAGGACATTTATTTTTACAACAATTTATCTTTTTCTTTGCAATTTCCATGATTTGCATTTTCTTTTCAGGTTCATTCGTAAATTCACTGTTGATGGAACTTGACCAATTTCTTGAACCTTGTAGTAGATGATTTAGCTTCTCCAACCTTCAAAGTAACCGTAAAAAATGGATAAACCAGTTCAGGTAGTCGGTTCTGGATATATTTTCTTGGTTCTTATGGGTTTTCTGGCATTACTTGAAGGAGTGAAAGGAGATCCAAGAGCCAAAACAGTGAATATTTCATGTGGCCACCAACTTGAGCACAACGGGACCTTTTATGTTTCTAACTTTGTTGCTACAATGGAGAATATCAGTGAACAGATGCGTGATTCGGGCTTTGGGACAGCAGTTACAGGTTCTGGGCTTGATACGAACTATGGTCTTGCTCAGTGTTATGGGGATCTATCGTCGCTTGACTGCGTATTGTGCTATGCCGAGGCACGTACGGTTCTTCCTCAATGCTATCCGTTCAACGGGGGTCGCATTTTTCTCGACGGATGCTTCATGAGAGCCGAGAATTATAGCTTCTTTGAGGAGCACACAGGACCAGACGACAGGGCAGTGTGCGGGAATACAAGCCGCAAAGGGTTGAATTTTCAAGAATCAGCACGGCAGGCAGTGACGCATGCAGTTGCTGCTGCATTGGGAAATGAAGGGTATGATAAGGCTCAGGTGGCAGTTTCGGGCACAAATGAGTCGGCTTATGTTTTGGCTAATTGCTGGAGGACATTAAACAATACTTCTTGTAAAACATGTCTAGAGAATGCATCAGCATCGGTACTAGGGTGCTTGCCTTGGTCCGAGGGACGCACACTCAACACTGACTGCTTCATCAGGTACTCTGACACAGATTTCCTCAATAAAGAACCCGGAAATGGAATATCAAGAGGTAATTATCACATCTCACTCTTTCAAATCTTAGTTAATTCATGCGTTAATCCTTTTTTTCATTTATTTAAAGCTGACTGTGAAACTCGGATTGGTGAACTTACAGGAACCGTTGTAATCATAGTAGTTTCTATCGTCAGTTCCCTGATTGTTTTGGCGATCGGAGTTGCTATTGGAGTCTATATCTGGAAGTACAGATACATACAAAAGAAAAGACGAGGTAAAATGTTTATTTACAAGATTTACCTATCGAATTCCCATGCACAAAAAATAAATAAATAAACAACAATAAAGGGATAAAAAAATGAGAGCAATAAATTAAGCATGCCCATGCTGAGACACCTGCACTAAACATTCTGCTCTGAATCTAGGTAACATAAGTCGGTCAAGGTTATATGAATTATTCAATTACATGGTTTTGTGGTTGGGCAAGTTTGGGGTTAATAACATGGTACTGATTCCAAAATTGTGTTACTTAGTTTTCCTCGTCTTCCTTTTGGTTAAAACGGGTTGCCTTCATTTTCAGGTGCAAATGATGCAGAAAAATTTGTGAAACTCATTCATGATAGCAACTTAAACTTCAAGTACTCTACACTCGATCGTGCTACGGGAACCTTCAATGATGCTAACAAGCTTGGGCAAGGAGGATTTGGGACGGTTTATAAGGTACTTATTCTATTTCTCTGAACTCCATTGCTCGTCTTTGGCATTCTTCCTTTGTTTTATGGTCTGATATTTCGTTTTGTGTCTCTGTAGGGAGTTCTACCTGATGGAAGAGAGATTGCTGTGAAAAGGTTGTTCTTTAACAATCGACATAGGGCAGCCGATTTCTACAATGAAGTCAAACTTATAAGCAGTGTGGAGCATAAAAACCTGGTCAGGTTGTTGGGATTTAGTTGTTTGGGACCTGAAAGTCTTCTCGTCTATGAGTTCCTCCCAAACAAGAGCTTGGATCGCTTCATCTTTGGTAAATACCGATACTTTACTTATATCGATGACACCAAGCTTAAAATGATATTTAAATATGTTCACTAACAGAATTCTTTTCCTTCCAAAACATAACAGATCCCAGCAGAGGCAAATTACTTGATTGGGAGAAGAGATACGTAGTTATTATTGAAACTGTAGAAGGTTTAGTTTATCTTCATGAGAACTCCGAGACCAAAATTATTCACAGAGACATAAAAGCTAGCAATATCTTGTTGGATTCGAAGCTGCGAGCTAAAATTGCCGACTTCGGGTTGGCAAGGTCTTTCCAGGAAGATCAGAGTCACATCAGCACTGCCATTGCCGGGACCCTGTAAAGATCACATTCCTTCTGTCTTTTCCTGGCATGATTCACTATAGATTGGCTAATAGTTCTATATTTTCAAATTTTACAGAGGATATATGGCTCCGGAGTACCTAGCCCATGGCCAGTTAACCGAGAAAGCAGATGTCTATAGTTTCGGGGTGCTTTTACTCGAAATAGTTACAGGGAAGCAAAACAACAAGAGCAAAGCAACAGGATATTCAGACAGCATAGTAACAGTTGTAAGCTTCAGTCCCTTGTTCTAAATCTGCCACTGTTCTCCTACTTGAACCACCACTTAACTAGCTGACTTTCATTCAAGAACAAAGGATTTCTTATATATGTTTTGGTTGCGTGTGATTGAGCAGACTTGGAGACACTTTCAGTTAGGGACTGTGGAGGAGATTTATGACCCAAATCTAATGTTAGACAATGACTACCATGGCAGCAACGTTAGGAATGAAATTTTCAGAGTGGTACAAATTGGACTTCTTTGCATCCAAGAGATCCCATCACTAAGACCATCAATGTCGAAGGTCCTACAGTTGCTAACAAAGAAAGATGAAGACCTCCCTGCACCTACTAATCCACCTTTTTGGATGAAAAGATGGAATTCAATGAGACAAGTGACAACGAATGCTATCCCTCAACCGAGCTGATAAAGATTCAATTGCCACTGTCACCCACAGTTCCTTCTACAGAAGATGATCTTTAGAACATGGCTGGACGATCCGAGAATTGCTGATTTCGGCCTTGTTAGACTTTTTCAGGAAGATAAGGCTCACGTCAGCACCGCCATCGCTGGCACTTTGTAAGTTGATGAATATTTGAAACGTTGCACATTACCTTAATTTGCATATTACTAACCATGAATTCAATTATTTGGCATCTCTAGAGGTTACATGGCTCCAGAATACGCTGTTCGTGGCATGTTGACTCAAAAGGCTGATGTTTATAGTTTCGGTGTTCTCGTTATTGAAATTACTTGCGGGAAGAGGAACAAGTGCTTTTCTCTGGAAATGGTCTGCATCGTACGCATGGTAATTCATTTTGCAGAGCCTATCAACTACGCTATGCTTTTGTGATAATTTTTTTGTCTCTAATTCTGAGGTCTTAAACTGATGCAAGATATATATATATATATATATATATATATATTTGAATTGGAAGGTATGGAATCAATATGAAGCAGATTAGCTCAGGGAAGTTGTTGATCCAGTGACCATCAATGTCAACAATTGTGCAAATACTTACTGATGATACTTGTGAAAATCCTTGTCCGACGCAGCCTCCTTTCTTGAGTCCTAGTAGCTCGGGGGTTAGCCTAAACATTACGACTTCTACTAATAATTATCAGACCGAATCTTACATCCAGTCTTCGGGGCATAGCACAATGCAAAGTAGGATAGAAAATGTTTCAGACAAGTTTCACGAAGGTGGAGCTGACACGTTGGGGTGATCTTGATGGGCTTCTCTGTGTTTCTGGTATCACTGGGTGATGAAGTAGTTCATATGACATTCTGCATTATTTGGAGGAGGCATAAATGGATGTGGATATCATCGGATACAAATGATTTAAACTAATAACGTCCAATACCGTTTCTAACGCCGATTAATGCCTCATTCTTCCTATAAACTTAGTTATACATCAGTTTGATACTTTTAGTTATACAAAATTAGAAATGATGTATGTAAATACTAAAATCATTGGTCAAGGGAGATCTTAATTACGTAAGCTAAGGAAGTTAGGTTTATGTACTTTTAACATAATGTTACGCTATTTCTTTTTTCTTTTTCTAGTTTCACGATACAATTAGAATTGTAGAATCCAATCAATATAAAAAAATCTGAGTGTTTAACTCATGCGAGCCGCCTATTTGCCAGCACTGCCTAGTTCTAGGTTAACTTTTTTTTTTTCCCTCTTTCTACACGTAAAGGTAACATCAAAGTGATGTCAAAGAAGGCAACCACCAAAGTGGAAGCATTGTCAACATGCAACACACTATTTTATATTTTAAAATGACAAGTTAACCTTAAAGTAAAAAAAAAAAAAAAAAATCAAATAAAAATAAGAATAAAAATAAATAAATAATCTGAAAAGTGGAGTGGGAAAGCAAAATGGTATACAAAATTCCCAAATTAGGATCTTAGATAACGACTAGCAAATAACTAAAAAATCAAAGGTAACGTAAATGTCAATATAGAAATTCCTAAAAAAAACATGTGTTTACATTGAACTTTAACCATCCGTAGGAGTTTGTTGGTATGAAGAGGGTAGTGTAGAAGAGATGAGGGTTCATTCAGTGATTAGCGGAGAGCGGAAGGTTAGGTAGATCCAATAGTAGAATCGATCCAATTGCAAATCAACATATCTAATTGTTCAACTACTACTATTATACAAAGGTTTATGTAAACTGCTTCAAACTAGTATTAAACCCGAAAAACCCGATTGAACTGGTATTTCTTTATCTTTTGCTTTTGGATTGACTCCTCTTTAAGAAGCATAGCAACCAGCAGATTGACTCATTTTTGCATGTTTGTGGAGAGTAGAGAACAACACGTACAACTTTTGATGAATGAAATGAAACACTTTCTCTCGACTTCAAAATTTTGAAAGGAGGCAAAGAAACCCATATAAAAATGTAGGAAGTGAAAAGAAATTTGACGTTGGTTGAAAATTATTTTCGAAAACTAAATGTAAGTAATAATTATTTAAAAATCTGACTGTCGATATAGCTCTTTTACAATAACAATAAAGCTATAATGTATGAGTCAATGATTACTTAACCTTGCAAGATAATTAGTGCATCATGTAAAATTAGGTTGGATTAATATTTATTATGACAAACAAAAAATGCTATTAATTTTTAGATTCAAAGTCATATGAGTTAGTTGAGAATAATACAAATTATTCAAACACCTCAAACAATCATTTATCACATCAAATCCAGTAATCAAAACAAAAGTTTCAAAACAAAACGATTTGCATAGGATGAAAATGGCCCAAAATACCATCTATAGCAATTTAGGAAGACCATTGGTTGCACAATTTCTAACATAAACAAGTTAATGTCTATCACACTTGCTCATTGCCACCAAAACAAGAAGTACAATAACATGCAGGCAAATTCCCATCATAGTACAAGTGCCCGTACTCTTACCAACGGATTGGCGTCTCTAAATCTTTCTGGAAACAATTAATTGATAGCAATGCTATGTTTGGATGCCTACAAAGGTAAATATTGAAATGATTGCAATATGTTTCATGCTTTAACACAACAAATACAATCCATTCAATCACCCCTCCCTTATTTTAAATTAATGAGATTCTACCTATATGAGAATTGCTTTTATATGATGTATCTAATAGTGCTCCCAAATGATTTATAAATCATTTAACCTTGAAAAGCACATAAAAATTATTATCTAATAAATATTTTAATCTTAACTTCTTCTATAACAAATTTATCCATTTTAATCCACTAAATTTCCCTTAGTTTAACAATGTTATTAATTTAACATAGGGCAACCTCAAATAAAAATTTAAAAGAAAATTCACTCAAAATAATACAAGTTTGAAGAAAATACTTTTCAAAGATAATGCAAGAGATACAAGAAATCACTTCTTTAATTCCAAAGATTGTGATGCAACATTTTTACATGTAATTCTATCAATGATAAGATATCTAGAATTGAAAATATTTTAGAATTGAATTGATTAACTTGTTCTTGAATTTGTACAATGACTAGTATATATACAATGTATGAGTAATCTTCATTATGAGTAACAATCATTAACAAATTATCAACTACATAACAACTTGACGACTTGTGTATAACAAACTAACGAAATAACGAAGACTAAATAGAGGACCTTCCTTAGACTCCTAACATTCTTCCAACTTCTCCTCGGGTAAAACTCAAGAAAATTTCAAAACATACAAAGGACGAAAACAGATAGGGGTTTGGTAAGGATGTCAAGAACTTGGTCACATGCAGGGACTTCACCAACAACTAGTGATCCATTAGCAACTTTTTCCCTGACAAAGAAAAGGTCGAGCTCAACATGTTTGAATTTAAAGTGGAGAACGAGATTGGTACGTAATGTACCACCACACTAGAATTATCACACCAAATAGCAGGTAGATCGGCAGAACACAAATGTAGTTCTTGTAGCAGTGAAAGTAACCAAATAACATCACTGGTAGCTGCAGCCAGACTCCGATATTTAGCCTTAGCTGTAGATAAAGATCCTACTTGTTCCTTTTGGATGACCATGAGACTGGTGTCTGTCCAAAATATACACAATACCCTGTCGTTGACCGACGATCATCAAAATCTAATCCCCAGTTGGCATCGGCATAGCCCACTAAGGGCAACATGTCAGATGGACAAAAAACTATCCCATAATCAAGCGTACCATGTAAATATCGTAAAATTCGTTTTAACGCAATCAGATGCACAGTAGTTGGAGCATGCATGTATTGACAAACTTGATTTACGGCATAGGCAATATCAGGTCAAGTTAAGACTATATATTGTAGAGCACAAGCAAGACTCCTATACTCAGTGGGGTCACTGAGACGATCTCCGTCATCCTTCGATAAATAGATGAACTAATCATAGGTGTGTAAACACTTTTTGCATTTACCAAGCCACTTCTATCAAGAAGTTCCTGAATGTACTTGCACTGACACAAATGAAGACACCTCGTGGAGAACTGTGTAACTTCAACACCAAGAAAGTAATGGAGGTCGCCCATGTCTTTAAGGGAAAATTCACTATGCAACTGTTGAATGAAAGCATCAATGTTGTTTGGCAGACTTCTAGTAACAATAATGTTGTCCACATAAACCAAAACATACAAGGTGGAAGTAAGTGTAACACACACAAATAATGATGCATCAGATTTAGACAAGACAAACTCAACAGAGAGAAGAAAACCTTTCAGTTTATCAAATCAGGCACATGAAGCTTGACGTAGTCTATATAAGGCTTTGGTCAGACGACACACTAGGCGTTCACCATGTGGACCAGATTGAACATATCTTGGAGGCTGTTGCATAAACACCTCACTAGTGGGATCCCCATTTAAAAAGGCATTATTAACATCAACTTGACGAAGTTGCCAACCCTTAGATACATCAATAGATAATATGGTTCTAATAGTAGCAGGTTTTCCACAGGACTAAACATCTCCTTGAAATCATATCCGGGAACCTGATAATAACCTTTGGCCACTAACTGGACCTTATGACAAGCAACAGTCCTGTTAGGATTTTTCTTAACCTTAAATAGCCACTTACAACTAATAACCTTCCAACCAAGTGGTAAGAGAACCAAATCCCAGGTAGAGTTGTGAATAAGAGCATCATATTCAGCTTGAGCAGCCTGTCACCATTCCTTACTAGCAAACGCCTCATTAATCGTGCGGGGCTCATAGTTAGAAGCTTCAACAGATAGAGCTTTTGGTTTGAAAATCCCAGCTTTCGAACGAGTAACCATGAAATGTGTGTTGCTCAGGGGCAGACGAATGAACGGAGGATTAAACGAGACAGAGGGTGACGTAAGGGAGTGATGCTCGTAGGCAAAGAATCTGAGTCATTTGGAGATGGAGTAGAAGCAGACGAAGTTGAACATGAATGAAAAACAGGAGTTGAGACTTCAGCGAGTCGTTGATCGTCTAAAATTATCAAGTTTTGAAATTTATAAAGAGAATGATCGAACCTGGAAACTAACTCTGACAAAGACTTAAGGCAAGTGCACCTATCAAACGAGAGTATAGCTTAGGCAAGACCAGATTGTAGAACCTAAAGGAACTAAAAGTACTAATACTCACTTTCTTTCTATTATTTAGCCTAAATATTGAATGATTTGGTTGTTTAAATCTAAATTAACTAATTAATTACTAAACTAAGACGCAAAGACAAAAACAATGGATTTGGGAAAATAACTTTAGGAAAAACTTAGTTGATTAAGACGATACCCTTAGAAAGAATCCACCTAAACTTCACTTGTTATCTAACACTGAACCAGATGATTTATTCACTTAGCTTGATCCGTAAGACTCCCTAATTTATATTAAACCATCTCTCGAGGCAAATAACATCTAACCCTAGGTCGATTAACGAAAATCTCTTTCTCACTTAATAACCCCCTAGAATAGCAGTAAATCAAACTATGGACTCCCATATTAGGTTTCACCCTAATCTGGCAAAATCTCGTCACCCTATCTTTAGGTGCGCGATCAACTCCGTTTAATTATGCTAGATCTACTCTTAAGCAGGGACTTTTACCCCACCATCTAAGCAAATTCAACTTGAATCAATATTCCAGAAATATTACCACAAGAGTTAAGCACACATAATTAAGAACAAACTAAGTATTTACCATATAGTTCAATTAATAATAACAAGATTCATCTAGGTTTCATCCCCTTCAGGTATCTGAAGGGTTTAGTTCATAATAATAGAATAAAACACCTCAAGAGAAAAGATAAAATAAAACATAAGAAATCCCTAAAACCCCTGAAGGAATTGAAGGAGAGATCCGCCGTTTTGAGTAGAACTCCTACTTTTTGAGATGGATCAACTGGCTATCTTCGAGTGATTCCCACAAATCTGGCCTTCTGGCTCGGCTTCTTGGCCTAGCTGACTGCCTAACTGACCGCCCTGGGTTTCGACTTCTGCCGAACTCCGAATGTACCCTAAAGGTTAGCCTTTAGGGTCTTTATATAGGCTTTGAGCTGTCTTACTTGGCCTCTATGCATCCTAATTCAAGTATAATTCCTACTCGTGTAACATCCAAAATTATTGGGCCTGTGTATTTTAGGTGTTGAATGCTTAAAATATTAATTTAAGGGTTAGGGGTCCAGATTGGGCTCAAGAACGAGCTGAGGCTTTGACTAAATTTCTGTGTAGACACCTTAAAAGGGTAGTTATCTGTGTTTTAAATACAAATTGGGCTTGTGGCCCAAAGGTAAGTAGCGCTATAAGGGAGCTATAAATGGCGTCACTAGTAGTTGGATAGGGCTAAGTTTTGGGTTGCTTGGAGCCCAAGTTATTGGGCCAAATTCGGCACTTAAAGGGAGCAATAGGAGGGGGGACGGCAACAAGGCTATATTTTAGGATTTTTAGTGTTTAAATTAGGTGGATATTGTCGATAAAGGGGAAGGAGTGGTGTGATGTAGGACTCTTTTGGATGTGATTTTTGATTAGGATAAGGGATAAGATGAGAGCTCATCTAGGAGGCTAGTGTTGGCCGAAAATCAAACTCAAAGAGGGGGAAAGAATAAGCTCAGTATAGGCAGAAAGGTGTGCCAAATTTTTCATTTAGAACGCCTTTAGTTTCTCTCTTCGAATCATCTCTTCTCCTTTTCTTTTCTCGTCGAACTGAAACCTCAAGATTTATCCATTACCGAAACCCTCGCTAATCACCTTTTCTTTTCCTTAATACTCATTGGCGAATCTCTCTGACCATCTCTTTAATTTTTATTCTTTCAAAAGCGAAAACACATCATCCTCTCTTGTTCATCTTTCGGATTTCCTTTAAAAGCAAACTTCTAGATCTCTAATCTTCTACGATTGTCAAATCTTTTCAAGGATAAATGAAACTTTCGTAAGAGGTAAGTACCGATTTGGGTTATCTTTCGATCCTTTTTCGGCTTTTGGAGGCCATAGCCAAATGGCTATATGAAACTAATCTTGAGTTTTTTTCTTTCATTTGCGGTATTCCGGGATCCAAAGAGGAGTCTATCACGTAGATCTCTAAGTCATAGTTCAGTAACACTCGAATCGTGTTACCTTCGAGATCTCAAGGTAAGGAGATTTATTGATTTTTAACGTGTAAATTTGGGTATTTATTAACCCTTGGCCGATTATAGGAGAGGCCTAATTTTCATGTTCTTTCGACTTTTGAGCAAGGTTGTAGACAAAGGGTAGTAGATCCAAATAGCGAGTATATTGGCTAAGGGAGTAGAACTACGCGGAATCAGGTGTGTAACACTTCCACATCATTTAGATTGTCTGCTAAAATATGTTTATAGATCTGTTATAATCTGACAAATGCCGAAATCTCAAGATAATGGTATTGAAAACCCGAGGAGGGTAAAAGCAAATCACTAGGTTAGTGATCTCTGTCATTCCTAAGTGAATGTTCCTGATAAGATGACATATGTGATAAGTATGCCAATTTCTGTGATTGCATGGGGTTGGGTTTGATGAAAGGGGAAGTGTTCTGTTGTAGCGGCTTTTGCCATGACTTGTTGAAGCGGTTTTTGCCGTGACCTATTGTAGTGGTTTTTGCCATGACCTGTTGTAGTGGCTACGGCCATGGTCTGACGATGAGCAAAGATGACCGCCATCGATGGCGATATGTGGTGTGGGTTGATTGTAGAAATCCCCAATGGTGTGATTGGTAGGTAAGGGCGGTGTGTAGCGGATGGAAACCTAGGATTTGGGTTGGGCTTTGCATATTTCCATATATATATTATGTTATGTTATTCTGTTCTATGGGGCTAAGGACCAAATCTAATGGTGCTTGAGGGTTGCACACTGAGTCTCGCGACTCAACTGTTATTTAACAATTTTCAGGTAGCACCCAGTGCATCGGACCGGGTTGGAGAGGAGCGCAAGGTGGCCATGCGAGAGAGTATTGAGACTCAATAAAGGATTTTACTTAATTTAGTTATTTTAATATTTTAAATTAGAAAATTTTAAGTTTCATTGTAATAAGGCCATGGGCCACTAGACTTATATTTATTTTAGGGTTTTATGTTGGGTTTTTATTAATAGGCATTTAAATTTTATGTTTAAATTAACCCGAGACATGTATTAAATTTTGGTTTTATTTAAAAATCACCAAGGCATTTTATAACTTCATATCTTATATGAATTAATAAATTATTAAGTTTTCAGATAAATGTTTAAACCGATAATTATTTTCCAAAGTGCCACAAGTTTTATAAAATCACCTTAGTGACATACGAGATCCGGTTGTAGTATGTGGGCCGGGTTTAGGATGTTACAGTTTGGTATCAGAGCCCGGTTCAAAACTCGGCTTTGGGGTTTTTTTGGGGGGGCTCAAAGCGTTTTCTAAAGATGGGTTTTAAAACATGCATGTTGTTTTTTTTAAATGATAACAGGTTTGTTAGCTCAAGATGGCACTTATGCCTCCTACCAAGTCCGCTGTAAGTATTCGAACCATTGTGTGGTATATATGTGGGCTTGATGGGTGTATGGGACTTAGATTAGTTTAAATAGACTTTATGGACTATAAGCTTAGCCTAAACAACTTCTTAAATTTCATAAGACTTAAGCTATCCAAACAAATCCTGTAAACCACTCACCATGTTAGGGTGTGGAAACAGGCATACACATGTCTAGGATTGGATTCAGGGAAAGCTTGGTATTTAAGCATCCCTAGTGACTCACCTCCTCTTCGTTGGAATCCTACAGTGCGTAGTATTTGCTCACCTTAGCCATGTTAGGGTGTGGCAACAGCATCGCATGTCTAGGAGTGGATACAGGAGATCTTGGTATTTAAGCAATCTAGTGACTCACCTTCTCTTTCTTTGGATCTTACCAGTGCGTGTGTACTGCTCACTCTAACCATGAGGACGTGTTGATGGCCAAAACTTATAATTAAAACCCGAAAGGACCACCACCACCACTTTTGTAAAATCCTAAAGTAAACCATAGTTCAAATCACCAAATCACCCTTGATCGTAAAAATTACCACAGGTTTGTAAAATTATCAAATACCCCGAATTTGTAAAATTATTGAAATACCCTTGAATTTACAAAATTACCAAAATACCTAGATTTGTAAAATTACCAAAATACCTTTATTTCATAAAACCACCAAACCTTATTTTGGAAAATTACGAAAATACCCTCAGAGGTTAAAATTATGAAAATAACCTCAAGGTGTAAATGACGAAAATACCCCTAAGTGATGAATGTAGGTGAATGCCTCTGTATGCTGATTGTGAATGTATGTGATTCTCTGAATTAGGGTAGTAGACTTGAGACTGAATTTTGAGACATAATTGCGAATTCGAAAGAACTACTCTTAAATCTACTGTTCATAAGACTGTTCATGGTTAATCAGTGGAGGAAAAACTAATAAATCATAAAATTTCTAATCAGATAAACGCGAATCGAAAGAATGAGTTCAAGAGGTCATGGACGTCCGCCGCGGGGTTGTGGAAGGGGTAGGATGACCATGTCAAAACCCGCAGGATCTGGCCATAGATCCGAAAATGAGATACTGCCCACCAAATTCTTTGAGATAGAATTTCAAGATCAGACGGATGGAGAGGATGTGGTGTCTTATGCGGTGCTAAGAGTTTTAGAGAGAGTGGCTGAGGCTGGTTTGGTCACAGGAGCCCGAAAATTAGTACCGGAGAGACTTAGAAACAACGAGGCAAAATTATTTAGAGGAGTCTCTGGTATAGCCTTGAGCTCAGCTGAATATTAGTTGGAGGCAGTGGAACGCATAATGGATGACCTAGACTTCACGATGGAGGAGAAGTTGAAAGGGGTCGTGTCTCTTCTTCGAGACGAGGCCTATCAGTGGTGGCTCACAGTGAAAGAGGGTACTATCGCAGACAGGATTGACTGGGACTTCTTTAAGGAGTCATTCCAGGGAAAGTATGTTGGGGCCAACTATATGGATGCACAAAGGAAGGCATTCCTAAATTTGGTGCAGGAAGTAAGTCTGGTGAATATGAGGCGAGTTTAGCGGCTTGAGCCGCTACGCCGAGGAATGGTGGCAATCGAATATGAACGTTGTGTTCGGTTTGAAGATGGGTCATGAATGAGTTAAGGGTTTTGATAGCACCGCAGCAAGAGAGAAACTTTACTGTTTTGGTGGATAAGGTTAAGATAGCCGAGGAGGTGAAACGGATTGAGAGACAAGAAATGGATAAGGATCGGGGTAAGAATAAGAGAAGTTTTGGGCCATCAGGAGCATTTGGAAATTTTTAGAAAAAGCTTAGGACTGATGGGCCAGCTCGTGCTCAGACGGGCCAGAATCGATCATGTCTTTCATGTGGGAAGGCATATTATGGGGAGTGCAAAAAGAAAATCGGTGGATGTTTTAGGTGTGGATCCATGGAGCATCTGATTAAGGATCGTCCACGGTGGATCGTGTCATGACCAATGGGCCGAGGTTACGATCGACTAGGAGAGGTGATCAGCCTGGACTAAGGGGTCGTGGCATAGTCAGAGGAGGAAATGGGTCTGGTCGGGGTCATGGAGCACCTGGTAGGGGTACAGGGAATGTAGACAGAGGCAGCCAGGTTTAGTTTATATAGCTCACCGACGGGAGGATGGTGACGCACCGGATGTTATAACCGGTACGTTTCTTATTACTGATAGCCCTTTCCTTGCCTTAATTGATATTGGGTCAACCCATTCCTATGTTGCATGTATAGTATCTGAGACCCTAAGTATAGACTCTGAAACAACCACTAGGAGGATGACTGTGGTTAGTCCTTTAGGACAATCTAGGGTAGTGGACAAACTGTTTAGGAACATACCTTTAGGGACTCAAGGGGTAGTGTTCCTGGCAGACTTAATGGAATTACTGTTGGGAGATTTTGACCTAATCTTAGGAATGGATTGTTGACTAAGCATCGTGCCAAGTTGGACTATGAGACTAAGTGCATGGTGTTGAGTACCTCGGAAGACGGGGAGGTGGTTGTGTTAGGAGAAAGAAGGAACTATTTGTCCAACGTAGTATCAGCATTGAAGGCTGTTAAGATGATTCAGAAAAGATGCAATGCATTTCTAGCCTTTATTAGTGCTTTGGATGTTAAGGAAGTGACTATCAATGAGGTTCGAACAGTCAAGGATTTTACAGATGTCTTTCCTGAGAAATTGCCAGGATTACCCCCGGATCGCGAAGTGGAGTTTAGAATAGAGCTACTTCCTGCACACATTTCAAAGGTCCATTACTCCGCATGCGAATTGTGCCAAAGGAGTTGGTAGAACTCAAAGCCCAGATCTAGGAACTGTTGGATCGTGGATTTATCCGACCGAGTGTGTCTCTATTGGGATCCCCAGTTCTGTTTGTGAAGAAGAAAGACGGATCCATGCATATGTGTATGGACTACCGTCAGCTGAATAAACTGACAATTAAGAACAAGTACCCACTGCCAAGGATTGACGACCTGTTCGATCAGCTCAAGGGAGATTCAGTCTTTTCTGAGATTGACTTAAGGTTGGGATATCATCAGTTAAGGGTAAAAGAATGAGACATTCATAAGATGGTGTTTCGGACTTGGTACGGACATTATGAGTTCTTGGTGATGCCGTTCGGGTTGACGAATACGCCAGTAGCATTTATGGATATGATGAACTGGGTATTTCAGCCATACCTTGATCGATTCATCGTGGTGTTCATCGATGATATCCTGGTATATTCCAAGTCTGAGGAGGAGCATGATGCACATCTTCGGGTGGTGTTGCAAATCTTAAAGGAGAAGCAGTTGTTCGCTAAGTTCAGCAAGTGTGAGTTCTGGTTAAGGGAAGTGACCTTCTTAGGGCATATGGTCTCCGCAGAGGGAATTAGGGTGGACCTTCGGAAGATAAAAGCTGTATTGGATTGGAAACTGCCAAAGTCTGGGGCGAAAGTTTGAAGTTTCTTAGGATTGGCCAGGTATTACAGAAGGTTTGTTAAAGGGTTTTCGTCAATAGCGGCACCTTTAACTAAGTTGTTGAGGAAGGGAGTATCATTTGTGTGGACTGACACACAACAAGAGAGCTTTGAGAAGCTGAAGAGAATCTTGACAGAAGCACCGGTGTTAATCCAACCTGAGGCGGGAAAAGAATTTACCGTCTACTGTGATGCATCACACACAGGTTTAGGATGTGTGTTGATGCAAGATGGAAAGGTGGTTGCGTATGTGTCTCGACAGTTAAGACCACATGAGTTGAACTACCCTACGCATAATCTAGAGTTGGCGGCAGTAGTGTTTACTCTAAAGATTTGGAGACACTACTTGTATGGGGAGAAGTCAATTATTTATACTGACCACAAGAGCTTGAAGTATCTTCTAACTCAGAAGGAGTTGAACCTAAGGCAGAGAAGGTGGATCGAGCTGTTAAAGGACTATGACTACTTGATTGAGTACCGCCCGGGTAAGGCTAACGTGGTGGTGGATGCGTTAAGTAGGAAGGTGATAACGGAGTTAAGGGCGATGTTCGCTCATCTTAGCCTGTATGAGGATGGTAGTTTGGTAGCTGAACTTCAAGTAAGACCTATGTGGACAAGACAGATCAAAGAGAAGCAACTTTTGGATGATGTCTTGAGTACTCGAATTCGGCAAGTGCAGAATGGTGAAGGTGAGGACTATAGTTTGAATTCTGATAGAGTTCTGTGTTTCCGTAAAAGAGTCTGTATGCCAAAGGATGTGAAGTTAAGGCAGATGATATGTGAAGTTAAGGCAGATGATTCTTCAAGAGGCGCATAGTAGCCCATACGCTATGCATCCTGGAGGAGTTAAGATGTATCGGGATTTTCGAGAGCAATTTTGGTGGCCAGGTCTGAAGTGAGAGGTAACAAAATTTGTGGGTAAGTGTTTGATGTGCCAACAGGTGAAAACGGAACACCAGTTGCCTTCGGGTTGTTACAACTGGTCAAGATTCCGCAGTGGAAGTGGGAAAAGATCACGATAGATTTTGTTAGTGGGTTACCCCTTACGCCCACTAAGAAGGACTCAATTTGCGTGATTGTGGATCGTTTGACAAAGTCGGCTCACTTCATACCGGTTCAGGTCGACTATTCTTTGCAAAAGTTGGCTAAGTTGTATGTGGCTGAGGTGGTGAGATTGCATGGTGTACCTATGTCGATCATATCAGATAGGGACCCTAGGTTCACATCCCGATTCTAGAAGGCTCTTCATCAAGCAATGGGAACAAGGTTAGACTTTGGTACTGCTTTTCATCCACAGACTGATGGTCAGTCTGAGAGGGTGATTCAGATCTTGGAGGATATGCTAAGGGGTTGCATCATTGATTTTAGGGGTAGTTGGGAGGAGTATTTACCTTTGGCAGAATTCGCATACAATAACAGTTATCAAGCTAGTATTCAGATGGCGCCTTATGAAGCGTTATTTGGAAGGAGATGTCGTACCCCAACTTGTTGGACGGAGTTGGGTGAACGTCAGGTATTGGGTCCAGAGCTAGTTTCAAAAATGGAGGAGAAAGTTAAGTTATCTGGGCTCGCTTGAAGGAGGCATCGATCGTGAAATCTTATGCGGATCTAAAGCGTAGGAGGTGGAATTTACAGTAGGAGACCAAGTCTTTTTAAAAGTATCTCCATGGAAGAAGGTAATGAGGTTTGGACGGAAGGGTAAGTTAAGTCAATGGTTTATTGGGCCGTATCGGGTACTAGAACGTGTGGGCCCAGTGGCTTATTGTTTGGAGTTGCCTTTAAAGTTGGAACAGATACATGACGTGTTTCATGTCTTGATGCTAAGATGTTATCGTTACGATCCATCGCACGTAGTGCCGGTGGGAGAGATTGAAGTAAGGCCAGATTTGTCTTTTGATGAGGAACTAGTGCAAATCTTGGATTGAGACGTAAAAGTATTGAGAAAGAAGTCCGTCCCTTTGGTTAAAGTTTTATGGCAAAATCACGGTGTAGAGGAGGGGACGTGGGAGCCAAAGGATGTTATGCGACAGCAGTATCCCCATCTCTTTTGATCAGGTAAATTTCGAGGCCGAAATTTATTTTAAGGGGGGTGGAACTGTAACATCCAGAATTATTGGGCCTGTGTATTTTAGGTGTTGAATGCTTAAAATATTAATTTAAGGGTTAGGGGTCCAGATTGGGCTCAAGAACGGGCTGAGGCTTTAACTAAATTTCTATGTAGACACCTTAAAAGGGTAGTTATCTGTGTTTTAAATGACAAATTGGGCTTGTGGCCCAAAGGTAGGTGGCGCTATAAGGGAGCTATAAGTGGCGTCACTAGTAATTGGATAGGGCTAAGTTTTGGGTTGCTTGGAGCCCAAGTTATTGGGCCAAATTCAGCACTTAAAGGGAGCAATAGGAGGGGGGACGACAACAAGGCTATATTTTAGGGATTTTTAGTGTTTAAATTAGGTGGATATTAAGCTGATAAAGGGGGAAGGAGTGGTGTGATGTAGGACTCTTTTAGATGTGATTTTTGATTTGGATAAGGGAAAAGATGAGAGCTCATCTAGGAGGCTAGAGTTGGCCGCAAATCAAACTCAGAAAGGGGGAAAGAATCGGCTCAGTATAGGCAGAAGGGTGTGCCAAATTTTTCATTTAGAACAGCCTTTAGTTTCCTCTCTTTCGAATCATCTCTTCTCCTTTTTCTTTTCTATCAGAAACCGAAACCCCTGAATATTTATCCATTTCTGAAACCCTGCTAATCACCTTTTCTTTTCCTTAATACTCATTGGCCGAATCTCTCTTGACCATCTCTTCAATTCTTTGTTCTTCCAAAAAGCCGAAAACACATCAGTCCTCTCTTGTTCATCTTTTCGTGATTTCCTTTAAAAAATCAAAACTTCTAGATCTCTAATCTTCTATAGTTGCCGAATCTTTTTCAGGGGATAGCCGAAACTTTTAGAAGAGGTAAGTACCGATTTGGGTTATCTTTCAATCCTTTTTTCGACTTTTAGAGGCCATAGCTGAATGGCTATATGGAACTAATCTTGAGTTTTTTCTTTCATTTGCAGCATTCCGGGATCCGAAGGGGAGTCTATCACGTAGATCTCTAAGTCATAGTCCAGTAACACTCGAATCGTGTTACTTTCAGGATCTCAAGGTAAGGAGATTTACTGATTTTTAACGTGTAAATTTGGGTATTTATTAACCCTTGGCCGAATATAGGAGAGGCTTAATTTTTGTGTTCTTCCGATTTTTGAGCAAGGTTGTAGACAAAGGGTAGTAGATCCGGATATTGAGTATATTGGCTAAGGGAGTAGAACTACGCAGAATCAGGTGTGTAACACTTCCACACCATTTAGATTGTCTGTTAAAATATGTTTATAGATCTGTTATAATCTGACAAATGCCGAAATCCTGGCATAATGGCTGTTGAAAACCCGAGGAGGGTAAAAGCAAATCACCAGGTTAGTGATCTCTGTCATTCCTAAGTGAATGTTCCTAATAAGATGACATATGTGTTAAGTATGCCAATTTCTGTGATTGCATGGGGTTGGGTTTGATGAAAGGGGAAGTGTTCTGTTGTAGAGGTGTAACACCCCAAACCCGGTCTATGCTTAAGACTAGATTTGGTTTGTTACATGGATCGAACTATCTTAAAAATTTCAAAGAATTGAAATCTTCACAAGGATTTTATTACAAGATTTAATAAAACCAAAAGAGTATTTTATATCCGATGTATATTAGAAAATATTAGTAGAAAACATCATTTATATTGTATTATCAAAATCCTTAAGTAAAATTAATTTTTATACAAGAGTTCAAATATGGAAAAAATATTTAAAGGAATTTCATATGTTTGAAACCCAAATTATTTTAAGAAAAATATCATATAATCATTAGCCCATATTGAAATGTCCAAAATATAGTTTTAAACCAACCACACATAAAAGTCCATGAAATATTAATAGAGGCCCTTATTACATCAACCCAAAATAGTAATTTATAAAAGGTACTTATTAAAAAGTTCGGAGTTTAATAAACCAATGTTTTGCAAGATGGCCTCCACGAAGTCACCCTCGCCAAGTCCACGCCAACTTCCATTATCCGAGATGAAGAAAAATTTGAGGAGTGAGTTACTTAGAACTCAAGTATAACTCACTTTCTTTATCCATCGGGCCGATTATTAAGTTATAGATTTGGGCTTGAGCCCATTAGCGTAATTAATAATAATGATATGCATGCAAAATGAATTTTCCTCCCAAATCTAATTTCCATCCGCTACACACCCCGCACCAACCATCACACCTGGGGATCAAGTCAACCCACCCCGCCATCACACCAATCGTAGGCATTAAGCCTTTTATATTTGTGGCAGAGCCACCAAACTAGATTGTGACAAAGTCACCGAACTAGAGGCATTGAGCCAATTATTATTTGTGGCAGAACCACCGAACTAGAGGCAAATAGCCATTTAATAATTTTGTGGCAGAGCCACCGAACTAGAGGCAAATAGCCATTTAATAATTTTGTGGCAGAGCCACCGAACTAGATTTTGGCAACAGGCCTTTCTTCTCTTCATCATTTCCCAACCCATGCAACATGTATGCAAAGTAGTCTATGATCATATAATGATTTTATTAAAAAGGTCCATTAACATAGGAGTCAATATTTCCAATTTTTATTAAGGCCCAAAATTACAAAATAACATTTGGCCCATTTGACAATTTAACATCTTAGGCCCAAATTTACGATCTAGCAAAGAGTTTGGCCCATTTATCGATCTAGCGAAGATTTCAGCCCGTTTAACAATTTAATGTAGATTATGACCCATTTACGATCTAGCGTAGATTTCGCCCAATTTTGATCTAACAAAGATTTCATTTTCAATTATCGATCTAGCGTAGATTTTGGCCCACTTATTATTATCGTGGATTTCACCCATTTTACTAACAAACAATATTTTTCGCCGCCTACCAATTATCAAACTTATCGCCCATTTTACGAGGACATAAAATTCATATTTTACCATCTAACTCATCGAGGGCTTTTTCGTAATTTTCATCATATTAACCTTTTTCATGTAATTTCACCAATTACCGCTTATTACGATTATATCGATCTAGTCGTTTTTACGATTTTACCCAATACCACAATTGTCATCCAACCCGAGAAAAAAAGTGAAGTTACACACCTCGATATCGTGAGTACTAATCCTTCTCGCCCTCAACACCTAAAACATATTACGATCCGTTAGAACACTATCATGTATAAAATACACTATCGATAATCGATCCAAATCCTTACCTCTTGATTTTGAATAACTTCAATTTTCGGTTTCTCCTCGCTTATCGATTCGTTATTCAATGAAAATCCACTAACTTACAAAGGCTTAGAAGTTCGTACTACTTCAAATAATTGATTTCCTTCTAAGATGGTCCGCAACCCGTGGAAAATCCCGATTCCCAAATAGCCCTTCTTTATATTTAGGGGAATAACGAATCCGCCTCTTACGAAGACTAAACACCGCCCTTTTCTTCCCTATTTTAAATGTCTTCAATATCAAAAGATTGTTAATCCCAATAATAATATATCGAAAATACTAAAGATCTTAAAGGCGAGATTTCCTTACCACAAAGATTCTTGCTTCTCAAAAAGAGAGTCGACCAAAAACATTCCTTCAACACCTTAAATCAATTCCAACGCTCCAAGATACACACGAACACTCGAGTTTCGATCTTCCGTTATCGCACTAAAGTATAATAAAGAGAAACGTTAATAAAATGAACGATTATTTCGATCCAAGAAATCCTTCTTACCTCCATCCATATTCGGCCAAAATCACCATTAATTAACATGAACTTAAAAGAACTCTTACCTATTTTCCACGGTTGAAAAGAGATGATTGAGAAATATGCTTATGAATAGAGAGATTCGGCTATGAAAACTAAAGAGAAGAGAAAAATAATGGTTCGGCAAGGCACACTAACATTCGGCCATGAGAGATTTTTATGGAGATAGTATGATTGAAAAGAAAATTAAAAGATGAGTGAAAGGGATGATGATGAGGATTCAGTTTTCAAAAGAAGAAAAGAGAAAGTAAGAGATGTGTTTAGGGCAAGGTACATTCGGCAATGGAGGAAGGAAGAAAATAATGACCTTTGATGTTGTAATTTCGGTAAAATGAAAAGGCACACAAAAGAATACTAATGTGATAGCAAAAATGACCAAATGGTCAAGAGAATTTTGGCATACCAAAAGCTCAAATTCGGCCAAAGAGAAGGTTGAGAGAAAGAGAGAAAAGAAAACAAAGCTTGCACAAAATGCTAGGAATGACCAAAACAAACTCCCTACCCTAGCCAAGCTACTAGCATATTCGCCAACCTCCTCCCTAGCCATATTGTCATCCAAATTCATTGGTCAAATGACCATGAATTTGTTTCAAAACATTTCCTTGATACTTGCCTCATGTCACCATATCTTTCCAAAGTTCTTTGATTCCATACCATAAGTTAAAAATTTCCTTTTTCCCTTAGTCTTACTTACCAAAAATGAAACAATACAACTCATCCATCCTTATCCCCTTGTCGACACATGCATAAAATAAAGCAAAAATAAAATTCCTATATGCTAACCAAGGATTCGAACCACTCCCTCATGCCACAACTCATGCGCCAACACCACCTTACCATTACTCATCTTATGCTACACTTTGACACTTATTTTTACTTAAGTATCAATGTCACTTAATCCACTTCATTTATTTCTCAAAATTAAAATTTATTCCTTTCCGAATAATTTTAAACTCTTCTTCGTAACTATAATAACTATGAAAAGAAGTAAGAAAATTTTCCTTCATAATCTAAGCACCAAAATCATGCAATAAAATAAATACTCAAATTTTTAAGGTGTTACAACTCTACCCTCCTTAAAGTAAATTTCGTCCTCGAAATTTACCTGATTAAAAGAGGTGAGGATATTGTTGCCGAATAGTTTCCTCGGGCTTCCACGTAGCTTCCTCCGCTTCGTGATTACGCCATAAAATTTTGACCAACGGTACGGTTTTCTTTCTTAGCACTTTAACATCTCGGTCTAAGATTTCCACTGGTTCTTCTTCAAAAGACAAATTTTCATTTAATTCCACTTCCTCAACCGGTATTATATGAGATGGATCCGAACTATAGCGTCTCAGCATGGAAACATGAAAAACATTATGAATTTGACCCAACTCCGGAGGTAACTCAATCTGATAAGCCATCGGACCAACACGCTTCAAAGACACGATATGGTCCAATGTACCTAGGACTTAGCTTGCCCTTCTTTCCAAACTCGAAATCTTTTTCCAAGGTGAGACCTTCAAGAAAACTTGATCCCCACAAGATACTCGATGTCCTTACGCTTCAGTCCAGATACAACTTCGCTTCATCTCGAGGCTTCCTCAACCGTGCTCGAATAACCTTTACTTTATCCTCTGCTTTCGATATCATCTCAGACCCAACAACTATCGTTCGCCTAACTCACCAACAATAGGAGAACGACACCTTTGACCATACAATGCTTCATAAGGTGCCATCTGAATGCTAGATCGATAATCGTTGTTATATCGAAATTTCGCCAGTGGTAGATAATCCTCCCAACTACCATCAAGTCAATTACACATCCTCTTAACATATCTTCCAATATCCGAATTACTCTCTCGATCGACCATCGACCGAGGATAAAAGCCGATCGAAATTCAACTTTGTCCCCAAGGCTTCATGCAGAGCTTTCCAAAATCGTGATGTAAATCTGGGATCCCTGTCTGATATAATAGATACGGGTACCCCATGCAACCTCACAATTTCAGATACGTACAGCTTTGTCAACTTCTGCAATGAATAATCCGTACGAACTGGGAGAAAATGGGCAGTCTTCGTCAAACGATCAACAATTACCCAAATAGAATTTTTCTTAGTAGGTGTTAAAGGTAACCCACTAACAAAATCCATAGTTATCCGCTCCTATTTCCAAAGAGGAATCCTTACCGGTTGTAACAATCCAGACGGTAATTGATGTTTTGCCTTCACTTGCTGACAAGTCATACATTTTCCCACAAACTCTGAAATCTCACGCTTCAACCCTGGCCACCAATACTGTTCACGGAGATCTCGATGCATCTTATTTCCTCCGGGGTGCATAGCATAAGGGCTACTATGCGCCTCCGAAGAATCATTTGCCTCGTGTCCGAGTCCTTAGCATACAAACTTTTCCTCGAAAGCACAACACACCATCCTTGTTTATTCCAAAATCCTCGATTTCTCGCTTTTCAACTTGTCAAGTAAAGGTCCCAACTTTTCATCCGATGTCTATTTTCCTTGATTTGTTCCAAATGACAACGGCTTCACCAAGTTCGCTAACAAACTCCCATCCTCATACAAACTCAAATGAGCAAACATTGCTCTCAAATCGATCATCGCTTTACAACTTAACGCGTCACTACCACGTTAGCCTTTCGGATGATATTCGATTGAGAAATCATAATCCTTTAATAATTCTACCCATCTTCTTTGTCTTAAATTCAACTCCTTTTGGGTAAGGAGGTATTTAAGACTCTTGTGATCTGTGTAGATTATAGACTTCTCACCATAGAGATAGTGCCTCCAAATCTTTAAGGCAAAGACCACATCAGCCTAACTCCAAATCATGAGTAGGGTAATTTACTTGCATGCGGTCTCAATTGACGAGAAGCATAGGCCACCACCTTTCCATTTTGCATCAACACACAACCTAGACCCGTGTGAGACGATCACAATAAAAAAGTGAATTCTTTTCCACCTCTGTCAATCAAAACCGAGCTTCCGTCAGATCTTTTCAATTTCTCAAACTCTCTTGTTGTTTTTCACCAATTGTACGGAACTCCCTTCCGCAATAGCTTAGTTAGGTGCAAATCAATGAAAACCCTCTACAAAATGTCTATAGTAACCACCAAACCCAAGAAACTCAAATTTCACCACCGACGTTGGTGGTTTCCAATCCGTAATAGCCTCAATTTTTCGAGGATCCACCTTATTCCTTCAAATGATACCACATGACCTAAGAAAGTCACTTCCTTTAGCCAAAATTCGATTTATCAATTTGGTGTAAAGTTGCTTATCACGAAGTAATCGCAATACTATATACAAATGCGTGTCATGTTCCTCATCATTTCTTGAATAAACCAATATGTCATCTATGAACACTACCACAAACCGGTCTAAATATGGTTGAAAGACTTGGTTCATCATGTCCATAAATGCAAATGGTGCATTGGTTAATCCAAACGGCATCACTACAAACTCATAATGTCCGTAACGAGTCCGAAATGCCGCCTTATAAATATCCGCTTCTTTCACCTTGAATGGTGATAACCCGATCTCAAATCAATTTTGGAGAAGATGAAGCTCCTTTTAATTGATCAAATAGATCGTCAATTTTCGGTAGAGGATACTGATTCTTGATCGTCAATTTATTCAATTGCCTATAATCAATGCACATACGCATCGATCCATCCTTCTTCTTGACAAACAAAACTGGAGCTCCCCACGGAGACACACTTGGTCGAATAAATCCTCGATCCAAGAATTCTTGAATTTGAGCTTTAAGCTCGCCAACTCCTTCTGGTGCCATCCTATAAGGAGCAATGGACACCGGAAAGGTTCCAGCAAAAGCTCAATGCCAAATTCTACTTCCCGATCCGAAGTATACCGAAGTTCTTCGAAAAATATCCGAAATTCCTTCACCGTTCTCACATCATTCACAGATAACTCTTTGGCATCCAAAGCACGATAAAGGCAAGGAATGCTCCATATCCTTTCCGAACCAACTTCTCCGCCTTCAACGCAGATACCACATTTGCCAAGTAGTTCCTTCGCTCGCCAATCATGATGACTTCCTTATCATTCGAGGTTCTTATTGACATCCGCTTTTCAAAGACAATCCAATTCATACCGATGTTTGACCAACCAATCCATGCCGTGATGAGACCGAACTTGCCGAAAGGCAATTCCATCAAATTCGCCAAGAATACCTCCTCTTAAATTTTTAAGGCACGCCTCTAAACATTTTATTAACAATTATCGATCATCCTAAAGGACTAATTATCGCCATCCCACTATCCATAATTTTAGATTCTAGATTCGTGTTTCCAGATATGGCGCTAGCAACATATGAGTGGGTAGAACCAATATCTATTAAGGCAATAACAGTACATCAAAGATGAAAACGTATCGCTTACCACATCCGGTGCATTGCCGCCCTCGCGTCCTAATCGCATAGACTAGTCCAGTCGCCTTGCATCCGCATTCCTCTAGGACCATTGCCTCGACCGGTGCACCTTGACCACGACCAGCCCCATTACCACCACGACCTGGTCCACGACCTCCTGGTCAGCCGAGTACCTCCGCCTACCGTGCATCATTATTACGAACTTCTTGAGTCGTATCCATACGCCGAGGATGATTTCTATATCGATGATCCATCGAACCGTATTTGTAACAAGCGCCCATTTTCCTCCAACACTCTCCAAAGTGTCTTTTTCCACATTCAAAGACATGATCTCGACTTCAATTATTTGTTACCGTGTTCTACCTTGAACGGGTTCATCATTCCGAGGTCTCTTCCGAACCTCTTTAAAGAACCGATTGTGTCTCTCTTGTTTCTAAATCTTTCTCGCTCGACGTTCGAGTTCTTAGCCTCCTCGGCTATCTTGGCCTTCTCCACAAGCGTGGAAAAGTTCTAACTTGTTGTGGAGCAATCGAACCCTCACCATCATTAAGCCCATCCTCAAAATGCACACAACGCTCATGATCTGTTGATACAATTGTCCGAGCATAGCGGCTCAAACGTAAAACTCGCTTCATATGCTGCTACTGTTTTACTCCCTTGTACAAGATTCGAAATTCCTTCCTTCAAGCGCCTACATAACTCGCTCCAACGTATTTTCCTTGGAAGGCAACTTTAAAGAATTCCCAAGTAATCGCAGTAGCTTGGCGCCTTCTCTAACAAAGTGAGCCACCATCGACACGCCTCGCCTCTTAACAAGGACACAGCCTCCTTCGCTTTTTGCTCAACAAAGGCATTCCATATCATCCATAATCCGCTCCACCGCTTGAGCCAATATTCAGCTACATTCGAGCTACACCGAAACTCCTCTAAAACTTCGCATTATTTGACTTGAGTCGCTCAAATTGACCCACGAGTTGTTGGCCCAATTTTAGTTCCGCGACCCTTTCTAGGACTCGCAGCATTGCTTGTGTCAAAGCATTATCTTCTTCCATGTGATCGCGTGATCCCGTCTCACTCTCAAATGACGGAGGTGCATCTATTTCCGGCATATGATTTGGTGCTTCAGTCGTAGCACCTCCACGGCCACGTCTACCGCGTCCACGGCCACGTCCTCTAGTGCTCATGATGGCTTATTTGTTTTTATCTGATTACAAGTTTTATGAATTAGAAAATTATTTCAGTGTTTATTAGCGATGTTTTATGAGATTTGAGAGATAAAGTTGTTTTTCGCAACATATCCTATAGTCTCAATCTCTACGATTTTCACATCTAAAACTAGAAGTTCTAGAGTGTTCCTATGATCATCATAGTAATCATTAAGTAATAAATACTTACTTGACTTGTTGCCGGTGCTTGTGGTGCCATACTTGATCTTTAAAACATAATTGAATGAATTCATACGAAATTATTTGTGAACCCAAACCACGTAGAGTTTTTGAAATCGCTCGATACCATTAAATCACCCCAAACCCTATCGATGTGTTAAGACTAGATTTGGTTTGTTACATGGATCGAACTATCTTAAAAATTTCAAGAATTGAAATCTTCACAATGATTTTTATTACAAGATTTAATAAAACCAAAAGAGTATTTTATATCCGATGTATATTAGAAAATATTAGTAGAAAACATCATTTATATTGTATTATCAAAATCCTTAAGTAAAATTAATTTTTATAAAAGAGTTCAAATATTAAAAAATATTTAAAGGAATTTCATATGTTTGAAACCCAAATTATTTTAAGAAAAACATCATATAATCATTAGCCCATATTGAAATGTCCAAAATATAGTTTTAAACCAACCACACATAAAAGTCCATGAAATATTAATAGAGGCCCTTATTACATCAACCCAAAATAGTAATTTATAAAAGTACTTATTAAAAAGTTTGGAGTTTAATAAACCCATGTTTTGCAAGATGGCCTCCACGAAGTCACCCTCGCCCAAGTCCATGTCAACTTCCATTACCCGAGATGAAGAAAATTTGAGGAGTGAGTTACTTAGAACTCAGTGTATAACTCACTTTCTTTATCCATCGGGCCGATTATCAAGTTATAGATTTGGGCTTGAGCCCATTAGCGTAATTAATAATAATGATATGCATGCAAAATGAATTTTCCTCCCAAACCTAATTTCCATCCGCTACACACCCCGCATCAACCATCACACCTATGGGGATCAAGTCAACCCACCCCGCCATCACACCAATCGTAGGCATTAAGCCTTTTATATTTGTGGCGAGCCATCGAACTAGATTGTGACAAAGTCACCGAACTAGAGGCATTAAGCCAATTATTATTTGTGGCGTAACCACCGAACTAGAGGCAAATAGCCATTTAATAATTTTGTGGCGAGCCACCAAACTAGAGGCAAATAGCCATTTAATAATTTTGTGGCGAGCCACCGAACTAGATTTTGGCAACAGCCTTTCTTCTCTTCATCATTTTCCCAACCCATGCAACATGTATGCAAAGTAGTCTATGATCATATAATGATTTTATTAAAAGGTCCATTAACATAGGAGTCAATATTTCCAATTTTATTAAGGCCCAAAATTACAAAATAACATTTGGCCCATTTAACAATTTAACATCTTAGGCCCAAATTTACGATCTAGCAAAGAGTTTGGCCCATTTATCGATCTAGTGAAGATTTCGCCCGCTTAACAATTTAATAGAGATTACGCCCATTTACGATCTAGCGTAGATTTCGCCCAATTTTGATCTAATGAGATTTTGGCCCAATTATCGATCTAGCAGAGATTTTGGCCCACTTATTATTATCAGGGATTTTGGCCCATTTTACTAACAAACAATATTTTTCGGCCCGTCTACCAATTATCAAACTTATAGGCCCATTTTACGAGGACATAAAAATTCATATTTTACCATCTAACTCATCGAAGGCTTTTTCGTAATTTTCCCCATATTAACCGTTTTCATGTAATTTCACCAATTACCAGTTATTACGATTATATCGATCTAGTCGTTTTTACGATTTTACCCAATACCACAATTGTCATCCAACCCGAGAAAAAATGTGAAGTTACACACCTCGATATCGTGAGTACTAATCCTCTCGCTCCTCAACACCTAAAACATATTACGATCCGTTAGAACACTATCATGTATAAAATACACTATCGATAATCGATCCAAATCCTTACCCTCTTGATTTTGAATCACTTCAATTTTCGCTCTCGCTTATCGATTCGTTATTCGCTGAAAATCCACTAACGCATAAAGGCTCGAAAGTTCGTACTACTTCAAATAATTGATTTCCTTCTAAGATGGTCCGCAACCCGATGGAAAATCCCGAATTCCCGAAATAGCCCTTCTTTTATATTTAGGGGGAATAGCGAATCCGCCCCTCTTACGAAGACTAAACACCGCCCTTTTCTTCCCTATTTTGAATGTCTTCAATATCAAAAGATTGTTAATCCTAATAATAATATATCGAAAATACTAAAGATCTTAAAGGCTAGATTTCCTTACCACAAAGATTCTTGCTTCTCAAAAGAGAGTCGACCAAAACGCTCCTTCAACACCTTAAATCGATTCCAACGCTCCAAGATACACACGAACACTCGAGTTCCGATCTTCCATTATCGCACTAAAGTATAATAAAGAGAAACGTTAATAAAATGAACGATTATTTCGATCCAAGAAATCCTTCTTACCTCCATCCATATTCGGCCAAAATCACCATTAATTAACATGAACTTAAAAGAACTCTTACCTATTTTCCACGGTTGAAAAGAGATGATTGAGAAAGATGCTTATGAATAGAGAGATTCGGCTATGAAAACTAAAGAGAAGAGAAAAATAATGGTTCGGCAAGGCACACTAACATTCGGCCGTGAGAGATTTTTATGGAGATAGTATGATTGAAAAGAAAATTAAAAGATGAGTGAAAGGGATGATGATGAGGATTCGGTTTTCAAAAGAAGAAAAGAGAAAGTAAGAGATGTGTTTAGGCAAGGTACATTCAAGAATGGAGGAAGGAAGAAAAGAATGACCTTTGATGTTGTAATTTCGCAAAATGAAAAGGCACACAAAAGAATACTAATGTGATAGCAAAATGACCAAATGGTCAAGAGAATTTTGGCATACCAAAAGCTCAAATTCGCCAAAGAGAAGGTTGAGAGAAAGAGAGAAAAGAAAACAAAGCTTGCACAAAATGCTAGGAATGACCAAAACAAACTCCCTACCCTAGCCAAGCTACTAGCATATTCGCCAACCTCCTCCCTAGCTATATTGCCTTCCAAATTCATTGGTCAAATGACCATGAATTTGTTTCCAAAACATTTCCTTGATACTTGCCTCATGTCCCCATATCTTTCCAAAGTTCTTTGATTCCATACCATAAGTTAAAATTTCCTTTTCCTTTAGTCTTACTTACCAAAAATGAAACAATACAACTCATCCATCCTTATCCCTTGCCGACACATGCATAAAATAAAGCAAAAATAAAATTCCCTACATGCTAACCAAGGTATTCGAACCACTCCCCTCATGCCACAACTCATGCGCCAACACCACCTTACCATTACTCATCTTATGCTACACTTTGACACTTATTTTTACTTAAGTATCAATGTCACTTAATCCACTTCATTTATTTCTCAAAATTAAAAATTTATTCCTTTCCTGAATAATTTTAAACTCTTCTTCAGAACTATAATAACTATGAAAAGAAGTAAGAAAATTTTCCTTCATAATCTAAGCACCAAAATCATGCAATAAAATAAATACTCAAATTTTTAGGGTGTTACAAGCGGCTTTTGTCGTGACCTATTGTAGCGATTTTTACCGTGACCTGTTGTAGTGGCTTTTGCTATGACGTGTTGTAGTGGCTACGGCCATGATCTGATGATGAGCAGCATGACTACCATCAGTGGCGTGTAACGGTGTGGGTTGATTGTAGAAATCCCCAATGGTGTGACTGGCAAGTAAGGGTGGTGTGCAGCGAATGGAAACCTAGGATTTGGGTTGGGCTTTGCATATTTCCATATATTTTATGTTTTGTTATTCTGCTACGTGGGTCTAAGGCCCAAATATAATGGTGCTTGAGGTTGCACACCGAGTCTCATGACTCAACCTATTATTTAACAATTTTCGGTAGCACCTAGTGCATCGGACCGGGTTGGAGAGGAGCGCAAGGTGGCCATGCGAGAGAGTATTGAGACTCAGCAAAGGACTTTACTTAATTTAGTTATTTTAATATTTTAAATTAGCGGATTTTAAGTTTCATTGTAATAAGGCCATGGGCCACTAGACTTATATTTATTTTGGGGTTTTATGTTGGGTTTTATTAATAGGCATTTAAATTTTATGTTTAAATTAAAATTGAGACATGTATTAAATTTCAGTTTTATTTAAAATCACCAAGGCATTTTATAACTTCATATCTTATATGAATTAATAAATTATTAAGTTTTCAAGATAAATGTTTAAACACGATAATTTTTTCCAAAGTGCCACAAGTTTTATAAAATCACCTTAGTGACATACCGATCCGGTTGTAGTGTGTGGTAGGGTTTGGGGTGTTACAACCTGTGTGTTTTAATAGGCTTTGAAATGTGTTTCTTTTCCTTCAAGTATCCAAATCGAGTGAAATTCCTTTTGGTCATGGTAGGGACACGCCCATGGCACACGCCCCGTGTGAATCGACTTCAGGACGTGTTCCGGGTTTGTTGATGGAGGCACGGCCATGTAAATTGTGGTTAGGCCGTATTCTAGTTAATTGACGAGGCACGGTCGTGTGGCTTGAAGTTCAGGCCGTCTCGATTTCCACTTTGGCGCAAATTGGCCCATTTTAAGCCCGTTTCTTGTTCTTTTCGTCCTCGGGTGCTTTCCTGGGTATAAGACATGAAAAGAAAGGATTAAAAGCACCTTTTTACATGAATTAACGAATAAATCATCCAAAAACATGCTAAATGTGGGATTAAAATATGTTACTTTTACGATTTATCAAATACCCCCACATTTAAGCTTTTGCTTGTCCTCAAGCAAAATTCTCAACTTACAATTATGTGAACCCAAACCACACGAAGTTTTTGAATCGGCTCGATACCATTAAATCACCCCAAACCCGTCGATGTGTTAAGACTAGATTTGGTTTGTTACATGGATCGAACTATCTTAAAAATTTCATGAATTGAAATCTTCACAATGATTTTTATTACAAGATTTAATAAAACCAAAAGAGTATTTTATATCCGATGTATATTAGAAAATATTAGTAGAAAACATCATTTATATTGTATTATCAAAATCCTTAAGTAAAATTAATTTTTATAAAAGAGTTCAAATATTAAAAAATATTTAAAGGAATTTCATATGTTTGAAACCCAAATTATTTTAAGAAAAACATCATATAATCATTAGCCCATATTGAAATGTCCAAAATATAGTTTTAAACCAACCACACATAAAAGTCCATGAAATATTAATAGAGGCCCTTATTACATCAACCCAAAATAGTAATTTATAAAAGTACTTATTAAAAAGTTTGGAGTTTAATAAACCCATGTTTTGCAAGATGGCCTCCACGAAGTCACCTCGCCCAAGTCCATGTCAACTTCCATTACCCGAGATGAAGAAAAATTTGAGGAGTGAGTTACTTAGAACTCAAGTGTATAACTCACTTTCTTTATCCATGGGCCGATTATCAAGTTATAGATTTGGGCTTGAGCCCATTAGCGAATTAATAATAATGATATGCATGCAAAATGAATTTTCCTCCCAAACCTAATTTCCATCCGCTACACACCCCGCATCAACCATCACACCTATGGGGATCAAGTCAACCCACCCGCCATCACACCAATCGAGGCATTAAGCCTTTTATATTTGTGGCGAGCCACCGAACTAGATTGTGACAAAGTCACCGAACTAGAGGCATTAAGCCAATTATTATTTGTGGCGTAACCACCGAACTAGAGGCAAATAGCCATTTATAATTTTGTGGCGAGCCACTAACTAGAGGCAAATAGCCATTTAATAATTTTGTGGCGAGCCACCGAACTAGATTTTGGCAACAGCCTTTCTTCTCTTCATCATTTTCCCAACCCATGCAACATGTATGCAAAGTAGTCTATGATCATATAATGATTTTATTAAAAGGTCCATTAACATAGAGTCAATATTTCCAATTTTATTAAGGCCCAAAATTACAAAATAACATTTGGCCCATTTAACAATTTAACATCTTAGGCCCAAATTTACGATCTAGCAAAGAGTTTGGCCCATTTATCGATCTAGTGAAGATTTCGGCCCGTTTAACAATTTAATAGAGATTACGGCCCATTTACGATCTAGCAGAGATTTCGGCCCAATTTTGATCTAACAGAGATTTTGGCCCAATTATCGATCTAGCAGAGATTTTGGCCCACTTATTATTATCAGGGATTTTGGCCCATTTTACTAACAAACAATATTTTTCTACCGTCTACCAATTATCAAACTTATAGGCCCATTTTACGAGGACATAAAATTCATATTTTACCATCTAACTCATCGAAGGCTTTTTCGTAATTTTCCCATATTAACTGCTTTCATGTAATTTCACCAATTACCGCTATTACGATTATATCGATCTAGTCGCTTTTACGATTTTACCCAATACCACAATTGTCATCCAACCCGAGAAAAAATGTGAAGTTACACACTCGATATCGTGAGTACTAATCCTCTCGCTCCTCAACACCTAAAACATATTACGATCCGTTAGAACACTATCATGTATAAAATACACTATCGATAATCGATCCAAATCCTTACCCTCTTGATTTTGAATCACTTCAATTTTCGCCTCGCTTATCGATTCGTTATTCACTGAAAATCCACTAACGCATAAAGGCTCGAAAGTTCGTACTACTTCAAATAATTGATTTCCTTCTAAGATGGTCCAACCCAAAGGAAAATCCCGAATTCTCAAATAGCCCTTCTTTTATATTTAGGGGAATAGCGAATCCGCCTCTTACGAAGACTAAACACCGCCTTTTCTTCCCTATTTTGAATGTCTTCAATATCAAAAGATTGTTAATCCTAATAATAATATATCGAAAATACTAAAGATCTTAAAGGCTAGATTTCCTTACCACAAAGATTCTTGCTTCTCAAAAGAGAGTCGACCAAAACGCTCCTTCAACACCTTAAATCGATTCCAACGCTCCAAGATACACACGAACACTCGAGTTCCGATCTTCCATTATCGCACTAAAGTATAATAAAGAGAAACGTTAATAAAATGAACGATTTTTCGATCCAAGAAATCCTTCTTACCTCCATCCATATTCACCAAAATCACCATTAATTAACATGAACTTAAAAGAACTCTTACCTATTTTCCACGGTTGAAAAGAGATGATTGAGAAAGATGCTTATGAATAGAGAGATTCGCTATGAAAACTAAAGAGAAGAGAAAATAATGGTTCGACAAGGCACACTAACATTCGTACGTGAGAGATTTTTATGGAGATAGTATGATTGAAAAGAAAATTAAAAGATGAGTGAAAGGGATGATGATGAGGATTCGGTTTTCAAAAGAAGAAAAGAAAGTAAGAGATGTGTTTAGGCAAGGTACATTCAAGAATGGAGGAAGGAAGAAAAGAATGACCTTTGATGTTGTAATTTCGCAAAATGAAAAGGCACACAAAAGAATACTAATGTGATAGCAAAATGACCAAATGGTCAAGAGAATTTTGGCATACCAAAAGCTCAAATTCGCCAAAGAGAAGGTTGAGAGAAAGAGAGAAAAGAAAACAAAGCTTGCACAAAATGCTAGGAATGACCAAAACAAACTCCCTACCCTAGCCAAGCTACTAGCATATTCGCCAACCTCCTCCCTACTATATTGCCTTCCAAATTCATTGGTCAAATGACCATGAATTTGTTTCCAAAACATTTCCTTGATACTTGCCTCATGTCCCCATATCTTTCCAAAGTTCTTTGATTCCATACCATAAGTTAAAATTTCCTTTTCCTTTAGTCTTACTTACCAAAAATGAAACAATACAACTCATCCATCCTTATCCCTTGCCGACACATGCATAAAATAAAGCAAAATAAAATTCCTACATGCTAACCAAGGTATTCAACCACTCCCTCATGCCACAACTCATGCGCCAACACCACCTTACCATTACTCATCTTATGCTACACTTTGACACTTATTTTTACTTAAGTATCAATGTCACTTAATCCACTTCATTTATTTCTCAAAATTAAAAATTTATTCCTTTCCCGAATAATTTTAAACTCTTCTTCAGAACTATAATAACTATGAAAAGAAGTAAGAAAATTTTCCTTCATAATCTAAGCACCAAAATCATGCAATAAAATAAATACTCAAATTTTTGGTGTTACAAGCGGCTTTTGTCGTGACCTATTGTAGCGATTTTACCGTGACTGTTGTAGTGGCTTTTGCTATGACGTGTTGTAGTGGCTACGGCCATGATCCGATGATGAGCAGATGACTACCATCGCATGCGGTAACGGTGTGGGTTGATTGTAGAAATCCCCAATGGTGTGACTGGCAAGTAAGGGTGGTGTCAAATGAATGGAAACCTAGGATTTGGGTTGGGCTTTGCATATTTCCATATATTTTATGTTTTGTTATTCTGTTCTGTGGGTCTAAGGCCCAAATATAATGGTGCTTGAGGGTTGCACACTGAGTCTCGCGACTCAACCTATTATTTAACAATTTTCGTAGCACCTAGTGCATCGGACCAGGTTGGAGAGGAGCCAAGGTGGCCATGCGAGAGTATTGAGACTCAGAAAGGACTTTACTTAATTTAGTTATTTTAATATTTTAAATTAGCGGATTTTAAGTTTCATTGTAATAAGGCCATGGGCCACTAGACTTATATTTATTTTGGGGTTTTATGTTGGGTTTTATTAATAGGCATTTAAATTTTATGTTTAAATTGTGAGACATGTATTAAATTTCAGCTTTATTTAAAATCACCAAGGCATTTTATAACTTCATATCTTATATGAATTAATAAATTATTAAGTTTTCAAGATAAATGTTTAAACCGATAATTTTTTCCAAAGTGCCACAAGTTTTATAAAATCACCTTAGTGACATACCAGATCCGGTTGTAGTGTGTGGGCCGGGTTTGGGGTGTTACAACCCAGGTGTTTTAATAGGCTTTGAAATGTGTTTCTTTTCCTTCAAGTATCCAAATCTGAGTGAAATTCCTTTTGGCCGCGGTAGGGACACGCCCATGGCACACGCCCCGTGTGAATCGACTTCAGGCCGTGTTCCGGGTTTGTTGATGGAGGCACGGCCATGTAAATTGTGGTTAGGCCGTATTCTAGTTAATTGACGAGGCACGTATGTGGCTTGAAGTTCAGCCGTCTCGATTTCCACTTTGGCTAAATTGGCCCATTTTAAGCCCGTTCTTGTTCTTTTCGTCCTCGGTGCTTTCCGGGTATAAGACATGAAAAGAAAGGATTAAAAGCACCTTTTTACATGAATTAACGAATAAATCATCCAAAAACATGCTAAATGTGGGATTAAAATATGTTACTTTTACGATTTATCAAATACCCCCACATTTAAGCTTTTGCTTGTCCTCAAGCAAAATTCTCAACTTACAATTAGAACGAACTTTCCCTAATTCATAATTCCTATTAATAATGTCTCATCATAATTCATAGATAATTTATACATGGATAATTTAACTCAAAGAGTCCTAAAGATTCAAACAATATAAGTCATGAATTTGTAGCACGAAAATATAGGTGTCTTCCCTTATCTAAATAATTACCTCTGATTCAAAATCGACAAGGATTGACATCTTCACTAAAGATTCACTCAAAGTACTAGAAAGTGTTTAAGGTTTAGGAAAAAATCACTCATAAGTCGAACCTGAAAAGTTAATCCCATAGGCTTGCCTGGAAATTAAATCTCCACCACTGTAATATGATATGATAGACAAATCAAAAAGGTCTTTAATCAAGGTTGTAACGGCTTAGGTTAAAGGAGTGGATATAGGCTTGAATTAGAAGGTTAAAAATCGAGATTGAATTGACAAATTACCTAACTAAGAACAATGATCTAGAAAATAAATAAGTACATCAAATTGAAATATTGAAACTAATAATACGAGCTTTTTTTCGACAATTGCAATTTCAAACGTATAAGCTCACTTTTTATGATACTAATACTGAATATACTTTTTGTTTTTACTTTTTTTTACTTTTTTTTGTATGAATGAATATATAATACAAAATAAATTCATATACTGAGATAAAATAAAAATAATTAGGCAACCGATCAAAACAAATCTCGACAAAAAGGGAAGTCAAAAAAGAATGGTGGTAACAAATACAAAGGGTTTTTGGGTTAATATTAGCGGTGAGTCAATAAAAAGGGTTGTTAGGATCAAAGGGGTTCACTAGGGATTAATTATGGAGGTAGGCTTTTTATGGAGTAAGTGGGTTAAATTCTAGGTGCCTTTATCATCTCTGTATATCAAATCAATGATGTGGTCTCAACATGTATAATCGAAGCAAGTTCTAGAATAACAAATTAATGTTGACATACTTATAATCAATAAAGTGAGCACGAAAAAGAATATATGCTCTATAAGGCTAAAAATCTCACAAAAATTATGGGTGTTTTGACATCAATCCCTGTGAATTTCAAACTTCAAAGTAATATTCAAATTCAGTTCAACAACCTAGCAAATTTTTTATTCCTAAAAATAGACTTATCATGCTTGATTCTCTATTATTTTAAATTTTAAATCATCAATGCACAATTAACTATGACTTAATCTAAGACATATCAATAAAAATCATAAATTAACAGAAATTTCATCCTAATTGGTAATATGAGAGAATTACTTAAGAACAATGCATTATTCATGGATTTTCAAATAATACTATAGTAAACCCCCCACACTTAAGATGTACATTATCCTCAATGTACAAAGATAGATAATATCAAAATAATCATAAAATCATAAGATGGGGAGAGAAGTGAAACTTCTTGAATTTTGGATGAAGTCAATGAAAAGAAACCAGATAAGATTGGAGGTGAACCTGGGGAAGTGCCTTGAACCGTTTGAAATTGAATCCTCGAAGCAGCCTGCTTGGTTTTATTGTATCCTAAGATAAATCTAAATGGAATGAAGAATAATAAGAAAATAAAGAAAATATAAATAAAAATAAAAATAAAAATAAAAGTAAATAATGGGAAAGGAAAGAAGAACGATGATTGGAAAAGAGAAGGGAAGAAGGGGGTTTAAATAGAGATGCATCCCACGCCCGTGTTCCTTCCTGTGGTGCCCACACGGCCACGGCCACGGCCGTATGCAATGCCGTGTGGTCTGGAAATCTGTATTTTTGGTTTATTTGAATGCTAAAAAGGGAAAATAAAAATAAAAATAAAAATAGGGTTCGTGCTTGGGTTGCCTCCCGAGAAGCGCTCGTTTAAAATCTTGAGCTAGATTTTCCTCTCATTCACATAATCACGATGGTTTGAGGAGGTGAAAATCCTTTCTCATGCGATCAACTCGGTTATGGATATAAAGTTTAAGTCGAGTAGTGTTTACCTTAAAGGTACTGATTTTAGGACTAGTTACCTCCACTGTTCCATCTGGGGAGATTTTGAGTACCTGATCTCCTATCTTAAGCTGGGTTGTCACACTATTAAGTTCGTCGTGGAGTTTCCTTGTTTTTGCTTTGTGTGTTTTTAGTCTCCCCTTGAAGTGTATCTTCCACTCGTCTAATTCATCGTTCCAAAGCCTTCGTTCCTCATGAATTTCTTCTTTATGGGCACGAGGTCTATGATTCGGCTCAGGTTTGTGGCTTCGTGGTGTTTCCTGTGGTAAAGGTTGAACAAATTTGTTATCAACTGAATTTAATTTCTCACCTTCATCAGTCGATGTTCTGACCGAGTCAAGAGCTTGTAGACTAATTGATTCGTCACCTATACGAAGAATGAGTTCTCCTGTACCAACATCAATTTTATTCCCGGCAGTTGCTAGAATGGGTCTTCCTAAAATTAAAGGAATCGAATTGTCCTCATCCATGTCTAAAACGACAAAGTCTCATCGGGAATACGAATTTATCAATTTTATTAGAACATTTTCTATTATACCCTAGAATTCGATAGTTTTATCGCTTAATTGGATGCTCATCCTAGTTTGTCGAGTTTCCTAGACTTAGTTGTTTAAACATTTTATAAGGCATAACATTAATGCTTGCCCCTAAATCAACTAAAGCATTATCAATAGATAAACTACCAATTAAACATGGAATTGTAAAACTCCCTAGATCTTTTAATTTTTCGTGGCAGTTTATTTTGTAGAATTGCTGAGCACATTGCGTTTAGCTCCACATGCGATGCCTCGTCTAGCTTCCGTTTGTTTGTCAATAGCTCTTTTAAAAATTTTCTATAATCGGGTATCTGCGAAAGAGCTTCGAGAAATGGTAAGTTAATATGTAATTTCTTTAAAAGTTTAAGAAACTTACCAAACTATTCTTCTATGTTGTCCTTCTTTATTGCTTCGGAATATAGTATACAAGGTTGGTACTCTGTAGTTGTCGGTTTTGGTATATCATGGCACACCTCAACCTTACCTTCACTTACCACTGGTTCTTCCCTTGGGTTTGGTACGTCTAACCCTTCAGTATCGTAAATGGCTTGATTTTGCTCTCTCGGGTTAGTTTCAGTATTGCTTGGCAAGCTTCCCTGTGGTAGTTCTGAGATCAGCTTAGCAAGTGGTCTTGGTGTCTTAGAGATGGGTATTTGTGGCTTCCATGAATTTTGTCAACATCTCTTCAATGTTCGACTCCTCTTCCTGTTGGTGAAGTGGTTGTTGAAAATCAAAAGGGAGTTCCGGTCTTTGGCTATTTTGATCATCCCACAAGAAATTGGGATGGTACCTCCAACCTGCATTATAAGTGTCATTATAAAAATTATTTTGTGGTCTAGAATAGTTATCCGTATAGTGAGCTTGATCGTTTTCCATGCCAAATCCGTAGGGTGGGTACTCAGGATTCGCCACGCCTCCTAAATTCAAATCATATTGTATTTCTGGGTGTACTTGCGAGAGACTATACGAACTATCAATCTTTTTATTCATCATATCTAACTGATTAGATAACCTGGTGACCACGTCGAGGTTGAAGACACTGGCTGCTTTAGTAGGAATTGTCCTCATTACTTACCACTGATAATTATTCATTGCCATCTTTTCTATAGACTAAAATTATCTGCCAAAATCGAATAAAAGAAAAATTAGCAAACTAAAAATATAAAAATTAAATTGTAAAAAAATAAAAAACAAATAGAAATAAAAAATGGCTAAAGTAATAAAAATAGAACTTTCTTAATAATTTAATTCCCCGGCAATGGTGCCAAAAACTTGATTGTCTAAAATTGTCGAGTTTTAAAATTTATAAAGAGAATAATCGAACCTGGAAACTAACTCTGACAATGACTTAAGGCAAGTGCACCTATCGAACATGAGTATAGCTTAGGTAAGACCGGATTGTAGAACCCAAAGGAACTAAAAGTACTAATACTCACTTTCTTTCTATTATTTAGCCTAAATATTGAATGATTTGGTTGTTTAAATCTAAATTAACTAATTAATTACTAAACAAAGACGCAAAGACAAAAAGAATGGATTTGGGAAAATAACTTTAGGAAAAACTCAGTTGATTAAGACGATACCCTTAAGAAGAATCCACCTCAACTTCACTTGTTATCTAACATTGAACCAGACGATTTATTCACTTAGCTTGATCCATAAGACTCCCTAATTTATATTAAACCCTCTCTCAAGGATAACGTCTAACCCTAGGTTGATTAAAGGAAATCTCTTTCTCACTTAATAATACCTTAGAATAGCAGTAAATTGAACTATAGACTCCCATATTAGGTTTCACCCTAATCCGGCAAAATCTCGTCACCCTATCTCTAGGCGCGTGATCAACTCCGCTTAATTATGCTAGATCTACTCTTAAGCAGAGACTTTTGCTCTACCACCTAAGCACATTCAACTTGAAGCAAAATTCTGAAAATATTTACACAAGAATTAAGCACACATAGTTAAGAATAAACTAAGTATTTATCAATAGTTCAATAAATAATAACAAGATTCATCTAGGTTTCATCCCTTCGTATCTCAAGGTTTAGTTCATAATGATAAAATAAAACATCTTAAGAGAAAAGATAAAACAAAACATAAGAAATCCTAAAACCCCAAGGAATTGAAGGAGTGATCCGTCGTTTTGAGTAGAACTCACTTCTTGAGATGGATCAACTGCTATCTTCGAGTGATTCCCACAATCCGCCTTCGCTCGGCTTCTGGCCTAGCCGACGCCTAACCGACGCCTGGTTCGACTTTTGCCAAACTCGAACGTCCCCTAAAGGTTGGCCTCTAGGGTCTTTATATAGGCTTTGAGATGCCTTATTTGGCCTCTAAGTATCCTAATTCAAGTATAATTCCTACTCGGGTGTTTGAATAGGATTTGGAATGTGTTTCTTTGCCTTCAAGTATCCAAATCCGAGTGAAATTCCTCTTGGCCGCGGCAGGGACATGCCCATGGCACACGCCCGTGTGAATCGACTTCAGGTCGTGTTTCAGGTTTGATGATGGAGGCACGGCCGTGTAAATCATGGTTAGGCCGTGTTCTAGTTAATTAACGAGGCACATCCATGTGGCTTGAAGTCTAGGCCGTATCGATTTTCACTTTGGCCCAAATTGGCCCATTTTAAGCCCATTTCTTGTTCTTTTCGTCCTCGGGTGCTTTCCTGGGTATAAGACATGTAAAGAAAGGATTAAGAGCACCTTTTTACATGAATTAAGGAATAAATCATCCAAAAACATGATAAATGTAGGATTAAAATATGTTACTTTTACGGTTTATCAGTCGTGAGAGCACAGACTCAGTGGGTCTACTAGTGAAAACAGGAACATAAGTAGAAACATATGAACTGGATGAGGAGGAGTCAGCAGTTGACTTCGAGAACAAAAAACTATTTTCATCAAACACAATGTGAAGAGATAAAATAACCTTCCTATCTGGTGTAAGACATTGGTACCTTTTGTATTGATAACTATACCCCAAAAAAAGTGCATGGTTGAGAACAAAAATCCAGTTTATGAGAGTGAAAGGGATGCAAATACGGAAAACAATAGCATCTAAAAGCTCAGTTTTAAAATTTATAAAGAGAATAATCGAACACGAAACTAACTCGACAATGACTTAAGGCAAGTGCACCTATCGAACATGAGTATAGCTTAGGTAAGACCGAATTGTAGAACCCAAAGGAACTAAAAGTAGTAATACTCAAGGAACTAAAAGTACTAATACTCACTATCTTTCTATTATTTAGCCTAAATATTGAATGATTTGGTTGTTTAAATCTAAATTAACTAATTAATTACTAAACAAAGACGCAAAGACAAAAAGAATGGATTTGGGAAAATAACTTTAGGAAAAACTCAGTTGATTAAGACGATACCCTTAAGAAGAATCCACCTGAACTTCACTTGTTATCTAACATTGAACCAGACGATTTATTCACTTAGCCTGGTCCGTAAGACTCCCTAATTTATATTAAACCATCTCTCAAGGATAACGTCTAACCCTAGGTTGATTAAAGGAAATCTCTTTCTCACTTAATAATCCCTTAGAATAGCAGTAAATCGAACTATGGACTCCCATATTAGCTTTCACCCTAATCCGGCAAAATCTCGTCACCCTATCTCTAGGCGCGCGATCAACTCTGCTTAATTATGCTAGATCTACTCTTAAGCAGGGACTTTTGCTCTACCACCTAAGCACATTCAACTTGAAACAATATTTCGAAAATATTTACACAAGAATTAAGCACACATAGTTAAGAACAAACTAAGTATTTATCAATAGTTCAATAAATAATAACAAGATTCATCTAGGTTTCATCCCCTTCAGGTATCTGAAGGGTTTAGTTCATAATGATAAAATAAAACATCTCAAGAGAAAAGATAAAACAAAACATAAGAAATCCTTAAAACCCCCTGAAGGAATTGAAGAAGTGATCCGTCGTTTTGAGTAGAACTCCGGCTTCTTGAGATGGATCAACTGGCTATCTTCGAGTGATTCCCATAAATCTGGCCTTCTGGCTCAGCTTCTTGGCCTAGCTGACTGCCTAACTGATCGCCCTAGGTTCTGACTTTTGCCGAACTTCGAACGTCCCCTAAAGGTTAGCCTCTAGGGTCTTTATATAGGCTTTGAGATGCTTTATTTGGCCTCTAAGTGTCCTAATTCAAGTATAATTCCTACTCGGGTGTTTGAATAGGCTTTGGAATGTGTTTCTTTGCCTTCAAGTATCCAAATCCGAGTGAAATTCCTCTTGGCCGCGACAGGGACATGCCCATGGCACACGCCCGTGTGAATCGACTTCAGGTCATGTTTCGGGTTTGATGATGGAGGATCGGCCGTGTAAATCGTGGTTAGGCCGTGTTCTAGTTAATTAACGAGGCACAGCCATTTGGCTTGAAGTCTAGGCCGTATTGATTTTCACTTTGGCCCAAATTGGCCCATTTTATGCCCGTTTCTTGTTCTTTTCATCCTCGGGTGCTTTCCTGGGTATAAGACATGTATAGAAAGGATTAACAGCACCTTTTTACATGAATTAAGGAATAAATCATCCAAAAACACGCTAAATGCAGTTACTTTTAAGGTTTATCAGTCGTGAGAGCACAGACTCAGTGGGTCTACTAGTGAAAACAGGAACATAAGTAGAAACATATGAACTGGATGAGGAGGAGTCAGCAGTCGACTTCGAGAACAAAAAACTATTTTCATCAAACACAATGTGAAGAGATAAAATAACCTTCCTATCTGGTGTAAGACATTGGTACCTTTTCTATTGATAACTATACCTCAAAAAAAGTGCATGGTTGAGAACAAAAATCCAGTTTATGAGAGTGAAAGGGATGCAAATACGGAAAACAATAGCATCTAAAAGCTCGTAAATGATCATACATGGGATCTTTGCCATGAAGAACTGAAAAAGGAGACTGCCATTTCAGAACAGAAGTAGGAAGGCGATTAATAAGATGTACCACACAACAGAACGCGTAGCCTCAAAAACTCATAGGAAGATTCGCTTTGAGCTAACAAGGTAAGTCCTATGTCAACGATATGTCAATGTTTGCATTCTGCCACACCATTCTATTCAGATGTATGCGAATAGGAAAGCCAATGAATGATTCCATGTTAGGTCAATATAGATTTGAACGCACGATGCTCATCACCCCAATCATTCTAAAATTGTTTAATATCTCGCCCAAATTGAGTTTAGACCATTCGCTGAAATTAAGTAAAGCAATCCACAACTTGAGACTTGCACTAAATAAGATAGAGCCAAGTATAACGAGTGCACATGTCAATAAATGACACATAATATCAATGACTACCAGAAGCAACAGAGGCAGGTCCCCATAAATCGGAGACAACCAAAACAAACGATTCATTATATTCAGTATTAGAATGAAAGAAGGGCAATTTATGAAATTTCCCTTTCTGACAGGCAACACTGATCGTGTGTCAAAGTCTTAAAAATTTATAAAAAAGAATGATCGAACCTGAAAACTAACTAAGACAATGATGGAGGCAAGCGCACCTATCGAATAGTAGTATAGTTTGATGACAAGACTAAATTGTCGAACCCAAAGGAACCAAAAGTACTAATACAACTTCCTTTCTATTATTTAGCCTAAGAATTAAGAGAATTTATTATCTAATCTAAAATTAACTAACAACTAAGCTAAAGATGCTAAGACAAAGAAGGAATTGGGGAAAGACTTGAGGGAAAACCGATTAATTTAGACAATACCCGAGGAAGAATCCACCTAGACTTCACTTGTTATCTAACTCTGAACCAGACGATTTATTCACTTGACTTGATCCGTAGGATCCCCTAAGTTATATAATACCTCTTTCGAGGCAACTAATGTCTAATCTTAGGTTGATTAATTGAAATTTCTTTCTAATTAAAGCCCCTAGAATTGCATTAACTCGATCTATGGACTCTTATATTAGGTTTGACCCTAATCCGATAAATTTACGTCATCCTATTTCTAGGGTTGCATTCAACTCCGCTTAACTATGCTAGATCTACTCTTAGGCAGGGACTTTTGTTCCACCACCTAAGCACATCAATACTTGAATCAATATCCCAAAAATACCAAAACAAGAATTAAGAACACATAGTTAAGAACAAATCAAGTATTTATCATACAGCTCATATAACAATAACAAGATCCGCCTTAAGTTTCATCCCCCTCAGGTATCTGAGAGGTTTAGTTCATAATCATAAAAGAATACATCTCAGAAGAAAATATAAAACAAAACATATGAAAAACCCTAAAACCCCCTGAAGGAATTGAAAGAGAAGTCCTCAGTCTTAAGTATGATTCTGGCTTCTTGAGATGAATCAACTGCCTTTCTTTGAGTAAATCCCTGTATTCAGCTTCTATGGCTTGGCTCTTTGGCCTAGCTGAACGCCCCCTTAAAGTTTGGCCTCTAAGGTCTTTATATAGGCATTTGAAATATGTTTCTTTGCCTCTAAGTACCCTAATCCGATAAGAATTCTTTTATCTGCGGTAGAGGCACGCCCATGGCATACGCCCGTGTAAATCGTGGCCAGGCTGTGTTCGGGTCTGTTGATGAGGCACGGCTGTGTATTTCGGGGTCCAAGTCGTGGTCGGCTCTTCTTATGGGGTACGGCCATGTGGTCTTAGGCTCAGGCTGTGTCGATTCCGTGATATGGCTCATTTTTTTTGATTTTGGCCCGTTACTCGTTCTTATATCCTCCGATGCTCTACTGAATATAAAACATGAAAACAAAGGATTAGAAGCACCTATTTCCATAATTAAAGGGATAAATCATCCAAAAGTAAGCTGAATGTGGGATTAAAATATGTTTATTTTACGGTTTATTAACTACCCCCACACTTAAGCTTTTTCTTGTCCTCAAGCAAAATTCTCAACTCATAATTAAAATAAACTTCCTTAATTCATAATATTCATCGATAATGCCTCATCATAATTCATAGATAATTTATACATGGATAATTTAACTAAAAGAGTCCTAAAGATTCAAACAATTAAAGTCATAGTTTTGTAGCATGAAAATGTATGTGTTTCCCTTCACCTAAATAATTACCTTTAATTCAAAATCGACGAGATTAATATCATCACTAAAGATTCACTCAAACCACTCGAGGTGTTTAAGGTTCAAAATTCAGCTCTCAAAAGTCGAACATGAAAAGTTAATTCCATAAGCTTGCCTGAAAATCAAATATTCACCATTGTAAAATGAGACGATACACAAATTAAAAGGTCTTTTAAGGGTTGTAATGGGGCTCGGTTAAAAGTGTGGATAAAGGATGAATTAGAAAGGTTAGAATCGAGATTGAATTGACAAATTACCTCACTAGAAAAATGAACTAATAAATTGAATAATTACATAACATGAAAAATAATAATACGAGCTTCTTCTCAGGATATTGAAATTAAACATATAAGCTCACTTAATCATAGAACTAATAATGAATATACTTCGATGATTTTTTTTAAGCACAAATCAATATAAGATAAAACTTTAACAACTGAAATAATATAATTAGGCAACTGATCAAATCAAGTCTCGACAGGAGGGTAGTCAAAAGGAATGGTGATAACAAATACAAGATGGGTTTCGGGTTAATATTAGTGGGTTGAGTCAATAAAAGGGTTGTTAGGATCAAAAGGGTTCACTAGGGTTAATTGTGAGGTAGGCTTTTAGTGGAGTAAGTGGGTTAAATCCTAAGTGCCTTAATCATCTCTGTATATCAAATCAATAGTGTGGTCTTGACATGTATAATCGAAGTAAGTTCTAGGATAACAAATCAATGTTGACACACTCATAATCAATAAAAGTGAGCACGAAAAGAATGTATGCTCTAAAAGGCTCAAAATCTCACAAAAATTATGGGTTTTTGATATCAACTTTGTAAATTTCAAATTTCAAAGTAACAATTAGATTTAGGTAGACAACCTAACAAAATTTTTAATTTTTTGAAAATAGACTCATCATGCTTGATTCTCTAGTATCTTGAAGTTTAAAACATCATTGCATAATTATCAATGACTTAATCTAAATCATATCAATAAAAATCATGAATTAACAGGAATTTCATTCTAATTAGTGATATGAGAATTACTTTAAGACAGAATATCATTCAGGGATTTGAGAATAATGCAAAAAGTTAGGCACTTTTTTCTAAATAATTTTCACCCCCACACTTAAGGTGTACATTGCCCTCAATGTACAAATATAGATAATAATCATATAATAAGAAAATCAAAAGTGAGGGAGAGAGGTGAAACTTCCTGAATTTTTGGATGGATTCCTTGAGTTGGAAGTGTGGAAACTTGATTTGTAGGTGAAAGATAAGTTGGAGGGAGCGCCTCTACTTCCTGTGCTAGATGAAGAAATTGGGAACCTCGTGAAGAGTTAGCCAGGAAATAATAATACTAATTTAAATTATACTAAATATATAATTAAAGTAAATAAAGACAACAAGAAAGAAAATAAGAATTAAAATAAGACTAAAAGAAAAGATGAATGGACTGAAAAGTCCTTATTGGTAGATGGTTCGTGAGGTGGGTATGATTTTTAAGGCAATGGTGTTGTAATTCCCTAGCAGCCTTTAGAACCTAAAATTAAGAAAATAAAACAAAATTAACTAAATTTAGTATAAGAAAAAGAAAGAAAAGAAAAATAAAGGAGAAGAGAAAAGTAAAATAAGAGTTAAATGGCCTCAAAGACCCTTAACTTGTCAATTAGATGAAGCGGCCGGCATGAACTTATGTTGATTTGTCTCACACAGGGAGACTGGATAGGATCTTTACGTTTCTTCAACATTGTTGAAGTGTAGATCAAGACTTTAGAGAATGAAGAAGGAGGAAAGTGAAGATAGAGGGGAGTGAAGTGTGAATAGGGAGAGGGGTGTTTTAAATAGAAATTTTCAGCTCTGGTACATCCCCACGCCCGTGTCTCATGGGCGTGTTGTATCCCATGGCCATATCGCACGGCTGTGTAGTGGTTCAATCACTTCTCCCACACCTTGTATTTGATTGCCACGCCGTGTTGGTTCAATAGTGTTGGCCACGGCTATGTCACACGGCCGTGGTGTTAGTTGAGTCCGTGATTTGAAGATATTTTGCTCGTCCTACCTCGTACTATCTCTGCCATGCTAGAGTTAACATCCATAGTATCCACACAGCTATAGCCACGGCCGTGTGTAAGGCCATGTGGTGCGAAAATCTATGTTTCATTAACTTGGTTAGTTTGTAGTTAGGTGCTAAAAGAAAAAAAATAAAATAAATAGGGTTAGTGCTTGAGTTGCCTCCCGAGAAGTGCTCGTTTAAAGTCTTAAGTTAGACTTACCTCTCATTCGTACCTTCACGATGGTTTAAGGAGTGAAAAATCCTTTCTCATGATATCATTATATAGTTTAAGTTGAGTAGAGTTTACTTTAAAAGTACTAAATACAGAATTACTTACCTCGACTGTTCCGTAAGGGTTAAGTACCGTAAAGGGGATCTCTTCATTTTTCTTCAGGTTTAATGTGGCGATTCATGGGTCTGTTCTATCTAATAGTACTTGATCTCCTATTTTGAAGTGATTTGATGTTCCTTTAAGTTCTTTTGGGGGTTCCTTCGGTTTCACTTCGTGTGGGTTTGATTTCTCTTTGAAATGTGTCTCCCACTCATCTAGCTCATCGATCTGAATCCGTCGTTCCTCATGAGATATTTCCTTGTTGGTACGAGCTATAGGATCTGGCTCTGTAGTGTAGTTCCTCGGTGTTTCCTGAAAAGAAAGTTTAATCGAATAATTATCAATAGAATTTACGTCCTCACCTTTCTCACTCGATGTCCTAGCTGAGTCGAGAGCTTGAAGACTGATCGATTCGTCACCTACACGAAGTATGAGTTCACCTGTACTAACATCAATTTTAGATCTGGCAGTTGCTAGAAAAGGTCTTCCTAAAATTAAGAGGATACTATTGTCTTCATCCATATCTAAAACAATGAAGTCTAAATGGAATATGAATTTGTCAACTTTAACTAGGACATCTTCAATTATACCCTTAGGAATTCGAATAGTCTTATCAGCTAGTTGAATACTTGGTCGTGTGTCAGAGTCTTAAAAATTTATAAAAAGAATGATCAAACCTAGAAACTAACTAAGACAACGATGGAAGCAAGCGTACCTATCAAACAGTAGTATAGTTTAGTGGCAAGACCGATTGTCGAACCCAAAAGAACCAAAAGTACTAATACTAACTTTCTTTCTATTATCTAGCCTAAGAATTAAGGAATTTTGTTTATCTAATCTAAAATTAACTAACTACTAAGCTAAATATGCGAAGACAAAGAAAATCAATTGAGGAAAGACTTGAGAGGAAAACCGATTGATTTAGACAATACCCGAAGAAGAATCCACCTAGACTTCACTTGTTATCTAACTCTGAACTAGACGATTTATTCACTTGACTTGATCTGTAGTATTCCCTAAGTTATATTAATACCTCTCTCGAGGCTACTAACGTCTAACCCTAGGTTGATTAATTGAAATCTCTTTCTAATTAAAACCCCTAGAATTGTATTAAATCGATCTATGAACTCCCATATTATGTTTGACGCTAATCCGACAAATTTACGTCATCCTATCTCTAGGGTTGCGTTCAACTCTACTTAACTATGCTAGATCTACTCTTAAACAGGGTCTATTCCTCTTCTGCCTAAGAGCATAAATGCTTGAATCAATATCTCAAAAATACCAAAACAAGAATTAAGTGTAACACCCAAAACTCAGCCTAGACGTTACGACCGGATCTGGCATGTCACATGAAAGGGTTGTTTAAAAACTTGCGCTTTCGTTAAAAGTTTGTAATCTTTTGAAACTCCGCGCTTTGTTGATTGTGAAATTCAGATTTGCTTTTATGGTTTTCTTGTAAAAGCGTTGTTATTACTATTAGCGAAAACTTTGTTTATAGCAGAAATCAAATCTAGTAATTTACGGAAACGTGATATTTTGAAAACAGTTATTAACTTTTTAAGAAAACCTAGTGTTTAATCATTTATGGTTTGAGTATAACAGAAATGAAAGTTAAAAAGTAAAACAAAATCCAAAGGCCTTATTACAAAATACTGAACCCAAATTAAAATAATCTTAAAATGAAGTAAAGATCAGATTTACTAAAATTCGTGAATAAAGCTCCGATGTATGGCCACCACAGAGTCCTCCGCAGCTTCAAATCCTTTAATGTTGGGGATCACTGCAAGGTTAAAGCAAAAGGGTGAGTTACGAGAACTCAGTGTGTAATTCCCCTAGTCGGTCATTAATTGGGCCCGAGCTCATACCGAAGTAGACTGGGCCGAAGCCCATATAGAAGCAGACTAAGCCGAAGCCCAATTCAGTAACAATCTGGGCCTTAGCCCTATAAGCATGATAATGCAACAGAGTATGCAACCCAACCTAATAATCCATCCGCTACACACCACCTGTACCAACCCAACACACCTGTGGGATTTCTAAATCGACCCATCCATCCGCTACACACCTCGATGGCAGACAAGCTGCTCATCATAGAAATTGTGGTGAAGCCGCCAGAATAACAAAATATACGTGGCATAGCCACCGAAACAGAATGTGGCAGAGCCACCGGATTACACTTCCTTCGATCATTAATATCTCAATCCCATGCAGAATGTCATGTATGCAAAGCATTTATCAAAAATGATGTATGAAATAAATTACCATCACAACCAATGAAACAGAATACACACAACCGTACTAATTAACCCCTAAGGGTATAATAGTAATTTACCCACCAAGGGTATTTTAATAATTTACCTATCAAGGGTATTTCAGTAACTTACCCTCCAAGAGTGTTTCGGTAATTTCGTAAACCAGAGGTGTTTCGGTAATTTTACAAACCAGGGGTATTTTGGTAATTTTGTAAACTGAGGGTATTTCGATAATTTTGCAAACCAGGGGTATTTTGATAATTTCGCAAACCAGGGGTATTTTGATAATTTTGCAAACTAGGGGTATTTCTGTAATTTTATAAATCGAGGGTATTTCGATAATTTTGTCAACCCTTAGAAGGTCTACAGTCGCCTCGATCGACTCAAGTATTCTAAATAGAGATAATGATGCGAATGGGCCCAAGGCCCATTCTCGGCCCAAGTGGGCCCACACGCTCGTGTGGCCCATTTAGCCTAAATCTAGCCACAGATATGAGAGTCACCTAGACCAGTTCACTATCTACTACACAATCATACAATTTATTCATATAGGCCCCCGGGCCCATTGGGCCCGCTTGGCCCAAACAACGTCAACCCACAAGAATACTCATAGTGGCCTCGACTATTACGTCGAAGCTCCCACACGTGCGCCCGCACGCTCGTGTGGTTACTATCGCCATATGACCGGCATTTCGGCATTTGTCGCTCTACAGCTAGGGTAGTGCGAGATACACACCTGATAGGAGTCTGAAGCTAATCCGCGCTCCGAATGCTCCTATGCCCAAATGCCCACCAAGGTATGCTTCCTCTCTCATATACAGCTCCATATATAGCTAGCTTCTCACCTTCCCTCTTGCTAGCTTTCTGATGTGGGATCCCTTTTTTAGTAGAGTTTAAATCCAACACAAACTCTAGTCGTCCAATCCGCAAAATAAATACTCCCCTGCTTGTCATGAGATTCGAACCCAGGTTCCCTTGCACCCTTAATGACGCCTTGCCACTAGACCACTCACTTCCTTGTGTCTAACATCATGCGTAACTAAATATAAACCTATGGCCAAAGTCTAAGTTCCTTTAAAAAAGAAATCAAAATGAAATGCAAGAGCCAGGACTTGAACCTTGGACCCCTTGCTTCCTTGTGTGGTGTCACCTCCTTGTCTCTTATGTGGCATCACTTTGCCACTACACCACAAGCTCTTTTTGTGTCATTTTTCTCCATAATTTATTCTTAAAGCCTACTTACTAACTCCTAGGGTTTTATTCACCTAAAACCAAAATTTTCCTAAAGCTCAAGTTTGATCCCAAGACTTCATAGAAGCCCCCTAATCTTCTAAAATCACTCACCTAATATGTCCAACTTGCAGTAATGCCGTTCTCTCCTTCTCAAAAAAATTTCAAAGGCTCCCACGCCAAAGGCCCAATGGGCCCAATTCTACTAGGCCCAAATTTGGGTCGTTACATTAAGAACACATAGTTAAGAACAAATCAAGTATTTATCATACAGCTCGGATAACACTAACAAGATCCGTCTTAGGTTTCATCCCCCTCAGGTATCTGAGGGTTTAGTTCATAATAGGAAAAGAAAACATCTCAGAAGAAAATATAAAACAAAACATCAGAAAACCCTAAAAACCCTGAAGGAATTAAAGGAGAGTTTCTCCGTCTTGAGTATGATTCCGGCTTTTTGAGATGAACCAACTGGCTTCTTTCGAGTAAATCCTTGTATTCAGCTTCTCTGGCTCGACTCCTTGGCCTAGCTGAATGCTCGAAAAGCCTTGACAAAAGGCTTTTGTCAAACTCTCGTTGAAGCCCCTTTATGTTGCCTCATAGGGTGTTTATATAGGCTTCGAGATGCCTTACTTGGCCCGAAAGTATCCTAATTCGAATAGAATCTTCTTTCCTGTGGCAAGGCCATGCCCATGGCACCCACCCATATGATTCGAGGCCAGGCCGTGGTCTAACCTATTGATGAGGCACGGCTGTGCATGTAACATCCCAAAATTGGGCCTAAAAAATTGGGCCCAATGGGCCTTGGGCGTATGAGTGTTTAAAAAATTTTGAGAACAAGAGAATGGCATTATTTCAAGTTGGACTTATTAGAAAGGTGATTTTGGAAATTTACGGGGTCCTAGGAAGCTTCGGGTTCAAGTTTAGCTATAGGAAAAATTTTGTGTTTAAGCCTATTAAGGAGAGAGAGTAAGTGACCTTAAAGCTTATGGAAATAAATGAGTAAATGGTTAGCATAAGTGAGCTATTAGTAAAGAGATTATGGTGCCACATGTATTACCTTGAGGGAAGAGGTTTGAATCCCTTTGTGTGCATTGTGACTTTTATTTTTTTTTTCTTTCCTTCCTTAATGTGTCGGTCAAGGAGTATTTATGGCAAGGGTGGACTTCATTATTTTTTGGTAAGGTGGCTAAAAGAATAAGGCAAGGTTGAGGTTAGGGAAAGGAATCAAAAGGAATAGGTAAGTAAGGGGGACAAGAGGCTTATTTCGTGGGTGGTGTTTTGGAAAGTTTGGGTGGCAAACTCTTATCCTAGGGGGGATGAATGTGGACGACTTAGGGCTAGGATGATAGCCAATTTGGTGCTTGATGTTTTGGTATCATTTTTCTTTTCTCCCCAAACTCCTTTTCTTCTCCTTGCCGAATCTACACAACTTGGAGAGTGCAAATTCCATTTCTTTCTTCTTACCGATTGTACCCCAAACTTTGAGACCAATTCTTTTGTTCACTCATCCTTCTTGAAAACCAAAACTAATCCATCATTTTTTCTATTTATTCTTCTTCTTTTCTTTTTACAAAATCTTTCAAGAATCACTTCCCCTCTAATATTTTTTCACCATAGCCGAATATTGAGTCCACTATTTCTTTATAGTTGAATCTTTCATCTCATACATATTTTCTTCTCAACTATATTGCTACTCATACTTTGATCAATCGGTAAGCGATCGATTTCAACATTTTATTTTTATTCTTTCTCTTAATGCCGAATCTATGTCTTGGTGTGGGATGGTCACATTGACCGAAACCATCATCATACCTTCTCTCATACGAAATCACTTTTCTTCTCCGTAGAAATATTGTGGAAGGCCGAAACTTGGAGTTTTCGAAGTTATCGTTTAATCATTAGAAATCGAAACCAATATCGTTAAGGTAAGGGATTCATCATGGTTCTTTTTGGATCTTTTCGTTGACCGGTTATTTTGCTTAACAAGATAGTGGTTGTGACTAATCGATTATATTTTTAGGACTAAATCGCTCGATCTATCCCTCGTAATAAGAGACTTGGATTGTTGGTAAGTGATATAGATTGTTAATCAATCGCAATATTGGTTGAAGTGGTAAATTGGGTTTGGACTAATTGTTGACCGATTGTACTTTTAGGTGCCGTGAAGAGTATCGTGTTACGGATCTCGTAATAAGGTGTGTAATCCCGTACCTTCCCTATACATATCTGAAATGGTGTGTAATCTCACACTTCTCTGAAAGTTTGTATGAAATATTCTGTGAATCGGTTGAAATACCGAAGAAAACCAAAAATCGGCATCCATAATCACTCGGGCGTGCGTATGATCGTAGTAGTAATTATATTTTGTAATAAAATAGTTTCAGTTAGAAACAGTGATATGTTTTTGAAAAATCACGAAAAATAGGAGAAAGGGAATTAGAAAGTTAATGAGATATCAAATAAAAACTTACTGTGTCTATTTTGATAAGGAAGAAACGGAGAAGGAAAAAGAATTTTATATTCTAAGATATGTTAATTTTAGTGAGACTGGTTCTGAATGATTTCGTGGTTCCCTGATATGTCTTGGAAAAATCATATAAAATTTTAAAAAGTGAATTATGGGAGCAGTATATGAAAACCATACAGTGAGATATTTGAAATTAAGGAAGGAGAGGTCAGAATCGTTGGACAGTGAAACAAGGGAAACTTTAAGGAATAAACTGTACTAAATGGTGAAGTACAAAATTCTGGAAAAATTGTAGTAAGAAGATATATAAGTCTAGTTTCAAAGAAAATTTACGGATTTAGATTTTGAGTTTCCTAACTCAAGTTATAGTCAATTTAGGCTCTGTTTGTTTGGTGGAAAATGTTTTCCTGAAAACATTTTCTGAATTTTTCGGTGTTTGGTTGGTGGAAAATGAAGTCCTCAAGGAAAACATTTTACAAAAACGGGTAAAATGTCTTCTTTATTTCTATAAAACGTCTTACCAAATTTTTTCGGTAAGTCATTTTCCAAAGCTTTCCCCTTCATCCAGGTACGTTCTCCTTCTTCCCTTCTTCATTCCTTCTCCTTCTTTCTTTCTTTCTCAGCCAACAAATCTCTTTCTCTCTTTCTCAGAGTTCCTCTTTTCGTTGGGTCTTCTTGAAATCTTTGGAAAATTTGATCTCTAATCTTCTCGAGGTATGTGCATATTTCTCTGTTTATTCTCTCAATTTTTTCTGTTTATTCTCTATTTATTCCTCTTTGTTCTGTTTCTGGGTTTTCAAGCTAAAAAAAACTTTCAAAAGCTTTCTTATCAAAGGTCTTATATCATGATTTCTTTAATTTGGGACTATGTTGAATTTGGGTTTTTTCTTTCTTGAAGGAATGAATGCAACACCACTAAAAAAAAAAACCCTCGAGCCTACCCTTATTTGATCGTGCGTTTGTTCTTTTCACATATTGAAAAATCAAAATTTTCCATTACCTTGGTTTTGGGCTTTGCATAATTGGCTATTTTGTTGAATGATGGAGTTATCGTGGGTTTGAAATTGGAATTTATGTAGGCCTTCTCCATAGCCCATGATCATACTTTTTCGAATTAGCAAACTGTTGATGAGTTTTCAATCGTTATGTAATGCAGCTGCCATCTAGGTTAACCACTTTGACATAGTATTAGTTTTAGTATTATTTCTCTTTGGGCCTTGCTTAAATTGAAGAAGGAAGAATCTAACCTTAATTTATAGATGTGAATGGTCATTGTTTCTTGCACCTGCATGCTTGGTGGTTAATACTAAGTCTTAATATGGCTTTGAAATTTGTTTTACAATTTTCTCTATATTGAAGCGGAATGTGTTGTTCCAAGGTCTCTACCATAGCTTCCATGTTGTAGTTGTCAAATGTTAAATGGAAGCATTTATATTTTTTGAGTGTTGTAGGCGTAGAGATCTTGTATAGCTTTCTACTAGCAATTGACATGATTTATAGATAGGTGGATGGTATTGGTTTCTATTTCAAGTTATGTGTTTGTTCCATGAAAGCTGAAATAATGGGCAAATCTATATCTACTTGAATCTTTCTTCTGTATGTTGACTCCACCTAATCTGTTTGCAATGAAACAAGCAATATAAGTAGTGTTGAAAATAAATTGCCGGCAGCTGCCTCCTGGTTCAGTATTGGTAAAGAATGAGGAACATGAAAATGCTGCATGTTGAAACTTGAATGTTTGGCAAACCCACGAGTGTTGTGCATTTTTTGTGAGGACTTTATATCAATCATTTTTGTTATTGTACTAGTTTTTGGTGTCGTTTCTATGGTGAACACCACACCAGGGAATTAAGAGGAATATTGGACCCTGAGATTATTTATTAGGGGTCACTATGCTTTTGTTTATAGTTTTGGTTAGTTAAGCTATCCATACTCTTGAGAAATGTTCATTGATATTTCCAAGTTCTTGCATTTCATTTACTATCTGTTGTATTGTCATCTAATTTTTATTTTCATTCCTAATGAGTTGAGGGCATAATTTATATTTCAGAAAATTCTTTAATGCTTTAGATTTGAATTCTAAAAATAATGGATTTGACTTTGGACAAAGTTAATTTCAATCTAAAATTTGCCTGAGCTGTAGTTTTGGGTAATGTTTAAATTTTGGTGAATTAATCAGGGTTTTATAGTAATTAAGAATTTATAAATTGTTCTATGATCGGTTTTTATTTATTTATTTAGATTATATTGGTTGAAAGTTTCAAACTTTAAACAATTTTCTCCAGGTTTATGGGTCCTTAGTTAAAGGGGGTTCGGTATATAGATTGTCTTTGGATGGATATACGTTTAAGCCAACTATGGGTTTACAGCGGGTACGTTGTTTTAAGAATTTCACTAGGACTGATAATAATCAAGATGGGTCTTACATTTCATATCGTGAAAAAGAAGTTTTCAAGTTTTGGAAGGTTGTTAAGGATGGACTTGCATTGCCATTTTTGATAGATCTCTCTTTTAAGATTGGATTGCCTCTTCCAGCTTGTTTCATGCGTCTCCCAACTGACTTAAAGCTCCAAATTTTGGACTCATTGCCAGGCACCGATGTCACAAGGATGGCATGCATTTCAGTTGAAATGCGATATGTGGCTTCGAATAATGATCTATGAAGGAAGAAAGTTGAAGAGGAGTTTGGACATTGGTTAGGAGTAACGAGGAGCTGGAAAAAGATATATCATTCATGTTGGGAGAGTAAGAAGAAGCGTAAACGGGTGATTACACGGTGGCGAGGTTTCCCTCGTGTCGATAGGCCTTCTTACTTCCCGGTTAGAAGAGATCCTATTCCACTTGGAGTTGTTCATGTTGTCCATGATGATGATTATGACCTTCCTGCTCGTCTTCGTATACCGCCTCTACATCAATTGTGCCGCCTTCGAAGGCAAGGTTATTTTGTCCTAGATTGAAATCCTGGCTAGCTGCTGCTCACTCTTCCACTTGATCCAAATAGATATGGCGTTTTATGGTATCATATAAAGACCTGACATGTTTATGTATATAAGAACATTTGCATGTTTTTAAACCCTTTTTGATGCTTGTAAGTGCCATGACTTTAATACCAACTTCTTGTTGAGTGGTGTCAATGGCCTTTTTTCTTTTTTTTAATGAAATGTAAGTTTATGCTTTTGTAAATATGTAAGTTTATTTATAATTATTCAATCCTTGTTTTTTATTTTTTTACCACAATTACAAAATTTGGCTTTTTTAACACAATTACAAAATTTGACTTTAGTTGTTTTCATTTTATGATGTTTAATAATATAGCTTAATAATTGAGTATTATTATATATTCAATTAATTAATTTATTTATAAATAAATCATTGTAATATATGTAAAAATAATTTAAAATATAAAATTTATTAATATATGTAAAAAGCGACTTTTTAGAAAATATTTTCGGAAAAGCGCCAAACAATGAAAATATTTTGCATGATTCATCCAAACACCGTAAAATATTTTCTAAATCATTTTCCGAGAAAAGTAAATCATTTTTAGAAATCATTTTCGAAAAACATTTCTTTATAAACAAACGAGCCTTGGTCAAGACGACGCAGATGGATGCTTTAAATTTTTATGCCCAAATTAGAAGTTGAATCTGGATTGCGAAATTACCAAATTACCCTTAGTGGGTAATATTAACAATTTACGAAAATGCCCCTATGGGCTGAATTACCAAAATACCCCTAAAGGGCTAAAATACGATATTGCTTAATGGACTGAATTGACATATTGCCTTATGGGCCGATTGGACATATTGATTAATGGGCCAATATGATATTTTGTTATATGGGTCGATCTGATATTTTGCTATATGAGCCAATTTGATATCTGACTAAATGGGCCAAATTGATATGTGACTAAATAGACCAATTTGACATGTGACTAAATGGGCCGAATTGATATGTGATTAAATGGGCCGAATGGATATGTGATAAAATGGGTCGATTTGATATATTGCTCTAATTGGCCGATTTTGCAAAGTGTTATTGGGCCAATTTGTTTGTCATAATTTTTGAATTTTTAATTATTGTTATTATATTTGTAAATGTAACACCCCAAACCCAGCCTAGAAGTTAGGCCCGAATCCGGCGTGTCACATTGAAGGAAGTTGAAAAGGTAAGCAATTGTTTAGAAAAGTTTTATCAGATTTTTGAACTCCGAGTTCATTGTTTGATTGAGAAAACATGATTTATGAAATGACCATTTAAAAGTTGTTATTATTTTGAAAAACTATTATGTTATGAAAGTTGAACTTGCATCGCTATGTAAACATGGTATTTTAGAAAACGATTGCTAATGTTTAAAAAACCCGTATTTATAAGTTTAATGATTATAAATGAAAACTTAGAAAAATAAACCAATGGCCTTATTAAAAATATTAACCCAAAATAAATAATCTAAAAGAAAAGGAAAAAATCAAAATTACTAAAGTTCACGAGCAGTATCTCCGATGTATAGCCACCACCGAGTCCTCCACGGCTCCCAATCCTCAATCGTCCTCAATCGTTGGGAATCACCTGAAACATTTAATAAAAAGAGGGGGTGAGTGTATGAAAACTCAGTGTGCACAACCCTCATCGGTAAGAACATGCATCACAACAATTCGGGCCGAAGCCCATTATAGTAATGGTGGCAATTGGGCCTTAGCCCAAAATAGCCTCGGTTGAGCCTTAACCCATATCATATGTCACAGCAGATCATGTATGCAATGTGATGCAAACCCAGCCCAACCTAATTTTCCATCCGCTACACACCACCCGTACCTGCCAATCACACCAATGGGGATTTCTACAATCAACCCTCACCGCTACACACCATCGATGGCAGTCATGCTGCAGTTAGCTGCTCATCGTTAGAATTGTGACATAGTCACCAGAACAGATCGTGGCAGAGCCACTACAACAGATCGTGGCAGAGCCACTACAACATATCGTGGCAGAGCCACCAGAACACTTCCCCTTTAGTAACATAATCCCAATCCCATGCAAACATAATAACTTTAATGCACAGATACAACAGGTTTTGGCATGCATGTATAGAATGCTCATAACGTATATCATGTCATCTCCTCATAACCATTTATTTGATGTAACGGAAATCACTAACCTGATGTCTCGCCTTTACCTTCCAAAGGCAACTCACTAACCATACCGAGGTTCGGCATTTAACAGAATATAATATTACCTTGGCACAACATTATAGATGGTGTGAGAAGTTACACACAATCACGCTAATCAACCCCAAAGGGTATAACGGTAATTTTAGCTATCGAGGGTATTTCAATAATTTACCTACCAAGGGTAATTCGATAATTCTACTCATAGCTAATCCATGTATGTAGTGCATCTCGAACATAATCAATCATACAATTAACACAGACAACATTAGTACTACCACGAGGGTACAACGATCATTTTATTGTTTAGGGGTAAAATGGTAATTTTACAAATCGGGGTATTTCAATAATTTTGCAAACTAGGGGTATTTCGGTAATTTTGAAAACCAGGGATATTTTGGTAATTTCACAAATCGGAGGTATTTTGGTAATTTCGTAAACTAGGGGTTTTCGATAATTTTGTAAACCAAGGGTATTTTGGTAATTTTGCAAACTAGTGGTATTTTGGTAATTTTACAAACTAGGGGTATTTTAGAAATTTTGCAAACCAGGGGTATTTTAGTAATTTTGTAAACTAGGGGTATTTTGGTAATTTTATAAACTAGGGGTATTTTGGTAATTTCACAAATCAGGGGTACTTCGGTAATTTCACAAACCAAGGGTATTTCAAAAATTTCACAAACCAAGGGTATTAACGACCCAACAGAAGGTCCACTGTCGCCTCGAACGACTCAAGTATTCTAAACAGAGATAATGATGTGAATGGGCCTAAGGCCCATTCTCGACCCAAGTAGGCCCACACACTCGTGTGGCCCATTTAGCCCAAACCTAGCCACATATATGAGATTCACATAGTCTAGTTCCCTATCTACTACTCAATCATACAATTTACTCATATAGGCCCCCGGCCCATTGGGCCCACTTGGCCCCTTTCGGGCCATCGCAGCCCAACAGCCTAAACCCACAAGAACACTACTGATGGCCTCAACTATCGCGTTGAAACCCCACACGTGCTCTTGCACGCTTGTGTGGCTACCATTGCCGTGTAACCGGCTTATCGACATTTGCCGCTCTACAACTATAGTAGAGAGAGTACACACCTGACAGGAATCTGAAGCTGCTAAACCGCGCTCCGAGCACTCCTATGCCCAATGCCAACCAGGTATGCTCCTTCTCCTCCTAGGCAGCTCTGTATATAGTTAGCTTCTTACCTTCCTTCTTCGTATTTTTTCGATGTGGGATCCCTCCGTCAGTAGAGTTTAAATCCAACTCAAACTCTTCCCGTCCAATCCGCAAAATAAATACTCCCTTGCTTTCCATGAGATTCAAACCCAAGTTCTCCCATCAGCCAATTCACGCCACTAGCCACTAAGCCACAAGCTCTTCTTGTGTCTAAAACCATGCGCAACTAAATATAACCCTTTCGCAAAATTCTAGAGTCCATTTAAAAAGAAAACCAAAATGCAAAACCAAGACTTGAATCTTGGACCTCCTTCCTTCCTTGTGGCGTTACCCCCTTCTCTCTTATGTGGCGTCACTTTGCCACTGCACCACACACTCCACTTGTGTCATTTTCCCCACATTTTATTCTTAAAGCCTACTACTAACTCCTAGGGTTTTATTCACCCAAAACCAAAATTTTTCCTAAGGCTAATCTTGAACCCGGACTTCATAAAGCCCCTAACCTTTCAAAATCACTCACCTACTAGATCCAACTTGCATTAAAGCCGTTCTCTTATTCCCAAAAATTTTAAATGCTCCAACGCCTAAAGCCCAATGGCCCAATCCTACTAGGCCCAACTTTGGGATGTTACAAATCTACCCTCCTTAAAGAAATTTTGTCCTCAAAATTTATAGCTATAGAAATAGTCGCACATCCTAACCTACAACACTACACTCACGCTGCGCACTCTGATTGTAAAACAGTAATACACTTTCTAACTTAAGCTTGGAACCTTTTCACACAACCAAATATCTAATACAGAAGCAAACAGATATTTAACACTCATACTTAAAAATTTTCCATTTAAATATCACATCCAAAACATACACAGAATAATTACAGTTATTATAGCATATAATAATAAGTGAGGGGACTTACGGATTTGGTGCCGGAGACTCGGGTGTCATACTTCCAATAAAGATACTTTTTTTAAACCAAATTTCAAATAACTTTGAAAAACATTTTTTTGAACCCATTACAGTTGAGTTTTGTAATCTAGGCTCTAATACCATAATTGTAACACCCCAAACCCGGCCTAGAAGTTAGGCCCGAATTTGGCATGTCACGTTGAAGGAAGTTGAAAAGCTAAGCAATTGTTTAGAAAAGCTTTATCAGATTTTTGAACTCCGAGTTCGTTGTTTGATTGAGAAAACTAAATGACCGTTTAAAAGTTGTTATTATTTTGAAAAACTGTTCTGTTATGAAAGTTGAACTTGCATCGTTGCATAAACATGATATTTTAGAAAACAATTGCTAATGTTTTAAAAAAACCCCGTATTTATAAGTTTAACAGTTATAAATGAAAACATAGAAAAAATAAACCAATGGCCTTATTACAAAATATTAACCCAAAATAAATAATCTAAAAGAAAAGGCAAAATGAAAATTACTAAAGTTCATGAGCGATATCTCGATGTATAGCCACCTCGAGTCCTCCACGGCTCCCAATCCTCGATCACTGGAATCACCAAACATTTAATAAAAAGAGGGGTGAGTTTATTTAAAACTCAGTGTGCACAAACCTCATCAGTAAGAACATGCATCACAACAATCCGGGCCGAAGCCCATTATAGTAACGGTGGCAATTGGGCCTTAGCCCAAAATAGCCTCGGTTGAGCCTTAACCCATATCATATGTCACAGTAGATCATGTATGCAATGCGATGCAAACCCAGCCCAACCTAATTTTTCATCCACTACACACCACCCGTACCTGCCAATCACACCAATGGGGATTTCTACAATCAACCCTCACCGCTACACACCATCGATGGCAGTCATCTGCAGATTAAACGCTCATCGTCGAATTGTGACATAGTCACCAGAGCATGATCATGGCGAGCCATTACAACAGATCGTGGCAGAGCCACTACAACTGATCGTGGCAGAGCCACTACAATAGATCGTTGCAGAGCCACTACAACAGATCGTGGCAGAGCCACCAGAACACTTCCCCTTTAGTAACATACTCCTAATCCCATGCAAACATAATAACTTTAATGCATAGATACAACAGGTTTTGGCATGCATGTATAGAATGCTCATAACGTATATCATGTCATCTCCTCATAACCATTTATTTAATGTAACGGAAATCACTAACCTGATGTTTCGCCTTTACCCTCCAAGGGCAACTCACTAGCCATACCGAGGTTCGGCATTTAACAGAATATAATATTACATTGGCATAACATTATAGATGGTGTGAAAAGTTGCACACAATCACGCTAATCAACCCCAAAGGGTATAACGGTAATTTTACCTACCGAGTGTATTTTAGTAATTTACCTACCAAGGGTAATTCGATAATTCTACTCATAACTAATCCATGTATGCAGTGCATCTCAAACATAATCAATCATACAATTAACACAGACAACATTAGTACTACCACGAGGGTACAACGGTCATTTTATTGTTTAGGGGTAAAACGATAATTTCACAAACTGGGGGTATTTCGGTAATTTTACAAACTAGGGGTATTTCAGTAATTTTGAACACCAGGGATATTTTGTTAATTTCACAAATCGGGGTATTTTGTTAATTTCGTAAACCAGGGGTATTTTGATAATTTTGCAAACCAGGGGTATTTCAGAAATTTTGCAAACTAAGGGTATTTTAGTAATTTTGCAAACTAGGAGTATTTTGGTAATTTTGCAAACTAGGGGTATTTTGGTAATTTCACAAATTAGGGGTATTTCGGTAATTTTACAAACCAAGGGTATTTCAAAAATTTCACAAACCAAGGGTATTAACGACCCAACAAAAGGTCCACTGTCGCCTCGAACGACTCAAATATTTTAAACAGAGATAATGATGCGAATGGGCCTAAGGCCCATTCTCGACCCAAGTAGGCCCACACACTCGTGTGGCCCATTTAGCCCAAACCTAGCCACATATATGAGGTTCACATAGTCTAGTTCCCTATCTACTACTCAATCATACAATTTACTCATATGGGCCCCCGATCCATTGGGCCACTTGGCCCCTTTCGAGCCATCGTGGCTCAATAGCCTAAACCCACAAGAACACTACTGATGGCCTCAACTATCGTGTTGAAACCCCACACGCACTTGCACGCTCGTGTGGCTACCATCGTCGTGTGACCAGCTTATCAGCATTTGCGGCTATATAACTATAGTAGAGAAAGTACACACCTGATAGGAATCTGAAGCTGCTAAACCGCGCTCCGAGCACTCCTATGCCCAATGCCAACCAGGTATGCTCCTTCTCCTCCTAGGCAACTCTATATATAGCTAGCTTTTTAGCTTCCTTCTTCGTATCTTTCCGATGTGGGATCCCTCCGTCAGTAGAGTTTAAATCCAACTCAAACTCTTCCCGTCCAATCCGCAAAATAAATACTCCTTTGCTTTCTATGAGATTAGAACCCAAGCTCTCCCATTAGCCAATTCACACCACTAGCCACTAAGCCACAAGCTCCTCTTGTGTTTAAAACCATGCGCAACTAAATATAACCCTATGGCAAAATTCTAGAGTCCATTTAAAAAGAAAACCAAAATGCAAAATCAAGACTTGAACCTTGGACCTCCTTCCTTCCTTGTGGCGTTACCCCCTTGTCTCTTATGTGGCGTCACTTTGCCACTACACCACACACTCCACTTGTGTCATTTTCCCCACATTTTATTCTTAAAGCCTACTACTAACTCCTAGGGTTTTATTCACCCAAAACCAAAATTTTTCCTAAGGCCTAACTTGAACACGGGACTTCATAGAAGCCCCTAACCTTCCAAAATCACTCACCTACTAGATCCAACTTGTATTAAAGCCGTTCTCTTATTCCCAAAAATTTTAAACACTCCTACGCTTAAAGCCCAATGGGCCCAATCCTCCTAGGGCCCAACTTTGGGGTGTTACAGTAAATATCATGATTTGATATGTATGATGCATATACATGAATTGCATGGGATGGGATAATGATGAAGAGAAGTTTTGGTAGCTTTGCTACATAATTTTGGTGACTCTGCCACATATTTGGTGACTTTGTCACAATCTGTCTGGTGGCTATGCCACGTAAATTCTGTTATTCTGGTGGCTTGTCCACAAATAATCTGTTATAAATGGCTTAATGCCTACATTTGGTGTGTTGGCGGGGTGGGTGACTAAAGTCCCCACAGGTGTGTTGGTTGGTACGGGTGGTGTGTAGCGGATGGAAAACTAGGTTTGGTTTGGGAATTGCATTTCATATTCATGTTATATTCATTACATTATTATTATTGTATGTGGGCTTAGGCCCAAATAATTGCTTAATGAGATTTTGGCCCAAGAACAATGGTAAGGGGATTTCACATCGAGTTCTTGTAACTCACCCCTTCTTTCTTAACCACATAGGTAATGCTCGTGAGGTGGACTTGGGCCATTGATGACTCAGTGGAGGCCATACTTTAGAAATGGTGTTATTAAATTTTAAATTTCTATTTCATTTATTTTATTATTTTGCTATATTGTTTTAAGTTGTAATAAGGCCTCCGGAGTATTTTGTTATTTTCTTTATGGTTGATATACTTATTATTTTGCTTAATTTGTTTTAAATGAGAATTTTTCTAAAACTTAAACAAAGGTTTTCCAAAATCTATTAACAAATGGATTTCATAATAAACTTTATAAATATTTTAACACGGAAGTTATTTTCTTGAACTATCAAACAATATTTTCAAAAGTCACGGTTTTAAAGTTCACTACATTGATTGTTGACTCATGAATCAATCTCTCAAAAATACTTGTATTTTATCTACGTTTCTGCAACGATTTCAAAATACTTCTGCAACTCTCTTTCTAAACATCACTTATTTGAAAATTGTTTATTTCAAATACATTTTTGCCACCAAAAAGATTTTTCTTAAAAGATAATTACATTTTCAAGTAGTTAACATTTGCTTAAGTGTTTTGGGTTTTAACAAAGAGGCTGAAATTTTCAAATGAGTTTTTTTGTGACATGCCAAATTCGGGCCTAACTTTTAGGCCGGGTTTGGGGTGTTACAGTGCATTTTGGGGTCCAGACCGTGGTCGACTCTTCTTAAGAGGCACGGCCATGTGGTCTTGGGCCCAGGCCTTGTGGAATTCGTGCTTTGGCCCATTTTCTCTGTTTTCGACCCATTATCCATTCTTTTCATCCTCCGGTGCTCTCCTGAGTATAAAACATGAAAACAAAGGATTAGAAGCACCTATTTCTATAATTAAAGGGAAAAATCATCCAAAAGTATGCTAAATGTGGGATTAAAATATGTTCATGTCGAAACCATTTTTATATTTTGAAAAACGGGATCGACTTTAAAAACGAAAAATGGGAGTTGCCACCAATCCCTTTTTATTTAGGTGTGATTGGATCACCTTGCAAAACGTTTTATTTCAAAATATTTAATTTTGGTCCACGAAAAATAAGAAAACGGTTCGTGAATCGGTTACGTATGAGGAAGGGTTAGCACCCTCATAATGCCCAAAAATTGTACCTGATCGATAAAATTATGTCCAAATGTTGAAAATTTAATAAAAATTTAAAATATGATTTCTAAAAAAAACTTGAACAATTTGATTTAAAATTTGAGATTTCTTTGTTCCGAAAGAATATAAACATCACATCTAGCACGTTAGGACACAATATTTTTAAACTCTCGTAACTAAAATCATCTCATGATTTACAAAATTTTATTAAAAGGATATTTAGATATTTAGTCAAACGAAAAATCGAAACCTAGCATGTTAGAGCACTATTTCTTGAATTTCTAAATACAAAACATTGCCTTATTTTAAAATTTTTAAATAAAATATAGTAATTTTGTAAAAAAATTATATTTTATTTTAAACAACGATTCATGAGACAATATCGCTTTTATACATTATCAAACATAAATATCAAAAGCAATTATGACAACTAACCTTTCATATTTATACAAATAATAAAGTAATAATAATGTAGAATAATGACTAATAGAAATAACTATACAATGGCAATCATAAATAAATAAATGAGAGAGTATGGGCAAATAAAATATATCCATAAAACAATAAATATCAAAATAAAAAGAAAATTATTAAATAAATATGAAAACTTTTATGCAAGATTAAATAATAAATAAAATTACATACATATATAATATAAACAATGTAAACAATGTACAAATAAAAAAGTATATAATGATTTTAAATAAAGATATATAAAATTACATATATATATATATATAATATAAATAATGTAAATAGAATATGTTATAAATAAATTTAAGTTAAAATAAATATACGATATAATATAATATTATATAATGTACAAAATTTTAAAATATAATATAATAACTAATATATATAAATACTAAAATAATATGTAAAAAATAATTAAACAAAATAAAATAATAAATAATAATAATTATATATGAATTTTATAATATTAATAAATTAATATATATAACTACTAAAGATAATATAAGAAACAGGGGTTAAATTGAAACAAAATAGATTTCTAGGGCTAATTTAAAAAATAAAAAACTATATTGGACGAAATTGAAACCAACAAAATTGTGGAAGGACTAAAACAATAAATTTCCCCTTTTTTATAAAACACGCGGATCTTCCCCGGGTTTTCAGGTCAATGCGTGAATCTGGTTTTAAAACGACGTCATTTTGGTGTTTATTGATTAAACAAAAACGACGCCGTTTCTGCATCATTACATAAGTTAAAAACTGGGCTAAAAAATCATTTTTAAACTGTTGAAAAAAATTTGAAAATGCTCTACAATCCTTCCCTCCTCTGTTTTGGGTTGGTCACCGGATCTCCGGGCTGTGCACCCCACGCACTACACGCGCCACCACAAACGGTGGTCGGAGGCCAAACCTCAACATTTCGACGCCATTGAAAGGTAAACCCGACTCCTTTTATTTTTAAAACACTATTTATATGCGAAAATGTATAGAAAATATAAAAAAATAGAATAAAAAAATCACCTTTGCAAAAAGTTTCTGTACTATATTTCTCTAGATTTTTTGTGAATATTTTGGTATCCTTTGTTTCTGTGTATATCGTGTTTTCTTTTATAGGTATATGATAGGCTTTTATAGCCTTTCAAAATGAAAAATAAAAAAAGAAATAAAACAATTTTCATGTTTGCTGTGATATGCTGTTGTTTATTTGGTGTTTTTTCCTTTTTCGTGCAGGTCATCAGCGAGGATCTTGGTGGTGAGGCCGTTTGTGCATTGATGGAGGCATGGACGAGGGATGATGGGTGCGGCGCTTGCAGCGTGAAGATTGGGCTCCTACTGCGGCGCCTAGGGTTTCTGAGGAAACCCTAGGTCTGAAACTCGTTTAATTTTTGGGCCCTCTTGGGCCATGATAGCTTGGGTCTTAGGTCCATTTAGGATCTGTTAGGTCATAGTTTTGGGTCAAGGGGTGGTTAAGATCTGGGTTTGAATGCAAGTGGGCTCGGGTAGTCTATTGTAATTCGGGCCAAGGTGTTTTGGGTATTTAATTTGGGCTAAGGGTCTGGTCTGTTTTGGTTTGTAAACAAACTGGACTGTTTATTAAATAAACACTGGTTTTTATTTATTTATTCTTTTTGGTTTATTTCAAAGCCCGGGCACAAATGGGCTGTTACAGCTGCCCCTCTTTACTCATTGTCGTGCAACGAGAATTGATCAAAGACAATAAACAGACCCATTTTGCCCGGTCTTATTGAATGGTTGGTATCTTCAATCTGCTCCTGTAACATCCCAAAGTTGGGCCTAGTAGGATTGGGCCCATTGGGCTTTAGGCGTAGGAGCATTTAAAATTTTTGGGAATAAGAGAACGGCTTTAATGCAAGTTGGATCTAGTAGTTGAGTGATTTTGGAAGGTTAGGGGGCTTCTATGAAGTCCCGGGTTCAAGTTAGGCCTTAGGAAAAATTTTGGTTTTAGGTGAATAAAACCCTAGGAGTTAGTAGTAGGCTTTAAGAATAAAATGTGGGGAAAATGGAACAAGTGGAGTGTGTGGTGTAGTGGCAAAGTGACGCCACATAAGAAACAATGGGGTGACGCCACAAGAAAGGAAGGAGGTCCAAGGTTCAAGTATTGGCTTTTGCATTTTGGTTTTCTTTTTATATGGACTTTAGAATTTTGCCATAGGGTTATATTTAGTTGCGCATGGTTTTAAACACAAGGACCTAGTTGGTAAAGTAGCTAGTGGCGTGGATTATGCTACAAGGGAGCCTGAGTTCGAATCTCATGACAAGCAAGGGAGTATTTATTTTGCGGATTGGACGGGAAGAGTTTGAGTTAGATTTAAACTCTACTGACGGAGGGATCCCACATCGGAAAGATACAAAGAAGGAAGGCGAGAAGCTAGCTATATATAGAGCTGCCTAGGAGAGAAGGAGCATACCTGGTTGGCATTGGGCATAGGAGTGCTCGGAGCACGGTTTAGCAACTTCAAATTCCTATCAGGTGTGTACTCTCTCTACTATAGTTGTAGAGCGGCAAATGCCGATAAGCCATCCTGCAGCGGTGGTAGCCACGAGCGTCTGAAAGACGTGTGGGGTTTCAACGCTATAGTTGAGGCCATCAGTAGTGTTCTTGTAGGTTTAGGCTGTTAGGCCACGATGGCTCGAAAGGGGCCAAGTGGGCCCAATGGGCCCGGGGGCCCATATGAGTAAAATGTATGATTGAGTAGTAGATAGTGAACTAGACTATGTGAATCTCATATATGTGGCTAGGTTTGGGCTAAATGGAGCACACGATTATGTGGGCCTACTTGAGCTGAAAATGGGCCTTAGGCCCATTCGCATCATTATCTCTGTTTAGAACACTTAAGTTGTTCGAGGTGACAGTGGACCTTCTGTTGGGTTGTTAATACCCTGGTTTGTAAAATTACCAATATACCCCTGGTTTGCAAAATTACCGAAATACCCTTAGCTTGTGAAATTAACAAAATACCTCTGGTTTGTGAAATTATCGAAATACCCCTAGTTTGTGAAATTACTAAAATACCCCTGGTTTGTAAAATTACCAAAATACCCCTGGTTTGCAAAATTATCGAAATACCCCTAGTTTGCAAAATTATCGAAATACCCCTAGCTTGCAAAAATACCAAATACCCCTAGCTTGCAAAATACCAAAATACCCCTAGTTTGTAAAATTACCGAAACTCCCCTAGCTTACGAAATTATCGAAATACCCCTAGCTTGCGAAATTATTGTTTTACCCCTAAACAATAAAATGATCGTTGTACCCTCGTGGTAGTACTAATGTTGTCTGTGTTAATTGTATGATTGATTATGTTTGAGATGCACTGCATACATGGATTAGTTATGAGTAGAATTACCGAATTACCCTTGGTAGGTAAATTACTAAAATGCCCTCGGTAGGTAAAATTACCGTTATACCTTTTGGGGTTGATTAGCGTGATTAGGTGTAACCTGTCACACAATCTATAATGTTGTGCAAATGTAATATTATATTCTGTTAAATGCCGAACCTCGGTATGGCTATTGAGTTGCCCTTGGAGGGTAAAGGCGAGACATCAGGTTAGTGATTTCTGTTACATCAAATAAATGGCTATGAGGAGATGACATGATATACGTTATGAGCATTCTATACATGCATGCCGAAACCTGTTGTATCTGTGCATTAAAGTTATTATGTTTGCATGGGATTGGGATTATGTTACTAAAAGAGAAGTGTTCTGGTGGCTCTACCACGATCTGTTGTAGTGGTTCTGCCACGATTTGTTCTGGTGACTATGTCACGATTCTGACGATGAGCAGCTAACTGCAGCATGACTGCCATCGATGGTGTGTAGCGGTGAGGGTTGATTGTAGAAATCCCCATTGGTGTGATTGACAGGTACGGGTGGTGTGTAGCTGATGGAAAATTAGGTTGGACTGGGTTTGCATCGCATTGCATACATGATCTGCTGTGACATATGATATGGGTTAAGGCTCAACCGAGGCTATTTTGGGCTAAGGCCCAATTGCCACCGTTACTGTAATGGGCTTCGGCTCGAATTGTTGTGATGCATGTTCTTACCAATTAGAGTTGTACACATTGAGTTTTCATAAACTCACCCCCTCTTTTTATTAAATGTTTCAGGTGATTCCCAGCGATTGAGGATTGGGAGCCGTAGAGGACTCGGGGGTGGCTATACATCGTAGATACTGCTCGTGAACTTTAGTAATTTTGATTTTTTTTCTTTTCTTTTAGATTTTTTATTTTAGGTTAATATTTTGTAATAAGGCCATTGGTTTATTTTTTCTAAGTTTTCATTTATAATTGTTAAACTTATAAATACGGGGTTTTTTTTAAAACATTAGCAATCGTTTCCTAAAATATCATGTTTACTCAATGATACAAGTTCAACTTTCATAACAAAATAGTTTTTCAAAATAATAACAACTTCTAAACGGTCATTTAGTAAATCACGTTTTTCTCAATCAAACAATGAACTCAGAGTTTAAAAATCGATAAACTTTTCTAAACAATTGCTTAGCTTTTCAACTTCCTTCACTGTGACACGCCAAATTCGGGCCTAACTTTTAGGCCGGGTTTGGGGTGTTACAGCTCCACTCCTGCTCAATGGAGATAAGATCTGCTACTTTCAATCCATTCCATTGTCGATACATGGAGACAAGGCTGAAAGTGTCTTTGATCTGCTTCCTACAACTTTAGGGAGATGAGATCTTCTGTCTTTGATTTGCTCCATTGCAACTTCAGAGAGACAAAATCTGATGTCTTTGATCTGCTTCTTGAAACTTGATCGTGTCTATCAAGTCTTAAAAATTTATAAAAAGAATGATCGAACTTGGAAACTAACTAAGACAACGATGGAGGCAAGTGCACCTATCGAACAGTAGTATAGCTAGCGGCAAGACCGGATTGTCTTTCTATTATTTAGCCTATTAATTAAGGCAATTTTTATCTAATCTAAAATTAACTAACTACTAAGCTACAGATGCTAAGAAAAAGAAGAAATTGGGGAAAGACTTGAAGGGAAAACCGATTGATTTAGATAATACCTGAGGAAGAATCCACCTAAACTTCACTTGTTATCTAACTCGAACAGCATTTATTTATTCACTTGACTTGATCCATAGGATTCCCTAATTTATATTAATACCTCTCTTCAAGGCTACTAACGTCTAACCCTAGAATAACATTAACTCGATCTATGGACTCCCATATTAGGTTTGACCCTAATCTGGCAGATTTTTGTCACCCTATCTCTAGGCACGCAAGCAATTCTGCTTAACTATGCTAGATCTGCTCTTAGACAGGGTCTCTTCCTCTTCTGCCTAAGCACATCACACTTGAATCAATATCCCAAAATACCAAAATAAGAATTAAGAACACATAGTTAAGAACAAATCAAATATTTATCATCCAGTTTAGATAACAATAGCAAGATCCGTCTTAGGTTTCATCCCCCTCAAGTATTTAAGGGTTTAGTTCATAATTGTAAAAGAAAACATCTCAGAAGAAAAGATAAAACAAAACATAAGAAATCCCTAAAACCTTTGAAGGAATTGAAGGAGAGTTCCTCCGTCTTGAGTATGATTCTGGCTTCTTGAGATGGATCAACTGGCTTTCTTCGAGTAAATCCCTGAATTTAACTACTCTGGCTTGGCTCTTTGGCCTAGCTGAACGCCCCCTAAAGGTTGGCCTCTAGGGTCTTTATATAGGCTTTTGGAATATGTTTCTTTGCCTCTAAGTACCCTAATCCAAATAGAATTCTTCTTATCTGCTGGAGGGACATACCCATGGTACACTCCTATGTCAGTCGTGGCCAGGCCGTGGTCGATCTTGTTGATGAGGCACGGCCATGTATTTCGGGGTCCAGGCCATGGTCGACTTTTCTTGCGAGGCACGATCGTGTGGTCTTGGGCCCAAGCCGTGTGGGTTTCATGCTTTGGCCCATTTTCTCCATTTTCGGCCCGTTTCTCATTCTTTTTGTCCTCTAGTGCTCTACTAAGTATAAAACATGAAAACAAAGGATTTGGATCACCTATTTCCATAATTAAAGGGAAAAATCATCCAAAAAATGCTAAATGTGGGATTAAAATATGTTACTATTTTGGTTTATCAAATATCGCCACACTTAAGCTTTTCCTTGTCCTCAAGCAAAATTCTCAACTCATAATTAAAACGAACTTCCTCAATTCATAATATTCATCAACAATGCCTCATCATAATTCATAAATAATTTAGACATGGATGATTCAACTTAAAGAGTCCTAAAGATTCAAACAATCAAAGTCATAAGTTTGTAGCACGAAAGCATAGGTGTTTCCCCTTACCTCAATAATCACCTTTAATTCAAAATCGATAAAAGTTGACATCCTCACAAAAGATTCACTCAAATCACTCAAGGTGTTTAAGGTTCAAAAATTAAGCTCTCAAAAGTCGAGCATGAAAAGTTATTACTACAGGCTTGCTTGAAAATCAAATCTCCACCACTGTAAAATGAGATGATACACAAATCAAAAGGTCTTTAAAAAGGGTTGTAACGGGGCTTAGGTGAAAGGTGTGGATAAAGGCTGAATTAGAAGGGTTTAGAATCAAGATTGAATTGACAATCACCTAATTAGAAAAATGACTAATAACCTAAATAATTACATCAACTGAAAACTTGTAATATTAATAATACGAGCTTCTTCTTCAAGATGTTGAAATTAAACGTATAGGCTCGCTTAATCACAGAACTGATAATGAATATACTTTGATAATAATGAATATACTTTGATTTTTCAATTTTTTTTAAGAACAAATCAAAACAATAAAAAATAGAACCTTATCAATTGAAATAATCTAATTAGGCCACTAATCAAAACAAATCTCGATAGAAGGGTGATAAACCGTAAAAGTAACATATTTTAGGCCCATATTTAGTATGCTTTTGGATGATTTAGCCCTTGATTTATGTAAAAAGGTGCTCTTAATCCTTTATTTTTATTTTTTTACTCAAGAAAGCACCCGAGGATGAAAAGAACTAGAAACGGGCTTAAAATAGGCCAATTTGGGCCAAAGAGGAAATCGACATAGCCTGAACATCAAGCCACACGGCTGTGTCTCGTCAAATCACTTCACACGGCCATGCCATGATTTACACGGCCGTGCCCCAATTTATAGAATCAAGACACGGCTGAAGATGATTTACAAGGGTGTGTACCATGGTCGTGCCCCTACCGCAGAGAGAGAGCAATTTCACTCGAATTTGGATACTTTAAGGCAAAGAAACACATTCCAAAGCTTATTCAAACACTGAGTAGAAGGTATACTTAAATTGGGACACTTAGAGGCCAAGTAAAGCATTCTAAAAGTCTATATAAACACTCTAAGTGTAACCTGAAAGAGGGCGGTTAGCTAGGCCAAAGAGCCGAGCTAGAAAGGCCAGATTTGTGGGAATTACTCGAAGATAGCCAGTGGATCCATCTCAAGGAGCCATAATTCTACTCAAGATGATAGATTTCTCCTTCAATTCCTCCAGGGGGTTTTAGGGATTTCTTATGTTTTGTTTTATCTTTTCTCTTGAGATGTTTTCTTTATTCATTATGAATTAAACCCTTTAGATACCTGAAGGGGATGAAACTTAGATGAATCTTGTTATTGAATTTTGAATTATATGATAAATACTTAGTTTATTCTTAATTATGCATGTTTAATCCAAATTTGATGTGCTTAGGTGGAGGAGGAATAGACCATTCTTAAGAGTAGATCTAGCATAATTAAGCGGAGTTAATTGCACGCCTAGAGATGGGGTGACGAGATTTTGCCGAATTAGGGTGAAACCTAATATAGGAGTCCATAGATTGATTTACTACTATTCTAGGGGGTTATTATAAGAGAACGAGTGTTCCACTAATTAACCTAGGGTTAGACGTTATTCACCTCGAGAGAGGGTTTAATATACGTTAGAGAGTCTTACGGATCAAACTAAGTGAATAAATCATATGGTTCAGTGTTAAGTAACAAGTGAAGTCTAGGTGGATTCTTCCTGAGGGTATCGTCGTGATCAATTGAGTTTTCTTCAAGTTATTCTCCAAGTCATTCTTTTTGTCTTTGTGTCTTTAGCTTAGTAGTCATTAATTTAGATTAAATCAGCCAATCACTCCATATTTTAGGCTAAATAATAAAAAGAAAGTGAGTATTAGTACTTTTAGTTCCTTTAGATTCGACAATCCAGTCTTGCCTAAGCTATACTACTATTCGATAGGTACACTTGCCTTTAATCGCTGTCGAGTTAGTTTCGTGTTCGATCTTTCTCTTTATAAATTTTAAAACTCGACAAAATAACGATCAAGTTTTTTCTTGTTCTTTGGGAACTAAAATATTAAAAGCTCTATTTTTATTACTTTAGTCATTATTTTTTTTATTTCATTATTTTTTTTGGCTAATTTTATTTCTTCCTTTCTCCTAGCAGATACCTCTAGTTTATGACTAGAAAGAACCCAACAGGACCTCTGGTATACGGTAGTGATATTGAAGCTACCGCTCGTAGGAATCGTAGAGAAATTAGGCAAGCCCTAAATTACATAGAAGAAGGGCGAGAAGGTAGATCCAATCCTATAGAAGGGATGGACGAGAATAATCCACCACGACATGTGGAAGAGAACAATGCTCCACGTACTATGTATGATTATGCTAAACCTCATTAACGGGAGTAGAATCTAGTATTGTTCGCCTGCTATAGCTACTAATAATTTTGAATTAAAGCCTAACACAATACAGATGATTCAACAATTTGTTCAATTTGATGGTTTGCAGGATAAAGACCCGAACACTCATATAGCTAATTTTTTAGAGTTCTATGATACTTTCAAAATAAATGGCATTTCTGATGATGCCATTCGTCTTCGGTTATTTCCCTTTTCATTAAGAAATAAAGCCAAATAGTGGTTGTACTCGTTACCACGAGGATCAATCACTACATGGGACCAAATGGCTGAAAAAATTTTATTAAAATATTTCCCACCGGCCAAAACGGCCAAATTACGAAATGATATCTCTTCTTTTGTGCATATGGATTTAGAGACATTATAATGCGCATGGGAGAGATACAAGAATATCTTGAGAAGGTGTCCACACCATGGTCTACCCTTGTGGTTACAAGTCCAAACTTTCTATAATGGTGTAAACCCCTCAACAAGGCAACTAATCGATTCAAATTACCGGTGGAACCCTAAACAATGTAACTCCAAGTAGCCTACGAGTTCATCAAAGAGATGTCATTTGAATAACTATCGTGGCAAGTTACAAGGACAAACCGACAAAATCACCGGAGTTTACAACCTCGATCAAAGACCATGCTATCAACACGTAGAAATGATGAATAAAAAGTTTGATAGTTTGTGTTCTTCATAGGTACATCCAAACATGCGATTACAACGCAAGTGGAACTGTGGCGAACCTGAGTACCCACCCTACCAACCGGACGTAGAGAGCGAACAGATGAACTATATAGGTAATAATTTCAGATCCAATAGTAATCCTTATAGTAATACTTACAATCCATGTTGGAGGAACCACCCAAATTTTTCATGGGGAGGCCAAGGAAATCAAGGAAATCAAATACAACAACCTCCCCAAAATTTCCAAAATCAGGCATACCCGCAAGAGAAGAAGCCAAACCTCGAAGAGATGTTCACAAAATTCATGATAGACACAAAAATCGTTTCAAAAGATACTGAGAGAACACTTAAAGATCAACAAGCGTCAGTTGAAAAACTTACTGAATCATTCGAGGAGTTCACTAAGTCGATTAGACTACTTACTAAGATGATTTGTGAAATACGGGAAGATATTTTTTCTAAAGAAACATAACAGGTAAAAGCAGTTACACTAAGAAGTGGAAGGGAATTAGTTGAACTAAAGAAACAATTCCCACACGAAGATAGCAAAGTAAGAGATGAGGGAATTGAGGATGTAAATCCAGTACGCAAAGAAAGTAAACCACCAATCCCATATCCAGCAAAGTTAAAGAAGGAATGGTTAGATGCCCAATACGGTAAGTTTCTTAAACTTTTTAAACAAATACATATTAACTTACCTTTTGTTGAAGCTATTTCACAAATGCCGAAGTATGCAAAATTCTTAAAGGAACTCCTAACAAATAAAAGGAAACTTGAAGAAGTATCGACGGTCGAACTTAATGAAGAATGCTCAACCATCTTCCAAAAAAAGTTACCAACCAAATTGAAAGACCCAGGAAGTTTTACTATTCCTTGTTTAATTGGTAGCGTAAATATTAAGAAAGCATTAGCTGATCTAGGTGCCAGTATTAATCTGATGCCTTACAAAATGTTTAAACAATTAGATATTGGGAAACCAAAACCCACTAGGATGAGTATTCAGTTAGCCGATAGATCCATTAAATATCCTAGAGGAGTTATCGAAGATGTTTTGGTAAAAATTGATAAATTTATTTTCCCCATTGATTTTGTTGTGTTAGACATAGAAGAAGACATAAATGTTCCTTTAATTCTAGGGCGTCTTTTTTTAGCCACTGCTAGAGCTATTATTGATGTAGGTGATGGTAAACTCGCATTAAGGATAGGCGATGAAGAAATTATTTTTCAAATTTATGATGCCATGCGATATTCTAAAGAGCAAGATGATTCTTGTTACTTTGTTGGTACTGTTGATCATATCATTAAAAATTCATTACAGGAAATCATAAATGACGACACGATAGAACTATGCCTGACTTAAGAAGAGGGGGAAGAAGATGAAGGCGATAAGATGAATTTGAGTACATCATCATTTAGGCAAATAAAAGAAAAAAACATTGAAAACAATGACAAAATAAAACAGAAATCCTCCATTAATGAGCCACCTAGTCTGGAATTGAAACAGTTACCAAAACACTTAGAATATGCATTCCTCCGGGGCAATTCTATACTATCGATAATTATCTCTTCAAAACTAGAACCCAAGGAAAAAGAGGAGTTGATAAAGGTACTAAGAGAACATAAAAAAGCCATAGCTTGGAAAATCTCTGATATCAAGGGTATAAGTGTAACATCCGAGATTTAGGGGTCTTGCATTTTAATTTATTTTTATGTGCTAGTATGCTCTGTATGTTGTTTGAGTGCGTTTGGGGGTTTCGGGAAACCTTGAGGTTAGGTAGAAGCCTTAGTAAAATTTTGGGGTTCCAAGCTTTTAAGGAAGAGCTAGTGGCTTAGGCCTTAAGAGGTTTTATGTGGGATTTATGGCACAAGGGAGCTAGTGGTGGAGTGGCAGGGTAACGCCTAGGTGCTAAGGGGGAGTGTTGCGTCACAAGGGGTGTCAAGGGGGTAGAGGTTCGAATCACGCCAGCACCAGAAGGGTGCTTTGTTTTTTTTTGGTGTTTGAGTCAACAGGAGAGGTGTTGGGGACGACATGGGCACTTGGAAGGTGGAGGTGGACTTGGTCAAGCTTTTATTGAATAGGTGGTGGAGAGTCAATTGAGGGGTTTGAATGAGTCAAATTCATTTGAATGAGTGTGGCAGAGGGAATTTAGGAGAAAGTGGAGGGTGTTGGCTAGTTGGATGATAGCCGAATTCTTGAAGGGTTGAGAGGAGGAGCATTCGATTTTGAGCCTAAGAAGGGGGGGTGCCAAATTTTGGTAGCCATTTGGGAGCATTCACCTTATTTTCTTTGCATTTCACCAAAGCCGAATTCTCTACCACTTTTTCTTCTTTCACTTTTCCTTCTTTTCTTTCTTTTGCCAACCCTCTTTTCTCCTCTTTTTCTCCTAAGGCTGAATCTTTCTCTCCATTTATCGCCATTGCCAAAACACCATAAACCATAACCCTTTTCCATATTTTCATCAAGTCCTTCATTTTCAAAAGCCAAACAACTCATATCTCCTTTCTTTGTTGTAGCTGAACAATCTTCTCCCATCTGCTAAGCTATAGCTAAACCTTCTAGTCATCCGCACCTCAAGAGTACCGTCTCTCTTAGTTGCTAAGTTTCAATAGGTTAGTGGTGGTAAGGGGCTCTCTTCTTCTTTAATCTTTCTTTTTATTTCTTTGGTTGTCGAAATCGAAAGTTAACCCTATTTCTTGTATGGCCGAATTTATAGAGGGCTAGGTTTTGGGACTTTTACTTTTAGCCAACGTTAAGGCTGCTAGGGATCTCTCGGGGATTTGTTTAAAGGTATGGAAGGTGTGGTATTCAACCAAAGGCCATCTGTGTTAGGCAGTAATCGCGAGGCCGAAGGCCATTTCATGTGTTCATTTGGTGTTGGAGTCGATTCTAACATGACTTATGCGGGGTTTTCGACAGACTATTAGGTTCAAACGTATAGTTTCGAGATTTAGTCAGTTTCAATAAGGAGTATTCTATTCTCAGTATTTTATGGTCATCGCTATTATTTGATTTAATGTGTTAACCGGGTCTTCTGATCAAGACTTTGTTTCATGGAACCGAATACCAGCCAAGTGGAGAAAGGGGTTGGACATGTAATCCCTACCCCTAAGTTTAAGAAACTATCAGTTTCAGCGATTCGGGATTGGCCTCCAGGCTGTGGGCGAGCATTCGACATTGATAAGCCGATCACTGTGATCGCTTCGAGGGAGGACGTTAGGGAGGTCGAGAGTTTAGTTCTTCAGGTTCTCAGGTGTGTAATTAACAAACTGTTTGCGTATTTACTTTAATTATAAAATGAAATATGTGTGGTAGCCAAAATAATGGTGATGTTATTATCCATATTAGGGTGGTCCGGTACCAAATTAGTAACTCTCTGATATTGAAATTTTGGATGGATATATGTATATAATGTGAAATTGTGGTAAGCATGTTATGTATGCATATCTGATATGTTCATAATGATTGTGTTGACATTTCATCATAATATGTAATGCATACGCATGGGATCGGGATATGTATAAAGAAGGAAAGGGTGTACATTTATGTACGTGGTTGATGTTAGCCTTGAGCTACATCGTGGATTAATGTTGGCTTCGTGCCTCATCGTGGATTGGTGATGACCTCGAGTCTCACTATGGATATTGGTGACTTTAATCACGTGGACCAGTGGCTAGACCACTAAATGAACTTTGAGCAGCATGACTGCCAAAGAGGTGTGTAGCAGATGGAGGGTCAATTTAGTAATCCCCTGGTGTGTGGTGGTAGGATACGGGGGTGTGTAGCGGTTGGATACTAGGATGGGGTGGGTTAACATTGTGCATCTTTATATGTGATATGTGAATTGGTGTGGTTTTGGGCCAAGCCCATTTGTGGAAACATGTGGAATAATTATACACTGAGTCGGTTTGACTCACTCTATTTTCCTAAAACAATGCAGGTGATACATGATTTTTGGACCGGGCCGGAGGGGACTCGAGGTGGCCATACAGAAGCTGCTTTTATTTCTTTAAGTTTATATTTTAGATTTTCAAGTACTTTTTAGAATAGATTTTATTGTAATAAGGCCGCTTCAATTGTTTTGGGATTTTATTTATGGTTTTAAGTTGGAGTTACTATTAAAATATTAACTAAAAATAACTATAAAGCTTTTATGACTCAAACATCGAAACAAAGTTTTCAAGTCTGGATTTCTTATAAACAACTCGTTTCCCACGAAACTTCCATTTCCAAATATCGACTTAAATGTATTTAAGACCTTTGTTTTAAAACCTCTAAGTTGTTTCTACTTCCAAATTAAATTCTTCTTTTTAGCAACTACTCCAGTGACATTTCGGATTCGGACGTAGTGTTTTGGGTCGGGTTTGGGGTGTTACAGTTTGGTATCTGAGCGAGGTTTAAAACTCAACTTTAAGGGGTTTTGGGCTCAAAACGTTTTCCAAAGATGGGTTTCACTAAAACATGGATTTTTATAAGCTATTCAGGTTTATTCTGGCATGGCACCTGCGTCTCGGCCCGAAGTCCACCAGGTAAGTACTTCAAACCATTGTGTGATTTGTATATAGAAATGATGGGTGATATGGGATCGTAGATTAGTAAGTTAGGAACTATTGAACCTTAGGACTAGCTTACTCCAACACTAAACTTCATAAGACTTAATTTATTTCACCAAACCCAAGAATAAGTCGCAGAGTCCAGGTGTGGTAATAAGCATGCGCATGTCTAGGCATGGATTCAGAATGAGCTTGGTATTTAAGCAGTCCTAGTGACTCACCTCTTTATTTCGGGAATCCTACCTGGTGCGCAGTGATTGTTCACCTTAACCATGAGGACTTGCTAACGGGTCGAACCTATAACTAAAACTCGAAAGGGACCGAATACCTAGTTTTGTAAAACCATCAAATTACCCTTAATTTTTAAAGATTACCATACTACCTCGATTTATTACCAAAATACCCTATTTTCCAAAATTACCAAGATACCCTCTATATTTTAGAAAATCACGAAAAATACCCCTATAGGATAAATTACGAAAATACCCATGGGTTAGGAACGGATGAAATACTCAAAGTGGTGAACGTGTGTAGTGGATAGTGTTGATGAATGAATGCGATTCTCTAAATTAGGGTGGAATACTTGAGACGAAAACTTTGGATGATCGAAAGAACTACTATTAAATTTCTTTACATAAAATTGCTTGTGGGTAATCAGTGGAACAAAAAGTTAATGCATAAAATTTCTTAAAATGAGTTAAAACGCAATGATAGACATGAGTTCTAGGGGCGAGGTCGTGTCTGGCGTGGGCGTGGTAGGGGTAGAATGGTCAGATTGGAACTAGTTGGGTCTGGTCATGGATCGGGAAATAAAACGACGCCGCCTGCAGTAGAAGTTGAGTTTCAAGATCAGACGGATGGAGATGACATAGTATCTCATGCTATGCTGCAAGTTTTGGAAAGAGTTACGGGAGCGAATATGGGTACTGGGCCCAGAAGTCTGTTTCTGAGAGACTTCGAGTGAATGGAGCTGAGATATTTAGAGGTGTCTCGGGGGTAGCTCCGAATGTGGAGGAGTATTGGTTAGAAGCAGTCGAGAGGATCATGGATGGCTTGGACTGCACGGCAAAGGAAAAGCTAAAAGGTGTTGTATCTTTACTTCGAGATGAGGCCTATCAGTGGTGGCTTACCGTCGGAGAGGGTACTCCAGCAGACCGAGTAGATTGGGGTTACTTTAAGGTAAAGTTTGAGGGAAAGTACATCGGAGCTAGTTACGTGAGCGTCTGAGAGGAAGGCATTCTTGAATCTCTGCAAGGGGTAAGTCGAGAGCGAATATGAGGCGAAATTCACGAGGTTAAGTCTCAGATGCGGAGGATTGTTGCTATTGATTACGAGTGTTGCGTGAGATTTGAGGATGGGCTACGAGATGAATTACGGGTGTTGATAGCTCCTTAGTGTGAGAGGGACTTTGCTACTTTGGTAGAGAAAGCTTGGATAGCCGAGAAAGTTAAGCGAGCTGAAAGGCAGAACAGAGATAGGGATAGAGGCCAAAATAAGAGGGGTTTTAGACCATCAGGATCTTCGGGGGGTTCTAGAAAAAGCCTAGGATTGAGGGCTCTACTCGTGCTTTTATGCCAGTTGCTGGGAATCAGGCCCGTCCATGTGCTCAGTGTGGGAGGACTCATGTAGGCGAGTGTTGGGAAAGGAGTAAAGAGTGCTTCATGTGTGGGTCTAAGGCTCACTTAGTAAAGAATTGTCCTCAGAATATGGATAGGCCTCAGACAGTAAGTCAGGGGTATGTGCAGCCAGGAAGGGTGGTCCACAAATGTCGAGAGGTCGTGGTCTGAACCGTGGAGGAAATGGTTTTGGCCGAGGTCGCAGAGCACTAGACAAAGGTGCTGGGAGCTCAGATGCAAGACAGCCTGGATTGGTTTACGCGGCCAGACATCGTGAGGAAGGGGATGCACCAGATGTTATCACGGGTACGTTTTTCATTCTTGGGTTACCCTTTACTGCTTTATTGATGTTGGGTCAACTCATTCGTAATTGCTAGCATGATGTCTAGAATCTTGGATATGAACTCTGAAATTGTCTCTAGGAAGATGACTGTGTTTAGTCCTTTAGGGCAATCGGTAGTGGTAGACAAACTCTTTAGGGATGTGCCTTTAGAGGTTCAGAGAGTAGTGTTTCCAGCGGATTTGATGGAGCTGCCATTCGGAGAATTTGACTTGATCCTAGGTATGGACTGGTTAGTAAGGTATCATGCAAAGTTGGACTGTGCTGCTAAGCTCATGTCATTGAGGTCTTCCAAGGATAATGAGGTTGTGGTGATAGGTGAGAGGAGTGACTACTTGGCTAACATAGTGTCTGCTCTTAAGGTGGAGAAGATGGTGAAGAAGGGGTGCTTGGCTTTCTTGATGTTTGTTAGTGCTTTGGATACTAAGGAAGCAGTGTGGAAGAGGTCAGGACAGTGAAGGAGTTTGTGGATGTTTTTCCAAAAGAACTTCCAAGGTTACCTCTAGATCGAGAGGTGGAGTTTGGAATTGACATATTACCGGGAACAGCGCCAGTGACCATCGCTCCTTATAGGATGGCACCAAATGAGTTGGTTGAACTGAAAGCCCAAATCCAAGAGTTGCTAGATCGCGGGTTTATTTAACCAATTTGTCTCCATGGAGAGCACCGGTGTTGTTCGTAAAGAGGGTCTATGTTTATGTGCGTAGATTACCGCCAGTGGAATAAGCTGACGATTAAGAACAAGTACCCGCTACTGAGGATAGACGACTAGTTTGACCAGCTCAAAGGAGCTGCGGTCTTTTTGAAGATAGATTTAAGGTCGGGGTATCACCAACTTAAGGTGAAGGAGGCTGATATCCATAAGACGACGTTTCAGACTCGATACGGGCACTACAAATTCTTGATAATGTCGTTCGGGTTGACTAATGCATCGGCTGCGTTCATGGATATGATGAATCAATTTTTCCAACCTTACTTGGATCAATTCATCGTGGTGTTCATAGACGACATCCTGGTATATTCCAAGTCAGAGGAAGAGCATGATGCACATCTTTGGGTAGTGCTGCGAATTTTAAAGGAAAAGAAGTTGTACACCAAGTTTAGCAAGTGCGAATTCTGGTTGAGTGAAGTCGCTTTTCTGGGTTATGTGGTATCCGCGAGAGGAATAAGGGTACTATAGGAGGTTTGTCGAGGGTTTCTCTTCAATAGCGGCACCTTTGACTAAGTTGTTGAGAAAGGAGGTACCTTTTGTATTGTTGGATAAGCAGCAGGAGAGTTTCGAGAAGCTAAAGAGAGTTTTGATAGAAGCTCTATTTTGATTCACTGTGTGATGGGAAAATTTTGTGGTGTATTGTGATGCTTCTCATACGGGGTTAGGTTGTGTACTGATGCAGGAAGGGAAGGTGGTTGCTTATGCATCTCGACAATTGAGACCGCATGAAGTCAACTACTCGACGCATGATCTGGAGTTGGCAGCAGTAGTTTTCACATTAAAAGTGTGGAGGCATTATCTATATGGAGAGAAGTCAGTGATCTACACGGATTACAAGAGCCTGAAGTATCTGTTGACTCAGAAAGAGCTGAACTTGAGATAACGAAGGTGGGTGGAGCTGTTAAAGGATTACGACTGTTCGATTGAATACCACCCAGGTAAAGCGAATGTGGTGGCAGATGCCCTAAGTCGAAAGGTAGTATCGAATCTAAGGGCTATGCTCGCGCATCTTAGTCCCTACGACGACGGGAGTTTGTTAGCGGAACTACAGGTGAAGCCAACGTGGTTAAGTCAGGTAAAAGAGAAACAGTTGGTGGATGAGGTTTTGAGTGCTCGACTTCAGCAAGTTCAGAGTGGGGAGTTAGAGGACTACATCGTGAATAGTGACAGAGTTCTGTGTTTCCGTGGTAGGGTGTATATGCCGAAGGATGTGGAATTGAGGTAGAAGATTCTTCGGGATTCACATAGTAGCCCTTACGCTAAGCATCTTGGAGGAAGTAAGTTGTATAAGGATCTACGGGAATAGTTTTGGTGGCCTGGATTGAAGTGGGAAGTTACAGAATTTGTGGGGAAGTGCTTGACGTGTTAGCGGTCAAAGTCGAACACCAAGTACCTTGAGTTCTTTGTAACCAAAGAAGATTCCGATGGCGGTGGGAGAGAATCACCATGGATTTCATTAGTGGGCTTCCTCTTACGCCTACTAAGAAAGACTCGGTATGGGTGATTGTGGATCGGATGAAAAAGTCTGCTCATTTCATACCTGTGCGTGTTGATTACTCTCTGCAGAGATTAGCGAAGCTGTATGTAGCAGAAATTGTGAGACTACATGGAGTGCAGGTGTTGATCATATCGGATAGGGATCCTAGATTTACGTTGAGATTTTGGAGGGCGTTGCATCAGGCTTTGGGTACTAGGTTGGACTTTAGCACGGCATTTCATCCGCAGATGGATGGCCAGTCTGAAAGGGTGATTCAGGTGTTAGAAGATATGCTAAGGGGATGTGTTATCGACTTCAGGGGTAGTTGGGAAGAATTCTTGCCTTTAGCAGAATTCGTCTATAACAACAATTATCAAGCTAGTATTCGGATGGCGCTATATGAAGCATTGTATGGGTGAAAGTGTCGAACTTTTACTTGTTGGACGGAACTAGGTGAACGTCATGTTTTGGGTCCAAAGATAGTGGCAGAGTCAAAGGAAAAGGTTAAAGTAATTTGGGCACGGTTGAAAGAGGCATCTGACAGATAGAAGTCGTATGCGGACCTTAAGCAGAAAGAGGTAGAATTTGTCATGGGTGATCGTGTATTCTTGAAAGTTTCACCGTGGAAGAAGGTGATGAGATTTGGACGCAAGGGTAAACTGAGTCCCAGGTTTATAGGGCCTTATTGGGTTTTGAAGCGAGTGGGGCCGGTGGTTTATCAGTTAGAGTTGTCTTGAATTAAAACAGATGCATGATGTGTTCCACGTGTCAATGCTACGTCGTTATTGATCGGATCCGTCTCACGTGGTTCCAGTTGAGGAAGTTGAGTTGAGACCAGATTTGTCCTATGAAGAAGAACCGATTCAGATTCTAGAGCGAGATGTGAAGGTGCTTCGAAAGAAATCAGTTCCTCTAGTCAAAGTATTGTGGCGTAACCATGGTTCAGAGGAAGCTTCGTGGGAGCCGGAAGAAGTGATGCGACAACAATACCCTCACTTATTTTGATCAGGTAATTTTGAGGCCGAAATTATTTTTAAGGGGGTAGAACTGTAACATTTGGGATTTAGGGGTCTCGCATTTTAATTTATTTCTATGTGCTAGTATGCTCTGTATGTTGTTTGAGTGCATTTGGAGGTTTCGGGAAACCTTGGGGTTAGGTAAAAGCCTTAGTAAAATTTTGGGGTTCTAAGCTTTTAAAAGAGAGCTAGTGGCGTTAGGCCTTAAGAGGTTTTATGTGGGATTTATGGCACAAGGGAGCTAGTGGTGGAGTGGCAGGGTAACGCCTAGGTGCTAGGGGGAGTGTTACGTCACAAGGGGTGTCAAGTGGGGGTAGAGGTTCGAATCACGCCAGCAGCAGAAAGGAGCTTTGTTTTTTTTATTTTTTTGGTGTTTGCGTCAAAAGGGGAGGTGTTGGGGGCGACATGGGCACTTGGAAGGTGGAGGTGGACTTGGTCAAGCTTTTTTTGAATAGGTGGTGGAGAGTCAATTGAGGGGTTTGAATGAGTCAAACTCATTTGAATGATGTGGTAGAGGGAATTTAGGAGAAAAACATGGAGAGTGTTGGCTAGTTGGATGATAGCCGAATTCTTGAAGGGTTGAGATAGGGAGCATTCGGTTTTGAGCTTAAGAAGGGGGTGCCAAATTTTGGTAGCCATTTCGGAGCATTCACCTTATTTTCTTTGCATTTCACCAAAGCCGAATTCTCTACCCCTTTTTCTTCTTTCACTTTTCCTTCTTTTCTTTCTTTTGACAACCCTCTTTTCTCCTCTTTTTCTCCTAAGGCCGAATCTTTTGTCTCCATTTATCACCATTGCCGAAACACCATAAACCATAACCTTTTTCCTTATTTTCATTAAGTACTTCATTTTCAAAAGCCGAACAACTCATATCTCCTTTATTTGTTATAGCCGAACAATCTTCTCCCATCTACTGAGCTATAGCCAAACCTTCTAGTCATCCGCACCTCAGGAGTGTCGTCTCTCTTAGTTGCTAAGTTCCAATCGATTAGTGGTGCTAAGGGGCTCTCTTCTTCTTTAATCTTTCTTTTTATTTCTTTGGTTGCCAAAACCAAAAGTTAACCTTGTTTCTTGTATGGCCGAATATATGGAGGGCTAGGTTTGGGACTTCTACTTTTAGCCAACGTTAAAGGTGCTAGGGATCTCTCGGGGATTTGTTTAAAGGTATGGAGGGTGTGGTATTAGGCCAAAGGCCATCTATGTTAGGCAGTAATCATGAGGCCGAAGGCCATTTCATGTGTTCATTTGGTGTTGGAGCCGATTCTAACATGACTTATGTAGGGGTTTTCGGCAGACTGTTAGGTTCAAAAGTATAGTTCCGAGATTTAGTCAGTTTTGGTAATGAGTATTCTATTCTCAGCATTTTATGGTTGTCACTATTATTTGATTTAATGTGTTAACCGGGTCTTCTGACCAAGACTTTGTTTCATGGAACCGAATACCAGCCAAGTGGAGAAAGGGGTTGGACACGTAGTCCCTACCCCTAAGTTCAAGAAATGGTCGATTTAATGATTCGGATTGGCCTCCGGTCGTGGCGAGCATCCGACATTGATAAGCCGATCACTGTGATGCTTCGGGTGAGGACGTTAGGGAGGTCGAGAGTTTAGTTCTTCAGGTTCTCAGGTGTGTAATTAACACACTGTTTGTATATTTACTTTAATTATAAAATGAAATATGTGTGGTAGCCGAAATAGTGGTTGTGGTGATGTTATTACCCATATTGGGGTGGTCAGGTACCAGGTTAGTAACTCTCTGATATTGAAATTTTGGATGGATATATGTATATAATGTGAAATTGTGGTAAGCATGTTATGTATGCATATCTGATATGTTCATAATGATTGTGTTGTCATTTCATCATAATATGTAATGCATGTTCATGGGATCGGGATATGTATAAAGAAGGAAAGGGTGTACATTTATGCACGTGGTTGATGTTAGCCTTGAGCTACATCGTGGATTGATGTTGGTTTCGTGTCTCATCGTGGATTGGTGATGACCTCGAGTCTCACTGTGGATATTGGTGATTTTAATCACGTGGACCAGTGGCTAGACCACTAAATGAACTTTAAGCAGCATGACTGCCAAAGAGGTGTGTAGCGGATGGAGGGTCGATTTAGTAATCTCCTGGTGTGTGGTGGCAGGATACGGGGTGTGTAGTGGTTGGATACTAGGATGGGGTGGGTTAACATTGTGCATCTTTATATGTGATATGTGAATTGGTGTGGTTTTGGGCCAAGCCCATTTGTGGAAACATGTGGAATAATTACACACTGAGTTGGTTTGACTCACTCTATTTTCCTAAAACAATGCAGGTGATACATGATTTTTGGACTAGGCCGGAGGGGACTCGAGGTGGGCATGCAGAAGCTGCTTTTATTTCTTTAAGTTTATATTTTAGATTTTCAAGTACTTTTTGGAATAGATTTTATTGTAATAAGGCCACTTCAATTTTTTTGGGATTTTATTTATGGTTTTAAGTTGGAGTTACTATTAAAATATTAACTAAAAATAACTATAAAGCTTTTATGACTCAAACATCGAAACAAAGTTTTCAAGTCCAGATTTCTCATAAACAACTCGCTTCCCACAGAACTTCCGTTTCCAAATATCAACTTAAACGTATTTAAGACCTTTGTTTTAAAACCTCTAAGTTGTTTCTACTTCCAAATTAAATTCTTCTTTTTAGCAACTACTCTAGTGACATTCCGGATCCGGTCGTGGTGTTTGTTTGGGGTGTTACAATAAGCCCCTCGTTTTGCACCCACAAAATTTTAATAGAAGAAGAATACAAGCCGTGTGTGCAGCCCCAGAGATGGCTAAACCCCAACATGAAAGAAGTAGTTAAAGTTGAGGTAATTAAACTTCTAGATGCAGGAATAATTTATCCTATTTCGATAACAGCACTTGGGTAAGTCTTGTGCAAGTAGTTCCAAAGAAAGGAGGTATGATAGTGGTGCCCAATGAGAAGAATGAATTAATCCTTACAAGAATAGTTATAGGATGGAGAGTCTGTATAGACTATAGAAAGCTCAATGATGTCACCAGAAAAGATCACTTCCCTCTACCCTTCATAGATTAAATGTTAGAAAGACTAGCCGGGCATATGTACTACTGCTTCTTGGATGGACTCTCCGGCTACTTCCAAATCCCCATAGCTCCTAAAGATCAAGAGAAGACAACATTTACATGCCCATACGGTATGTTTTCTTATCGTGGAATGCCTTTTGGATTATGTAATGCTCCTGCTACTTTTCAGCGTTGCACGTTGGCAATCTTTGACGAACTCGTGGAAGATATCATGGAGGTATTTATGGATGATTTCTTGATATTCGGTAATTCTTTTCATCTTTGTCTTAAAATTTTAAAACGAGTTCTAATGAGATGTGAGCAAACAAACCTTGGTTTGAATTGGGAAAAATGTCACTTTATGGTTAGAGAAGGGATTGTATTAGGACATAAGATCTCTTGTAAAGGGATTGAGGTAGATAAAGTAAAGGTTGAAACGATAGAAAAATTACCTCCCCCTAGTTCAGTTAAGGCTATTAGAAGTTTTTTAGGACATGCAGGGTTTTATAGAAGATTTATTAAAGATTTTTCTAAAATAGCTAAGCCTTTGACAAAACTACTAGAAAAAGATGTTCCTTTCAATTTCAATCAGGAATGTTTAGATGCATTTAATGTCCTTAAGGATAAATTAATAAATGCTCTGATTATAATTGCACTTGATTGGAATTTACCCTTTTAACTAATGTGTGTTGCAAGTGATTTTGCAGTAGGTGCAATTTTAGGACAACGAAGAGACAAGCATTTTCAGCCAATTTACTACGCTAGCAGAACATTAATACCCGCGCAAGAAAACTACACCACCACAGAGAAAGAATTGCTAACTGTAGTCTTTTCTTTTGATAAATTTAGGCAGTATCTAATAATGTCTAAAGTTTTCATTTACACTGACCATTCAGCTCTCTGTTATCTTTTGACCAAACCTAATGTAAACCTTGACTCATATGATGGATTTTACTTTTACAGGAGTTTGATTTGGAAATACAAGATAAGAAAGGAGCCGAGAATCTTGCGACAGATCACCTCTCCAAACTTGAGAATCCACATATCGAAGAACACGATGAAAATGAGATAAATGACTTGTTTCCTGAAGAGCAACTCTTTTTCTATAACACATTTTGAGGTACCATGGTTTGCAAACATCACAAATTATTTATCCACTAACATCTTGCCAAATAGACTAACATATCACCAAAAGAAGCGATTCTTTGCTGATGTGAAGAACTATTTCTGGGAAGATCCTTTTCTTTTTAGCATATGTGCAGATCATGTAATTTGAAGATGTGTTACAAAGACAGAAACAAGCAAAATCTTGGAACATTGCCATTCATGACCCTCAGGAGGACACTACAGTGGCATTAAGATAGCACACAAAATACTCGAATCAGGTTTTTATTGGCCTACTCTATATAAAGATGCCAACAAGTATGTTACCTCGTGTGATAAATGCCAAAGAATAGATAATATTTCTAAACGAGATGAAATGCCTAAAACATATATGCTATCATGTGAATTATTTGATGTATGGGGTATTGATTTTATGGGACCATTCCCTAGTTCATTTGGAAATAAATACATCCTAGTAGCAGTTGACTACATGTGAAAATGGGAAGAAGCGGGCTTTACCCACCAATGATGCTAGGGTAGTAGTTAAATTTCTTAAGAAACTGTTCTCTCGATTTGGGACACCTAGAGCTATCATTAGTGATAGGGGTACTCATTTCTGTAATTCTCAATTTGAAAAAGTTCTAAAGAAATATGGAGTGCACCACAGGACAACTACCCCATATCACCCTCAAACCAGTGGGCAAGTCAAAGTAGCAAACCGAGAACTTAAGCGCATCTTAGAAAAAACAGTCGAATCAAATAGAAAAGATTTGGCATTAAAAGTAGATGATGCCCTATGGGCTTATAGAACAGCTTTTAAAACACCTCTAGGGACATCCCTATACAAACTTGTGTATGGGAAAAGCTGTCATCTACCATTTGAGTTAGAACACAAAGCTTTTTGGGCCATAAAGTTTTTAAATTTTGATCTTAGGACTGTAGGAAAGATAAGAATGATGCAGATGAATGAGCTAGATGAATGGAGAGCTGAGGCCTACGAGAACTCGAAACTATACAAAGAGGCAAAAAAGCGACGCCACGATTCTCGTTTGAAGAAGTCGAAACAATTCGAAGTAGGGGACTTGGTCCTTCTGTACAACTCAAGGCTCAAATTATTTCTTGGGAAATTGAAATCAAGATGGTCAGGTCCATTCACAATTAAAACAATTTTCCCGTATGGTACAATCGAGGTAACCCACCCTCCAAAGGCACATTCAAGGTAAATGGTCACCGACTAAAAATTTATAATAGTGTAAATTTTAGGGACATAAGAGAGAAGCTTCAACTCCATGAATCTTCTTTTAAGGAAAATAGGGAAAGTCGAGCTTAAGACTATAAACGAGTGCTTCTCGAGAGGCAACCCGAGAGCTAATCTATTAACATTTTTATTTTTAATATCTGACACCATATTAATTAACCCAATGAAGTGTAGGTTGGGATCACACGGCCTTACACATGGGAGTGCCCGTGGCCATTCGAAAGCTAGGGGACAAGCCAGGGGCGTGCTAGTATCCGTGTATGAACAGAGGAAATTTTTCTATCGAACACGGGCGAGACACGCCCATTCTAAACAACCGTGTTTAAATACTGACATTCTAAACACGGGCAGGACACGACCTTGCCCCACCACCATAGGAACATACTGGCTTATCGAACACGAGCTAGACATCCTCGTTCTAAATGACCGTGTTAAGATACTGACTCACCAAGCACGAGCCAAACACGCCCATGCCTCACAACCATAGGAACATACTGGCTTATCAAACACGGGCTAGACACACCCATTCTATACGACCATGCTCAAAAAACCAATCGCGCGCAAAATTTAAAATCATGAAAAGCATGGGCACTTGAAAAAATAGCACGGGCGTGGCTTGACCGTGCCCCCATTACTATTTAAACAACTTATCCGTTCATTCCCCCTATTTAACCCTAAAAATAAAAATTTTAGCCCCCTTCTTCCAAAATCCAGCCATACCCACACCCCATGCCCCACCCAAACCCTTCTAACCTCCGTTTCTTCTATCCAAACCGCACCAAAATAATTCATACACCCACAGCACATTCGTGCGACAGAACCCCCACGCCCTTGCTCCCGCAGTGCTCGTGTTGGAACGCCTCGCCGCCACCGTGCTCAGCCCGTGTTCTGTAAAACCCACCACCATCACCCGTGGTTCTTTCAATTATTTCATTTCTTTAACTTAAAGATTGACAAATTTCATACTAAGTTTGTTTTGTTTAGGGTATTTTCTTTAGTTATAAGTATGATTCATTTTTTAAGAACTAATTTAAAAATTATGTCAATGTTTCATTCATGAATACTTACAATCTAATTGTTATAGCAAAATTTATTATTATTATTATTTATTAGATAGATTTAATAAGTTTCTTTTGACTATATCCTTTCACAACATCTCATTTTGGTTGCTTATTGGGAGATTCATCGTGTTTTGCCTCAATTATTTTCGTATAGACAACAACTTGATACAACCATTTCTTGAATACGTAATTTCTTTTTTCAGGTACAATGTCATCATCTCATGGAAAGAGAACAACTACCACGAGTTCAAAAAGCGAAAAGGATCGGGCTCATCCTCGGCCAGTGCCTCTTTCGAGGTTCGACACCATATCCTTCAATTTAATCAAGAAACTCAAGAAGCACGATATAGGACATTCCGGGAAAGGCCTTTAGGCACCAGAAGGTGCATCGACTGGGACATCGTGGAGTAAGTCAGACTAGAGACCGATATCCGAGCCCTCATATCAACTGAATCGTGGGAGCAATTCTTCTATATCATCGAGCCTACATATTTAGAACTCACACTCGAGTTCTACACCACTTTCACTTTTCAGATAGTGATGACCAATTATAACGATCTAGGAATAGTCCAATTTCATTTAGGGGGCACGGTATGTCGACTAAACGTACTGTAATTCAGCACAACACTCAAACTCTATACGGAGGAATTTATAGAAGAAAATAACCTCTCGAGTTAGACCGTCAACTCCACCATACTACTCATTGAGCTGCAGCACGACAACCCCCACCACGGCGTCACGACCCGGTCACTCTAAGGCGAACCTCTTGGACCACCCCTACGGTATATCCACGCCATCTTTGCTCATACTATCACCGGTCGACGTGAGAGCACCAACGTCGTAAACAAGCACGATGTCTACTACCTATCGTGCATGTCAGAATAGCATGTGTTTGACCTTGCCTACTTCATTGCTTGCGTAATGCAGCACCATACAAAACCGCATAGGAAGGGCATTTTGTCAATGGGGCCGTATATCACTCAGTTAGCTCGATACTTTGGCCTCATCAACACCAAGGCTCAGACCTCCTCTCTCACACTAGTCGGCCAGATGATACCTCAGGGCATTCAGACGATGTTGCACATGAGTATGGTTAAATATCGTCGTGGGACCAACCCACCTCAGTACCGACTAGCCATAGAAGAGGCAGAGCTAGAGGACATTACTGATGATGTCCCACAACCATCCTTAGAGGCACTGATTCCGAGCCAGCGGCCATCCCATGCAACACCCTTATTGGAGGATATCTCTGTACGCCTCGACCAGTTCGAGCAATATTTCGTCGACAACACTTGATGTTTTGATGGGATAGAGGCCACCCTCCAACAGATATGCCAGCACCTCCATATCTCATCCCTAGCACCACCACCGGATCCAGCCGATAAGGAGGACCTTTGAGTCTTTTTCTTTTCTAGATTTTCGTTTACTTATTTTTACTTTATATTTCTTCTTATTTTAATATTTGATTTGTCTTACGTTTGAACATGCTCCTCGTACATTACTTTTATTATGATTATCATCCACATCTAACCTTCGAGTATTCCTAATATTTATTTAATTATGCCTCTCAGATTTCTCATTGATACATTAAGCAGTATCAAACACATCACTAGGAGCACTTCACTACTATACAAGTTATCCGTCACCATGACATCTGCCAACTCCCAAAATCATCCAAAATTTAGGAAGTGTTACTTCTCCCCTTCTCTTTTGATTACATAATTGTTTATCTATCTTTGTACATTGAGGGCAATGTACATCTTAAGTGTGGGGGGGATAAAAGTACCTAACTTTTTGCATTATTCCAAAAACTTGAATTTTAGTCTTGTTCCTAAGTAATTTTCTCATATTATCAATTAGGGTGAAATTTCTAATGATTTATGATTTTTATTGATATTTTTTTGAGTAAGTCATTGATAATTGTGCATTGATGATCTATACTTAAAGAATACTAGAGAATCAAGCATGATAAGTCTATTTTTCAAGAAAAAAAAATTTTCTAGGTTGTTAAACTGAATTTGAATATTACCTTGCAATTTGAAATTTATAGGGATTGATGTCAATTACCCATAATTTTTGTGAGATTTGAGCCTTATAGAGCATATATTCTTTTTCATGCTCACTTTATTGATTATGAGTGTGTCAACACTGAATTGTTATTCTAGAACTTTCCTTGATTGTACATATCGAGACCACATTAATGATTTGATATACTAAGATGATAAAGGCACCTAGGTTTTAACCCATTCACTCCACTAAAAAGCCTACCTTCACAAATTAACCCTTAGTGAACCCATTTGATCCTAACAACCCTTTTTATTGATTTACCCGCTAATATTAACCCAAAACCCTTTGTATTTGTTATCACCATTCTTTTGACTACCCTTCTATCGAGAATTGATTTGATCAGTTACCGAATTAGTTTATTTTAGTTATTAAAGTTTTCTTTATGATGTTTCTAGTTTGTTCTTAATATATATAAAATAAAATATCAAAATATATTCAGCATTAGTAGTATAAAAAGTGAGCTTGTACATTTAAATTTCAATTATCAAAGAAAAAGCTCATAGTATTATTAGTTCCAAAGCAATCATTTATTTTCTAGTTCATTATTCTTAGTAGGTAATTTATCAGGTCAATCTCGATTTTTAACCTTCTAATTCAGCCTTTATCCACACCTTTAACCTAAAGCCCCGTTACAACCCTATCAAAGACTTTTCGATTTGTGTATCATCTCATATTACAGTGGTGGAGATTTGATTTTCAGGCAAGCCTATAGGATTAACTTTTCATGTTTGACTTATGAGTATTTTTCCTTGATCCTTAAACACTTCGAGTGATTTGAGTGAATCTTTAGTGAGGATGTCAATCCTTGTCGGTTTTGAATTAAAGGTAATTATTTAGATAAGGGGACACTTATGTTTTCGTGCTACAAAATGTATGACTTAGAATTGTTTGAATCTTTAGGAGTCTTTGAGCTAAATTATCCATGTATAAATTATCTATGATTATGATGAGGCATTATTGATAGGAATTATGAATTGTGGAAAGTTCGTTTTAATTGTAAGTTGAGAATTTTGCTTGAGGACAAGCAAAAGCTTAAGTATGGGAGTATTTGATAAACCGTAAAACTAACATATTTTAGGCTAACATTTAGTATGCTTTTGGATGATTTAGCCCTTGATTTAAGGTGCTCTTAATCCTTTCTTTTCATGTTTTTACTCAAGAAAGCACCCGAGTACGAAAAGAACTAGAAATGGGCTTAAAACAGGCCAATTTGGGCCAAAGAGGAAATCAAAATGACCTGGACTTCAAGCCACTCGGACGTGTCTCATCAAATCACTTCACACGGCCATGCCATGATTTACACGGTCATGCCTCAATTTACAGAATCAAGACACGAATGAAGAAGATTTACACGGGCGTGTACCATGGCCGTGCCCCTACCGCGAAAGAGAGCAATTTCACTCGAATTTGGATACTTTGAGGCAAAGAAACACATTACAAAGCTTATTCAAATGCCGAGTAGAAGGTATACTTGAATTGGGACACTTAGAGGCCAAGTAAAGCATTCTAAAGTCTATATAAACAGTTTAAGTGTAACTTGAAAGGGTGGCTAGATAGGCCAATGAGCTGTGCCAGAAAGGCCAGATTTGTGGGAATTACTCGAAGATAGCCAGTCGATCCATCTCAAGGAGCCAAAATTTTACTCAAGACGGTGGATTTCTCCTTCAATTCCTCCAGGGGGTTTTAGGGATTTCTTATGTTTTTTTCTTTATTCATTATGAACTAAACCCTTCAGATACCTAAAGGGTATGAAACCTAGATGAATCTTATTATTGAATTTTGAATTATATGATAAATACTTAGTTTGTTTTTAATTATGCATGTTTAATCCAAATCTGATGTGCTTAGGTGGAGGAGGAATAGACCCTGCATAAAAGTAGATCTAGCATAATTAAGCGGAGTTAATCGCACGCCTAGAGATAGGGTGACGAGATTTTGCCAGATTAGGGTGAAACCTAATATAGGAGTCTATAGATCGATTTACTGCTATTCTAGGGGGTTATTATAAGAGAACGGGAGTTCCACTAATTAACCTAGGGTTAGACGTTATTCACCTCGAGAGAGGGTTTAATATACGTTAGGGAGTTTTATGGATCAAACTAAATGAATAAATCATATGGTTTAGTACTAAGTAACAAGTGAAGTCTAGGTGGATTCTTCATAAGGGTATCGTCGTGATCAATTGAGTTTTCTTCAAATTATTCTCCAAGTCGTTCTTTTTGTCTTTGTGTCTTTAGCTTAGTAGTCATTAATTTAGATTAAATCAACCAATCACTCCATATTTTAGGCTAAATAATAAAAATAAAGTGAGTATTAGTACTTTTAGTTCCTTTGGGTTCGACAATTTGGTCTTGCCTAGGCTATATTACTGTTCGATAGGTACACTTGCCTTTAATCATTGTCAGAGTTAGTTTTCAGGTTCGATCTTTCTCTTTATAAATTTTAAAACTCGACAAAAACAACGATCAAAGGGTAATCAAAAGGAATGGTGATAAAAAATATGAGATGGGTTTCGGGTTAATATTAGTGGGTTGAGTCAATAAAAGGGTTGTTAGGATCAAAAGGGTTCACTAGGGGTCAATTATGAGGGTGGGCTTTTAGTGAAGTAAGTGGGTTAAATCCTAGGTGCCTTAATCATCTCTATATATCAGCTCAATAGTGTAGTCTCGACATGTATAATCGAAGCAAGTTCTAGAATAACAAATCAATGTTGACACACTCATAATCAATAAAGTGAGCACGAAAAGAATGTATGCTCTAAAGGCTCAAATTCTCACAAAAATTATGGGTATTTTGATGTCAACCTCGTAAATTTCAAACTTCAAGGCAACAATTTATATTCAGGTAGACAGCCTAACATAATTTTAATTTTTTTAAAATAGACTCATCATGCTTGATTCTCTAATATCTTAAAGTTTAAATCATCATTGCACAACTATCAATGAATTAATCTAAAACATATCAATAAAAATCATGAATCAACAGGAATTTCATTCTAATTTGTGATATGATAAAATTACTTTAAGACAGAATATCATTCAGGGATTTGAGAATAATGAAAAAGTTAGGCACTTTTTCTAATAAACTTTCACCCCCCACACTTAAGATGTACATTGCCCTCAATGTACAAAGATGGATAAACTGGCAATATAGTGATAAAATCAAAAGATAGGGAGAGAAGTGAAACTTCCTGAATTTTGGGTGGAGTAAATGAATAAGAAACAGGATAGGATTGGGTGGAGGTGAACGTGGGGAAGCGCCTTGAAGCATTTGAAATTGAATCCTTGAAGTAGCCGGCTTGATTTTGTTATATCCTAAGCTAAATCTAAATGGCATGAAGAATAAGAAGAAAATAATAAAGAGAATAAAAAAATGGAAGTAAAAATAAAAGAAATAATGAAAAATGAAAGAAGAAAGACAATTGGAAAAGAAAAAGGGAGAAGGGGGTTTAAGTAGAGATACAGCTCACACCTATGTTCCTACTTGTGGTACCCACACGGCCATGGCCACGGCCGTGTAAGGCCGCGTGGGTATGAAAAATTTGTGCCTAAACATGAAAAGAAATAAACTAAACTAATTAGTAGGGTTAGTGCTTGGGTTGCCTCCCGAGAAGCGCTCGTTTAAAGTCTTAAGCTAGACTTACCTCTCATTCTCACAATCATGGTGGTTTGAGGAGGTGGAAATCTTTTCTCATGTGATCAATTCGGTTATTGATATATAGTTTGAGTCGAGTAGTGTTTACCTTAAATGTGATGAATTTATTATTACTTCGACTATTCCATCTGGGAAGATTTTGAATACCTGATCTCCTATCTTAAGCTAGGTTGTCTCATCGTTAAGTTTGTCGTGGAGTTGCCTTATTTTTGCTTTGTGTATTTTTAGTTTTTCTTTGAAGTGTGTCTTCCACTCATCTAGTTCATCGATCAAAAGCCTTTGTTTTGCATGAATTTCTTCTTTATTGACACGAGGTATAGGATCTGGCATCTATGAAAGAGCTTCAAGAAATGACAAGTTAATATGTAATTTCTTTAGAGGTTTAAGAAATTTACTGAATTGTTCCTCTATGTGGTCTTTCTTTATCGCATTGGGGGACGACACACATGGTTGGTACTCTGTAATTACTAGGTTTGGTTTATCATGGCTTACCTCAACCTTACCTTCCTCTACCACATTCTCTTTCGTCAATGTTGGTACATCTAACCCTTCACTATCATGAGTAGTTATTGGTTGAGGTTGCTCTTTAGGGTTAGTTTCAGTGTTGCTAGGCAAGATACCTTGTGGTCTTTCTGAGATCAGCTTAGCAAGTTGCCCTAATTGGTTTTCGATCTCTTGAAATGATGTTTCTTGATTTTTGAGTGCTATTCCAGTGTTTTGGAAACGAGTTTCTGACACCACTATAAATTTTGTCAGCATCTCCTCAAGGTTCGACTCCTATTCCTGTTGGTGAGGTGGTTGTTGAAAATCTAGAGGAAGTTCTAGTCTTTGACTACTTTGATCATCCCACGAGAAATTGGGATGGTACCTCCAACCTGCATTATAAGTGTCACTATAAAAATTATTTTGAGGTCTAGAATAGCTACCCATATAGTGGACTTGTTTGTTTTCTGTGCTAGGGTTGTAGGATAGATATTCTGTGTTGTTAACCCTCTTCCATTCATATCGCACTATATTACCGGATGTACCTGCAAAGAATTACATACGCCATCAATCTTTTTATTCATCATCTCTACCTGATTTGATAGCATGGTGACCGTGTCAAGGTTGAAGACACTGGTTGCTTCAGTAGGCTTTGTCCTCATGAATTGCCACCGATAATTATTCAATGCCATCTTCCTCTATAAACTAAAATTGTCTGCCAAGGGAAAATTAGTAAAGTAACAATAATAATTAAAATAAATTGTAATAATAATAATAAAATGGCTAAAGTAATAAAAATTGAGCGTTCTTAATATTTTAGCTCCCCTGCAACGGTGCCAAAAACTTGATCATGTCTGTTGAGTCTTAAAATTTTATAAAAATAATGATCGAACCTGGAAACTAACTAAGACAACGATGGAGGCAAGTGCACCTATCGAACAGTAGTATAGCTAGCTGCAAGACCGGATTGTCGAACCCAAAGGAACCAAAAGTACTAATATTAACTCTCTTTCTATTATTTAGCCTATAAATTAAGGGAATTTTTATCTAATCTAAAATTAACTAACTACTAAGCTAATGATGCTAAGACAAAGAAGAAATTAGGGAAAGACTTGAAGGGAAAATCGATTGATTTAGACAATACCTGAGGAAGAATCCACCTAAAGTTCATTTGTTATCTAACCCTGAACCAGACGATTTATTCACTTGACTTGATCTGTAGGATTCCCTAATTTATATTAATACCTCTCTTCAAGGCTACTAACGTCTAACCCTAGGTTAATTAATTGAAATCTCTTTCTAATTAAAACCCCTAGAATTGTATTAACTCGTCTAACCCTAATCTGATAGATTTTCGTCACCCTATCTCTAGGCACACGAGCAACTCTGCTTAACTATGCTAGATTTACTCTTAGACAGGGTTTCTTCCTCCTCTGCCTAAGCACATCACTCTTGAATCAATATCTCGAAAAAACCAAAACAAGAATTAAGAACACATAGTTAAGAACAAATAAAATATTTATCATTCAGTTCAGATAACAATAACAAGATCCGTCTTAGGTTTCATCCCCCTCAAGTATTTGAGGGTTTAGTTCATAATTGTAAAAGAAAACATCTCAGAAGAAAAGATAAAACAAAACATAAGAAATTCCTAAAACCCCTGAAGGAATTGGAGAGTTCCTCCGTCTTGAGTATGATTCTGGCTTCTTGAGATGGATCAACTGGCTCTCTTTGAGTAAATCCCTGAATTTAACTGCTCTGGCTTGGCTCTTTGGCCTAGCTGAACACCCCCTAAAGGTTGGCCTCTAGGGTCTTTATATGGGCTTTTGGAATATGTTTCTTTTCCTTTAAGTACCCTAATTTGAATATAATTTTTCTTATCTACGACAGGGACACGCCCATGGTACACGCAAGTGTAAATCGTGGCCAGGCTGTGGTCGATCTTGTTGATGAGGCAAGGCCATGTATTTCGGGGTCTAAGACATGGTCGACTTTTCTTGTGAGGCACGGCCATGTGGTCTTGGGCCCAGGCCGTGTGGGTTTCATACTTTGGCCCATTTTCTCCATTTTTGGCCCGTTTCTTGTTCTTTTTGTCCTCCGGTGCTCTACTAAGCATAAAACATAAAAATAAAGGATTAGAAGAACCTATTTCCATAATTAAAGGGAAAAATCATCCAAAAACATGCTAAATGTGGGATTAAAAAATGTTACTATTTTGGTTTATCACAACTTCAAGAATGATAGATCTGCTATCTTTGATCTGATTCACTGCAACTTCAGAAAGACAAGATCTGCTATCTTCAGTCTACTCCGCTGCAAGTTCAGGGAGATAAGGCTTAAAATGCCTTTGATCTGCTTCTTACAACTTTAGGAAGATAAGATCTTCTGTCTCCAGTCTACTCCACTGCAACTTCAGGGAGATAAGGCTGAAAATGCCTTTGATCTGCTTCCTACAACTTCAGGAAGATAAGATCTTCTGTCTTCAGTCTACTCCACTATAACTTCAGAGGAGATAAGGCTGGAAATGCCTTTGATCTGCTTCCTGCAACTTTAGGAAGATAAGATATTCTATCTTCAGTCTACTCCACTGCAACTTCAGGGAGATAAGACCAAAATGCCTTTGATCTGCTTCCTGCAACTTCAGGAAGATAAGATCTTCTGTCTTTAGTCTACTCCACTACAACTTCAGGGAAATAAGGCTGAAAATGCCTTTGATCTGCTTCTTGCAACTTCAGGAAGGAAAGATCTTCTATCTTCAGTCTACTCCACTGTAACTTCAGGGAGATAAGGCTGAAAATGCCTTTGATTTGCTTCCTGCAACTTCAGAAAGATAAGATCTTCTATCTTCTACCTTCAATCAACTCCGCTATAACTTCAGGGAGATAAGACTGAATGTGCTTTTGATCTGCTTTCTGCAACTTCAGGAAGATGAGATCTGTGAATTCACCGATGTTGCTACACTGTCCCCTGAGGGATATGTCTTGTAGACTCAATTTCGTATGTTTATGTCACATGACTAAGATGCTATGATTAGAATGAATCAAATGCTTCTAACGACATGTAACATGTCATGAAGATGATTTCTTTTAAAGGGTTAGGATTAGGACGCAATGATTGAAATGAATCAAATGCTCCTAATGAAATTTACTATGATACAAAAATGCTATGAGTATGATTCCTACTCTAGGTGTTATCACTCATTTGTTCTTCATTCTTGTTCATTAATCATGTTCTGCTCAACAAGCTTGCCCCAATGTAATTTTTGAGCCAATATCCGCTTGAATCTTGAGAACACAAGGCTGGTACCATGCTACCATAATTGAAACTTTTTCAATCTGACCCATCTGAAATTTTTGAGTATAGGGTTTATTTTATCCCATTCCACCACAATTTAGGGTTTCTTAGTTCGTCACACCATTCCCCGAATGTTATGACTTGATGACATCACTTACTTTTATCACATCAACTCATTTACTTTATCCATTTATCAATTGGACAAAGAATTCAGAGAAATAGTCTCTATCCAGACTCATCTCTCTCAAATATATGCACATGGAAATTCTAAACAGTTGTCCTGTTTTGGTTCCCTGTCTTATTTAGAAATTTCCAAAGTAATATGTAGAACTTATTTTTGTGAAATTACTAGTTCATCAATCATTATTTCAATGCAACACATTTATGAATAATGGGTAGCAAATAAATTGATCTAAAAAAGAGTTAAAATTGAATAAATTATAAAAAATACAAAGAAAATTAACTAGGAACATATCTTTGAGAATAAAAAGAATCCAAAGATAGTAAAATGAATAGAACAAAAATCAGGTGCCCTAGATATCGCCGATTGAGCTTCTATAGACAAACTTTATGAAGACTACCTTGAGCCCAACATGTGTTTAGAAGACCCAAAGTACTTTGTTGATGCCCCGATATGAAACACTCTTCATTTCATTGTTGATTCAAGTGTAGCAAGATGACTGCGTGTCCATTGAGAATTTGAGTCACCTTTTTCGGGTTTTCAACTTAAAATCCCTTTGGTCTCAAGGCGCCCTTTGCGGGTTTTCACCTTGGCCTCTCCATCTTTTTTTTTAGAAACTCAAAGCTCCCTTTGCGGGTTTTCACTTTGGCCTCTTCTCCTTTTCAAGCAAAATACTTTTTGACTGAGTTAAAGTTCTATAACATCCTGAGTTAATGGTTTGTGCATTTTGTGTGTTGATTGTTTAAAGTAGTAATTTGAGGGTTAGGGGTCCAGTTTGGGCTCAAGAATGGGCTGAGGCCTTGGTTAAGATATTTTGTTTAGACCCTTTAGTGCTTTAAAGGTAGTCTCTGTAGTTTAAATGGCGAAGTGGGCTTGTGGCCCAGTTACATGGGGCCCCAGAGATTGGGCCAAATTTGGCACTTATAAGGGGGATGGGGGACGGCAACAAGACTACAATTTAGGGAATTTATAATATTTAATTTATAAGGATAATAAGTTGAGAAAGGAGGAAAAGAGTTGGTGCTAATTAGGCCTCTTTTGGAGGAGTAGTAGATTAGGATAAGGGGAAAAGATGAGAGCTAATCCAGGAAGCTAGTGTTGGCCGAAAATCAAACTTAGGAGAGGGAGAGGAATTGGATTAATATAAACAAGGGGATGTGCCAAATTTTTCATTTGTTTTCTCTAAGAATAGCCTTTAGTTTTTCTTTTTTTTTCTCGGCAAACAAGAATCATCTTTTTTTTCTTTTCTGTTAGAAACTGAAACCCCTGAGGTCTCACCAATTGCCGAAACCCTGCCATTCACCTTCTCTTTTCTTTAATACTCATTGGCCAAATCTCTCTATCTATTCCTTGCCCATCTTTTCAATTCTTTGTTCTTATAAAAGCTAAAATCCCTAGATCTCACCTCTTGTGATTGCCAAATCTTGAAGGAAATTGAAGGTAAGTGTCGATTTGTGTGATTCAATCTTTTTTAGTTTTTAGAGACCCTAGCTGAATGGCTATATGGAAGCTAATCTTTTATTTTTCTTTCTTTTGGGCATTCTGAGATTTGAAGGAGATCCAATCGCCTAAGGTTCTAAATCGGTAGCACTCGAATCATCTCACTTTCGGGATCTAATCGATTTAGGTAAGGAGATTTGTTTATTTAAACATATAAATTTGGGTAAACAATAATCCTTGGCCAAATGTAGGGGAAGCTTTATCTTTACGTTCTTCTGACTTTTGAGCAAAGTTGTAGACAAAGGGCAGTAGATCCGATTAGCAGGGGGCATCGATATAGAGGGTAGTCCTACGTATTTATCAGGTGTGTAAATTCTCACACCATTTAGATTGTTTGTTAGTATATGTATATAAATCTGTTTATATTTTGTTACATGTCGAAATCCTGGCAAGGCTGATGAAAACCCGTGGAGGGTAAAGGCGATTCACCAGGTTAGTGATTTCTGCCATTTTTATGTGAATGTTTCTGTTGAATTGATATGATACACATGCATGTCAATTTCTATGTTTGTTTGGGGTTGGGTGATTGATGAAAGGGAAGTGTTCTGTTGTAGTGGCTCTACTACGATCTATTGTAGTGGCAATCGCCATGACTGCTCGTGACTATGTCACAATTTGACGATGAGCAGCTAATCTGCAGATGACTGCCATCGATGATGTGTAGCGGTGTAGGTTGATTGTAGAAATCCCCAATGGTGTGATTGGCAGGTAAGGGTGGTGTGTATTAGATGGATCTAGGATTGGGATGGGCTTCACATAATCCCTGTTATATGATATTCTGTTATTCTGCTCGTGGGTTAAGGTAGAATCGATGGTGCATGAGGGATGCATCTTGAGTCTTGTGACTCACCCATTGCTTAACACTTTTCGTAGCACTTAGCACATTGGACCGGCCGAGAGGAGCGCAAGGTGGCCATACAAGAGTTCATTTTGGATAACGTAAAAGACATTATTTAGTCTATTTGTATTTAATATTTTAATTAGTTTGGTTTATATTTTATTGTAATAAGGCCACTTGGCTATTATTTTTCTTTTATGTTTTTCCGTGTTTTCGGTTTTTGTAGACATTTAAATTCTACATAAAATTTAAACTAAGGCATGTATTGAGATGATAAAAATTAAAGGAAAATCTTGGTTTTCTCATCACTGAGGCATTAATAAAAAATTATATCTTTTACTAATTTACTGAAGTTTACCGAATGAACTATTAAGTTCGAAAAATATTTTTAGAAAATGCGACATGTTTTATAAAATCTTCTTAGTGACATGCCGGATCCGGTAGTGGTATTTGGGTCAGGTTTGGGGTGTTACAAATTGGTATCAGAGCCCAATTCAAAACTCGGCTTTGGGGTTTTGTGCTTAAAACATTTTCTAAAGATGGGTTTTGGAAACATACATGTTTATAAATGATACAGGATGGTTTTCTCGGCATGGCACTGCCTCCTACCAAGTCCGCTGTAAGTATTCTGAACTCACTGTGTGTTATATAGGTATGTGGGCTTGATGGGCTTTATGGGACATAGATTATTTCAATTAGAACTTGATGGACTTTAGGCTTAGCTTAAACAAATCTTTACACTTCATAAGATTTAATTTCACGAATTAAACATGTCTGTGAGCAAGTCACAAGGTTAAGGTACGCATGTCTAGGATTGGATCCAGGAAGAGCTTGGTATTTAAGTAGTCCTAGTGACTCACCTTCTCTTTTCGAATCTTACCTAGTGCGTAGTGATCTGTCACCTTTAGCCACGAGGACTTGTTGACAAAGAAAATTTATAACTAAAACCCAAAGGGACCAAAGACCCTATTTTTGTAAAATTACTTATATGACCCTAATTTTTGTAAATTATCCCAAAACCCTAGGTTGAGGAAATTTATCGAGATACTCTTGATTTTGCGTAATGACCAAAATACCCTTATTTGGAAAATTACCAAAGTACCCTTGTTGAGAAATTACTGAATTACCCCTGATTTACGAAAGTTACAAAAATTTGTAAAATTACCAAAATACCCCCGAATTGAAAAATTATCGAAATACCCCTATTTTGTAAAATTGCCAAGACACCTTATTTTGAAAAATCACGAAAATACCCCTGGGTAGTGAAATGACGCAAATACCCCTAGGTGATGAATATAAGTTCTTGGATGCTGTTTGTATGATTGAATGGGAACTCTAGAACTAGGAAAGACTTATCTGAAACTGACCTTATAGATGGAATCCGAATTCGAAAGAACTACTGTTAAAATTACTTTTCATAAGACTGTCCGTATTAATCAGTGGAAGAAAGAATTATTAATTCATAAAATTTCTAATCAGATAAACGTCGATCGAAAGAATGAGTACAAGGGGTCAGGGCGTCCACCGCGTGGTTGTGGTAGGGGTAGGATGACCATGTTAGAGCCAAGGGGTCAGCACGGGTCAGAAATGAGATCTTTGGATCTACCAGGCAGTGGAGGAGAATTTCAAGACGGATGGCGGAGATGATGTGGTATCTCAAGCGATGTTACGAGTCCTTGAGAGAGTTGCTGGGGCAAGCACGGGTTCAAGAGCTCAGAAATCAGTGTCTGAACACTCCGAGCCAACGGAGCGGAGGTGTTTAGGGGTGTTTTTGGCATAACCCCTAACACAGCTGAGTATTGGTTAGAAGTGAGTGAGCGCATAATGGATGACCTAGACTTCACGGTGGAGGAGAAGTTGAAAGGGGTCATGTCTCTTCTTCGAGACGAAGCCTATCAGTGGTGGCTCACAGTAAAGGAGGGTACTACCACAGATCGGATTAACTGGGATTTCTTTAAGGAGTCATTTCAAGAAAAGTACATCGGGGCCAGCTATGTGGATGCACAGAGGAAGGCATTTCTGAATTTGGTGCAGGGACGTAAATCTGTGTCCGAGTATGAGGAAGAATTTCTGTGATTGAGCCATTACGCTCGAGAAATTGTATCGACTGGCTATGAGCACTGTGTACGATTTGAAGATAGATTGCGGGCTGAGTTAAGAGTGTTGGTAGCACCGCAGCGAGAAATGGACTTTGCCGTTTTGGTTGAGAAAGCTAAAATATCTAAGGAGGTGAAGCGGACTAAGAAGCAGAATAAGGATAAGGATCAAAATCAGAATAAGAGGAATTTTGGGCCATCGGGATCATTTGGGAATTTTCAGAAAAGGCCTAGTTTTGATGGGCCAGCTCGTGCTCCGGCATCTGCTACGAGGGGTCAAAATTAATCTTGTAACTTGTGAGGAAAGTACATTTTGGGGAGTGCAGAAGGAGAACCTGTGGATGCTTCAGGTGTGGATCCATGGAGCATATGATAAAGGACTGTCCACAGGTGGATTAGGTGCAGCCAGCCGGACAAGGTTCTAATCAGGCTAGGAGAGGTGGTTAGCCATTACCAAGGGGTCGTGGCCCAGTTAGAGGAGGAAATGGGTTCGGCCGGGGTCGTAGAGCACCTGGTAGGGGTGCGGGTAATGTGGATACAAGATAGTCAGGTCTAGTTTATGCAGCTCATCGACGGGAGGATGGTGACGCACCGGACGTCATAACCGGTACGTTTCTTATTGCGGATAATCCATTTCTTGCTTTGATTGATATTGGATCAACCCACTCTTATGTTGCATGCTCGGTATTTGAGACTTTAAGCATAAACACTGAAATAACTACTAGGAAGATGACTATGGTTAGTCCTTTAGGACAATCTAGGGTAGTGGACAAACTATTTAGGGACGTACCTTTAGAGACTCAAGGGGTAGTGTTCCCGGCAGACTTAATGGAATTACCATTTGGAGAGTTTGATCTTATCTTAGGAATGGATTGGTTGGCTAAACATCGTGCTAAGCTGGATTGTGAGACTAAGCGCATGGTGTTGGGTACCCCGAAAGGCGGGGAGGTGGTTGTGCTAGGGAAAGAAGGGATTATTTGTCCAACGTCGTATCTGCATTGAAGGCTGTTAAGATGATGTGGAAAGGATGCAATGTATTTCTAGCCATTATTAGTGCTTTGAATTCTAAGGAGGTAACTATTGAGGAGGTTAGAACGGTAAAGAATTTCGCAGACGTTTTTCCTAAGGAGTTGCCAGAGTTACCCCCGGATCGCGAAGTGGAGTTTGGAATTGAGCTACTCCCGGGTACGGCTCCGGTGTCCATTGCTCCTTACAGAATGGCACCGAAGGAGCTGGTGGAACTTAAAGCTCAGATCCAGGAACTATTGGATTGAGATTTTATCCGATCGAGTGTGTCTCTGTGGGGAGCGTCGGTCTTATTTGTGAAGAAGAAGGATGGATCCATGCATATGTGCGTAAACTATCGTCAATTGAATAAGTTAACAATTAAGAACAAGTACTCGCTGCCAAGAATCGATGACCTGTTCGATCAGCTCAAAGGAGCTTCAGTCTTTTCAAAGATAGATTTAAGGTTGGGATATCATCAGTTAAAGGTAAAGGAAGGGGACATTCATAAGATGGTGTTTTGAACTCGCTACGGTCATAATGAATTTTTGGTGATGCCATTCGGGTTAATGAACACGCCAGTAGTATTCATGGATATGATGAATCGGGTGTTCCAACCATACCTTGATCAGTTTGTTGTGGTGTTTATTGATGACATTCTAGTTTATTCCAAGTCCGAGGAGAAGCATGATGCACATCTTCGTGTGGTGTTGCAAATTCAGAGGGAGAAGCAGTTGTTCGCTAAGTTCAGTAAGTGTGAGTTCTAGCTAAGGGAAGTAACTTTCTTAGGACATGTGGTTTCTACAGAGGGAATTAGGGTTGACCCTTGAAAGATAGAAGCTGTATTGGATTGGAAACTGCCGAAGTCGGTGGCAGAGATTCGAAGTTTCTTATGATTGGCGGGGTACTACAGGAGGTTTGTTGAGGGGTGTTCATTAATTGTGGCACCTTTAACTAAGTTGTTGAGGAAGGGAGTACCGTTCGTTTGGACCGACAAACAGCAGGAGAGCTTTGAGAAGCTGAAGAAAATTTTGATAGAAGCGCCGGTGTTAATTCAGCTAGAGGCGGAAAAGAGTTTATCGTCTACTGTGATGCGTTACACACGGGTTTAGGATGTGTACTAATGCAAGATGGGAAGGTTGTTGCATATGCATCCCGATAGTTAAGATCCGTATGAGTTGAATTACTCCACGCATGATTTGGAATTGGCTGCGGTGGTGTTCGCTCTGAAGATATGGAGACACTAGCTCTACGGGGAGAAGTCGGTTATTTACACTTACCATAAGAGCCTGAAGTATCTCCTTACCCAAAAGGAGTTGAATTTAAGACAACGTAGGTGGATTGAACTCTTGAAGGACTTTGACTGTTTGATCGAATATCATCCAAGTAAGGCTAATGTGGTGGCAGATGCACTGAGTCGAAAGGCAATAGCGAATTTGAGGGCGATGTTCACTCATCTCAGTCTGTATGAGGATGGTAGTTTGGTAGCTGAACTCTAAGTGAGACCAACGTGGACAAATCAGATTAAAGAGAAGTAGCTTCTGGACGATGTCTTGAGTGCTCGACTCTAGCAAGTGCAGAATGGTGAAGGAGAAGACTAAGGTTTGGATGGTAATGGGGTTCTGTGTTTCCGTAAGAGAATATGTATGCCAAGGGATATGGAGTTTAAGGTATGATTCTTCAAGAGGCATATCGTAGCCCATACACTATGCATCCTGGTGGGGTTAAGATGTATCGGGGTTTGCGAGAGTAGTTCTGGTGGACAGGTCTGAAGCAAAAGTAATAGAATTCGTGGGTAAATGTTTGACATGTCAGCAGGTGAAGGCGAAACACTAGTTGCCTTCGGGGTTGTTGCAGCCGGTGAAGATTCCTCAATGGAAATGGGAAAGAATCACGATGAATTTTGTAAGTGGGTTACCTCTTACGCCCACTAAGAAGGATTCGATTTGGGTGATTGTTGATCGACTGATGAAGTCTGCTCATTTCATACCGATTCGTGTTGACTATTCTCTAAAAAGGTTGGCTAAGCTATACGTGGCTAAGGTTGTGAGACTTCATGGTGTACCTGTGTCAATTATATCGGATAGAGACCCTAGGTTCACATCACGATTCTAGAAGGCTTTGCATCAGGCAATGGGAACAAGGCTAGACTTCAGTACCACTTTTCATCCGCAGACTGATGGTTAGTCTGAGAGGGTAATCCAGATCTTAGAGGATATGTTAAGAGGTTGTATCATTGATTTTAGGGGTAGTTGGGAAGAGTATTTACCTTTGGCAGAATTCACGTACAACAACAGCTATCAATCTAGTATTCAGATGGCGCCTTATAAAGCGTTGTACGGACGGAAGTGTCACACTCTTACTTGTTGGGCGGAGTTGGGTGAGCATCAGGTGTTGGGTCTAGAACTAGTTTCGAGACGGAAAAGAAAGTTAGGTTAATTCGAGCTCTATTGAAAGAAGCGTCTATCGACAAAAATCTTATGCGAATTTAAAACGAAAGGAGATGGAGTTTGCAGTGGAAGACCAAGTCTTTTTGAAAGTGTCACTGTGGAAGATGGTAATGAGGTTTGGTCGGAAGGGTAAGCTTAGTCCCTAATTTATTAGACCTTATCGGGTACTAAAACGTGTGGGCCCAGTGGCTTATCGATTGGAGTTACCTTCAGAGTTGAAGTAGATATACGATGTGTTTCATGTCTCGATGTTAAGATGTTACCGTTCTAATCCATCACATGTTGTGCCGGTGGAAGAGATTGAAGTAAGCCCAGACTTGTCCTTTGAGGAGGAGCCAGTGCAAATTTTGGGGTGAGACGTAAAGGTGTTGAAAAGGAAGTCTATTGATAAACCTAAAAGTAACACATTTTAATCCCACATTTAGTATGCTTTTGGATGAATTTATCCTTAATTTATGTAAAAATGTGCTCTTAATCCTTTCATTGCGTGTCTTATACTCAGGAAAGCACCCAAGGATAAAAAGATTGCAAAATAGGCTTAAAACGAACCAAAGTGGGCTGGCCCAAGAAGTCAGCAAGACTTGGACTTCATGCCACATGGTCGTGCCTCGATAGTCATCTAGACCACGGCCTTACCCAGATTCACATGGCCATTTTCCCATCGATAAAGTCCACACACGGGCGTGCATAGTAATCTACACGACTGTTCCCAAAATGGCAGAATCGAGACATGGCCTCTACCCATATATTGCACGGTGTGTCATAGCCGTGCCTAAATCGATAGGATGGAGACACAGGCTGGACCATGATTTACACAGCGTGTTAAGGCCGTGCCCCTACCGCGAAAAAGAGTAATTTCACTCAAAATTGGATGCTTGGAGCCCAAGAAACGCAATCCTAAGTCCACTCAAACACCTAGGACGAATTATACCCGAATTACAAGTACTTAGGAGTGAAGTAAAGCATCCTAAATGCCTATATAAACAATCCAAGGCAGCAATTCAAGGGGGTTAGGGTTTTAGCAGAGTTTTCTGCCAGAGCTTTACTCATTTAGGGAACTACTCGAAGATAGCCAATTGATCCATCTCGAAGAGTCGGAGTTCTACTCAAGACGGAGGATCTCGTCTTCAATTCCTTCAGGGGGTTTTAGGGATTTCTTATGTTTTGTTTTATCTTTTCTCTCGAGATGTTTTCCTATTTTATTATGAACTAAACCCTCGAGATACCTAAAGGGATGAAACCTATGATGGATTTTGTTATTTAATTCTTTCAGTTTATATGATAAATACTTAGTTTGTTCTTAATTATGTTGCTCAATTTAATCGATGTGCTTAGGTGGAGGAGGAATAGACCACGCCTAAGAGAAGATCTAGCATAATTAAGTGGAGTTGATCGAGCGCCTAGAGATAGGGTTACGAGATTTTGCGGATTAGGGTGAAACCTAATATAGGAGACCATTGATCGATTCTTCGCTTCCTTAGGGGTTATTATAAGAGAATGAGAGTTCCACTAATTAACCTAAGGTTAGACGTTATTCGCCGAGAGAAGGTTTAATATAGGTTAGGAGTCTCACGGATCAAGCTAAGTAAAAAAAAATCATGTGAATTGGAAGTTAGATAATAAATGAAGTCATAGGTGGATTCTTCCCGAAGGTATCGTCTTTATCAATTGAGTTTTCTTCAAAGTCTTTTCCCAAAGTTTTTTTCTTTTGTCTTTGCATTTAAGTTTAAGTATTTCATTTGTTTTAGTTTAATAAACCAATCATTCCATATTTTAGGCTAAATAATAGAAAGAAAGTGAGTAATAGTACTTTTAGGTTCCTTGGGTTCGATAAGATATTCTTGCCTGAGCTATACTACGGTTCGATAGGTGCGCTTGCCTCTATCGTTGTCACAGTCAGTCTACAGGTTTGATCACTCTTTTATAAATATTAAAACTAGACTATTTTGCAGCGATCAAGTTTTTGGCGCCGTTGCCGGGGAACTCTAAAATATTACGAAAGCTTTATTTTTATTACTTTAGCCATTATTATTATTATTATTACTTTGCTAACTTTTCTTTTATTTAAATCTTTATAGATAATCCTAGTTTTTCAAAAGGAATGGCACTAAATAATTATCAGTGGCAAGGCATGGGGACAATTCCTACTGAAGCAACCAATGTCTTCAACCTCGACGTGGTCACTAGGTTATCTAATCAGTTCGAAATAATGAATAAAAAGATTGATGGTTTGAATAATCTCTCGTAGGTACACCCAATAATGCAGTATAACCCGAATCTGAGAGGCGTGGCGAATCCTGAGTACCCACCCTACAGATATGGCATGGAAAACGAGCAAGCTCACTATACAGGTAACTATTTTAGATATTAAAATAATTTTTATAGTGACACTTATAATGCAGGTTGGAAGTACCATCCCAATTTCTCGTGGGATGATTAAAATAGCCAAAGACTGGAAATTCCTTCATATTTTCAACAACCACCTCAATAAGAAGAGGAGTCGAACCTCGAGGAGATGCTAACAAAGTTTATCGTGGCGATAGGAACTCGTCTCAAAAAAATTGATACAACACTTGATAACCAAGAAATATCGATCAAAGAGATCAAGGACCGAGTCGGGGAAATCACTAAGTCGGTTGGACAACTCGCACAGCTGATGTTCGAAATACCACAAGGTCTCTTACCAA